>OX382271.1:33870238-35070238 GCA_947507595.1 Pyralis farinalis
GGCTTTGGTAACGTGAAAATAATAATATGAGCTTAAGATAAAGACTTTATTTTGAAATCACAGACAGACACTTCAATTTTATTTATATGTATAGATACCTAGCGGTTTAAACTGTGGGTATGTATGTATCATTCAATTGACAGAGATGTAGGTACACACTTCTCTAATTCTCTACTCCACTCCCTCCTGGTCTGGAATGAAATCTTTAAAAGATTCTTTTTTTCTTTCTTTTACCTCTAAGCTATCTTCTTTCCTCTGATCATTCAATCATCAAAACGAACGAGTATTTAGTGAGAAATATAGAAACGATTAATACTAAACTAACCAAACATTTAAGCATTTTAGGTACTTACCATTTCTTGACCATATAAATAATGTTTTTTTTATTACCAACACAATCGCAACATGTCGTCCACTGAAACATAGGAAACGCAATATAACTAAAACTACTTTCACAAGTTGTTACTATTTCTTTACACTTTTATAAATAATCAAGTATATAAAACATTAAAAGTAACATTGTCCACTATATTTCCGTAGGTATGTGTATTTCCTTCCAAAAGTTGCCGAAGTGAACTGAACTAACGAAAGTGACGAATCACAGACGCCTTAGTACACTTCCGGCGAAGAAAACAATCAAATATCATACTCATATTGAAATATACTTTTGATTGAATACTTTTAGCCATAACAGTTAGTCATTTATTTGGTTTTGTAATTTAATTTTGAAATTAACTATTTTGTAGGACTCTCTTTTGTCAAAATCTATGTAATAAGTAGAAATATTCGTCGCCTTATCTACACTGAAATGTTTAACCCTGAAATGCAAAGCGCGTTAAAAAATCATCACAAAGAAATGGGCACATACTTTAAATTTCAATTTGTTGAAAAATATCTTATTAGGTATTTATAATTATATAATTGTGTTGTAATTTGTAAACCATCTAATGTTAAAGAAATTGTTGATTTGTAATAAAAACAAGTTTAACGAATATAATATACATGTATGTAGTAAATAAAGCGAGTGAGGTTTGTAAGGATCGAGTCATGTGGCCCTCGGTTCTCTCTGCTTACTCCGCAAGGGATTAGGTGCGAAGTTATAGTTATAAATTATAGATGTTGTAAATATCACATGACCCACCTACCATGAGGAAATTGGTCGTGTTTGATCAGAAGGTGATGTCAATAGCCCTAGAAACCTGCGTGCGAGCTTGCATGAGAAGAGCTATGAATGTTAAAGAAACGAGTGTGGTGTGTATGTAATTGGATTGCTAGCTTCCTGCATGAGCGTAGAATCTGCGTCCTTGCAGATGGATGCGCTTCGCGGTTCATGTCAGTGAATGCCGGTGTCCCGCAGGGCTCCGTTCTTTCGCCCACCATCTTTCTTCTTCATATAAATGACATGCTGCCACTTGGTAATATTCATTGCTATGCAGATGGCAGTACTACGAACCTACAAATTTCTTCTGATTAAATTCGTTGTGAGTTCCAAGGCAGCTGTAGTTTAACCTCCGGGACAGCAATGGACTTCACTGTTCATTGCCTTTTTGGTGGTCGCCGCTGTTAATTCTGGCTACACAGGAGACACAGTGATGGGTCTGTCCCATTAAAAAAAAGATGACGATATTTCGGTCGGCCTGGTGCTGGTCGGGTCTTTGACACTCGCTTCTTTGACATTAATTGTTCTTCTATAGCATATCAGTTCAAGGACATATTTTACATATATTAGTAAGAGAGACCCTAAGCTAGAAAATGTTTAGAGAGGTATTGGTTGGCTACTGTTGCAATTATTTTGTAGAAAAAAGTACAATGGGTTGGGTACGTATATTGAGTGTAGTTTGATATCTAAGTTAGGGTAGATTACATTTAACCCATACATTGCTATCGTTATTTTTTGATTCCTTTGTGCAGGCCCGAACAATAATCAGATGGCGTCAGGTGCGTCACTGGCCTGGTTAACTGGATGAGGCTCCTGGTGCGTCATCAGCTCCTGGCAATGTTTTGACTCCTTTCTAAGATTTTACGTGTTTGTGATGAGATCAGAAAGCGATTTTGTGTTCTACACTACATATAGCCCAAATTTGACGTAACAGGGATCTAAAAGCTTTGTCAAACAGCGAGCTCGACGGTAGTGTGGTGGTGCGCTGCAGCGCGAGGCTGGGGCCGGGCTGGCGGGTCGTAAGCGCGGCGCGATAGTCACACTGCAGGCAACACGCCCCGCCAGCATCCCGTCGGCGTCGCGTCGCGCCAACTTGGAACGACTAGGAAAGCGTCACTTTTTATCTCATAATTATAATAAACATTTTGCACTTACGATTTTGTTTCAGTCCGTTTGCAATACTTTCCCAAATCAGCGCTTTCAAAGTGATATTTTTGTAATATTTATTACTCGCAAAATTATTGGCCAGCTATCCACACAGAGAGCTATACTTACTTGAAATTTTTCGAGTACTCAAGCCACCATACCTTATTGGTAAAGAGGCTTGGGTCCATGTCTGCTCGTTGAGACGGATATTAATAATCATCGATGTATATGTTAATAATGGATACAATTTGTAATTTCAAAATATTTTCGATTGGTGGAACCAAATTGGGGAATTTCCAAATGGGGCAACAGCGGAGCGGCTAATTAAATTTGGGTACGAGTTAACAAAATTTGAGAACGAACAAAGTGTAGTGACTACTCATTTTGATGAGACGGTTCGAATGTGTATTAGATTATGAAATTGAATTACTTAAATCGTAAAGAATTGAATTTTGCCGTACACAATTGATCAAGGCAAGGCAAGATATACACAATTTAATCATTTCTTACAGGGGTAGTAAACAATTGGTCAGAATTTAAATATCTTCTTTACTCAGATAACCTAATACAATTTAACGATTGGATAAACTTTGGACACCGATGTGCTCATGATCAAATGTCAAACCTGCGAACTTCAATATAGTACACCGGTGTTCCGGAAACACTTTGAATGTTGTTTCTAACCTCATAGAACCTGTCTGATAAGTTGTTGTTGTTGGACATTTCCTTGCTAACCCTTTCGGACCGGCAAGCAAAATACAGAAAAGTTTTTTAATTCAATCGTAGATTATAGGTAATTTGGGGTCGCAGATTCCAATTCTGGCATAATTTTCTTTGTTTTCCGGCGCCATCTTGGAAAAACTATACTACTCTGTGTAAAAAGTATCGGGAATATGTCAATAAAAAGACCCGCGTAAAAGAGGTCGTTCTAATTTTTTTACTGCATGTTGGTAGCACTGTACTGATTTAGCGCGCAAAATTTGAGCGGGATCTGTCATTTAATTTGTTTTAAACTACACTTTTTGTTGGTCATAGTTTTGAGTCCTCGGCGATTTTTACAATGGAAAATATTGTTGAACAAAGAGTGTGCCTTAAATTTTGTGTTTCAAATGATATTTCATGTGGTGAATCACTAAAAATGTTGCGAAATACCTACGGCGAATCGTGTATATCGAAAACAAGGGCTTATGAATGGTATAAGGCTTTTAAAGAAGGCCGAGAAGTAGTAGTAGACTTGCCTCGTTCTGGTAGACCTTCAACCGCTACGACCAGAGAAAACATCGACAGAATCAAGAAGCTAGTGCTCGAAAATCGACGTATGAGTCTGAGAGAGTTGGCTAGTGAGGTGAACATATCTTTTAAGTCCGTCCACAACATTCTCATTGACATTTTAGGCATGAAACGCGTCGCCGCTCGACTAGTTCCAAAAGAGCTCAATTTTGTTCAAAAGCGCAGCGAAAGCATGTCGCTGAAGACATGGTTTCCCGAGCTTCTACGGATCCGACCTTTATGAAACGTATAATAACTGGCGACGAGACATGGGTTTATGAGTACGACATGCAAACAAGCCAACAGTCTTCAGAATGGCGTCTCGAAAACGAGCCGAAACCCAAAAAACCGCGGCAAAGTCGCTCCAAAATCAAGGTGATGCTGACAGTTTTTTTTTACTACCGTGGTGTGGTTCACTCCGAATTCCTTCCAGAGGGAGAAACAGTGAATAAAGAATATTATTTAGGCGTCATGAAGCGTTTGCGTGAGAGTATCCGCCGAAAACGTCCAGATTTGTGGCAACACAACTCATGGATGCTGCACCATGATAATGCACCATCACACACAGCCATTATAGTGAAAGAGTTTTTAGCGAAAAATTCAACAAAAGTTCTCGACCAAGCACCGTATTCACCTGATATGGCTCCGTCTGACTTTTTTTTATTTCCCAAGTTAAAATTACCACTTCGAGGAAAACGTTTTGAGTCGATAGAAGCCATAAAAGAAAATTCGCTGAATGAGCTAAAGGCCATACCGCAAATAGCCTATGAAAAATGTATGGAAGACTGGGTGAAGCGGTGGAGATGTTGTATTGCAAGCGATGGGGCCTACTTTGAAGGCGATAAAATAAATTTAGATGAATAATTTGTATTTTTTGTTTTATTGACAAATTCCCGATACTTAGTACACAGAATGTATACCAACAATTGTATCAAATTGGGCCCTAAGTTTCTCACGTACAATTGTGAGTGTCACAATTGTATTAGAGTAGGCCCAATCTATGTATTTTATTTAATTATAATCAATTTAAAATAAGATAAAAGAATAAAGAAAATCAAAACATTTATTAGAAAACGTAAATTTATAATCCTAAAAATTTGTTACATAATATAAACCATCTTTAGGCATATTTTTATTACTATCAGTCTTCAATTTTCTTACACACTACAAAGTAATTATATTAATGGGATCAATCCTTGTTGTGGAAATAAAAAAAACAGTTGCGATCCTTGGTAAGGCACAAATAAATATCGCATTTGGTGTAGCGACAGCGACTTCGACTAGTACAGCCAGGTGCACGACAACAACGTGGCTGTTTCAAAGTATCAAAAACTGGCCAATGGTTAAAACCGTCGTATTGCCGATCCACGGTGGGAAGTGACTTTAATCTATACTTCGAAGTAGTAGGCACATCTGCGAACTCCAGGTCATCTCTGTTCCGTTTTCTGGGAGCACCATTTAGAAGATGGTCACATATTGATAAGCGAAATGACAGTAAATCCATAATTTCTTTGGTCTTTCTGTTAGCGGCTTTGCTGTCAGCTCGATACTCAAACCAGGCGTTTACAATCAAATAAGTGAAGAATCATTTTCACAGTCTACTTTCTGGATTTACGCCACATTCGGTAGGTCTCCATCATTTGGTCACATACGTCGACGCCACCCATGTAAGTATTATAGTTCTTAACTATGGCCGGGCACGATATGTCGATGTATTGCTTCGTTTTCTTGTCCCACCTAGAAACTTGTGTTCGAGGCTCAGCTCCAAAAGCAGTTGACACCATGAGAACTCCTTTATTATCTTTCCATTTTACAACACTTAGACTATTATCGCTGTTAATAATCGCTTCATCTTCACCTCTAGTCATCTTGTGGTCTTTCTACCGCTCAAAATACTCCGCAGGGGTGAGGATTTCACCTGGAGGACGTACAGGATCCTGTGGAACGGTTTTGCTGGTGAAATTTTTCTTTTGCCATCTTACTTGACTAAGTGGAATGTTGTCATTTTCGCTGTCACCGTCTGACTCTGATGAAGAAGAATGAGAGTTTTCTGTATTATCTTCCGGTTGCAAGTCAAGATTCTCAACCTCACCATCAGTAGCATCGTCTCCGGAATCTTGTAAAATTTCTGCGATATCAGCATCGCTTAAAATATTCGTCATCGTGTGAAACTCTGAAAGAAAATGAAAATATATTACAGACCTTTCATATAAATATGGTAACATTAGGCCCAAGTTGATACAATTGTGACGATACAGTTCGTTAAGCCAGTACATCAAGGCTTTCACTGTTGAATCGTCATTTAATATCACCAAAACATTAAGACAATATGTATTTATCTAAATTGTAACTCAAATTACATTGTACTTGTAAGATAAATAAACTATGATACTTACATTCGATAAATCGGGGGTCACGAATTTACATCGAAATGAACACGTCGGTGCTTGATCGCAAACTGTCAAACCTAAGAAATTTGCGCGGGAGGTGATCGGGCGTGCTCCGCACAATCGTACGAGACCTGGCCCGTTCATTAATGTTGTAAAACAGATGAGCTATTTGAAACCTTTTGACCCGTACAATTGTATTGGACCGTCCCGAAAGGGCTAATTTTATATGTTTATTACATACAAAGAAAACAGTTTTTGTCTTTTGATGGGTCCTTTCAGCAAACATATTGACATGCATTCCATGACTGTTGGGGGGGGGGGGGGGGGGGGACAGTGTCCATACAAAATCACCTCGTTAGCCGAACAAAATAATGTTTATACTTAGTTATCTGCACTTGTTGTTACTTTTTATTATCACAGTTTCATTTAATTAATTCCGTCAGTATGTATACAGTATATATTTGAAAATGTTTGCATTAAATAGTTTCCTACCCACTGCGCTAGTGTGTACGGAAACATAGGTAAATAAGATAGATTAATAGATTATACCGTTAGGAATGGTTCCTAGGAAGTGTTCTTTATATTTTCATAAGAACTTTAAATCTGAGTGTGCTTGTAGGTACTTCAGCTGCCGCTATGACCACAAATAAGAAAACTGAAAAGTACAAAGTGTTATAGTGTACGATGGGACGAAACCTTTCCTGTGCGATCCGACTCACACTTTGCCGGGTTACTTAATTATTGTCTGTCTGTCTGTTTAAACAAGCATTTTACCCTACATTCATTTTCATTTCACCCCACTCCCAGTCTCCAAAGCGATACCCTCAATATGCGAGATAGCCTAAATATGCTAGGCATGGATATTCGTTGCGATCTAAACCAACGAAATTACATCGAGAGCCTCTTATTAACAGCTTCAAAAAAGCTCGGAGTCCTGAACAGGGTGCGCCGGTTCTTCATGCCGGACCATCTTTGTCTTCTTTATAAGACGCAAGACTCACTTTTTTAAGAGAGGTAGGGCGCATCAAAACAAGTCTGGGGAAGTACCTCCACCTCACAGAAAACCGCAGCCAAATAGCAACTCCCTAGAGGGTTGTTGTGTTCCTGCGTGTGAGTGAGGTCATCAGTAAGCTCCTAAGGAGTTGCTGTGTTAGCAGCAGAGGAGGCATCGCGCGGGTGATACCTAATGTATTACAAGCGTTCATAGGCTACGGTAACGGCTTTACATCAGGTGGGGCGTATGTTTGAATGACTCCCTGCGTTGTAAAAAAAAAAACTCAAGTTCGGGCCTGTGTGGAGTACCTATTGCTCGCATCTCTGGGACGGCTCCGCACAGTATCTTCTCGAGGCTCTCGACAGGTTGCAGCGACGGGCTATCCGCATAATCAGCGACGAAGAGGTCACAAAAAACCTAGAACCTTCAAGCAACTTTGTAGATACATAGGCTCGCAAAGTATATTTTACCGCCTGTACCATAGTAGTGCTCTGAAGAACTATTTTCCCTTATCCCACCCTTTCCCTTCCGTTATAGAACCACAAGTGCACGCTTGTGATTTCACCATTCCACTGTTGGGTATATTTATTCTCGTACTAAAAAGTTCGGCAACTCCAATCTCTGTCGTATTATTAAAAAGTTGAAAGCCTTGCCTTCACATGTGTTAAAACTACTGTAGTAGGTACCTACCTACTACTGTAATATGACTGTTCAGATCCAATCTGCTCCCTGGTTCTCTGGTTCTTCATTTCATTCATTCATCTGGTTAAACAGGCTAGATATAAAAAAGAAAACTATCTCTCTACTCTCTCTAACTAACTCTGCAAATATAGTTTTATACACGCAATACATAAACTAAAAATGCCTGAATTGATTTGAAAATACTCTAAAACCCCTGTTCACATTTTAATTATATTTATTTTGAGTCATCTACAATATATTTCTTATGTTTTGCCGATGGTTTGGTCAAGACACATGACTGATGCAAGTGGGCCGAGCTCCGAGGGAATATGCAGTTATACGATATTTTTAACTTTCGGACGTAATAATAATAAATATATTTTATTACGCGGTGGGGGTTATCTATCTATCCACAAACCAATAACCATGACTGCACATGAAAGCACCCCACTTTCAGAAAAGCATTGTATTCTAGCGCCAAAATGTTTCAGCGATTGGAGCCTGCACTGACCAATGGAAGGATATTTTGACCACTAAGTTGATCTGCGAACTAGCACAGTAACATGTAAACACCAAAAATCATTTAATCTTTAATAGATTGACGTCATGTAATCTTCACCATTCGTGCTAATCGATTCGCTAGCGACGCGTGCTCAATATAGACTTCCCACACCATGTGCTTATCTCAGATGCTTAGTGTTGTGTATCACGCTCACTGGATGGCGCTGTGCATTTTTAGTAATTTTCTACTTCGCGCTGTTAAGATTTTCTGCCGCGGAATGACTACATTTGCAAGGTGTACATTTGTTAAGACCTTACTTCATAGGATCATTTCTATAGTAAGCTCTTCGCTTAGACTTTCGCAATGTCTAAGGCACGTACTAACCACGTTGATGAGACGTGGCGCGGTGTTCTGAGCGTGAGACTGGCGTTGGTAGTCTACCATCAGCCTTCGATGATCGTTCGCTTCCTTTCGAGGAAGGGTGGAATACCGTCGCTTTCTGAGTGGTTATTTTTGAAAATTATTATTCTTTCGCAACATAATCTACATAACCTCATCTCAATTATAAAACAACGCAATTGCCATGCCAAGCGGGCGTATTCCCAGAGATCTTCAACAAATATTACATACAACATGTGTAATGTAATTCATTATCAAGTGCGATACGATGTTTTTTGTGATCTTGATAAAAATTCGCATATCAGATAAAATTATAGTTTCATGAAAAGAATGGGCAAATAATAAATAACGTATTGTCTGCAAATATTTAATTAAAATCGGCCAAGTGCGAGTCGGACTCGCACACGAAGGGTTCCGTACCTTTATCTATAAAGACGACAAAAAAAATCACGTTTGTTGTATGGGAGCCTCCTTAAATATTTATTTTATTCTATTTTTTAGTATTTGTTGTTATAGCGGCAACAGAAATACATCGTCTGTGAAAATATCAACAGTCTAACTATCACGGTTCATGAGATACAGCCTGGTGACAGACGGACGGACGGACGGACAGCGGAGCCTCAGTAATAGGGTTCCGTTTTACCCTTTGGGTACGGAACCCTAAAAACGGCAATATGACATTAATTTCGAAGTTAAATATCAAAAACGTAAATAAAGTTACATCACAGTACAAAAAATATATATTTTAAGGTAAAATAATATCAGGATGCCGTCTTCGATTACGTTTCTAAAGAGCGGCTCTTTTCATTTTTTTATACAACTAGATTGGCAAACGAGCATGCGGCCCGCATCAGATGGTAAACGGTCACCGTAGTCTATTGATGCTCGCGACACCACGGGGATGTTACTTGCGCGCTGCCAATCTTGTGACCTAAGGATGTTTCGTCACAGCACCCAGTAATTCCTCTGCCATATCCCACCCTTCAAACCGGAACACAGCTATGTAAATATAGCAGCTTGGCGGTAGAAATAGGTGAGACTGAGGTACCTAGCAAATTATCACGTGAATCGAGTCTAGAATTTTTTTCCCAATTATGTTGTAAGTTTCCCCCAAGTATGAGATCACCGAACATTGCTCTAACGAAAAGATAAAGTAACTATTTTACGGTGTTCGATTTATCCCTGTGCTTGTGCTACATGATTGCTTCTTGCCAAAGGAGAATGACCAAAAAATCTTCACCATTCGTGCTCCAAAGAACCTTTTACTAATTGAAAATGCTTTTTAGTCCTTCGTATTGGAATAGGGGTTTAAAAATTGAGTAATAAAAGTAAATAACTTTTATTTCCGCTTGCTTCCACTAATGTATGAAATGACAAGTAAACTCAGTATGATTTTTTTTATACCACTAAGGCGACAAACATGCATACGGCCTGCCTGATGGTAAACAGACGCCGTAGCCTACGGACATTTGCAACAACAGGGGTGTCACTCATGCGAATTGGCAGGTAAATTCAATGATGAAATGACAGACAATTTGATCTAAACTATTTTATGTGCTTAATTGCCCGTAAATGTTAACGTCTATCTCATCACTACATAGTAAATTTTTCTACAGAGATAAAAATAGACGCGGGATCTGGGTATTTTAGTCTCAGTAGAAAATTGTGTTACGATACAGATATAGAGCATATATACCTATTATAAGCTATATAACATTTCTTCGACATACAGAAAATGGCGGATTGGCAGGTGAACAATTTCAATTTTGAGTGCTGTAATTGTTCATTAGTGGCCTATAATTCCGCATCGAGAAAAATAAACTAGCCATGGATGGATAAAGCTTTTAGATATAAAGATTTTTAGCGAGCTCGATGGTGCAGTATTTAGTGTCGCTGCTTTGACACCAACGCTCGAGGGTTCGATTCGCGCACAGCACAAACATTTGTATGCGCGAATATATCTGTTTGTCTTAGTCTGGGTGTTTTAAAGAGAGGTGCATCAAAGCACCCCGTCTAGGGGAGTTTCTTTGGTTGGAGCATACGCTTCTGTGCGCTCAACTAATACCCAGGAGCTAGAGAAGTTTTGGGAGATCGTAAGGAGTATTCTGGATTTGGCTGAAGCGAAAGAATGGATAATTATGTATAAGATCTAAGTGGATGGGTCGGAACCAAGCGAAGCAGCTACGAGTTTGTGCTGTGCCATACAGCTGGTAAGTTACTTTTACATGCGCCTGTATATGTATGGAACGAAACCTCCTTCGTCGTTAAAGTCGTTAATGGATACAAGAGCCTTCAGAGGTCCCACAGGAGGAGGCACTGGCGAGTGCGTATTCCTTTCTGAGATCATGAACGAATAAGAAGTGAAAAACTGGAAGATGAAAGTGTAAGGAGTACGTATGTACGTCTAGTGAGTGAAAGACTTAAAGATTTGGGAACGCGAGTCGCCCCGGGCAGGTACCTCGGTTTTGCTCTTGTTGGTTACGAATCTAATGACACCTCACTCTTCAAAATCGGTCAACCCGTTTAGGGTACAGGAGGTCAAAATGGAACAGATATAAATACTCACATATATACCTAGTCGGGTCATAAGTTCTGTCAAAACTTATTATTTTAATTTTGGAATACTGGCCAGGAATACTTTGATTAATTTTAAAAATATAACGTTCCCGCTTGTCGAAAATAAATTCATTTTCATTCATTTTCAAATATGGAGTGGTCGAAGAAGGAAGATAGAGTCGCGGTTATCGCGTTGCACCGCTGTGGACAACAAACAAAATGATAAGGACAATTGTGAAGAAGCGAGCACGCGTATTCCGAGGGTCCAGCGAGGGCATTATCCTTCATCAATCATGGTTTGGCTTGGAGTCTCAGGAGGAGTCTCAGTCTCATATTCAGGCTTAAGGTGAGGTGTTTTTCTGTGAAAAAGGTGTGAAAACCAGTGCCGTGGTGGTTTACCAAAATACCGTCCTAATAAACATAGTAGAACCTCTTTCTCAAACAATGTTCAAAAACAGACACTGGATATTCCAAAAGGACTCTGCACCAGCTCATAAGGCACGAAGCACTCAAAACTTCTTGAGCGCCCGTGGAATTGACTTCATCAGGCATGAAGACTGACCCTCTTCTAGTCCAGATTTAAACCCACTGGACTATAAGATATGGCAACATTTTTTGGACGAGAAAGTCTGCGCTAAACCTCAACAGAATTTGGAGTCTCTCCGAGTATCTGCTGCAGCGGCAGAAATAGATATAAATGTGGTGCTTGCTGCGATCGATGACTGGCCGCGTCGGTTAAGGGCATGTATTCAAAAAGGAGGAGGGCATTTCGAATAATGTAAATAAAATTTTATTGTACATTTAATTACCTTTCATTTCATATATCTCTTTTACATAATTATCAAAAAGTGTATCATAAATTACACCAAAAGTTTTTGACAGAACTCATGACCTGACTAGGTACATACGGGTGAAAAGATTACCTTCCTTTTAGGTCAGTCGGGAAAAGTGTACACACGTGGACATTTGCAGCTGATAGAAAATCACTATATGCTGAATAACAGTGGCACTGCGGCGTATGTGCTGCATGATAGAGTCATAGTATCGGACAAGTGTTACATTCAGCTTTGTTTTTTGTCTAAATACCGTAATCTGTCCAAACCTTGGCATCTATCCTATTATTGGCATCCTTAAATAATAATAGACAAATACTTTGGATGGAATGTGTCATTAGTGAGTTTTATACCTTATTTTGTACCTTAATTTTTTTTCTACAATGTCTTAGACACTTACCCAAATTCATTATATTTGATGTGAAACATCTATTAGCTTATATTATATATATATATTCTTTAACATGTATATCTATTTAGATAATACGGAAGAGCGGAGTTTGCCAAACACAAGTAGCTTATACTTACCTGGCAACTCCGAACACTATGTGAATCATGTTAACTGAACTAAATATTTTGTATTTGTATTTTGTATTAGCGCGCCTTGGCAGTAAAATCGAACCGAATGCCGTGATGGCAAATGGCATGACGCTCTCTCATGCCGTCTCGCCCCCTCTACGCCGCCACTCTCCACTCCCTAGTTTGTGTGGGTGCGCATATTAGACACTCCGATGCTTCTCTGCGTGAACTGTTTATCCGATGGCTTTTGATTTTAATTTTTTATAAATTTGAATATACACTAAGATGTTTCACATCTGCCGGGCGTCCCGTCACGGCTACCTTTTTTTTTTATAAAATGTCAGGAGGCATTCAAGCATACGGCCCAGCTAAAGGAAAGCGGTTACCGTAGCCTATGAACGCTTGCAAAATCATTGAGTATCACTCGTGCGATGCCACCTCTGCTGCTAACACAGTAACTCTTAAGTAAAGGAGTTTACTGGTGACCTCACTCACACGCAGGAACACAACAACCTAGTCCTAGCTGATATCCAGGTGGCCTGATCCAAAGTCTTATATAACACGAGAAACAGAGTTAAGCCTTAGATAGATAAGATAGATACTTATTTATTCCAAAGAATATGGTGTACAAGGTAGGTCTTACAAAGAAATGTTTTTGAGCATGCATATTCTGCCTTTACAGGCGTAGGAAAATTTACAATTATTTTTTGTTGACTAAATAATTTACTAGTCATATTTTTACAATTATTTTTTGTTGACAAAATAATTTACTAGTCATATTTTTACAATTATTTTTTGTTGACTAAATAACTTACTAGTCACATTTTTACGATATGCATGATTGAGAGCTACATCGAAACGAGCTAGTAACGCCTTATATACGTGTCTATTACGTTATGTCAAAGCATTTATATCCCTTATATTCTAAGTACTCCTTGGCAGAATAAAAAACATTTGCTTATGAGTCAACCAAATAATTTATGTTTGAAGTTACTTACAGTCAATGTCTCTCTAATGTCACTAGGTAATTTATTGAAAAGTTTAATTGCCATAGAAAATATGTTCTCGCTGTATAATTTTAACCTTTGCTTCGGTATATATAATTTTGTTGGATTTCTGCTCTTTGTATTTTTAGAACCTTGTCATATAGAGGAAAGTGACATGGGTATGGGTCCGCTTGTTACGCAAATTAACATTAACATGTTCAAAGGAGTGGGTGTGAAAATAGCAATGAATGTTAAAGAAGCGAGTGAGGTATCTAAGGATCGAGTCACGTGGCGCTCGGTACTCTCTGCCTACCCCGCAAGGGATTTGGCGTGAAGTTATAGACAGATGTTCAAAGGACACATTATAGAGAGGAAAAATGACTCTCTCTCATAGATGCATCCATTTTGTTTATACAGCGTTGGGAACCATACAAGCATACGGCTCACCTGATGGAAAGCGTTTACCGTAGCCTATGAACGCTCGCAATGCATTAAGTATCGCCCATGACACCCGTGACATGGGTACTTTTTGCCAAACCAGTAAGTCTTAATATGTACTTAGTCATTCGTGCGCAAAGTCCCTGCGCCAGTAGGACTTTTTGTTCAGTCTGACTTGGTCTAGTTGTCCTGTGCTATGTGATTTGCTGTAATATACAATGATGTTGTAATAAGGAGGCGGCGTGAGATGACTGCTTTCATTTGCGACCGTAAAACTCTAAGCTGTAAGGATGGGTTTATAAATTCATCATTAGACATGCCCCTTTATATGGCAGCGAATCGCGGCCGGTGCTTGAGCGGCACAAGCGGGAGCTGCGTGGCACGGAGATGGATTTGCTGCGCTGGAGTTGCTGAATGACGCGGAAGGATCACGTAAGTAATATCGGCATTCTTGGTAGCGACGTAGCAGAAAAACTGCAAGATTGTGTAGCATACGCTGGTACGGCCACGCCTTACGAAAACCCATCCCGTCCTGGCAATACACCCGGTAGAAGTGCTGGCTTGACGTGTCGTAAGAAATAACACGCTTGCTAATGTTATCACAGCAAGGGATGCCAAGACCGTGCGAATTGGACCTAGAAGAAGAAGCCGGAGCCCGGATTAACGCTCTGAAGATGATGATGATGTTGTAATAAGGAATATTGGCACTTATGAGGGTCGCAATCGGAACTCGTCTGCCAGTGAACATAAAATGCAACTCATCCTCTTGTTACGCAAATTAACATTAACATGTTCAAGGGAGTGGGTGTGAAAAGAGCAATGAATATTAAAGAAGCGACTGAGGTATGTAAGGATCGAGTCACGTGGCGCTCGGTTCTCTCTGCCTACCCCGTAAGGGATTTGGCGTGAAGTTATAGATAGATGTTCAAAGGACAGATTATAGAGGGGAAAAATGACTCTCTCTCATAGGCATCCATTTTGTTTATACAACGTTGGGAGCCATACAAGCATACGGCTCACCTGATGGAAAGCGTTTACTGTAGCCTATGAACGCTCGCAATGCATGAAGTATCACCCGCTCGAAGTCCAGCAACTCCTTAAGAGCTTCCTATTGACCACACTCACACGCAACAACTCTCCAAGGAGTTATTTGGCTGCCCTACCTCTCTTAAAAACACCCAGTGCAAGACAAACAGACATGTTCATGCACACAAATATTTGCCCTGTGTGCGAATCGAACACACAAGCGTTGGTGTCAAAGTAACGTAACAGCGTGTTTGGCACTGCGCCGCCGAGCTCGTCAGTTTCTCACTTATAGAGGACTTGGAGAGTTAAATGACGGGGCCTGGCAAATACTCTCACTTGGAGAGTTTTGTCACTTAACCAGTTCTATCTCACCCAGGTATCACTAGTCAGTAAAGACACTGCCTATTGAGCAACTGGTTCTTGGTTGAGGTTTGAATCCTCTGCATTTATGTACATATTTTTACTTGCTCGGCGGTGAAGAAAAATATCTTGAGGAAGAAAATATATTTCGAAAGACGTGTGATCTGATCACCTAAGAAAGGTTTGGTTTTCTCTCTGGGTTGTGGAGGTCTGAGAGCAGTCGCTCCCCAGTAAAAATCCTTAGGCTCAGGCAGCGGACCCCGCCGATCCTAATGGATTCGAAAACGGGATAACGCAAAGAAGAAGGAAAGATAAAAATCTTTATGTACCATTTTACCCACGGGGTCACTTCTTGCATTAGAAACATCTTGCATTTATAAAATCAAATCTTATCGAACTTTATTATTATAGTATACTTTTCGTTTTTCTTTTTTGAAATAAAGAAGACAAAAATTGCTTTAATATCAGCGGCTTTTCCCCAAAGCTGTATACCGTAGGATAAAATGCTTTGGAAGCAAAGACTTCTATGTATACTGAAGTAACTGCTTGTCATACAAAAATCTTAATCAACTCAAAAGCGGTGTCAAATCAAAATCAAATAAAAAAAATGAACACTGTCAATTTTATGCAATAAAACATATTAGCCATATAAGTCGGGATATATTTTATTGCATAAAACAGACATTGTGTTAAAAAAATTGTACTAATTTCAATACCAACTGGTTTAAATATAATTTGTGTCCCACAAAACGCAGCCTTCAAAGGCACCTGTGTTTTGTGTGACACAAATCCTGTCCAAACATTTCTTTGTTATGGGAACTACTTCGTTCTGGGGACCAAACACGTCTTTAACAAAGGAACTACGCGCCTGAATAAAAAACTCGTTTTATAATTCACGTTTCTAAAGGCGTATTAACCTTTTCAACACGGACGGTGTATAATGTTGGTGCAAATGATTGTCACAAACTAGATAGAAGTATGGTTTCGATTCTGTGGAACAGTGCATATATGCCGGCCAGTACTAATTTAGTTTGTTTCGAGCGCTCTATAGCGACGTACGTATGGTCGATCAATTCGAATATCGCACAAACATCGCGAATAATAATTGTTTATTAAACTGACTTGCGTGGTACCATATTCTAAATTCAATGCAGATATTGTTACAGGATCACAATTAATAGATTTGTAAAAATAATGTGGAGTTTTGTGATGTGTTGTAGTTTATTGAACTGTTCCTTGTCATCTTTTAATTGACGCTGATGAAGACTGAGTGATTATTAATCCAAAGCAATTGATTGTAAGGAGAATTTGTACTAATAATTTTGGTAAGTCTCAAGAAAGAATTTATGTGTGTTCGTTGCATGCACATTTATTAATATTTTATATAGTTGACCGTTGAAATGCTAACATAAACATAAGTTGGAAGGTTGCGACTGTGTTTAACTCGGTTATCTTAGCTTATAATCGTTTTTAATATGTACTAGAAGCACCGCTCGCGCATTCTATACACCCAGGCTCCAGGTATTTGTTATCATTATTATTTTTTGTTTATTATTTCATTATAAATATAAAAATGTAAGTTTTTTTACATACAGAGATAGTGATAGATTATATATACTTAGAAAGATATTAATGATATGAATGATGAATATAGATCATTAATATCTTTCTAAGTATATATAATTCTTCTTGACTTGTATATGTCACTGAACTTCTAAACGGCTCGACAGATTTTAATGAAATTTGAGTGGGTCCCTAAATGGATTCGATTCACAATTGAACCCCATATGTTCAAGGACTCTTTGTTTTTATTATCAGGCAGAGCAACGTCTGTTGGCTCCCCTAGTAATTTGTAATTTCTTTAATATCTTTTATGATGTTGTCAAAACAGAGAGAGACACAATTTACACTGAAATATATGAATTGTCTACAACATACACAATAGTTGAAATACCGCCAATAATCGTCACAGATTATATACACACTTATTTTTTTTTTATAAACATGCATTTTATTACTCTATATTTCTGCTTCATACATTCGCGGGGCTCTACTGATTCACCGAGTGTGAATCACGTCACGCCTACTTCGGAGACGTGTTGTTGTTGTCGTCTGTTTGATTTGTTTGATTGATCCGTGTGATTAGACATACAATTAATATGTGAAGAGATATACAAGTAACTTTTAAAAGAGATTTCAGTGTTCTACTTTACTGTAAATATTATACAAATACCTCACGACAACTTGGTTCTGTATTATCAAATACTATGTAAACATTCGTATGGTTTCGTTTTTTCTAATGTATATAAATATGAAATACAGATTTAATACCATTCAACATTTGCATGCTTAAGCTATATATAAACCGATTTTGTTGGACATGTAAAAATAGTATTAACTACAATCATATTTTCTGTATCAAAATCTTGCAAATAAACGAATCTATCTATATAGAATTTTTTACAATTCTGTGGCACTTCCTTGAAACATCTTCTAGAGAAAAAGTCAAAATCAATTTCTATGCGTTTACACTTTTTTTCCTCGTATGATAATATGTTACTTTGCCAACGTCAAGTATATAATATACACGAAAAGAAACCTAACAAATTGGACTGGAAGGACCTTATGTACCTCCTGAAAAACAATTTTCAGGAGGTGCATTAGGTACTTCAGGACCTGAAACAAAAATAAAAAGAACTACTTATTTACATCTGTCTACATATAAACCATTTATAACTAAGCACATAATACTGTAAGACCATCATCTACAGACTGTTCTTGCTCTAGAGTTTAATATCTACTATTTAATGAAATGAAGTCTGAAATTACATTTACATAGAATGGGTTTAGAGATGATACTATACGCTCGACACTAGTAGGAAACTTGAGTTTATAACGAATGAGAGAATTTAAAAATGGGCGTCGGTCGTATTTGTTGCAAGCAAAAAAGATATGATTGATATCCTCTTACTCAAGATTTGATTTTAATTTTACTTTTTTTACTTAATTGACTTAACCTGTGATGGGTCTGTAGTATCGAACACACAGGATAAACATGCTAGTGTATGTAGTGTATGTACAATAAAATTTAATACTAATAATAGGGAATATAAAAACATCATTCAAGACCTACAATCTGAGATCCAAACACTTAATAGTTCTTTAGATTTAATGACTAAAAAATATGAGGATGCTCAAAGAGATATTGAAGAATACAGTGTAGGCATGGATAGATTACTAGCTGACTTGAGAGAAAATGAACAAAAATTATCGTCTCTTAGTAACTTGTACAATAGGAATGAATTAACCCGAACTCGGATGAAATGTTCACAGGTAACTCGATCCTCGAAACTATCTCAAGTACATAGCCATAATGTGAATGAGGCCATTAATAGTAGTGCTTTTAAACAGATGTCATCATCATTAAATAATAATAGTGAAGATAATAACTCCAAAATAATAATGTATAGTGATGAAATAGGTAAAAATATGGGCCAATTATTATTACAAAAATCAGGAAAACTGGTTACCAATTATTGTTTGCCTGGAGCCAGTTTCACTCAAATAGTTGATAAAATAGTTAAACAAACATATAATGATTAAATATTTTAATATGTTACAGCAGTTAAATGTGGGAAAAGTGTTTTTATTTACTTTTCCATACAGTACTTTGTTGCCCGAGGCGGAAAATGCATCTAGGTATAGATTAAATGATAAAATGCATACATTGACATTATATGATGACAAATTTCATATACTTGACATAAATATATTTAATAATAAACATTATAATTTGACAGAAGATAAATTTTATCTTAGCAATTTTTATAAAAGACAAATAGCAGATTCGCTATCATATTGTTTTAAGAAACCAGCCAAAAGTTTGGCTAACAACCCTGCTTCTTTTGAGCAGTTAGATAATTTGACATTATGTAATGGTACCTTGGAAGGTATTCCAAATTCTTTAAATTAGGTTACAAGACAATAGAGTTATACTCTGGCAATGTAAATAGTAATAATAACAATATTCAAAATGAAACTAAAAGTAATAATAATACAATATCCCCATCAATTGTAAATTGTCAAGAATATAGAAAGAATAATAATTGTATCAACCTGGTGCACCAAAACATTCAGGGGATGATAGGAAAGGAGTTAGAATTGGAGTTGTTTATGAATTGTAGCAATATTGATATTTTATGTCTAACTGAGCACTGGCTAAAACCCCATCAATTCATTTTCAGCTTCAATAACCACCAGGTTGCAAGCTCATTCATCAGAGATAACTGTATATATGGTGGCTCCTTAATATTATTAAATAAGTTGCTTAAATTTAAAGAAAGGTGTGACATTGTGAGCCTCTCTGTTGAGCGAGTTGTAGAGATTTCATGCATTGAATTGGAACGATTCATTGTTATGAACCTGTACAAACCTCCTAGCGCGCCCTTTGAAACATTTTCAAATATCATGGAGGATGCCTTAAATAAATTATCTAATAGCCATAAAACTGTTATAATTTGTGGAGACTTTAATATAAATATCTTGGAGAAAAATACTGTTACCTACAACTTTTTAAATTTATTTAAATCAAACAATTTGCATCATATTTTTACAGAGCCAACAAGAGTAACTGCTACAAGTGCTACATGTATTGACAATATATTTAGCAATGTAAAACCTTCATATCAATCTATAATTAATAAAGTTCAGTCAGACCATTCAGGTCAATTGGTTTCATTTCCAAATTCTTCAAAAATACAAAGAAAGCAAATAAATTATATACCATTTAGTAAAAGCCGCTTAGAAAGATTTAAGTCTAATATAGCAGAAAAAATTGTATTGTTGCCCTATCACGGTACTCCGGACCACTTGTACAGTTCATTATTTAGTTTAATTACTAGTGAATTTAATGCAATCTTTACTCCAAAACAACTGTCTGTAAGTGACCGTATGACATTCAGTGATTGGGCAACTCCTGGTATTTACAAAAGTCGGAATAAATTGTATGAACTTTATGAAGAAAGGACCTGTAATCACAATCCGACTTTTAAAGAACTTGTAAAAAATTATGCTAAAATATTTAAACGAGCCTGTTCCAATGCTAAGTCTATATATTTAAGAAATAAAATTAATGGTTCAACAAATATTATTAAATCTGTTTGGAATATGATAAATAATGAGACGGGTAGAGCGAAAGTACGTAGTCGAGACTTTCAGTTAAAGATAAATGATATAGATATCAAAAATGATGTAGAAATTGCGACTGAGTTTGAAAAATATTTTTCTAACATTCCTCTTATTACTACGAGAAATCTTAGGTCTTCTTCTATAGCTGCTGAACTCGTTCTCAAACAGAGCGTGGTAGAATGCGACACAATATTTGAATTTTCAGCTGTAAGCCCAAAAGATGTTTTGAACGCTTTTAAATCAATAAATATGAAAAACACTAAAGATCTGTGGGGTCTATCTGTCAAAACCATATCTTCTATTATTATTTCAATCGCTCCACATTTAGCTACAATTTTCAATTGTTGTGTGGCATCTGGTGTATTTCCTGACTTGATGAAACATAGTAAAATCATTCCATTATTTAAATCTGGTGATAGTTCGGACCCTTCGAATTTTCGACCTGTTTCCATACTGCCCATTCTCAGTAAAATTTTTGAAAAACTAATGCTTAGCCAGTTGCTCAGACATTTTAATACACATAATTTGCTGCATAGGAGACAGTTTGGATTTACGAGAGGTTGTTCAACTATAGACGCAGGGATTCATTTGCTTAAAAGTATATTCGCGGCATGGGAAGGTTCGCAAGATGCCTTGGGAATTTTCTGTGATCTGTCTAAAGCGTTTGACTGCGTGCACCATGACACGCTTGTCAGAAAATTACACCACTACGGTATCAGGAACAAGGCTCTCGAACTTCTGTCTTCTTATCTGGGCAATAGGATACAGAAGGTCGATGTTAATGGTAAAAGATCTTCGGGGTCCCCTGTAGTCATGGGAGTCCCACAGGGGTCAATTCTAGGTCCATTCTTATTTTTAGTATATATAAATGACTTACCTTATTATGTAAAGGATAAACATGAGATTGTATTGTTTGCAGATGATACCTCTTTGACATTCAAAATTAATAGACAGTTAGGTAATTATGACGAAGTTAACGATGCTCTCTCTAAAGTTATGCATTGGTTTAATGTTAATAATCTGCTTTTAAATGATAAAAAGACTAAAGTAATTAAGTTCTCAACACCTAATGTAAGACAGGTGACTACCAATGTACATGTTAATGGAACTAATTTAGCCCCTGTGGAGACAACTGTGTTCTTGGGTATAACAATTGACTCCAAACTACAATGGGGCCCACAAATTGAAAAATTATCAGGAAAACTAAGTTCTGCAGCCTATGCAGTGAAAACTATTAGACGGCTCACTGATGTTGATACGGCTAGAATAGTTTATTTCAGCTACTTTCATAGTATTATGTCATACGGAATTCTTCTTTGGGGTAACTCCGCGGACATTAACACCATCTTTTTATTGCAAAAGAGAGCCATAAGAGCTATCTACAAACTTGGTCCCCGTGAGAGCCTTAGAGAAAAATTCAAAGAAATAAATATTCTAACAGTCGCATCGCAATATATCTATGAAAATCTTTTGTATGTCCATAAAAACATAGACTCATTTTGTAAAAAGAGTGATACTCATAACGTAAATACTAGATATAAGCATAATCTTGTGTTACATGCAAGCCGTCTCCACAAAATAAGTAATTCTTTTATGGGGCAATGTATACGGTTCTATAACAAACTTCCCAGCAATATAAGAGAATTGTCAATAAACAAGTTTAAAACTACTATTAAAGCCAAATTGTGTAGCAGGGCATATTATAAAGTATCTGACTATATTAATGATAAAAATGCCTGGGATTGAGTCGATCCAATTATAATGTAATTAATAAATTATGTAAATTTGTTTGGATACCAAAAGAGGGATGCCTGAGTTTTTTGGCAGTATTTTTATCAGTGCTCACCTAGTCATGAACTGCACGGTAGGGAAAAAAATTGTGACGATTCCAAACAAATGTAGCCATTTTTACGGAATAAAAAGATTTTGACTTTTGACTTTTGACTATGCTCAAGACCACACACAGATAGAGGATTCAAGTATTCTTAAACTTGGGCGGCTGTACAACAGTGGCCAAAGCGAATGCGACAAATTGTTGTGATCCATCTGGATGCAATAAATCTATAGAACCAAGGTTTAGATAATCGTAGGTTGAATTTGAACTCGACTTCCACACTCTGCCCAGGATTTTAAAAGATTTATTTTGGGGAGTAAAAGTAAATTCGTACAGTAGTTTCGGAATGGAACTTTGTCACCACATATTACAGCCTACTAGCTGCTTCCTAGGCTAATGAACACCATGATGCGCAATACAATTAAATGTTTAAAAACAAATAATGTTTACCTTCGTCTAATATTTACACCTAAATCATCCATAGCACTAATTCTTTTTTACATGACACCTTAATTATTGAAAATTTTACGCAATATTTTTAATTTTAAGAAGGAATAATCCGCATTTATTGTGTAAAGCAAATTTAACTAAAAACCGTGTATGTAAATGCGACCATGAATATTCGACGAACGTTTCATTCTCACGATATTTATATAAATATACGATGTAGAAAAATCAATCCAATAACATTGATTCCAAGAAAAAAAATCTATGAAAAAAATAAAAATTAATATGTTTGTAGGGCACGAATATTTTTATTTACAAATGGTCTATAAAGTGTTTTTATCTTTTATCTCAAATTTTTTAACTATCTATACCTTTATTTAGTACCATGTCACCGCTTGTATTTTAATTATAAGTATATGTTTAAATATATTGTTTACATTTATATAACACTGCTAGGTTTGACCAATCATCCTATCCTTATTACAATGAATTCACAGATCTAACTAAAACTAACTCAGGGTTACTATTAATTAATAGACCTATACAGTAACCCGATTTGCGTAAAAAATCTTTATTCTAATAATGTTAAAGTGCAAATGTGTTTGTTGTTCTATTCAGAGACTAGTTTTCATACGTATGTATATATATATATTAACTTTTATTACTTTGTGTGTAAAAATGACTGTTTCGACTTATTCGATTTTTTTTACAATGCTAATATCATATTATAAATATATTATTATAGCACACAAGACACATCCTATGCAAGTTTCTTATGGTAAACAGTTACCTCGGTACTAAATTTAAAATTGCCGATACGCATTAGTGGGATAAATTTTCCACAGTCTGGTAACCTTGTTATTGAATGTTTTGTTGCCGTCTTTACGGGTGTACGCGCTTGTTAACTCTAGGTATACTTCCCTCTGAGGCTATATCAGTATATCTATGCTATAGAGTTATTGTAGTAATGTTCTATGCGTGACGAAAATTCTAGGCTATCGATACTTCAAAATCAGACATTCCTACAAGACTCATTCTCAAAAATATTGTTGTCTCTGATAGAAGCCCATTTGATTACTAATCGACAGTGACGTTCACACGTGATGTTGTTCATACGTGCTTACGGTTCATACTTAGTGCGGCGCACTTTATAGCTTGCTTATCTATAGTCTAAGATTTATACGAATATTCACTTTCACGTGAGGCTTTGCTTTTAAAACATTAAAAAATATTTATAATGTCACTTATGTGGGATGTATTAATTATGGTTTTCCAGATGTTGGGCGGATAGGGCTGTTATATTATAGGGTCGCTTGCCGTAAGTTGCTTCAAAGTCAGAGTTTTTTCATTGTTTTAATATTTTGCGCAATACATGTACACTGCATCGTGCGCGAGGATTAGGCCGGGTGTACACAATACTGCTTAGAAATAAAACCTAGCCCCTGATTTCGTGAAAATTCACGTTACTGTTAAAATACATGACTGCTCAACCCTACTAGCGAGGTACTTCAAACACTGTTTACAGAATTGCGGGAAATGTTGGAGACTTACACGGCGGCTTGAATTTGGTGTTTAGAAATTGTTTTATCGCGGGCTTTTTTCGTTAGCTAGAGATAAATTTATAATTATTTTCACGAAATAAATAATAAGAAAAATGAAGTTATCTTTCATTAACTTCATTTATTTATGGATACAATCTCAGTGAGTAGGACTTGGACTAAGTTTTTACAAAAGTGTTCTGGCGGATTATGCCTCGCAAATTCTTATATAATATGAATCTTTATTACAATGACTTTCTTTCAGAAATAATTTTAGACAATGAATTTATAGATTAGGTTTAATTATGGCGCCGGAAAGGTGGCGACCTTTGTAATACAATGAATTTCATTGATATCATTTTGGTAATTACATTTATGTGTCTGCAAAATATTTAAGGTTAGATACACATCAAGTATTAGGTTTGAGATACACTCGGTATACAGTATCAGTATAACAGAAATGGATGGAATTTCTGCTATTTTCATTTTTAGTTTCGGCGCCTAAATATCTCAGCGATAGCCAATAAGCCGGTAAGTGACGCGATATTGATCCGCGAACTAGCCAATAATAGCTCCTCGTTCTACTTTACCCCCCGACCCGTAGCGGTGAATTGAGTTACTACGTAATATGGGTCACATTGGTTTTTCATAAGTTTCTTTCGCTGCTGTTAGATCGCTTGACGAAACGTCAAAATGTACACATTTTGACACACGCCGCGCTGCAGTGCAGTTGCAGTTTTTTAGTAGAAGCGGGCTACAGTAGTCGTTAGTACTCAAAAAGAAGGTACAAGGAAACTAGGCACGAAAATTATAACATCCGCATTTAAGAAAAAATGTATATAAAATACTATAACAACTTAATCAATGTGACGTGCGAGCTTGGTAATCTCCACACATTTTTTCTAAGCGCGGGAATACACGCTATTTCAGAAGACAAAGCACATTGTTATTGCTTGTGTCTGATACATTCAATAATCTTTATCATTCCTGTTATCACTTTGACTTTCCCTAAGTACATGCTAATCACTGTATTACCAGAGTATTGGCTTCCAGGTGGTGTCATTGCCATCGCGTTGTATTGTAGAGTTGAAATGGACGAAGATAAAAAAAGGTGCATCCTTTGTTGTGACTGTACAGCTTTGCTTTCCACTTATCAATGATTGTTGATAGCGCGGATTTATATAAGTCCTGATGCAAAAGAACGGACATTATTAACCGATACCTAGGTACTATTTACTAAGAAGTTTTTGAGGGATGTTTTACTTTTAATTTAACATAAATAATAAATATTGTCGGACAAATTACACAGCGTCAACTAGCCCCAAAGTAAGCGAAACTTGTGTTATGGGTACTAAACAGCTGATAAACATACGTAAATACATTTTTTTTTTGTAAATACATACTTATTATACATAGAAAATACTCAGACCAAGACAAACAGACATGTTTATGCACACAAATGTTTGCCTTGTGTGGGAATCCAAACCCACGAGCTTTGGTGTCAAAGTCGCGTCATTCACGACTGAGCCACCGAGATCGTTAAATTCTCGAGCTCTTCTCAGCTCGTATTCCTCCACTGCTGAACATAAGTAAATAAATGTTGTATGACAAATTACACAATGCCATCTAGCCCCAAAGCGCGAAGCGAAGCTCGTGTTATGGGTACTGAACAACTGATCCTGTGCTGCTTACACAGCAACTCCTTGGGAGCTTACTGGTGACCTCACTCACACGCAGGAACACAACACTCCTCTAGGGAGTTGTTATTTGGCTGGTTTTCTATGAGGTGGAGGTACTTCCCCAGACGGGTTGCTTTGATGCGCCCTACCTCTCTTAAAATCCTGGTATGGGCATGTACCACAAAATTAAAGTTTTCGGGTTATGTACATATTTTTAATTATCACTTACTCGGCGGTGAAGTGACATATCGCAAGGGGGCCCGCACGTCCAAGAAATTATATTTCGATAAACGTGACGTCCTAAGAAAGGTCTGATTTTCCCTCTAGGTTGTGGAGGTTGGATGACAGGCACTTCATGTGAAAGTATCTTCGCCAAATTCTAAGTTTTCTGTTGTGGACCCCGGCAATTTTAAGGGATTGGGAATTAGGATATCTCACTGACACTGATAGATGTCACTGAGATGTGAATTATAAGAAAAATTAAGATAATGTAATCCAAAATTTATATAAAAATATAAGGAAGATATCATCAGTACCCGTTTTTTGCAAGATACATACGTACTCGCCTGTGTCCCATTACGGTAGGCAGACTATGGAACGCCAGGTGCACCGATCCAAACATACTACTCTGTGTAAAAAGTATCGGGAATATGTCAATAAAAAGACCCGCGTAAAAGAGGTCGTTCTAATTTTTTTACTGCATGTTGGTAGCACTGTACTGATTTAGCGCGCAAAATTTGAGCGGGATCTGTCATTTAATTTGTTTTAAACTACACTTTTTGTTGGTCATAGTTTTGAGTCCTCGGCGATTTTTACAATGGAAAATATTGTTGAACAAAGAGTGTGCCTTAAATTTTGTGTTTCAAATGATATTTCATGTGGTGAATCACTAAAAATGTTGCGAAATACCTACGGCGAATCGTGTATATCGAAAACAAGGGCTTATGAATGGTATAAGGCTTTTAAAGAAGGCCGAGAAGTAGTAGTAGACTTGCCTCGTTCTGGTAGACCTTCAACCGCTACGACCAGAGAAAACATCGACAGAATCAAGAAGCTAGTGCTCGAAAATCGACGTATGAGTCTGAGAGAGTTGGCTAGTGAGGTGAACATATCTTTTAAGTCCGTCCACAACATTCTCATTGACATTTTAGGCATGAAACGCGTCGCCGCTCGACTAGTTCCAAAAGAGCTCAATTTTGTTCAAAAAGCGCAGCGAAAGCATGTCGCTGAAGACATGGTTTCCCGAGCTTCTACGGATCCGACCTTTATGAAACGTATAATAACTGGCGACGAGACATGGGTTTATGAGTACGACATGCAAACAAGCCAACAGTCTTCAGAATGGCGTCTCGAAAACGAGCCGAAACCCAAAAAACCGCGGCAAAGTCGCTCCAAAATCAAGGTGATGCTGACAGTTTTTTTTGACTACCGTGGTGTGGTTCACTCCGAATTCCTTCCAGAGGGAGAAACAGTGAATAAAGAATATTATTTAGGCGTCATGAAGCGTTTGCGTGAGAGTATCCGCCGAAAACGTCCAGATTTGTGGCAACACAACTCATGGATGCTGCACCATGATAATGCACCATCACACACAGCCATTATAGTGAAAGAGTTTTTAGCGAAAAATTCAACAAAAGTTCTCGACCAAGCACCGTATTCACCTGATATGGCTCCGTCTGACTTTTTTTTATTTCCCAAGTTAAAATTACCACTTCGAGGAAAACGTTTTGAGTCGATAGAAGCCATAAAAGAAAATTCGCTGAATGAGCTAAAGGCCATACCGCAAATAGCCTATGAAAAATGTATGGAAGACTGGGTGAAGCGGTGGAGATGTTGTATTGCAAGCGATGGGGCCTACTTTGAAGGCGATAAAATAAATTTAGATGAATAATTTGTATTTTTTGTTTTATTGACAAATTCCCGATACTTAGTACACAGAATGTATACCTCTCTTGCCTCTTCCACACTTATTTAACCTCTTCACGAATGGTCTTTGGTTGCGGATGCTTTTGAATTGGCCCTTTTTTGCAACTGGGTGTATATAGCATTATTATCATTTTGAGGGCTACTTCCCAAAATCTACCGCGTCCGTCCGTTCGTATTATACGGTTTCATAGTGCGTACGCAATTTTAATTGTTAGTTGATGAACGATAACTATGTACTGAGAATGGAATTAGCTATATTGGTATAATGATGTGATGTACGTATGAAGTTGCGTCAGTATTTTATGTGAACTAATTCGAATTAATTGCGGGTTTCACGGTCTCGGAACGCTTGCAGCATCAGTGGAATAGGGGATCGGACAACATTTCAAAAATTAATCATAATGGAAATTTATTACGATAAAAAAGTATTTTAAATAAATAATATCTTTAAATGATCCAAAACTATGTCTGAAGATTATTTATTTTGTATGTAATCCAACTACAAGCCGTAAAAACTAATTTAATTTCTAATGTTAAAACTATTTGATAGTTTGCAGCATTTAACTTACTTGTTTGTTACTTATATTGTTTATTATTAGCCGATTGATTGCAATGATTGTTTTACGGCTGGCAGTTTGTTTACTTGCAAGTCACGTTACTCGCTCCGACATCAATGAGTCATTTACGTGGCATTTTTAAATAAATAGTCTTTAAACATAATTGTGGGTCGTTTAAATCTGGGTCAAATGTTATTTATTAAAAAAGTTCACTTGTCACCATTTTTTATGATGAAAAAATCCACTATTATGAATTTGATTACTTTTTGAAATGCGTAGTTCGATTTTATATCACTCTTGAGTTGCAATGATTTTAAAGTCATGTATACACATTTCATATGTTAATTTAACACATAAATATGTAGGTACATGTTGAACAAAAACATATTATACTTATAATAATATGAGAGGACAAAATATTCACGTATGTTAAAATTAATTTTGTCGCTGTAATGTACAAATAAGGGCTTAAAGTATGAAATAGCCGTTTTATAGTAATAGATACTTTGAATTGTCATTAAACCTTCATGGTGTGAGATTTTCGAGTGAAACTTTTTTCACTTTTTATGATATGATTTTATAAAATCAAATGTTGCACATTTTTTAAAGAAATACCGCCTAAGTACATATCATGTGCAAGAAGTTTGTTGTTCTACCGGTTGTATAATGGGTTGTGTTCTGAGGAGTTGTTCGACATCATGCCAACAGCCTCGTTTTACAATCGCACAGCTCGCCGACGGCTGGGAGTTCATCCTCATACACTGGAACGGCAATGGTCGCGCACTGTGCGGTTCACAAGAAGTTGTATACCGAGAACTATTAAGTTGTGGAATGAGATCCCTGCGGAGGTTTTCCCAAGGGACTACAGTATGGGGTTCTTCAAGAAAGGCGTGAAGAGGTTCTTACAGGGTCGGCAACGCAAGAGTGACACCCCTGGTGTTGCAAATGCCCATAGGCTACGGTAACTGCTTACCATCAGGCAGACCGTACGCCACCTTAGTGGTATAAAAAAAAAGTTTCACTCGAAAATCTCACACCAGGAAGGTTTAATGTCAAAGTATCTATTACTATAAAACGACAATTTCATACTTTAACCCCTATTATAAAGCGGAATTAATAAAGTATATAGTAAATATTTAAGATGAGTCTTTGCCTTTACGTATGTTTTAGTGGTTATATAATGCAACCGAGTAATTCAGAGGTGAGGGGGAAATCTCCATGTCCATATTGGGTTAACCTCACGTACAGAGTTCGTCGAGATACAAGAGTCAATTACGAGTGTGGCAAGTAAGTGTCGCTTACCTTGAAACAACGAGCGGGCGGTCAGGCCCAATGTTTAAAATCTTGCAATTGAAGCTGTTTCCCGAATTCTTTAAAGATAAAAAAGATAAACATAGAAATTCTTTATTTGCCTTTAGGCCCTCAAGGGCTTCAATACTATGTATATCTTATTTTTTTTTTTAAGTTTTTCTCTTTTTTAATCTACTAGCATTTCAAATGACCATTGGCGAAGAAGAAATGCCTTGGTGAAAAATTGGTGAAAAAGAACTGTTTCAGGTAATTTATTACAGAATCGAATACAATTTACCACAAAAGATCTATTAGTCTTAGCAAGTCGATGTACTGGCATACGCAATCTATTCTTTCTTATTTGAAGCTAGAAACTAGCTTGTCTTGATCTGTTACTTTGGCATCGTAACTCGCACGTCCAAGAAATTGTAGCATACAGCTCACCTAATATAAAGTGGGTACCGTAGCCTATGGACGCTGGTAGTACAGGAAAAATCGCTCGTGCATTGCCTACCCCAATGGTAAAACCGCCATACCACTTTGAGTTTTTTATACCACTACGGTGACAAATAAACCTATGAACGCCGGCATTACAGGAAGTAAAGTTGCCGCCCCTGCTGGTAACACAGCAACAACCCAGGAGCTTAATAGTAATCACATTCACTCGTAGGAAGACAACAACCCTTCAGGGATACGTTTGAAGTGCTTTTCTGTGAGGTGGAGGTACTTCCTCAGTCTACCTCTCTTAAAATAGAACATAGATCGTTTCGACTTCAATACCTTCGATGACCGTTGACATTGGCTCGGTTGCTCGATGATTTCGCCGAGCAGTGTTGAGTAAAATGTTCAGAAGTAGGTGATAATTTAAAAATTATGCAACACCTGGCTCATCTACCTTGAAATTTATGATTACCATCTTAAAAACGGACCATGTTGAAGGTTTCGAAGAAATACACGACGACATAAATAACCTGGAAAGTGCTATTCCGACTTGGTATCATTTAAAATCTATGCTCTTTCCACACTACAAATTTCGTCAAAATTAGAGTATTGTTTCAAGAGTTATTTTTTTTTATACAAGTTCGCATACAAGCATACGGCCCACCTGATGTAAAGCGGTTACCATAGTATATAAACGCTTGTAATACATTGAGTATCACTCGCACGATCCTCTGCTGTTGACACAGCAAATCCTTAGGAGCTTACTGGTAACCTCACTCCCACGCAAGACAACAACAACCTTCCAGAGAGTTGTTATTTTGCTGCAGTTTTCTGTGGAGGTACTTCCACAGACGGGTTACGTTACTCACTCCAAGACAAACAGACACAAGTATTTGCCTTCGTGGAAATCGAACCCACGAGCATTGGGATTCACGACTGCGCCACCGAGCTCGACAATTTACTCAGACTTGGCATCATTTAAAATGTATGCTTCTTGCACACTACGCACCACGTCAAAAGCCGAGAATCGGTTCAAGAATTATCGTTACCACTGACAAACCTCCATATATATATAAAAAATGCATTTTCGCTACAACTTGATTTAAACACAATAATTATACATCTGTGCAATAATTTCAGCACTCGGGCAGTGATAGTGGATAAATGACCAGTCTTTTAACAGACTGTCTCTGATTCAAATCCTGGAGAGGGCGTGTGTGGCATATTCCTAAATTCATGTTTTCGGATTTACGCGCATATTAGTAATGCTAGGGCCGCATCTGCGCTTATCGTCCCGAAGCAATGCGTGCCGAAGCTTCGTACGTTGTATGCGCGAAGTTATCGCGATAATGCTGTGGTCATATTAGCGGCTTCGTTATTTTGCGTGAACTGTCGTGCGATAATCCAAGATAACTGTAACTTAAAAATATTTTTTAAACGACGCCATACGTCGGCCATCAAAAGTTTTATTTGTGATTCACATTTTTTGTGTCGGATCCAGCTTCAAAATTATGTAAAGAATCTAAGGCCATGTCATCGCTCTACGCCTTTTTTACTAATTAATTTTAAACACCTTTAAATTTATAATAAACACCCGCATGCGTGTGAATTAATCGACAACAACAGCCGAAATGAATGAACAACGCTAGTCTGACCACGTAGCGCGCTAAAACCCTTTGACGTACCGCCACCCTCGCGATAATCCACACACTGTCCGAATGTTCGCGACGATAGTCGATAATGGTTTTTTTATTTTATTTTTTGTTTTTCGCCCAAGAAAATTGTAGACCCACAAAAGAAGGACTAACCCACACACGCGGGTGTGCATTAGTCATTCTTCCGTGAGGGGCACCTTCCGGAAAACGGGAGGGAGGTGGTGAGATCTTCCGAAGATACCATTTCGTGCGAACGAACTGATGATGTCAGATTTCTACTGACCAAAACATCCCTGGGACTGCCTTTAGCCGGGAAGGCTGTAAAGGCTTCATCTGAAGCGATCACCAGGACACGGAGTGACTCAAGCGATAATGGCCGGTCACATGTGTATCGTGTCATAGCACGAAGCTTCGTGACGATACACGCAGGTGCGGCTCTAGCATGCATTGTCACTTGCTACGGTGAAGGAAAACATCATAAGGAAACCCGCACGTCCAAGAAATTATATTAAAAGCCGTGTCACCTAACCCAAGAATGATCTTCCCTCCGGGTGGTGGAGGTCTGACTGCAGTCCTCAGTCTTAGATAGCGAACCCCGCCTAATGGATTAGGAAACGGGATGACGCTAGGAAGAAAGAAGAACATACTTACGTCCAATCTGTTTCTTGTCCGTCTATCTGTCTGACTTTCTGTCTGTTGAATGTCAAGAAAACAAAACCTATATGGTACTTCCGTTTGAGTTAGGATTAGGCGAAGAGCAAGGTCTCGCAGTACTGTGGCGCCGGTACAGGGAAAAGCCGAAAGTATCCATTTCCCAGGCTACACGCGATTGACCTAGGATCATGAAACTTCACTTAAAGCAAGGTTCATATCCCAAGTACAGGGAAAATTGCGGAAATCGTCGTGAGTGTGTGCGTTTGTTATTTTTAGATATTATTCTGTATTCGTTTTTGGCATACTTGAAAAATATTTTTATTAAAATAATGAAATGTTTATGTAAACAATACACCACGGTTGTTATGACGCCTTATCCCAAGTTTTGTAATACGCAGGCGCGCACACACACACGTACTAACACACGTTCAACGCTCGGACCCTGTAATAAACACTGTATAATGCCTTCTATCTCATTCTCTTATTTATTTATTTATTTTCGGGAAATTAACAGATTCACAAATCACGTAGTATAATATTATTAATATGGGAAGACGCTGATAACAAATTTCCGCATATAACACGTTAAATCCTACAGATGTACGTGGTTGTCTCTTTTTACTGTCGCTTTTTCGTTTTATCGAGTTTCAAATCACAACGATGCTAAAAAACTTATCACATCAAAAAAAATCGGCCAAGTGCGAGTCGGACTCGCGCACGAAGGGTTCCGTACCACTATCTATAAAAACGGCAAAAAAATCACGTTTGTTGTATGGGAGCCCCCCTTAAATATTTGTTTTAATTTAATTAAATTATTTATTCTTAAAGTGAATATATAACTAAATATTTAGTGAATATTTCAAGCGTCTACCTGTTGCCGTTATCAATATCGAGCAAAAAGAGCAAAAAATCACGTTTGTTGTATGGGAGCCCCCTTAAATATTTATTTTCTTCTATTTTTCAGTATTTGTTGTTATAGCGGCAACAGAAATACATCATCTGTGAAAATTTCAGCTGTCTAACTATCACGGTTTATGAGATACAGCCTGGTGACAGACGGACGGACGGACGGAGTCGCAGTAATAGGGTCCGTTTTACCGTTTGAGTACGGAACCCTAAAAATGATGTATTCTGTAAGTTACAGATAATTTTTCTGCACGGACTGATTCTTAATCGCCTTCCTTTATGTTGAATCTGCGCCATGTTTGCTTGTTGGCAGGGTACATCGCGTGAAGGCTTTCATTTACAGTATCCAAAGAGGTCATCGGATTACAGACATTAAAACAAGGTCTATCTAATTAGCACATAGTTCTCAACTATTTTAAGCGGCACTTAAGTGTTAAAAACAAGGTAATGTGTTTGGTAATTTTTCCTCATAGAACCGTGTCACGATGAGCTATGCGACTCAGTGTCCAACCTTCCTTACTAATATTATAAATACTGATTGATGTCCGTCAATGTGTGTGGGGTGAGCAACTTTTCAAATAGAATCACGAATTCGATTTTCGAAGTTTTATTAAATACGAGTAGTTAGTAGATTTTTAGGCGTTATTTTGCGAAAGTCAAATTTACATGCAATTTGATCTAACCTAATCTAAAATTGGTGGCGGAAGCACACAAAGCAGGTTAAATCAGATTGCATGTTTTATTAAATGACGAGCTCGGTGGCGCAGCGCTTAATATCGGATATAAGGATCACCGTGTCCTCCCCCTGTCTACGGACTTCGGACAGTCCTATTATGTCAACTTGCTTAGTTCCTCTTCCAGCTCCACGATCTTCTCGTCGGACCTCATTGTACGCGTGTTGTATGTTGCCATGGCCAGTCCGTTGTGGTGGTAGCCGCGGCGTCGAAGCCGGGGATTCTTAGCACTCCCTGCCCCGCCGATACTTTGACCGCTACCGGAGCCAAATCGGCGGGGCTGCCGGTGATTGGAGGCCGTCTTGGTGTCGTACTCATGTTTTTGAGGGGGTTATTACCATTGTTGCCACGCTTGGCAGACGGGTTGGCAATCGCAGCAAGTTGTTAAATTAAATTAAAGTATTTTAAAATAAGGGCACGCTGCTGCCCATTTCCTAAATAATTCCCTTAGGCGCCTTTTATGATACCCACGAATTGAGATGGAGTGGCCTATTCTTATGACGAGGCCACACGGCAAAACACATTATTCATATGCAATCATAATTAAAATTATACAAAATTAATGAATGTATTTTTTGCCATGTTTATTATTGTGAGACTTAAAGTAGTACATAATTATAACTGCATGGTTTTTATAAGATACTCAGGTAATTTCACAAATAAATTTCTTCCCATGAACTCTCTCTTCTATAGTGATGTACTACGTTACTGGACACATTATCGATATTTCAGTTTGAAATTATATTTCCTTATTTGATCATTTGTTACTTATATTTTATCATTATGACATTTATCACCGAATTATGTTTAATAACGTTTGTGTCGTTGTTTTGTTTAAATAAACGATTACCATGTACACATAATATATGTATAGCTATACAATAATATATTAATAATACATTGTTAACATACATTGTTGTTAGAACTTAGGCGCGTCTTACATAGTCATTTAAATGCCCGCGAGGACCCAATGGCAAATAAAGGATTTTTAATTATTATGTTTCTCTTTTATACCATGAGCCCGTGTTGATCACACGCTCTATCACACTGGAAAGAAAGTAGGCGACAGTGATGAAGCCTGTAATTCAAGGGATTTAACCTATTGGGCACCGCGCTTGAACAGTCTTCCATGAAGACGGATAGGTACGAAAGTACGAGTATTAAAACGTCGTGATTTTATTATTTTATCGATAAAACCATGCCCATCTCTAGTGCAGTATAGTTACTATTGCAAATTCACGTTGCCGTGTTGAAAGTGCAGTTTACGATTGCAGCCGAGCTGTTATGAAACGCGATGCATAAGTACATCTCTAACCTCGCATAATCCTAGGTTCCCTATTGAATGTTTTAGTAAATGTTTTAATATTTTCTTACTAATATTTACTAAACTTTAAAAAAACTTAATATTTACTACTATTTTAAAAAACTTAATATTTACTTATACATTTTTTTATTCATATTTTTATCTTTATATACATAATTAGCTGCACTATGCTAATTGCAGCCTCTACCAGGCAGCCATTGGGAGTGGAGAAAAAACACGATTGCGATTTTTATTAAAATGGAATATAAATCGACTCTATAAAGAACATACACAAAACCACACAGACATAAACATAAGAATACATAAATAACTATGATAATACATACACGTGGCGCTCGGTTCTCTCTGCCTACCCCGTAATGGATTTGGCGTGAAGTTATACATAGATAATACATACACAACCATAATAATAAAGACATATATTATTTTCCTTTATTAATATATAATATATACTGAATTAAACAATTTTTAACGGAAGTATCGCGTATTTTATTTATTTTGTTGAACCTGACGTTTCGAACGCTTTGCAGCGTCCGTGGTCGCAGGAAGACGGACGCTGCAAAGCGTTCGAAACGTCAGGTTCAACAAAATAAATAAAATACGCGATACTTCCGTTAAAAATTGTTTAATTCAATGTGTAACAATCGCGAAAACCTAAGACAATACTTTAATATATACTATTTTTACGAGCTCGGTGGCCCAGTCGTGAATGACGCGATTTCAACACCAACGCTCGTGGGTTCTATTTCCACACAAGGCAAACATTTGTGTGCATGGACATGTCTGTTTGTCTTGGTCCGAATATTTTAAGAGAGGTAGGGTGCATCAAAACAGCCCGTCTGGGGAAGTACCTCCACCTCACAGATAACCGCAGCCAAATAACAACTCCCTAGAGGATTGTTGTGTTCCTGCGTGTGAGTGAGGTCACCAGAGTTGCTGTGTAAGTAGCAAAGGAGGCATCACGCGAGTGATACTTAATATATCTCAATCGTTAATAGGCTACGGTACCCGCTTTACATCAGGTGGGCCGTATGTTTGTATGCCTCCAGACGTAGTATAAAAAATATATAGAACAGACTTTGGATGACAACAGACTACTGCTTGGTCAGGCTCTCTAAAAGATAGGCAAGCAACTTCTTTTAAAAAATAAATTTATTGAAGGATATCTAATGGATACAGGCAACGCATTCCAGAGTCGTGAAGCTTGTAGAGTAAAGGTACTTGTACACATGACGCCAGAACGTAAGTGTAATTAAGGAGAATTATTTATAGTCTATTTGAAGACTACTCCACCAATATCCCCTACATTAACCACTTTTACTCCCCTAATCCTCCCTTATTTCATCGCCAGATGTCACTGCCGTTGTATTAAAGTAGAATGTATGACCCAGTGCGGAACTTTTCAATTTCAACTGTTTGAAATTCACTTGACTAAATACACGTATATCTGTATTTAGTCAAGTGAAATATTCGAATATAGCTTTTTGGCGTGATAATAACGTGTTATAAATCGATGAACGCCGGCTGCACGCACGAAAAAGTGTCACGTTCCGCCTGTGTAAGCGAGAGCGCGGAAAAAGCGATAGAGAGGCACGATCGGCCTAAGCGTTCGGCTTGTGACGCATCTATCTCTCTTCCACTCCATCGGTCGATGCGTCCGAGTAGAAGAGAGACAGCGGCAGCACACAACCAACACGTGAACTGTTTCGTCAACTGTTGAATGTTTTCTTATGACTTTATCACGTAACATTATCGTCCGTAAACCGACTTTACAGACAACCAATTTTTTTTTTATCACTAAGGTGCAAAATAAGCGTACGGCATGTCTGATGGTAAGCAGTTACTGTCGCCTATGCGCATTTGCAACACCAGGGGTGTCACTCTTGCGTTGCCGACCCTAGTTTAGCTTTGCGAGGCAATGTGAATACTCCCACAGAGCAGCCAAGGCAGCAAAGGTGGCGGATGCATGCGGTTTCTGTTTCAGATGGTGAGTAATCGCAGAGACGACCAATCGCTATGGTAAAGACGGCCGGAGCAGCCGTGACAACGCCATGCATCACGTAGGAGTGCCGATGCATAAATGGAGAGCCGAAGAAACGATTTTGCTTTGTAACTCAACTCACCCCCCACGGGTGAAGCAGAACGCTCTTACTGACTAGTTCAGGGAACATCGCACCACTTATCGGTTTATTGGTTAAAATATCCTCACATTGGACCGGATGTTTGAATCGCCGATATATTATACGCTATATCGTCACGTTTTCGTGGCTTTCTGCGCCCTCAAGTGGTTTATTAATGGCATGCTACTAACAGTAGTGGATGGGTATCAGCCGGCGTTAGTTTGTATGAACTAAATGCGTGGCGGAAGTACGCTAAATCAAATTACCTGTAAATTAGATATTAGCAAACGCCTGAGTCTATCTACAGTGAGTGAATAACGACTCACGAGGCACGACTCGAGGACTACGACTCGTGCCTCGTGATATCTTTGTGATATTGTAATTCTCTTTTTATTGTATGGAGAAGTAACAGTTTGTATTGCATGAACATTACAATATTTTAATATTTAACTATCCGACTGATTATATATGTCGGAACGTGGATGTAATGGTCGTCAGGTGGCTCGTTGTTCATAGCGAATAAAGCGAAATACCAGCGTAGTTAATCTTCTCAATATTTTCAGCCAATTACAAAAGTAACTTTAACAAAAGTTATGTTCAGATCGTAGATTACAACGGATTCAAAATGCGGTGGACGCGACACGTGCGATTGCCTCCATTGCTCGATTCGTAATGCCGCTTCCAATGACGCTTCCAATCATCTTGACGTTTTTGACAACTGACAACAATCGACATTTCGAGCAAACCATAACAAACACAACCGGTGTTGCCAATCCAACAATGTCGATTCCACCCAAGCGCCGACTTGACATTTTGATCCGTTATTATTAAAACTAGCATCACGGGGATTGATTTCTTCCGGGCTTCTCAATATGGTGTTGCTACCTCTGCGACATATATATTTTTTATACTACGTCGGGAGGTATACAATCACACGGCCCACCTGATGTAAAGCGGTTACCATAGCCTATTAACGCTTGCGATATTTTAAACACTCGCGCGATGCCTCCTCTGCTGCTTACACAGCAACTCCTTGGGAGCTTACTGGTGACCTCACTCACACGCAGGAACACAACAACCCTCTCGGGAGTTGTTATTTGGCTGCGGTTTTCTGTGAGGTGTAGGTACTTCCCCAGACGGGCTGTTTTGAGCGCCCTACCTCATTTAAAACATCCAGACCAAGACAAACAGACATGTTCATGCGCACAAATGTTTGCCTTGTGTGGGAATCGAACCCACGAGCGTTGGTGTCAAACTCGCGTCATTCACGACTGAGCCACCGAGCTCGTTAATCATTCGTCGATTAAAAAGTATAACATTAAATACCTATACATATAATTAAAAATGGGTGCGTGTACTTATGTACGCGCGTGAGAAGTTATACTTCTTTGGCATCATTAAATAAATATTTAACATTAATAATTTAATAATATTAAAATTAATATTAATAAATAAGTATTAATTATATTAGATAATAATATTTTAATTTATAAGAAGGGTTATGGAGTAAAATTAAAAAACGTCTTTCAAGTAGTAGCGGCGATGTTTATTACACGGTATTAGTCCATACATACAAGTCAAATATCAAGTACAAATATTATACATTTTAAACTATATCGCCATCTACCGGTAATACCGTGAAACATTTAGCAGCTTCAACCTGTTACTTTTGTGTTACATGATGCGCGCGCATCTTAAAATTTCACTCTCATCATTTTTTCATAACGTGCCTAAAGAAGTATAACTTCAAAAATGTTTCTTTGGTTTTCTAGAAGGGACTGGAAAACCAAAGAAACATTTTAATATAAATTTGTATGTAATATCACGCCAGGTCCCTTGCGGGGTAGGCAGCTCGAACCAACCATAACACGCGGTCCTTACACATCTCACTCCATTCAATAACATTTATAGATCTTTTCATGCACGCTCGCCGGCCCCCGGGGCTTCTGACTTTATCTTCTGATAAAACACGATGCATATAAGGGGCCGTCCATTAATCACGTGATGTTTTTTTAGCATTTTTTAACTCCCCCCTCCCCCTTGGTGATACGTGGTGAGGTTTAAGACTAAACTCCCCCCCCCCCCCCCCCCCCATCACGTGTATTTTTAGTACCTACCTACAAAGAATCTAAAATTTTTAGAATATTATCTTTAAATGCAGGTATACAGTATAATCTACTTTTCTAGTCTAGACAGAAAGGTTGCAGGTTGTTTTTGACTAGCATAAAAATAATATTAAAGGAATGGTGTAATCACGCGAAAAACATATATTGTACTAGTACATGAACATATTTAATGTCCTCGGACAACGACTAGCAAGACTGTCTTCAACACTAACAACTGAACAAGCATCTTGCAGGTCAGTTGTTGGCACTGTGCTTTGTTGAAGATCAACGTCGGTTTCATCAAGCCACTCGGCGTCATTTTCGCGCACTACGCAGAGAATCTCTCTCGATCTACCGATCGATGGTCTCGTGAGGATGCGTGAAGGAAGAACATTGTGCACCTCTAGACTATTATTGCTCGGATTAGTTTATAAAAAATAAATACACGTGATATCTTACTACACCCCCCTCCTATCTTGTGATATTTCGTGATTTTTGCCTAACACCCTCCCCCCTCTTTCGAGCCTCACGTGATTAATGAACGGCCCCTAATCGAGTCAGTATTCTATAATATATCTCATAAGTAACCTACTCTCTGTTAGGAAACTTTATATATTAAAAACTGTCCTCAAGCTACATAGATTCCAACATTTCCAACTTTATGACGTGTCATGTAAAAATAAAAGAAGAAAATAAACATGTACATGTTCTTCAGACTAACACAATGTTTGGTAGCGCACAATACTTTCACGCTCAATTCAGCTATATAAAAATGTTAATAGAAGATTAGAAATCTATAATAAACTAAAATATGACTTCAATAGGCTTGTAACGGAATGGATAAAATTGCTAAGTTACGACCAGACAGAACATTGTTGCGTTAGTGTTCTGTCTGTGTTCTGTTCTGTTTCATTTTATAAAATACATAAATAGAAGTTAACAGAAAGAATCACATACACTAATCCACCCTCACAAACATACACATAAGCGCGTATACACACTGTACATGTGCGTGTATACGCACATACTAACACATGCATACACAAATATACTTTAATTAAATAATGGCGCGTTGTTTATAGATTAGGAAGAGTGAAGCCTCCTAATACAGGCATTATGCTTAAAAGGGGACTTCGGCTAAATTATATTACAAGGAACCTATTGTAATGAAAGAAAGAAATACTACTGGACTCCAATCTTTCTTGGACACTCCATGTAAATGCAGTTGCTAGTAAGCTGAGCAAATTTTCATATGCATTGCGTGAGCTTCGAAAAAGTACCACCGAGGAATGCGCACTCATTGCGTACCATAGTCATGCCGCGTCTTGGATGCGATATGGAGTTATTTTCTGGGGCAACTCGACAGACGTGAAAGATGTATTTATCCTACAGAAACGTTGCCTTAGGATCATAACATTTACGGAACCGAAAGAATCCTGCAGGAATCTATTTGTTAAATATAAAATCCTTACAGTCACTGGCATGTACATCTTTGAACTTTGTCGATTGGTAAGATGCAAAGCGCAATATTTTAAAAAGCACGGGGACATGCCTAGCCGTTACACTTCGCGCCGTGATAGAGACCTAGTTCTACCCACTCGTCACCTTACACTGTTTCAAAATGGACCGTACTACATGGCATTAAAATATATAATCACTTGCCTAATCCATTCAAGGCCCTCCAAGGTAGTAAATTTGAAACTAGTCTAAAAATTTAAAAAAATACTTATATTCACTTCATATCTTCATAAAATTGCTATTAATTGAATAAAGTAATTGTAAAGCGTGATGACATTTTTCTAAAATTTTATATTATTATTATTATTTTTACTTTGACTATTAATCATTGTTGTAATTGTAATTTATAGTAATTTAATAACCATATCACTAATGCCTAAAAAGGCGATTGTGTAACAAAAAAATACCATCTACGAACCACTAGCGTGTACTACTTATTGTTACCTTAATAAATAAAAATAAATAAATAAAATAAAAAATAAATATATACATCTATTAATAAATAACGGCTTCTTCGTACTTCGGAAACGCACCTGCAGGAAACTAATGGGCGTTGCAAGTTGAGATAGGTAATGCTCTTCAAGGTCTTACGTGAATCTATTCTAGTTAAATATCAAGCGCATTGATACTAAACAAATCTAAACGTAGAACTAATGTAACGTATACTCAGGAGCCTAAAAGGAAATACATAAAACCCAAAAATCGATGCATAAAACCGATTTCGCGCGAGTCAGACAGCCTACTGAGTCTAAGTCAAAGTCAAAGTCAAAATCTTTTTATTCCGTAAAAATGGCTACATTTGTTTGGAATCGGTCACAATTTTTTTCCCTACCGTGCAGTTTATGACTAGGTGAGCACTGATAAAAATACTGCCAAAAAACTCAGGCATCCCTCTTTTGGTATCCAAACAAATTTACATATTTTATTAATTACATTATAATTGGATCGACTCACTCCCAGGCATTTTTATCATTAATATAGTCAGATACTTTATAATATGCCCTGCTACACAATTTGGCTTTAATAGTAGTTTTAAACTTGTTTATTGACAATTCTCTTATATTGCTGGGAAGTTTGTTATAGAACCGTATACATTGCCCCATAAAAGAATTACTTATTTTGTGGAGACGGCTTGCATGTAACACAAGATTATGCTTATACCTAGTATTTATGCTATGAGTATCACTCTTTTTACAAAATGAGTCTATGTTTTTATGGACATATAAAAGATTTTCATAGATATATTGCGATGCGACTGTTAAAATATTTATTTCTTTGAATTTTTCTCTAAGGCTCTCCCGGGGACCAAGTTTGTAGATAGCTCTTATGGCTCTCTTTTGCAATAAAAAGATGGTGTTAATGTCCGCGGAGTTACCCCAAAGAAGAATTCCATATGACATAATACTATGAAAGTAGCTGAAATAAACTATTCTAGCCGTATCAATATCAGTGAGCCGTCTAATAGTTTTCACTGCATAGGCTGCAGAACTTAGTTTTCCTGATAATTTTTCAATTTGTGGGCCCCATTGTAGTCTGGAGTCAATTGTTATACCCAAGAACACAGTTGTCTCCACAGGGGCTAAATTAGTTCCATTAACATGTACATTGGTAGTCACCTGTCTGAGTGAGGATTCCCAACACAATAAATTCCAAAGCTGAAGTCGGAATCACCAATTGGCTTATTATTTATTATATTCGAGTTATATGATTTACGTTTACACGAACCACAAAGGTTTATGAACCCTTAAAAGTGACTTCAAAGGACGCTTTGAAGATGCTAAATTCGATGACGTGTCGTAACGCAATCGAATTTAGCGTCTGAGAATGACATTTGCTTTACTTTAAAATGCGCTCTACATCCAACCGAGACAGACATTTGGACTGTTGATTGCTATCTATCTATAACTTCACGCCAAATCCCTCACGGGGTAGGCAGAGAGAACCGAGCGCCACGCGACTCGATCCTTACATACCTCACTCGCTTCTTTAACATTCATTGCTCTTTTCATGCACGCTCGCCGGTTTCTAGGGCTCCTGACATCGCCTTCTGATAGAACACGACCAATTTGATCATGGTACATACATCCTTCCACTTTTGCATTGTATATCTGCTTCGTCATTCCTACATTCTTTCTACATGTCCGAACCAACGGAGCATGCCTCTTCTTATTTTAACACCGAACACTGCTGATTGCCATCAATTGAAATTGAAGAAGAAGTACTTATTATTGAATACTGTACCACAGGCTATCCTAGTACGGGTTCCGCTCCCTCGCCATTGCGTAAGGTCGTTTATACGACTAATGTAGGTACCTATTGGAATTGTTGGAGGGAAAATAAATGAATTATTACTGTTTCTTTATTTATTTATTTAATTTCATATCATATTGTACATGTGGAGACAACAATAAATTGTTTATATTTAAGAAAATTGCGTACAATCCAGTGATGTGTAAATCCCATTCATGTTTATAAATATTACTTGACATGTGAACCGTGTTCCAAACGTTTATATGTTACTGTCACCGCTTCACATTGAGCGGGGATGTATATTTGACATGTGAATGCTGAAAAATATTAGCCGTAGTCACCTGCGTCTTTCACTGCATCGTTTAACAATATCGCATGGAACCGAAGCCGTAGTAAATAAGCGTACATTACGCGAACACAACAAATTATGTTCGCTTTCTCAGCTCGCTTCATGGTTTGCTATAGTAAACAGCTACCGTTTGGAAGGAATGCATTTCATAGAGGTAGAAGAAATTTTAAGAGAGGTAGGGCGCTTCAAATCATCCCGTACCTCCACTCCACCTCGCAGAAAACCGCAGCCAAATAACAACTTCCTAGCTCCTAAGGAGTTGCTGTGTTAGCAGCAATGGCGGCATCACGCGAGTAGTACTTTGCAAGCGTTTATGGGTTATATCAGGTGGGCCGTATGCTTGTATGCCTTCCGACGTTGTATAAAAAAAATATGGGAAGAAATTGTCGAATGACATTGGAGCTACGAATACTTCAAAGCCGAAGTAAATGAATGAATGAAAGACGAGACACCGTCGAGAGCCGAGTGTTTTCGAGGCCGAAAATATACACTACTTGCTTAAGAGACGTATGTATGTATATCTTCACGCTAATCCCAACGCAACGCGTTGCGTCACCCCGTTCCCCTGGGGTGATCGCTTCAGATGAAGCCTTTGTAGCCTTCCCGGCTAAAGGCAGTCCCAGGGGGTGTTTTAGTCGGTGGAAATCCGACATAATCAGTTCGTTCGCACGAAATGGTATCTTTAAAAGATTTCACCTCCTCCCTCCCTTTTTCCGGAGGGTGCCCCTCACGGAAGAATGAACAATGCACACCCGGGTGTGGGTTGGTCCTTCTTTTGTGGGTCTTCAATTCTCTTGGGCGAAAATAAAATAAAAAAAAAACGCAACGCGGTGCTAATCCCAACGCTAACGCGGGATTGGGATTAGCACCGCGTTGTGTACAACGAGCTGTGCCTTCTGGCTTAGATTTCAGCTTATCAGCAGCAGAAGTTACCCCAACGCTCCATTCACCCTATTCCCTGCACTCACTCGTCTCGCCACATCAGCGGTGTACCTTTCATTGCTGCTAAAAACGCTTCCAAGATATACAATCTCATTCACTGATCAAAATGACGGTATACCTCTCGTTTGTCAAACCGTTTGCTAATCAGAGGGATGCACCATGTGCTTTAGATGAAAACTACTCACCTACACCATGTAAAGTCGGCTGAAAATAGCTCATATTGAGCCTTGATTTTAATGACTCTTAGTATTTATGAGCTGTTCCATTTAGCACATTATTAGCAGCTGAAGAATGTGCTAAATGTTCCCCAGGGTCAACAGTCTTCGGAAAAATAGGGAAACGTCATGTTCGGGAGTGTATGGTATACCAACCATATCGCATACTAATGAAAATTGACTTTACGAGAGAGATACCCCTTGGAAAAAGTGGTCCACGGTTCGAATCCTGGCATGTACCACTAAATTCGTAATTTCTGATTTATGTACATATTGTAATTATCAATTGCTCGGCGGTAAGCTCCTAAGGAGTTGCTGTGTAGCAACAAAAGCGGAGTGATACTTAATGTATTGCAAGCGTTTATAGGCTACGGTAGCCGCTTTACATCAGGTTGGCCGTAATCTTGTACGCCTCCCGACGTTGCATAAAAAAAAAGATTGATTAATTTTGTTTTTTAATTTGCTTAGACTGCTTCTCTGCAAATATTTTTAAATATTTTGGAATAGTTCTTGACATAACTGACAAAAACTGGGTCAAAGTAATACTTTTCTGCAAATAAATAATTTTGTTTCTACTTAGCAGAATACCTGTACTTGTCCAATCATTAAACTTAAATTTATTTGTAATATCAATTTTTTTATGTTTATATTCACTGAATATAGCATGAAACAGATTGGTATAAAGAAAATCAGGATCGTCTACAGTGTAATCAAACAATTGCAACCTGGCCTCTAATACATTAATTATTTAATAATTAATTATTTAAGAAGTTTGTTTTCGGTCATTGGTCTGTGCAAGAGATGACTTTTTAAATCTGTATTATATGTATCTTGATAAATGACTAACTGACCGCAATGATCTGAAGGCCATTTGTCAATAATTGATTTATTTATACGGTCACGATTACAAAAAACATTATCTAGACAAGTTGCAGATGTGACTGTTATACGCGTAGGCTCCAGAAATAGATTTTCTAGATCAAATGATTTGAATAAATTAAAAAATGGAGTACGTGTTTGTGTGTCTATATTCAAAACACCGCAGACGATTATGTCTTTCTTGCATTTAAAAAGTTCCCTTAAAATATCTTCTATTACTTGCTCAAATTGGAAATAATCGCCACTAGGAGGTCTATATACATAAATAACCATGTGATTCTCTAAAGGTACACCGCAGATGTGGAAAGACGAGTGAGTGCTGGGAATAGTGTGAATGGAGCGTCGGGAAAACTTTTTGGCAGTAAAAACATGAGCCAGAAGGCACAACTCGCTATACACAATGCAGTGCTGGTCCCAACGCTAACTTATGGAAGCGAGAGCTGGGTATGGCAGAAAGAGCATGAAAGTAGAATAAACGCGGTCGAAATGCGAGCGCTGCGCAAAATTTGTGGCGTAAGGCTTGTAGACCGTATTCGCAATGATGATGTTAGAAACAGAGTTGGTCTGAAAGAGAGCGTCGGTGGTAAAATAAGAAGAGGCATGCTCCGATGGTTCGGACATGTAGAAAGAATGCAAGATGAAAGAATGACGAAGCAGATATACAATGCAAAAGTGGAAGGATGTAGGAGTCGGGGAAAGTTAAGACTTACCTACCATGACCAAATTGGTCGTGTTCTATCAGAAGGTGATGTCAGGAGCCCTAGAAACCGGCGAGCGTGCATGAGAAGAGCAATGAATGTTAAAGAAGCGAGTGAGATATGTAAGGATCGAGTCACGTGGCGCTCGGTTCTCTCTGCCTACCCCGTAAGGGATTTGGCGTGAAGTTATAGATAGATAGATTCTCTAAAGAGTAGTGATATCCCATTGGACATAGAACCGGCCAGTTCACCCCGGACCCCAGTTCCAATCCCAGCGGGGGCATGTACCATTAAATTCCTGTTTTCGGATTTACCTACATATTTATCACTTACTCGGCGGTAAAGGAAAACATCGTGAGGAACCCACACGTCCAAGAAGTTATATTTCGAAAGAAGCGTGCCCTAAACGTGTATCATAAGAAAGATCTAATTTCCCCTCTAGGTTATGGAGGTCTGACGGCAGTCGCTCTATGTAAAAATCAGTGTCTTCGCCAAATCCTTAGGCTTAGGTAGCGGATCCCGCCAATCCTAATGGATTAGGAAACGGGATAACGCGAAGAGAAACGTATTATAAAATTCTCTAATTCAGCACATGACACCTCGACAATGAGTTAAATAGAGCGAGAGCCTAACAATATCCAAAAATTCTTTAGGTTTTTGGTATTTTTTTAACACAATCATTGACCCACCTATTGGAGACTGTCTATTAAAGCAACTGACTGTTGTATCCGCACGCCTATCAAATGACCGGGTTAAACCAGTGAGTGAAGAGATGTAAATAATAATATAACTGATTCACGATAGGCTTGTTTGTCACCCGACAATCTATATATATAAAACAAAGTCGTGTTAGTTACACCATTTATAACTCAAGAACGGCTGACAGATTTTTATGATTTTTGTGTCTTTGGATTTGTCTTCGTCCGGAATAGGATAATAAGTGTTAAAAGAATTTATACCATCTAATAAGTTAACACAACATTTATTGATCCTGAGGCGGTACGAAGTTCGCCGGGTCAGCTAGTATAATATAAAAGAAAGATGTGTGCCGTTCACACGCGATAGAAGTGAATCTTTCAAAACTGTGAACTTCAAGATAATGAGACGATTATTGGTTATTATGACGCCTTATCCCAATGTGCCATTGTCTCTTTTACTGTCGCTTTTTCGTTTCATCAAGTTTCAAATCACAACGATGATAAAGAAGTTTTAAATTCAATAAATCTGTTTCATATTAGGCTTGCTTGTTATCCGACAAAAGGATTTAAAAAAAAAATATATTAGATACTAGCAGAAGCCCGCGGCTTCGCACGCATGAGATTTGGCCTTTTAGTAGCCTTTATTTCTCTGTAGACATGAAATTGTTTCTGTTTAAAAAAAACAAAGTTCCGGGTACTAGATGCAACCATAGAGCGATTCAATTTTCGTACAGCGCCATCTATTGACCTTTACAGGAGGCAACGTATATGTATTTTATTTATATTACATAAAAAATGCGTAGTTATTTTATGTTACAAAAAATACATATGCTATGAAAATAATAAAAATAAAATTGCCCCGAAGGGGATGATATTTCCCCCTAATTTTAACAGTTTTTCACTTTTTACGCAGGAACCCTAAATATTTACGGGATAAAAAGTACCCTATATTCTGCTCTGAACAGTCCTCTACCTACCAGTGAAAGTCCCGTTAAAATCGGTTCAGCCATTTCGAAGATTAGCCCGGACAAACAAACAGACAGACAGACAGACAAAAAGTTAAAAATGCGTATTTAGGCTTTGGTAACGTGAAAATAATAATATGAGCTTAAGATAAAGGCTTTATTTTGAAATCACAGACAGACACTTCAATTTTATTTATATGTATAGATTATTATTGTTCGCTTCCACATTTCCTAGTGCACATGGTTACCCAGCCGCTTGCGTCAATGCAAGAAACGAACCTTGACGTCAAGTGAATGTCAACATTGATGCCTAACGAAGGTCGGTGATTATTGAAGTGTTTGTGAACTCTTTGGAAGTTCAGTAGTTATAAATGAGACACATTTTCATATTATCTATCTATAATTTCACGCCAAATCTCTTGCGGGGTAGGCAGAGAGAACCGAGCGCCACGTGACTCGATCCTTACATATCTCACTCGCTTCTTTAACAGTAATTGCTCTTCTCATGCACGCTCGCCGGTTTCTAGGGCTCCTGACGTCACCTTCTGATAGAACACGACCAATTTGATCATGGTAGGCAAGTCTTGGCCTTCCTCGGCTCCTACATTCTTCCACTTTTGCATTGTATATCTATTCATATATCGACGACAGAAATCTGGCCAGAGCTTGTGATCGTGGACTACAGGTGATTCGAGTTTCGGTGCTGTAGGAGAATGTTGCGCAAACCTTGGACATCGAATATTTTTATATACTTTTTTTATATAACGTCAGAATGATTACTATCATACGGCCTACCTGTGGCCGCTTGCTGTACATGTAACCAGGAGCACAACAATCCTTCAGAGAATAATCATTTTCAGCGCTCTACTGTTAGGGTGTACTTCCCCCGTTGGGATGCTTTGGTGACTCTTAGCAACGTACCTTCGGAAGGCTGTGGTTGACGTTGCTTAACCTAATGATCGATTACACTTTGCACAACCATCTACGATGCTGACATAAATAAAACTAAATAAAAGATTAGAAAATTATTAAAAGATGGTTACAAAAAAAATGGTATCAAATGAAAGCAAACAATACTTTTCCTTGCGCCTCTTATTCCAAGTGCAGTTAGCTGGCGGTTAAGTTCAAGGTTGCGTGCGCTTGGTTAATTGATTCCGTACTTTCACAGCACGTACTCCCTGCACCGCCGCGGTGCGCGGTGCGCGGTGTACCGCGTCCGCCGGCGGCGGGCCCCGCGCAGCCATGCATGCGTGATCGTAGATTGCAGCGCAACGCTGTTAATGTGGTGTTTATTGTCGAGTTACGTAACAATTTAATACATTCTATTATTTTAAATTATCAATTCTTTGAATTAAACAATTTTTAACGGAAGTATCGCGTGTTTTATTTTGTTGAACCTGACGTTTTGAATGCTTTGCAGCGTCCGTGGTCGCAGGAATTGGATCCCAAGCAGGTGGTACGGTTTATCATATATATTGGGACCTAAATTGTGAGTTGTAACACACCGTGTAGCGTATACCTTGTCAATGAGGTACAGCTAAGTGCTCATCAAGCTTTACACTTTAGTATAATTGTAACCGTAGGTACTTAACAGAATGTTAAGTACGGTTACATAGCAGAGGAGCATTTAAATTTGTCATAAGCATTACTGGTACATTTAGTTTCAATTGAAGTTTATGTGACGGTACACCCGACAGTTCAAGTGAATTTAAGAACTCCACAGGATATGAAGTACTTAATTCCGTATCCATAATTTTATCCATTGAATATTCAAGAGTACTGAGGGTTTGAACCAACGCCTTGTACCTATTTTTATAATATAAAAAAATTATTTTTTGGCAAATAACTTAAATTTTTTTTTTAATAAAAAGTATCCTATGTTACTTCTGATACCTCCAAGAATATGTGTACAAAGTTTCATGATGATCGGTTGAGTAGTTTTCGCGTGAAAGCGAAACAAACGGACATTCACAGTTTATAACATTAAATACTCGTAAGTAGGGATTAGTAACTAACTAATTATCACAAGCTCGGCGGTGAAAGACCGTTGTGAGACGTGTGACCTTAGGTCTGGTTATCCCTCTTGTATGTGAAGTTCTGACGGCAGTCATTGCATATCAAAATCAGTATCTTTGCCAAATCCTTCGGCTTAGGTAGCGGATGCCGCCTATCCTAATGGTTTAGGAAACGGGATAACATTTGGAATAAGAAGAGAATCACTTGATACTGGCATATCATCATCATCTCATTCGTCCACTGCTGAACATAGGCCGCCCCTCTTGAGTGCCATTCCTCTCAATCCTGTGTCGTCTGCATCCATCGACTCCCTGTAAACGTCGCTCCGTCTAGGGGGGGGGGGGGGGGTCCCACACTGCGTGTACCGGGACGCCATTCGAGAACCTTTCCTCCCCAGCGCTTGTAGGACACGATAAAATGGTAATGACATAATAAACAGAGGAACACCTGGCTCGTCAATTATATAACAATTTTTTTTTTTAATTTGTCGGCCATTTTGACCATGTTCCTTAAAACCCGTCGAGTCCCGGCTGCCATATATTGGCACTTGCTTACGACACATATATGGAGTACCGGTACCACCGGGTTTCAACAGGTCAAGAGATAGGAACGGTGTTCCTGAACATTCCTATTTTACTTTTTTATGCTGAATCCGAATCTGAAGTCAAAATTCGAATATTCGAAAAAAAGCGACAGACAAACACACAGACAAACGCACAGACAAACATATAGATTTCATATAGGAACACCGTTCCTATATGAAATCCTATATGCCACGAATCTACTACGAATACACAACTTTCTACAAAACTCTCTGCTAATATCTGCTACTTACTAAGGTGAACAATTTTATTTTAATTGAATATGTCGGCTCGGTGGCTCAGTCGTGAATGACGCGATTTTGACACCAACGCTCGTGAGTTCGATTCCCACACAAGGCAAACATTTGTGTGTCAGAACATGGCTATTTATTTTGGTCTGGATGTTTTAAAAGAGGTAGGGCGCATCAAAGCAGCCCTTCTGGGGAAAGTACGTCCACCTTACAGAAAACTGCAGCTAAACAACAACTCCCTAGAGGGTTGTTGTGTTCCTGCGTGTGAGTGAGGTCACCAGTAAGCTCCCAAGGAGTTGCTGTGTAAGCAACAGAGGAGGCATCGAGCGAGTGATACTTAATATATCGCAAGCGTTAATAGGCTACGGTACCCGTTTTACATCAGGTGGGCCGTATGCTTGTATACCTCCCGATTCCCGAAAAATAACCCATGGAAAACCGATAACACTGATTTTGCGCAGTAACTCGAACCGCTACGGGCCGGCGAGTACAGTTGAACGTGTGTGCCTGCATGCTTGTGCGAGCGTATGTGTATACTGGTTAGTGTGAGTTACATGTATACTTATGTGTCTATGTGTAGCTTCCTGCAGAATTTTTAAAATTTCCTTTTTAAATACTTCCTTACTATTTACGAAAATATCAACTGAGCAGAATTTTTTGTTGTATGTTCTCTGAAATCGATTAATTGTTGAATTTTGAGCATAGTTGTACTATATCTACGTACAGTTATTTATTATGACACTTTGCTCTAACAAAGATACAAATGATAGGGCAAACCTGTCGTTAGAAAGAGATGAATATATATCTTAAGACATTTATGCTTTGTGGCGAAATACGTATAGACGCGACGCGAGAGAGTGGCCAACTGAATGCGAGTTGGGCAATTTACCTTACTCTCGCATTGCCATTCTAGAGCATATACAACGTATCTATAACTATAAAAACATGACCAAATTGGTCGTGTTCTATCAGAAGGTGATGTCAGGAGCCCTAGAAACCGGCGAGCGTGCATGAGAAGAGCAATGAATGTTAAAGAAGCGAGTGAGTAATGTAAGGACCGAGTCACGTGGCGCTCGGTTCTCTCTGCCTACCCCGCAAGGGATTCGCGTGAACTTACAGATAGATAAAAACATCTTAGTCTGAAATACAATGTGTTTGTGGGCCTTCATGCGCAGTCATGTAGTTCATTTGTTTGTGTTGGTATATAATATACAATATAATTCTTCAATTGCACAATATATGGTGTACACAGGTGCTACAATTGGAAAGTGCGTATAATCTTACTAATACTACTTTGAACACAATGCTTGAAGATCTCGACAGAGTATTCCAGGTGGATCAAAATGAACACGGAGAAAACGAAGATTATGTACAATGTACATGTTGTACCCACTCCAATTTCAGTTGGGAGCTCGGCTCTCAAAGTTGCTGATGAGTATGTCTACCTAGGATGAACAGTCCAGCTAAGTAGATCCAACTTTGAGAAAGAGGTCTCTCGTCTAATCCAACTCGGTTGGGCAGCGTTTAGGTAATTGCGAAAGATTTTCTCGTACAAAATTAATGGCTTAATGTCTGAAGACAAAAGTCTTCGACCAGTGTGTGTTGCCAGTGATGACTTACGGCACAGAAACGTGATCCCTTCCTATGGGCCTCATACAAAAGGTCAAGGTTGCACAGCGTGCGATGTACTGGGTCGTGCTCGGAGTTTCTCTGCGAGATAGATTGATAGAGAATAAACACATCCGTAGCAGTATTGGAGTCACCGACGTGGCTCTATGGATCAGTAAGCTGAAGTGGCAGTGGGCAGGCCACATAGCTCGGAGAACCGATGGCCGTCGGGGCAGAAAGGTTCTCGAATGGCGACCACAAACTGGAAAACGCAGCGTAGGATAATAGGAGGAACCCCCAAAACTTCCTTTTGGGAGTTTTTGTTTGATTCCTATGTCGCTTTTGTTGATTTAAGGTGACATGAGGTCCGAATAGAAAAGTGGAATGCTGAAAGTAGTTAAACAAGAGGGTGGCGGAGTGGTTGTCGGTGCTACTTTAACACTAAGGCTCGTGGGTTTGATTCCTACACAGGACATTTGTGGACATGAACATATCTGTTTGTCCTGGTATGGGTGTTTTAAGAGAAGTAGGACGTATCTAGGAATGCGGTCGAGATGAGAGCATTGCGCAAAATTTGTGGCATAACGCTTGCTGACCGCGTTCGTAATGAAGACGTGAGAGAAAGAGTTTTTTTTGGGAGGCATACAAGATGTACAGCGGTTGTCGTAGCCTATGAGCGCTTGCAAGTATCACTTGTGTGTTGCGTGATGCCACCTCTGCTGCTAACACAGCAACGCCTTAGGACTAGTGTCCTAATTCGCACAGGAAGAGAACAACCCTCCAGGAGTTGTTATTTGTTTGTGGTTTTCTGTGAGACGGAGGTACTTTCCCTGCTGATGATGATGCTTTGATGTAGCCTACCTCTCTTAAAAACACAAAAAAAAACAAAATTAAAGAAAATGTTGCGATTCGGAGAGTAATAGACGGAAACTTGTTTTCTTTTTATGCAACTAGATTGGCAAACAAGCATGCGACCCGCATCAGATGGTAAGCGGTCACCGCAGCCTATTGACGCTCGCAACACCACGGGGATGTTACTCGCGCGCTGCCAATCTTGTGACCTGAGGCTGCTTCGTCACAGTACCCAGTAATTTCTCTGCCATATCTCACCCTTCAAACCGAAACATGGGTATATAAATAAAGCTGTTTGGCGGTAGGAATAGGTGAGACAGAGGTACCGATGCAGACGACTTTTGTATACAGTCTCCTTCTGGTTAAGTTGTTGTTGTGTCTTGTGAACGTGACTAGGTATACCTTAATGCTATCGAAGGTCATGTGTTTTTTCTAAGAGATAGCCGGTACGCAGCGGTCCACCGGAAGCGGCACTCAACCCAATGCCGCCGGGCGCATGATACGAATCCAGATGATGTGCGATGTTTGGATGTGTCATTGTGTATGCTGTAGTCTTTATATACTATATATTACGTCGGGAGGCATAAAAGCATACGGCCCACTTGATGTAAAGCGGGTACCGTAGCCTATTAACGCTTGAGATATGTTAATTATCACTCGCGCGATGCCTCCTCTGCTGCTTACACAGCAACGCCTTGGGAGCTTACCGGTGACCTCACACACACGCAGGAACACAACAACCCTCTAGGGAGTTGTTATTTGTCTGCGGTTTTCTGTGATGTGGAGGTACTTCCCAAGACGGGCTACTTTGATGCGCCCTACCTCACTTAAAAGTATAAGCACTAATCCAATATACACCATGACAACGCACTAGTGACACCCCTAGTATTGCAACTGTACATATACTATACCCACTGCTCACCATCAGGCGGGTCGAATGCTTAAATCCACCTATGTGGTATAATAAAAAATATCGTTTCGTTCAAGTAGAATTTGAAATTGTATGTTTCTATCTAACTGGTCCCTTGCGGTTACAAATCAATAAACCATTTGACTGCGCATTTGACAACATTGTTACTTTCGCAGAATGACAATCAAGCTATTTTTTTCTAAGGAGATACCTAATGCTAGCAACGTCGACCGCAGCCTGTCTATGGACGACGGCACGTTAAGCCGTCGGCCCCGGCTGTTGTTGGCTTGAAAACACTGGCCTCCGCCGATCCGCATTTGAGCAGCCTGGGGAGTTGAAGGGAGACCCGTATCTCTGCACCGTGCCGGATCGCGTCCGCTTTTCAGTTTTCCCCACCCCTGTGGGTTTTAGCTTTTAGAACGCGTGTTGAGAATGTGACACGCATCAATTAGCTTGCAACGAACATGATCCTCGCACATCTATATATTTTTTTTTTTTTTTATTTATTTATTTAGCCAAACTTACAACTATCTTTACAGGTGAAAACCTAATGCGACAGTGTAGCAATATACATATAGGTATATAGGTAATTCTGAATATTATACATATCTATACTTAATTACATTTTATAACATAGAACAAAAAGTATAGTCCTTGTGAGTTCACTCATAGTACAACAAAATAGGTCCAACTCGTTAGCCATGAGATTTATAACACGAAATGCGCGCGTCAGTGGCGCTTTGCTCAGTAGGTTAGTACGTGCACGTGGTACAGCCAGCAACTGCGGCTGACGTCGTCGCCACACGTATTTATCAGGAACAAATATGCCTATTCGTTCTAAAAATAAAGCATTATATTCTTTTCCGCGAAGTACCTTGATTACATAAGTAACAAGTCGGAGCTCCCTTCTGACCCTTAGCTCGTTATATCCAACCATACCAAGGATAAACAAAGTTGGATACATTAGCGGATAGTACGGGTACACATTGTACAGCTTCATGTAAAGATATCTAACAAACTTATTTTGATTATATATCACATCTATTCCTCGCGGGTGCCCTTTGACTCACCTAAAATTATTAGTCCTAGTTTTATTTGGCCGAAAATCATTGGCCTAAACTTCTAACATACAGTTATTGTCTAGCCTAACTGTTGTTTTCACACTATTATAGTTTGGCGTAAAAAACTAAATATTAAATGTACTAAAATCTATTGGCATACGTATCTTTTGAGATAATGATGACTAAACCGAAGTGTTGTAAACCTTAAAATTGTAATTGTAGTCGTTTGTTAGGATCATGGTTTTGGGTGGTTTTCATAATAATAAAGTTCAAATCAAATAATGGGGGAAAAGAGTAACAACACAAGAAGGGCGAGGGGGGGGGGGGAGGATTTAAGAAATTAGACTATTATTATTATTAGAAATTAGAAAGACTTACCCACCATGATCAAATTGGTCGTGTTCTATCAGAAGGTGATGTCAGGAGCCCTAGAAACCGGCGAACGTAATGAAAAGAGCAATTAATGTTAAAGAAGCGAGTGAGGTATGTATGGATCGAGTCAAGTGGCGCTCGGTACTCTCTGCCTACCCCGTAAAGGATTTGGCGTGAAGTTATAGATAGATAGAAAATAGGCTATATAAATTTAGGACAAGTGAACATTGTGCGAAAAAAAATTATCCCTATAGTTTGCATGTCGTATAATTAGTTGAATTAGGGGTACAAAAAATAATCGGCCAAGTGCGAGTCGGACTCGCGCACGAAGGGTTCCGTACCATTATCTATAAAAACGGCAAAAAAAAAATCACGTTTGTTGTATGGAAGCCCTCTTAAATATTTATTTTATTCTATTTTTTAGTATTTGTTGTTATAGCGGCAACAGAAATGCATCATCTGTGAAAATTTCAACTGTCTAACTATCACGGTTCATGAGATACAGCCTGGTGACAGACGGACGGACGGACAGACGGACGGACAGCGGAGCCTCAGTAATAGGGTTCCGTTTTACCCTTTAGGTACGGAACCCTAATTAAGCGATCCAATATACACCCATTCCTCGCACATCTCTATAGCGTATCTTACTCGCTCTGCTGTACCACTATGGTTTGGGGGAATTGGACCCCATTTCGTAGTTTAGCTTTGACCTCGTTTACCGCTTAGCTATCTCACAAATCTCCGTTGAACAACAAGCCGAAGTGACACTCTGTAATTTGAACTAACCGGCTTTGTGTACTTCCATGATCAAATAGTTCATGCGAACTAGCGCCGGTCGGCATCCACTCACTACCGTAAGTAGATGCACGTTGTCGTTGGCATGACTGCTCCGGTTGTCTCTGCCTCGGCTGCTGCGGTCGTCACCGCCATTGCTATATGGAACAGGAATCGCCACCGTTGCTGCCATGGCTATGGTTGCTCTGGTAGTCTCCGCGACACGTGTGTCGTCTCCACAAGGCATCCTCAGGCGCTATAGATGTTAGTCGTTACAATGACATGCTACGAATGGCATCCTATTGGTCATTCATCATTTATCGCCATGCTTATATTATTAATAGCCATGCTTATATCATTTATGGCCATGCTTATATGCTTTTGGTTATAGTCATTTAAAACGTTCTTTTTTAACATTTCTACGCCGATGAGATCGGCAAGACTTGTATGTACCACTTAAATCGTATGGAATCCTGTTTACCATGTCTTGAGAAATAAATATTCATTCTTTCATTGTCATTAAACTACAAAAAAACCTAGACTTTCATACCCAATATGTCATATAGATCTATGACAATACCGGGAAAAACACCTTAAAGACATTGATATAGGAAAAGATTTGACATTCTAAGTATAGGAAGCGCGACGGCCAATGTCACAGAGCGCACGGTTCGAATCCTGATGGCTCGCCCGCGCCGGTCGACAATCAGATTAGGTCAGTGATCGTGCATACTAATCAACTTGTCGGTCAAACAATTTTACAATTGTGAGTAGCTTTACCGTCTCTAAAAATCGGCCAAGTGCGAGTCGGACTCGCGCACGAAGGGTTCCGTACCATTATCTATAAAAACGCCTCCCCTTAAATATTTGTTTTATTTTAATTTAATTATTTATTCTTGAAGTGAATATAAAACTAAATATTCTTTGAATATTTCAAGCGTCTACCTGTTGCCGTTATCAATATCGAGCAAAAATGAGCAAAAAAATCACGTTTGTTGTATGGGAGCCCCCTTAAATATTTATTTTATTCTATTTTTTAGTATTTGTTGTTATAGCGGCAACAGAAATCTGTGAAAATTTCAACTTTCTAACTATTACGGTTCATGAGATACAGCCTGGTGACAGACGGACGGACGGACGGACAGCGGAGCCTCAGTAATAGGGTTCCGTTTTACCCTTTGGGTACGGAACCCTAAAAACAGGATACCGTACTGTTGCTGAAAGGTTTAATAAAAAAAAAAAACATTTTTTTTTCTACATCGTCGGGAGGCATATAAGCATACGGCTACCTGTTGTAAAGCGACTGCAAACTCATAGGTTTGTAATATTGTAATACATTAAGTATCACTCGCGCGATGCCACCTCTGCTGTTCCTTAGAAGCACAGCACCTCCTTAGAACCTTACTGGTGACCTCACTCACATGTAGGAACTCAACAACCCTCCAGAGCGTTATTATTTGCCTGCGGCTTTCTGTGAGGCGGACGGTCCGCTTTGATGCGCCCTACCTATCTTAAAAACACCCAGATCAAGACAAACAGACATGTTCATGTGCACACAAATGTTTGTGTGGGAATCGAACCCAAGAGCGTCGGGGACAAAGTCGCGTTATTAACCGCTGATGACATTTTTTTATAACACACACACACACAGGCAGAGCGAGAGAGAGAGAAAGACATATAGCTCCCAGTCATCGAGATACTATGTACTACGTATTAGTAAGCCAAGCCAAGGGACTACAGTATGGGGTTCTTCAAGAGAGGTTCTTACAGGGTCGGCAACGTAAAAGTGACATCCCTGATGTTGCAAATGTCTATAAGACAAACATTTGTGTGCATGAACATGTCTGTTTGTCTTGGTCTGGATGTTTTAAGAGAGGTAGGGTGCATTAAAGCAGTAGAGGGTTGTTGTGTTCCTGTGTGTGAGTGAGGTCACCAGTAAGCTCCCAAGGAGTTGCTGTGTAAGCAGCAGAGGAGGCATCGCGCGAGTGATACTTAATATATCGCAAGCATTAATATGCTACGGTACCCGCTTTACATCAGGTGGGCCGTATGCTTGTATGCCCCCGCGGTAGTATAAAAAAAAAATCATAAGAAAGATCTTGTTTTGCCTCTGGCTTGTGGAAGTATGACGGCAGTCGCTCTATGTAAAAAAACAGCGGACCCCGCCAATATTAATGGATTAGAAATCTTCTTCTTCTTTCGCATTATCCCGTCACGCGAAGAAGAAGAGGGCGCATCGAAACAGCCCGTCCGGGGAAGTATCACCACCTCACAGAAAACTGCAGCCAAATAATAACTCCCTTTAGAGTTAACCCGTTTATTCTGCTTTCATAGGCTTTCATGTACGAATATCGAACCTGTAAAATGAGAATTTTATTTAAGCAATAATTAAACTAAAACTATCATTAGTCCGCGACATTTTCAACACACTGCCACGGCCATTGTTTGTTTCAACACATCACGGCAGCACGAGTTCTCGGCGAGTAGACATCGCCGTCTTCCAACTCTGCCCAAAAAGCCGGTTTTTACCTGAGCGACCCTTTTTTATTACCTAACCTAAGGTCTCAGACTGCGTTGTTAAAGCTTGTGCTCGTATATCACGTGTTTAATTACGAAGTATTTGCTCAAGTTCTTCACATGTTAAAACGTAGACGAAATGAAACAAAAAAAAATACCAGTTGAGAATGCGCAAGCTTGCATTGCCAGAGGAACACCTGGCTCGTCAATTATATAACAATTTAATTGTTATTTTTAAAACTTTGCCGGCTATTTTGACCACGTTCCTAAGAAATATGATATTGGTTTTTAAGACATTCCTATTCTACTTTTTAATTTACTTTTCGAATCTGAAATAAAAATCATTTTTTTTTTAATTTGTCGGCCATTTTGATCATGTTTCTTAAGAGATAGGAGGTTGGTTTTTCAGCCATTCCTGTTCTCCTTTTTTATGATGAATCCGAATCTGAAGTCAAAATTCGAATATTCGAAAAAAAGCGACAGATACACGCACAAACAAACATATAGATTTCATATAGGAACGGTGTTCCTAAACACAATCGTTATTTCTAATGATAATGTATGACGAGCTCGGTGGCGCAGTGGTGGAACGCGTTGTTACGCTACTTTGACACCAACGCTCGTGGGTTCGATTCCCACACAGTACAAACATTTGTGTGCATGTACATGTCTGTTTGTCTTGGTCTGGGTATTTTCTATGTATAATAAGTATGTATTTACAAAAAAAAAAATGTATTTACGTATGTTTATCAGTTGTCTAGTACCCATAACACAAGCTTCGCTTACTTTGGGGCTAGATGGCGCTGTGTGATTTGTCCGACAATATTTATTTATTTATTATTTATTCTAAGATGGCTTAGATACTTTTAAAACAATATTCGCGACAAACAAATATCGTGAGGAAACCCGCACGTCCAAGTTATTGTAATTCAAAAGACGGGTGACCTAACCTGAGAAAAATCTGATTGGTCAGGTTTGTGGAAGTCTGACGGCAATCGCTCTATGTAAACATCAGCATCTTCGTGAGATCTTTAGGCTCAGGTCGGACCCCGCCAATCCCAATGGATTAGGAAACAGGATAACGCTCAGAAGAAGAAAATTCGCGACAATCTGTTCTAATAACGCGAACTATGTATGTATATAAAAAAAGCCGTCAATTGCGAGTCCGATACGCGGTCTGAGGGTTCCGTAAAAATTTTTTTCCAAATTATTGTCGCAAAAAAGTTTTTTTTTGTGATGAACTACGGTTTTCGGATTTTTGCTTTACTTGTGCTACACGACATTGCTTTTTACTAAATTTCATGATTCTAGGTTAACGGAAAGTACTCTAAAGGTTTTGATTCCCTTGCGAGTGTCAAAATATGCGCATAAACGAGGCATAAACAGCCGTATCTTTAGATTGCGTTGACATAGAAGTTTGATTTTTTCACTGCTGTAAGGGATCACAGACCTGAGTATTTGATATTAATTTCATCTTGTTCTCAGGAACGGGTGGAGCTATCAAGGGCTCTTGACAAACAGACAGACGGACAACAAAGTGATCCTACAAGGGTTCCGTTTTTCCTTTTAAGGAATGGAACCCAAAACAAGCGAGTTTTCCCAGCAAAGGGGTTGAAATAGGGGTTTAAAGAGCGGCCACTAGGTTACGTATGGTATCAGAAAGGGCTTCAATCGCATATTCTAAAACTATAGATTTTCGAAATTGCAAAAATTGTGGCGTAAGGCTTGTAGACCGTATTCGCAATGATGATGTTAGAAACAGAGTTGGTCTGAAAGAGAGCGTGGGTGTTAAAATAAGAAGAGGCATGCTCCGATGGTTCGGACATGTAGAAAGAATGCAAGATGAAAGAATGACGAAGCAGATATACAATGCAAAAGTGGAAGGATGTAGGACCGGGGAAGGCCAAGACTTACCTACCATGACCAAATTGGTCGTGTTCTATCAGAAGGTGAAGCCCTAGAAACCGGCGAGCGTGCATGAGAAGAGCAATGAATGTTAAAGAAGCGAGTGAGATATGTAAGGATCGAGTCACGTGCCGCTCGGTTCTCTCTGCCTACCCCGCAAGGGATTTGGCGTGAAGTTATAGATAGATAGATAGATTTTCGAAAAAAGTATGGATGAAGATACTCAAATAAATTAATATTGTCCAATATAATCTATAACATTACGACCCCCACCACCACATCAACCCTTACTCGTCCCACTGCACGGATACGGGTCTCTTCAACCGAAGTGGTTTAGAGCATACTCCACCACGCTGCTCAAATGCGTATTGGCGGAGGTCAGTGTTTTCAAGCCGCCCGAGGGCCACTGACTTAGCTTAACGACTGTCATCTATCGATAACAGCCGAGACCGACGGCTTAACGTGCCCTCCGAAGCACGGAGAAACTAGAGATATATAGACCCACCCATAGACAGGCTGCGGTGGATGTCGCTTAACCTGCGTGTTTAAATACAGTAAACACATGCAACAAGGCAATCAAGCTCGCCATCAAGCTTGTATAAGTCGAGTTTGTTCGTATGTACCTTTTTTGTAACGTTGGGAGGTATTCAAGTATATAACGCACCTGATGTAAACCGATAACCGTAGCCATTGAACGCTTGAAATAGACAATGTATCCCTCGCGCGATGCCACCGCTGATTCTAACTCTGCAACTCCTTAGTATGTTACTGCCAACCCCACTCAATCACACAAATGCCATAGCCTTCAGGAAGTTATTATTCGGCGGCGGTTTCCTCTGAGGTAGATGTATTTACCCAGTATAGCTTCTTTGATGCGCCGTACCTCAAAAACACCCAGCCCAATACAAACAAACAAGTTTATGTATATAATTACTTTGACTATTAAAACTTTTCGTACCAAAAAGTTCTGCAACTCCCATCTTTGTCGTAACATTAAAAATTAGAACGCCTTGCCTGCACATGTGTTCCCTCCTTCCTACAATATGGGATCCTTCAAACGAAAAGTGAAGAAGCATCTTGCGGGTCAGCATGGCAGCGTCAACTGACAGGACACTGTGTAGTCTTTTGTCAGTTGCAGTTGCGATTTGGGCGCCTCTTTCGCTTACCATCAGGCAAAGAGGAGCCACTATGCTGAACTTGTATATAAAAAAAAATGTTTTAAAAAAAAAAAAAATTTCATTTTCTGGTTGAAAACATTTCTTTTTATATACAAGTTGGTTCTCTTTGACGACTTCGAAATTTTCTTCCCATAAATACAAAAATTGCATTAGCACAGTCCTTACTCCTTCCTATCCTAGATTACGCCTGACTCCTGCTATCTAGATCTCACCGAACAGCATCTTAATAAACTTGAGCGTCTTCAAAACTTGTGTATTCATTTCATTTATGGCCTTCGTAAGTATGACCACGTTTCTGAATTTCGTACGCAACTCAAGTGGCTTCCCATCCGTTATCGCAGAAACCTGCATATAATTTCCCTCTTATACTCCATACTATTCAATCCTTCTACGCCTTCTTATCTGAAAGAATGTTTTTCCTTCCATAGGGACATCCATAGTGAGGGTCCCTCACGACGTGACCTTTTCTATTTTCGTCTGAAAACACCCTCTCACTTCGCAAACTTTTTTTCTAATTCCTTTTCTGTTCAAGCCGTCCGTCTGTGGAACGATTTACCTCTTACAATCAGGCAGTCTCAAACACTAACGAACTTTAAACAGCTCGTCAAAAGCTACTACCTTTCAATTTAACCTTCTGAACTTATATAATATATATATATATATATGCTTCAATCTTGTTCAGTCTTTCTTTCTTTTGGTGTCGGACATAACTGCATACTTTTGTATTGCATCTATATTCTTAACATAAATTGTGTAATTGTATAAGGTTCTTTTACTTATTATGCGCTACCTACCTTTATGTATGTTAATTCTCCTTTAAGTTAAGGTTGTCTAGAAGAAATTGCAATAGCGATAAGGCCGCCTATTGTACTTTCTTATATAGACTATTTATATTTGTATATTTTATTGGTGCAATAAAGAGTTTTGTATTGTATTGTATTGTTTGTCCTGTGTGAGAATCGAACCCAACCAGCCTTGGTGTTAAAGTAGCATTGGTAATCACTCAGCTACGGAGGTCGTTCAAGTCTCAATATCGTATCGTTTATCGACCTTATTGAATGTGTAAAGAATGCGATATAGCCTCGAAATCCACTCGAAATTATCTAACTACAACAACTCGAGTACGTAATGATAAAAAGCCGCCAAGTGCGAGTCTGACTCGCGCTCTGGGGGTTCCGTAAAAATATTTTCGCAAATTATTGTCGATAAAAAAAATATATTTTTTGTGATGGAACTACAAATTTCGGTTTTAGAATTTTTCCTTTACTTGTGCTACATGACATTGCTTCTTACCAAATTTCATAATTCTAGGTCAACGGGAAGTACCCTATCCATTCCTGAGTAAAAGGGTCTTGACAGACAGACGGACAACAAAGTGATCCTATAAGGGTTCCGTTTTTCCTTTTAAAGTACGGAACCCTAAAAATGAACCATAACCGCAATGGATCTATAATAAACAGTCTATCTATCTATAACTTCACGCCAAATCCCTTACGAGGTAGGCAGAGTGAACCGAGCGCCACGTGACTCGATTCTTACATACCTCACTCGCTTCTTTAACATTCATTGCTCTTGTCACGCACGCTCGCCGGTTTCTATTTATAGTCGATAATTATATATTATATTTTACATTTAAGCAAACAATTCTTATATATATATATATATACATATATAGAATAGAATAGAATATATGTTTCGTGTATCTTGAAGACGGCTCCTTTTGCGGCGCGTTGCCACCTCTGCTGCTAACACAGCAATTCCATAGGAACTTACTTCCCCAGACGGGCTGCTTTGATGAGCTCTACCTCTCTTAAAAACACCCAGACCTGACAAACAGACATGTTCATGCACACAAATATTTGTCCTTTTTTTATATACAACGTGGGGATACAATACGCCCACCTGATGTAATGTGATTACCTTAGCCTATCAACGGTTGTAATACATTATCAATCGCGCGTGATGCCTCCTCTGCTGCTTAGAGAGCAACTCCTTAGGAGCTTAGTGGTGACCTCACTCACACGCAGGAGCACGACAACCTTCTAGGGAGTTGTTATTTGGCTGCGGTTTTTTGTGAGGTGGGGGCATTTCCCCAGACGGCCTGCATTGATGTGCCCTACATCTCTAAACAATAATCGTACCAGTGCGGTCCACCACTGCGCCACCCAGCTCGTCAAAATGATTTTACACAAAATGTATAGAAAATTGCTGATCGTGTTGAACACAAATATCAGAACCATCTATTATTACGTATTTGTTCCCGCCGTATGTACGGTCTATTGCACATCTTTGCTTATTACTTTAAACGAGCAGTCTTTGCTTCAAAAAGCCATATTCGAAATGCAATTGAAAATTTTTAACGGACAGGTAACTTTTCAATTCCGATTCTAATATGGCTTTCCAAGGCATTGTGGTTGTTTTCTATACTACGACGGATAGCAAGAAAGCATGCGGTCCGGCTGACGTAAAGCGGTTACTGTAGCCTATGAACGCTAGCAACAAAAATAATGTTGCAAGCGTATTGCTACCCCTGCTCTCAACACAATACCTCCACATCTTCTGGTGACCTCACTCGCAGGAACGCAACAACCCTGCGGGGAGCTGTTATTTGGCTGCCGTCTTCTGTGACGTGGAGGTACTTACTTACAGTCGGGCTAACGTCGTGCCCTACCTCTCTTCAGCCAGAGCCTCGTCTGTTGATAAGCAGGGTGCACCACGTGCATGTAAGGTTGGCTTTGGCTCTAAAATTGACAATGAGCCACTTACACCCCAATGTGAAGGTGCATAGTATTTTAAACCTTGTGTACAATATACCGTTGGTCGAAAACTTTAACTAAAATATTGCAGCTCGTTCGTTTTACGAAATCATATTATGCTATGCGATTGCAGAAACAGTATATAATTGGTACCAATATTTCGTAAATATCCTATTCAATGCCACGCGAGGTATATGGACTTCGTGCAGCATGTACATGAAGCGTGTAGAAAACCGCAGCCAAATAACAATTCCCTACAGGGTTGTTGTGCTCCTGCGTGTGAGTCAGGTCACCAGTAAGCTCCCAAGGAGTTGCTGTGTAAGCAGCAGAGGAGGCATCGTGCGAGTGATACTTAATATATCGCAAGCGTTAATATGCTACTATATCCGCTTTACATCAGGTGCTTGTATGCCTCCCGACGTAGTATAAAAAAACCAGTTGAGAAGGCGCAAGCTTGCATTGCCAGAGGAACACCTGGCTCGTCAATTATATAACAATTCAATTTTTTTTTTATTTGTCGGCCATTTTGACCATGTTGAGATAGGAACGGTGTTCCTGAACATTCCTATTCTACTTTTTTATGCTGAATCCAAATCTGAAGTTAGAATGCGAATATTCGAAAAAAAGCGACAGATAAACGCACAGACAAACATATAGTTTTCATATAGGAGCGGTGTTCCTCAAAATGTACTCAGAGAGGCGCCGAAGTGTCAAGATTTTTGACATCTTCCAAGTCTCCGACAACCCACGTCGACGTGGAGACTTAAAGCCATTTGACGTGGTGAGTGAAAAGGTAGTCAAGGCTTCCTAGTTGTAATGTGACGTCACAAAATACATAGTTCACCGTGCCGCGACGTGACATTCCCTTGAGACGTGACAATCGTGACATTCGTGACATATTTTTTTATACGTCGGGAGACACAAGCGTAGAATATGAACGGTGCAGTGGGTAGTAACGCTGCTTTGACACCAACGCTCGTGGCATCGATTCCCACACAGGACAAATATTTTGTGCGCGGACGTGTCTGCTTACCTTGGTTTTGGTGTTTTTAAGAGAGATAGAAAGGTTTTGTATCCGTGCGTAAAATCACTGCCCCATCTCTTCTCGTGGGTGTCGTAAGAGGGTGACTAAGGGATTTCCTGAGATTCTAGCTTCTCAGCCGGTGGTAGGGTAACCCGCCTGGTTGGCTACCGCCGGCGAAACACTCGTGAAGCGGCGTACCTATGAGTACGTCGCGTGGAACAGTGGTGGATTCTACCTTTCCATTATCAGAAGGATTGAGCTGAGCCGTTGGCCAGGGAGACCCGTTAAAACTACACACTTAGTGCTTCCGCAACATCGACCGCATCCTATCTAAGTCGAAACCTGTCATCGTCAGGACACATCATGTGGATTGCAACCTGTCAATGATTGATTAGCATTTTATAGGTTTATTGTTGAGCTGCGTTAGCCAGCGAAGCTTTATAACCGAGAAAATTGTCATTTTTGCAGTTTTGCGGTTTTCGACTGTTGCACGTAGTACTCCTTCAGTTTTGAAGCTAGAGAGCTGATTGTTCGACGTGAATGTACCTTAAGTATTGTAGATTCCCCTAAAATAGATTAAATTTCGATTAGCTCAATAAAGGATATCGATAAGTGATGTTATCGCCCCAAAAACCGTTCCAATACAAAGTCAATTGGAGCGCGTATGGCGAGCACTGAACAACAACACGATCACTATCGCCGGTTAGGGTCAGGATTAGGGTTAGCAGCTCTGCTTACGCAGCTTGCTGTTATTTACTTATTGTGCAAAAGCAGCTCTGCCGCAGACCCAGCTCCCCTAGTTTATATATCGGCGACGTTTTGTTCCAGGATGTTGTCGCTTGATAACACTCGTTACGGTACCTCAGTTGTCTTCGGGCGTCATGAAAACAGAGGCTTCCAGTAATCATTTGTGTGCATGAACATGTCTGTTTGTCTTGGTCTGGATGTTTTGAGAGAGGTAGGGTGCATCAAAGCAGCCCGTCTGGAGAAGTACCTCTACCTCACAGAAAACCGTAGCCAAATAACGACTCCCTTGAGGGTTGTTGTGTTCCTGCGAGTGAGCGAGGTCACCAGTAAGTTCCCAAGGAGTTGCTGTGTAAGCAGCAGAGGAGGCATCGCGCGAGTGATACTTAATATATCGCAAGCGTTAATAGGCTACGGTACCCGCTTTGCATCAGGTGGGCCGCATGCTTGTATGCCTCCCGACTTAGTATAAAAAAATCCTCAATCAAGTACCGTGGTGGAACATGTCCCAAGCCCTGGGTTACATGAGAATCCGTATCCAAATAAGGTTCGAATCTTGGTGTGCGAATGAACTACTAAAATCGTGTTTTCACGTTTATGCACGTAGTTGTGTAGCTGTGCCCGCGACTTCGTCCGCGCGGAATAGTTTTTTTTTATTATTTATTTATATTAATAAAAAAATAATTCTAAAATAAAAGTAGCCTAAGTTACTCCTTATTACATCAGCTATCTGCTAGTGAAAGTCCCGTCAAAATCATACGGACAGACGGACAGACAGACAAAAATTGTAAAAATATTCATTTTGGTATATGTACCGTGTATACATCCATATGCATTTAGTAAAAAGCGGTTATTTTAATATTACAAACAGACACTCCAATTTTATTTATCTGTATAGATTATAATTTGCTAACGAGGAAATCACTATCTTAGCCAAATACTTGACTTAGGTAATTCTAATGGATTAGGAAAAGGTACGGCCATGCAATTCTCTAAGCGACTCTTAATGGCTGTGTGCGTCGCTGTGATCACAGATGTCACAGCTTTGACATCGTCTACTGCGATCACGGCTAAATTATTTGGTATTCTATAAGGCTGTGATCGTACGCGAGGCTGTTTGACTTGTAGAATTCCAATTCCAAACGCAGCCTTGCGGCGCTAGTGTCGCGCAACCATGAAAAGCGACACCAAGGAATTGCAATTTTGTGTTCAAGGCTGTAACAGCCGATGTTTCCGAGGATGTAAGGATGTTTGTTCTTACAGAATTGCATGGCAGGTAACGCTAGGAAGAAAAGGAATTTTACTAATACATCCCATTGCATATTTTCGTTACAAATCAACCTTTGCCGATGATACTTAAAATGTGTTTGTATATTCCAGTTCGGAGCGAGCATGTTGGGCGTGCTGTGCGTGTTCGCATGCGCGTGCGCGTGTTCGTCGTTCGCGCTGCAAGTCGGAGTAGGCATCGCAGACGTCACCGGCCCACCTGCCGAAATCATATTTGTGAGTATAAAAATGTTCAGTACACAACTTCGTCGGTAGATGGCGTTACTGCAGCTATATAGAGAAATTAAAAAAATCGCCAAGTCGGAAGGGTACACGAGCAACAATTGAGAGGTCGTTCGATCCTCACCTCGGGTAGGCGTATTTTTCATCGTAAAATATTTAAAACTTATAGCTTCGAATCTCTTCTTCCTCATATCGTTTTCTAATCCATTAGAATTGGCGGGGTCCGTTACCTAACCTTGAAGATTTGACGAAGATAATATTATTTATATAGGGCGACGGCAGTCTAACCTCAAACAACACAAAGTTAAAACCAGACTTTTCTTAGGTTAGACACGTCTTACGAAATCCTAATTTCTGGAACGTGCGGGTTTCCTCACGATGTTTTCCTTCACCACCGAGCAAGTGATAATTATAAATATGTACTTAAATTTTAAAATTCGAATTTTTATGCCGTATGCTTGCAAGCCTCTCGACGTTGTATAAAAAAAAAAAAAGTATGGGTTGAATAATTGAGATGGCGATATCTAATTATGACAAAATACCGCACATCTGTAATAAAGATAATGTAATAAAGAAGAAGCGTTTGTTTGTTTGAAGGCGATCTCTGGAATTTAAATATTTTTAATTCAAATAGGAAATATATATTAGGTATTTGTATCAAAGGACTGCCTTGATGCGCCCTACCTTTCTTCAAATTTGACAAACAATGCGGACTTGCTCATCGGACAGTGTAATGAATGCGGTCCTACAAAACTTTTTGCAACATGACCTTGATTCACGCATGCAACTTTTAATATGTCGCGACATGGATCGTATATTTTGTAACGTGTATTATAGGTTGCGTAAAAACCAAACTTAACAACTGACAACAAAAAACCGGGGTCAATGTCTAGATATTAGCAAACCCAACTGCTAATCTTCTAGAGAATTGACCGCGGTTACATCTCTCAAATTTCTCTCTCCACGTTTAAAATAAATAATTCGAATCCTATTATTATAAACCAGCGATTCTTGTATGTATGTATATTTACACACCAGGTCCCTTGCGGGGTAGGCAGAGAGAACCGAGCACCATAAGACGCTCACACACCTCATTCGCTTCTTTAATATTCATAGCTCATACGACGAGCTCGGTGGCTCAGTCGTGAATGACGCGACTTTGACACCAACGCTCGTGGGTTCGATTCCCACACAAGGCAAACATTCGTGTGCATGAACATGTCTGTTTGTCTTGGTCTGGATGTTTTAAGAGATGTATAGCGAAGCAGCCCGTCTGGACTTAATACTTACCCCCGACTTAATATGTCGCAAGCGTTAATAGGCTACGGTACCCGCTTTGCATCAGGTTGGCCGTATGCTTGTATGCCTCCCGATGTAGCATAAAAAAATCTCTTTACATGCACGCTCGCCCGCATCAGGGCTCCTGACATCACCTTGCGACCAATTTGGTTATGGCAGGTTAGTCTTGGTCTTCATCGGCTCCTACATCCTTCCACTTTCGCAAAAAGTATAAGATTATTGTATACGTACATAAAAATATATTTTGTGTATCTCGAAAACAGCTTCAACGATTTTGATAAAGTGTTGTACAATATAGGTAAAGGTTTTGCATTTTAGCTTTTTTTATAGGTGTCATTTTAAATACGATTTTACGCAAAAATCTGTGGAAGGCTCGGTCTACCTGTTTATTTGGGCATTGACATGCCCGGTGGCCGAGTGGCTAGCGATGGCCATCTTAGTACCAAAGCTGCTCGATTCGATTCCCGCATAAGTGTGCATGAATGTCTGCACTGGTTTGGGTGTGTTCTATGTATGTATTTACAAAAAAAATGTAATGTATGTTTATCAGTAGTTTAGTAACCTTAGCACAAGCTTCCTTAGTTTGGGACTAGATGGCGCTGTGTATTTATCCGAGAAGATTTCTTTTACGTCACAGTATTCATTCCGGTCATTAGGCTATATTGAGGATATTGATCCAACGTGTAGAGGCTCTTTAGAGAATATGATGTAGACAGATGTAGTAAGAATGTAATGTACTGTGACCCACAGTGACCCACTTCGTTGGATATCAATGAAACTACGAACCCACGAGCAGGTCTTGGCAGATATTGGAAGTATTGTGAATACAAAAATCTTTATATCTTTAAGTTTACATGTATTACTACTAAATTATGGAGCAGTAGCAGAGGTGGCATCGCTCGCGTGATGCCACCTCTGCTGCTAGCACAGCAACTTCTTTAGGAGCTTACTGGTGAACTCAGTCACTCACAGGAACACAACAACCCTCCAGGCAGTTGTTATTTCGCTATGAGAAAGCGTTGTGACCAGCACTGCATTGTGTATAGCGAGCTGTGTCTTCTGGCTCAAACTTTTACTGCCAAGAAGTTTTCCCAACGCTCTATTCACACTATTCCCAGCACTCACTCGTCTTTCTACATCACCCTCCATCTCTGCTGAAAGCGCATCCAAGATATACAATCTCATCCGCTTGTTCACTTCATCATCAACCGTAATCCTTACATTGATTTTGGTTTCTTCTCTTTCAAATACCATAATCTTTGTTTTCTTCGCATTCAATAGTAAGCCTTTCACAATACAATCGCCTTTCATTACTGTGACCACTGTTTGCAGTTCGGATGGTGTTTCTGCTATATTTATATATATACCACAGTGGCGTGCACAGAGATTTTTGACAGGGTAGGCAGAATTTTTTTAAAGCTATTAACTTACCAAAAAATACAGCATTTTGATTTTGGTTACCCAGTCTTGTGGGAATAATGATGTATGTGATTGGTTAGCCACCTCAAATATCTACCTCAAATTCACCGAAAGATAGTTTTGAAAACGCATCATTTTTTATTTTCCCTACACACACACCACCTGAACAACTTTCGCAGTGAATATTATCCATTTTTATCAACTTTAAAACTTTAAAATCTTATTTTATCTGCTACCACAAGTCAATCAAAACGATTCAAAACAATGGCGGCCCAGTTTAAAAACAAAATAAAATTTAACATCAATTTTATACGAAAAAAAGAAATGGCACCTTCTTTTATTCTAATTATTTTTTTTATTTCGGTAATTTACGTCATGGCTCGGCTGAAAAGACACTGTCTATCCTATGCGATTGTGTGCGTTATTTGTGTTATTGTGGGCAATGTATTTACAGGAATGCATACTACACTATCCGTATTACCAACGCGGCACCAATACGTTTTCTCCAGTTTTAGCTCATCTTATTAACAGACAGAATAAAACTCGACAACATCCTGATAAGTTAAAGATAGTTTTTATTAGGCCTATTCATAAAAAAGACTGCACCACGGACATAAATAATTATAGACCAATTACTTTATTATCTTGTATAAATAAAATAACAGAGGAATATTTCGGTCAACAAACAAAAAAATATCTATCCGATAACAAAATTATTAATAGCAAGCAATTCGGTTTTCAAAACAATAACAAAATAACACTACGAAATTATTATCTCATTTCACTAATGAGGTCAATAGTTAATTAAACCAAAAAAACATATCATTACTGTATATATTGATTTTAGCAAAGCCTTTGATTTACAGGATTACGACACGCTATACAACAAACTCCAGCATGCTGGTATACGGGGTCCACTTCTGGAATGGTTCAAGAATAATCACACTAATCGAAAAAAATGTTAAACAAGTTAAGATAGGAGGGCAAATTAGTAACATGACTAACACGGAGCGGGGTACGGCTCAAGGGTCAAAAGTCGGCCCGATTGAATACCTCATGTATGTCAGTGACATGTGTAACATATTCCAGGGTTCTGTTTACCAGTTTGCTGACGATACGTGTCTGTTGGCTGCTAGTGAAAGTATAACTGCAGCGGAACAGATAATGCAAAATAATTACCACTCATTGTGCAAATGGGCACACAATGTAGGTACAGAACTGCACTGCAGCGCGGCGTGTGTCAAAATGCGTATATTTTGACGTTTCGTTAAGCGATCTGACAGCAGCGACGTTTAACGAAACGTCAAAATGTACGCATTTTGACACACGCCGCGCTGCAGTGCAGTTGCAGTTTTAAGTAGAATCGGCCTACTGGTTATTAATTCCCATAAAATCAAAGTAATGCATATCCACTCGCCATGTTTAAAAGTAACAAAATCACCAACCATTTTATCCCACTCTCATGACTGTCTTCACGTTAATAATAAGAGCTGTAGATGTGAACATTTGCAGTTAGTTGCACAACATACCTACATATCTAGGGGTGTTAATAGATGATAAGTTTAACTGGAAACCGTATATTGATAATGTTTGTAATAAACTTTTATGTTCGGTTATGGGAAAACTTGCAATTTTGAAGCACAAGTTACCATAGGTATGCCATACGTAGAATGCTTTATCTATCCCTTGCCGATACGATAATCAACTATGGTATAAGTAGTTACGGGCGCGCTTTCGAAAAAGACTTGAATAGAGTTATGACTTACAATTATGAATTTAGAAAAACATTGTACCAAATCATGTTATGAAGAAATACAAGGAAGAAAGCTATATAGGTTTATTTAACTATTGCCAGTTGTCAGTGTTGTAGGTAGATAAAGTAAAACAAGCAATCATGTACGAACATTATGATAATGTTCAGTTCTTAGAAAATAGAAAACGTGCAACTAATTTATGTCAGATCGTAGCCTTCCTACGTATGTACTACCTAGTTATAGCAATATGTATAGAACGAGGACATGGGAATATATGTTACCGAACACCTTGAATGATCTACCGTCAAATATATTGAGTTTGATGATAGATCACTCTGGTTCAACTCCAAATCCATACTCGAAATTTAGAAAAAAATTAAAACAATATTTTTAAATAAGCCATAAAGAGCAACCTTAATTCATAAAAAATAAACATGGTTTCGTGTTGAGCATGTGATCCCATCATAATTCCTTTAGCGGGACCTTAACCATTACGGGGTTTTGCTAATGGTCGAAATATAATTTTGTTTGTATTTGTTATTTTTGTGTATAAATAAATTAAATAAGTGTCTTTTGTACCTTATTTTTGCAAATAAATTATCTTATCTTATCTAAAAAAAAAACAACACTTTTCTTCAACCACTCATTCTTAAATAAATTTTCCGTAGTATTTTTTACAAAACTATATTTTGCTGTATCAAACTGCTTCTTGCGTAGATAAATAATCCTGACTTGCGCAAAAGACAGCCTCATAGTAACGAATGATTTCCTCTTGAAATCAATCTGAGATAATGATTTCTTGTGGTTTTATTATAGCAAACAAATTATTATTGCTCAGCCCGCGGGCGTGGTCTCACAGGGATGTTACGGAGCTTCGACTCCGGTTCCGTTAAGTCGGAACTTCCGATTATTATTACACCTTCGGTTCCGACTTCGGCTCCGACACTTTTAAATCGAAGGTTTTAATCGGAGGCCGAAGCATAACATAGTGGCGGCGCGGCGGCCTGTGTCGACTGTTATGAACAGGTTCACACATGTCATGCGGGGAATCCCCGACTCCCACTACGTGCACTCTATCGTCAATTATTTTTTCACTTGTTAATTTGTTACGTACGCACACGACACGTTCATAGGTTATAGATATTTGTTTTGATTTTTGCGGCTTATGAGGGTGCACAAAGCTAAGTGGCGCCCTCATTTTGTTTTTATTATTAACGCTGTATTTAAGACCAATTCCAAAAAAAATGCTCTATAGGCTCTATAGGAATTTGAAGAACCATATTTATGTTTTTTGAGACGTTTTGTTCGTAATTATACTTTACGAACAAAACGTATTATATAACTTTTGGAGTGAATTCATTTGATTTAATTTGTTTTAAAGCTTTTGTTCATTTAATATAATGTACTTAATATGCTACTTTGGGTTTAAATTCATTTATTTTAATTTCTTGTTTATTTGGAAATATGCCAATTTTTTTTCATTGTTTGTGTTTTATTTTATAATTGAAAATTGAAATGAAAAAAATTTGACTAAATAATGTTTTATTTGTCCTTAAATAAAAATTCTCTCTCATGCCACCACTTCTGATCCTGCCTCCGACTCCGATTCCGACTCCGATAAAGCAATTTTAAAAACTCCGATTCCGACTTCGGTTCCGATAAAACTACCTCCGTTACATCCCTAGTCTCAATTCTTATCAGCGAGACTTAGACTTAGAAGACAAAGTACTTTTGACGAGTACGTAGGGGTAGCGGTTAAAAACGACATAGACACCGACAGGACAGGACAAACATTTGTCTGTCAGAACATGTCTGTTTGTATTGGTCTGGGTGTTATAAGTTCTGAAGTGTTAAATTTTTAATGTAATATAAATTCTCATATTTGTGTACGATAGCGCAATAAATGAATATTTCATTTACCACATACATGAGAGTACTTTTATACTGATAAATAAAGCAATTCGTGGGAAATTATTCCCTAACCATTCCAAAATATTCAAAATTGCACAACGGTAATGTTCAAGTTTTCACTTCTGCCGACACTCTCGGAGTGCAACCCGTTTTTTTCTTTATACTACGGCGGGAGGCATGCATGCATACGGTCCACCTGATGTATAGCGGATACCGTAGCCTATTAACGCTTGTAATATATTAAATGCCACTCGCGCGATGCCTCCTCTACTGCTTTTTGAAAACTGAAATGTTTTCTCGAAGTATCTTCGGGATGAGTCCTAATATTTATAATAAGCTACCTAAAACTATAAGAGACCTGAATAATTTTAATGAGTTCAAGGCCTACTTAATAGAAAATCTACTACACAAATCTTATTACACTATTAACGATTTTTTATTTGATAAATTGTAATCACTAATAAATGTAATAAATTAAGCTATAACAAAAAAAATTGTAAAATTGACAATTTAAATGTAAAGACTGACACTAAATTTGACATACTTACTGAATTTGTAATTAATTTTGACATGATATCCAAATGTTGCTTGATTTAATGTAATCTTAACAGTGTAACGTTTGACATTTTCATTTATTATTTCAGTCTATAAGAATATTGTACGCCAAAACGGCAAGTTGTAGCGTTTTAATTATTCAATTTAACATCAGATTATGTAAACTACCTATAACTATGCAATAAATGAGTTTGAGTTTGAGTTTGCTTACACAGCAACTGCTTGGGAGTTGTGTTAGCAGCAGAGGTGGCATCGCGCAAGTGCTATTTAATGTATTATAAGCGTCCATGCCACATCAACCCTTACGCATCCCACTGCAGGGATACGGGTCTCCCTTCCCGCCTTCTTACTTTGAATGTTCTTCTTTTTTCTCTTATTTCTCTTTGTTCTTATTTCTCAATAAAATGTATATAGTATACAGAAGGAATTTCATTAAATACAAACCTTGTTGGAATGAAGAAGAATTGTTCTTTGATTGTGTTTGATATGGCTGTTCATAGTTGTAGTATTTGATGTTCTTCCCCGGTCACAACGAGAAATTATCATTTGGCACTGCTTTTACTTGAATTTACAGGAGTCAATGTAAAATTGGTTAACAAAATCCATACATGAGACTTTGTTTTTGACATGATTAAATTTCAATTCTGATTTTTCACTTTATTTAACAATAAAAGTATTGTCTATATTCCTATACACAAACCGCTCTGGATCAGAGCAAAAGCAAAAATCAAGAAACAAAGTCATAGTCGGCATCTCTAATAATGAAATAATTATGCTTATTAACACCAAAAATGCCATATTTATAACTCAGATATCTACTTAACATATTCAGTGACCTTATGTTACACGTTTGTGTAACATAAATTTGTTAAAATTACATAATAGATACATAATTCAATATGAAACTAATAAATATGTACCTATCTGATAATACTAATGTATATTGATTCATGACATGGTTTCAACCTTCATTGTCATTCACAGGATCTGAAGCGTACGGCTTCTGATCCTGTGCGAAACGGCAAGTTCGGTCGCTTTGACAAATACGTATAATTAACACATGTGTGCTTAGGTCACTTTAGTAGAGAGGTTACTCTAGATTATGAACGTGTCATGTCACATCTGCTGCTAACACAGCAACTCCTTAAGATCTTACTGGTGACCTCACTTACACGCAGGAACATAACAACCCTCCATAGAGTTGTTATTTGGCTGCGGTTTTCTGTGAGGTGAAACACTAGACCAAATACACAAATAGACATGTTCATGCACACAAATATTTGTGCTGTGTTGGAATCGAAGCCACGAGCGTTGGTGTTGCAGTTGCATTATTAACCGCTGAATCTGAATCTGAAGCCGGCTGAAGTTGTGAAATGGAGGTTGACAGACAGAAAGGATCAAGTTCAGTCACTTTGACAAATATATTGACACATGAAGTACTTCGCGTGCTTAGGCTACTTTAGTCGCATACAAGTATACAGCCCGTCTGACGTAAAGCGGTTATTGTAGCCTATGAACGTTTGAAATATATTAAGTATGACTCGCGTTATGTCAGCTCTGCTGCTAATACAACAGCTCCTTAGGAGCTCACTGAGAATATCACTCAAATGTATGAATACAACAACCCTCCAGGGAGTTGTTATTAGGCTACGATTTTCTGTGAGGTGGAGGTACTTCCCCAGACATGTTCTAGCACACAAATATTTGTTCGAACCCACGAGCGTTGGCGGCCAAGTAGCGTTACTATAACCATTTCGCCAATGAGCTCGTCAAAAACTACGTGCTTTTAGCAAAGAATATAGTATAGTGAGAGTAGTGATAGCTCAGTGGATAAAGAACAGGTCTATTAACCGACTGGTCCTCGGTTCGAATCCCGGCGGGGGCATGTCCCACAAAATTTACAGAAAACCGCAGCCAAATAACAACTCCCTAGAGGGTTGTTGTGTTCTTGTGTGTGAGTGAGATCGCCAGAAAGCTCCCAAGGAGTTGCTGTGTAAGCAGCAGAGGAGGCATCGCGCGAGTGATACTTAATATATCGCAAGCGTTAATGGGCTACGGTACCCGCTTTACATCAGGTGGGCCGTGTGCTTGTATGCCTCCCGACGTAATATATAAAAAAATCGTGTTTTCTGATTTATGTACATATTTGTAATTATCACTCGCTCGGTGGTGAAGGAAAACACCGTGGGGAAACCCGCACGTCCATGAAATTATATTTCGAAAGACGTGTGACCTAACCTGAGCAAGGTCTGGTTTCCCCTCTGGGCTGTGGAAGTCTGACGGCAGTCGCTCCATGGGAAAATCAGTATCTTCGCCAAATCCTTAGGCTTCGGCAGCGTACCCCGCCTATCCTAATGGATTAGGAAACGGTATAACGTTAGAAGTTACAATGGACCGCTGGCAATCCAACAAACGTTTTGCAGGCTGGTGTCGGACTATCGAATTTGTCGGAGTATAGAGTGCCACAGAACCCTACAGTCCGATTAAAAAAAAAAAAGAGTAGGTACCTGGTATTCATACAAATTACAATTCCAAGTTGTAAGATTCTATTATTATGTATGAGACCTCGATGGCATCGTTGCGCGTGTCATTCTAACCGAACACGCAGGTTAAGCAACGTCGACCGCAGCCTGGCTATGGATGGGTTTATCTATCTCGAGTTTCTCCGCGCTTCGGAGGGCATGTTAAGCCGTTGGTCCCGGCTGTTGTCGATAGATGACAGTCTTTAAGCTATGTCAGTGGCCCTCGGGCGGCTTGAAAACACTGGCCTCCGCCAATCCGCATTTAAGCAGCGTGGTGGAGGTGCTCTAAACCCCTTCGGTTGAAGGGAGACCCGTATCCCTGCAGTGGGATGAGTAAGGGTTGATGTGGATGTGGAGTCAAATTCAAACTAAGACTACACGCGGCGGGCTTCGGGAACAATATGGTGGCGCGTATAAGTTACAACCTGCACAATCATGCATTAGAAGAATCATGAAGATTTGCTGAAATACATTTCATGTACAGTGATAGGCATGTCGGATTACAGGGGGCGCCGGATAAGACAGGGGCCGGATTACCGGGGGCCACTGTAATGCGTTGGGGCATCGGGGTGTAGAAAGGACATGCGGCATGAGTAAATTATTCTTTTAAGGTTATATGCATATGAAGGAAATAACAACTAGACAGATATTACGTGGTAGCTCAATATTCGCTACGTGTCGGGGGTAAAGTAGCTCTTATTGGCTACTTTACAGATCAACATCGCGGCACTTATCGACTTATCTATCTATATATAACTTCACGCCAAATCCCTTGCGGGGTAGGCAGAGAGAACCGAGCGCCACGTGACTCGATCCTTACATGTCTCCCTCGCTTCTTTAACATTAATTGCTCTTCTCATGCACGCTCGCCGGTTTCTAGGGCTCCTGACATCACCTTCTAATAGAAAACGACCAATTTCGTCATGGTAGTAGTCTTGGCCTTCCCCGGCTCCTACATCCTTCCACTTTTGCATTGTATATCTGCTTCGTCATTCTTTCATCTTGCATTCTTTCTACATGTCCGAACCAACGGAGCATGCCTCTTCTTATTTTAACACCGACGCTCTCTTTCAGACCGACTCTGTTTCTAACATCATCATTGCGAATACGGTTTACAAGCCTTACGCCACAAATTTTGCGCAGCGCTCGCATTTCGACCGCGGTTATTCTACATTCATGCTCTTTCTGCCATACCCAGCTCTCGCTTCCATAAGTTAGCGTTGGGACCAACACTGCATTGTGTATAACGAGTTGTGCATTCTGGCTCAGGTTTTTACTGCCAAGAAGTTTTCCCAACGCTCAATTCACACTATTCCCAGCACTCATTCGTCTTTCCACATCTGCGGTGCACCTTCCATCCCTGCTGAAAGCGCATCCAAGATATACAAACTCATCCACTTGTTCCAACACTTCATCATCAATCGTAATCCTCACATTAGTTCTGGATTCTTCTCTTTCAAATACCATTATCTTTGTTTTCTTCGCATTCAGTAGTAAGCCTTTCTCCATACATTCGTCTTTCATCGTTGTGACCAGTGTTTGCAGTTCAGATGGTGTATCTGCTATTAGCACGGCATCGTCTGCATACAGCAGACAGTTCACCACTAGGTCACCCATGCGCAATCCCACATTCGTTGACCTTATTCTCTGCAGACAACTATCGAGATACAGGATAAACAGCCTAGCAGATAGCATGCAACCCTGTTTGTCACCAATTTTGACATCAAACCAGGGTGACATGCCACCATCTATCCGCACACATGCTGAGCAATCCTTGTAACTAGACTGCACAGCACGGAGCAGTGAACAGTCAATCCCGTATCTCGGCAATATGTCCCACAATTCCTTTCGCACAACCCTATCAAAGGCTTTCTCAAGATTCACAAAACCGCAGAAAACCTTCCGGTCTATGGTCAGATGCTTCTCTACGATATTGCGGAGCGAGAAAACTTGATCCGTACATCCCCTTCCATTTCGGAAACCTCCTTGTGCGTCCCACAGCATTTCATCGGATTTCACCCTCATTCTCCTTTCAATCACCTTTCCATATACTTTTGCTGCTAAGCTGACCAAACTGATGGCTCTATAGTTGGCGCAGTCCATGCGTGACCCCTTGCCTTTATACAAGGGCACGATGACTGCGCGTCTCCAGTCCATTGGGACCCTTCCAGTTCTCCAGCATAGATTGTATAAGTACCAGAAGGCGTCCCGGACGTAAGTGCTACCTAATTTGATCATCTCAGCTGTGATCAGATCAATTCCCGCTGATTTTCCATTTTTCAAGCTTCGTATCGACCATTCGATCTCATCCATAGTTATGCCTTCGTCGGACGCCGTCAACGTGGAGTAAGCATCCGACTCACTCTCATTGTCAGCGTCCGAGGCATACTCATACATTTCCTCAAAATATTCACTCCACCGTTCTAACACTTCCTGAGTGTTCGCAAGAATGACACCAGCTTTAGACTTTATCTTATACATTCTGGATGCCGACGAACCACTCCGAGACTTCTTTACCTCTCTCCAAAAGAGTTTGGTATTTGCCTCGAAGTTTTTCGTCAGCCTCTCTTCCTCATTCATAATTTGTCTTTCACGCTTCTCTTTCACTAAAGCCTTGGTTTCGTTCTTGCATAGACGGTACATTTCTTTCTTCTTTTCTCTCATATTTTCATTTAAGGGCAAAGATGATACGTAATCCAGCCACGCTTTTCTCTTTCTTGCTACGGAGGATTCAACCTCCGCATCCCACCAGACATCTCCTTTCGCTGTTTTACGTCTCTTTGCGAATCCACAAGCTTCTTTTGCACTATCCACCATACTTTCTTTCAAAACTTTCGCTCCTTATCCTTTCATGATCTCCGAAAGGGATACGCACTCGCCAGTGCCTCCACTTCCTAAAAAGGCCCACAAACCGGCTTACCACCAGGTAGTGGTCCGCCTCAAGAGTGGGGCCTCTAAAGGCTCTTGTATCCATTATAACATTTCGGAGACGTCTATCTATTAAAATCAAATCAATCACACTTTTTTGGTCATTCCTTCTCCATGTATACGTGTGAATATCCTTATGATGAAATAAAGTATTCGACACGAGGAGGTTTCATTCCATACATAAATCTAGTATTGACTTTCCTGTTTCGTTCACTCTCCTATCTCCATAAGAGCAGCTTCATAGCTATATCGCTTGGTCCCAACCCATCCATTCAAATCTCCACACATAATTACTCTTTCATTCCCTTCAGCTAAGTCCAGAACATCCCTCACAGACTCCCAAAACTTTTCCAGTTCTTGAGCACACGCTGAGCTTACGGGAGCGTATGCTGCAACCAGAAATACTCGCGTGATGCCCAGTTTAATACGAACCCAGAGAAGTCTAGGCCCTACCAAACAGTAATCTCTTACACCAGTGGCTAAGCGAGAGGAGAGTACGACACCTACACCAGCACTGGCATGATCGTCCCGGTCTACCCCAGACCATAGGGCCATCATCCCACCGGGCAGATCTAGGGATCTATTTAGGGGCTATAACACAATATTTTTGTGAGCGCGGCGTACCTTTATGCGCAGAGTAGCGCGGCCGGCGTACCTTTATGCGTAGAGTAGCGCGGCCGGCGTACCTTTATGCGTTGCAGCGCGGCCGGCGTACCTTTATGCGTAGGCAAGTGGATTAATTTTTAAGTAAGTTTGTGTTTAAGTATGAATTATGTAACACGGTCGGTCCGGGTGCGGCGTCGCCGGCGAGGTGCCTGACTTTGCAATATATATTTTTCTCTAGGTTACAGCGTTACCCAATCTGAATATATCATAATCATCAATTAATTTAGAGCTTCGATTATGAAATAAACATAGAGCGTTAGTCTCAAGTTACTCAACTAAAGCATTTAATAAATAAATGACTCAATTAATAAGATAATGGATGGATAGATGAATAAATATTGTCGGACAGACTAAGTAAAGATTGTACTATAGTTACTTGAGATATGATACTCGTACGTAAATATCTTTTTTGTTCATATATTATTCTAATCTATATTAATAAAAATGGAGTTCCTGACTAATTCACTGACTCATCAACGCCCAGGCCCACACCCTTGAACCTAGAAGGTTGAAATTGTGCATAGAGGTTACTTTTGTAATGCTCATGTGAGATAAGAAAGGGTTTTTTCGAATTCAATCCCTAAGGGGGTGAAAAGGGGATTAACAGTTTGTATGGAGCAGACATTTTTTCAAGTTAGTGACTTGAAACTTTGTACAGATACCCTTTATTAGACGCTAATCTATATCAATAAATCTATAATAATAAAAATGGAGTTCCTGACTCATTACTGACTCATTTAGGAGACAAGAAAGGATTTTTGAAATTCAACCCCTAAGGGGTTGACAGATATATTATTAAGTGAATGATTTTAATTTTTTTATGTTTTTAAAACAGACAATGTTGCGTATAAGGAGGTGATTTGAGTGTATACAGTCAGTATCATATAGTTCATGAAAACCAAACAGATCGTGACATATCTGATATTTTGTGCGTTTACTAATTATTTAATGCTGACTGTACTTAAAAATAAGAAGTAAAATAAAAATAAGTAAAACTGCCGAAATTCCAAATTCTACGTACAAAAGCTAGTACTTACATAAAAACACAGCAAGACAAAGGACGAGCTCGGTGGCGCAGAAGTTGGTAACTTTACTATGACACCAACGCTCGTGGGTCAAACATGTCTGGGGAACTACCTCACAGAAAACATATAACATCTCTCTGGAGGGTTGTTGTGCTCCTTGTGAGTGAGGTCACTAGTAAGCTCCTAAGGAATTACTGTGTTAGCAGAAGCGGTGGCATTTCGATTATCGCCTAATGGACGTTTTATTATTATTATCTTTCCACTTTTCCTTCAAGGCATAGTAGACGCCACGAGATGACATGAAGTGCATGGTATTTCGTGGCTTCTATTCCTGGACACCAGTATCCTCCAGCCCATCAAGCAGGCCCTGGCTGTCATATGCCGTGTCCCCAATAAAAAAATAAAACACTGACGGGAATTGCATTTAAGAGCAGTGATAACTCAGTCCCCCGTTTGAATTTAGGTGTGCACATTAACAATTATCTATTACTATTATATTCTTCCTATTTCAGAACGGATACGCGAACTTAGAGCAAGTAGGCCATGGGATACATCTGCGGCAGTTTGCGAGGGCCTTCGTCTTGCGGGATGGGTCCGGTGAGACCGCCGGGAGGCTGGTGTTCGTCGTCGTGGACGCGGCCATGATGGGCGAGGGAGTCAAGAAGGAGGTAAGGGTAATGACGCAGAATGCGCCCCAATGCCTTATTGATATCTTTGTACCCAGATCCAATGTTATACCACTAACATCACAAACATGCTTTATAATACATATATATATATTTTATACTACGACGGATAGCAAACAACATTACGGTCCGCCTGATATAAAGCGGATACCGTAGCCTATGTAAGCTAACAAATAAAAGATTGTCGCTAGCGCGTTGCCGCACCCGTTGTCAACACAGCAACTCCTTAACTTCTTGTGACTCTACTCACTCGCAGGAATACAACAACCCTTTAGGGAGATGTTATTTGGCTGCCGTCTTCTGTGAGGTGAAGGTTCTTACCCCCGTTTAGCTAAAGTCGCCCTACCTCTCTTTCGCCAGAGCATCGTCTGTTGATAAGCAGGGTGCGCCACGTGCAGGTGAGGTTGGCTTTGGCTCTAAAGGTGACATTGAGCCACTTAAACCTCAAAATATTTACGGTCTACCTGATGATAAGCTTATTTTATGAACTACCCCTCCCCTCGCGTCTTCATCCAAGTGGAATTGGTATTTGTAATTTTTTATTTTATTTTTGCCCGTGGTACCCTAATTCTTTTTATAAAAAGAAGTTTAAGTTAGTCCTTGTAACATCAGCTGTCTGCCAGCGAAAGTCCAGTCGAAATTGGTCCAGCTGTTTCGTAGATTAGCCGGAACAAATAGATATACAGGCAAAAATTGTAATAATTGATTTATTGGTATAAGTACCGTGTATACATTCATATGTATTTGGTAAAAAACTGCTATTTGAACATTACAAACAGACATTTCAATTTATTTATTTGTATGTACATCTTTACTATTTGTATAATACATTTGCAAAGAGAATGAATATTAAACTGCTTAGGAGCTTTCCTTCATTTACTCGCAGGAAAACAACAACCCTACAGGGTATGCTATTCGGTTGTGGTTTCTTGTGAAGAGGAGGAACTTTCCCAATCGGGCAGCTTTAATGAGCGCTACCTCTCTTAAAACACCCAGACTAGACAGACGTATCCATGCACATAAATGTTTGTCCTGTATGAGAATCAAACCCACAATCCTTGGTGGTAAAGTAGCATCGCTAGCCACTCCGCCAACAGGCTCGCCGATATAATTAATAAAATTATGTTACAGGTTCTAAAAAGGTTAAATAAGCGCTTCGGGGACGTGTACGATGAAAATAACCTGATAATCAGCGGCACCCACACGCACTCCACGCCCGGAGGGTACATGATGGACTTCCTCTTCGACGTCCCGATCCTGGGCTTCGTCAAGGAGAGCTACGTAGCATTGATTCTTGGAATTTACAAGGTGAGAGATGGAAATCATCGAACTTTTGTACCTCACCAGCACTCCATACTCTTAACCGCTGCTAGGATACACTCATCTTCCTAATGTCATCCCGTTTTCTAATCGGATTAGGATTGACGAGGTCCGCTGCTTAAGTTAAAGGATTTGATAAAGATACTGATTTTGATATGGAGCAACCGCCATCAGATCTGCACAACCTAGAGGGCACACCAGAACTTTAATAAGATAATAATAAGAATCAATTTATTTCACAGAAAGAACACTATAGTGTGTGTTACAGAATTACTGGCGGTTCCCACACTAGGTTAAGGCTGTCTCATGGGGGCCTTTGGATTAAGTTAACATTTAAAGTAGTCACATTTGTGGGTATAAAACAAACGAACTTGGCAAGAGTGATGAGGCCAGCTAGGAAAATGAAACAGCACCCAAGTAGCACTGTGGCTATAAGTTACAAAATTACAACAATTCCTACATCATAACAGCTTCCAAGTTTAATTGAGATTTTAACAATAAGCTACCATAAGATTTCTAAACAAGTAACTAAACTAAAACAATAAATCAACTTTCTTAGGTTAGAACACACTTTTCTAGTTTTCTTCTTGGTCTTTTAATTTCTTGGACATACGACTTTCCTCACGATGTCTTACTTCACCACCGATAAGTGATAATTACAAATATGTACATTGAAAAAAAATACTAAAGTGTATGGAAAAATCATTGAAAGGAGAATGAGGGTGAAATCCGATGGAATGCTTTGGGAAGCACTGGGTGGATTTCGAAGCGGCAGAGGATGTACGAATCAAGTTTTTTTCACTCCGCAACATCGTAGAGAAGCATCTGGCTTTGGACCAGAAGGTTTTCTGCGGTTTTGTGGACTTTGAGAAAGCATTTGACAGGGTCGTGCGAAAGAATATCTGGAACATTTTGCCCGGGGTTGACGGTGACCTACTCCGTGCTGTGCAATTAACTTATGAGGATTGTACAGCATGTGTGCGGGTGGACGGAAGCTTGTCGCCCTGGTTTGATGTCAACATTGGTGACAGACAGGGATGCGTGCTGTCGGCTCGGCTGTTCATCCTGTATCTGGACAGTTGTCTTCAGAGAATAAGAAATATGAATGTGAGAATGCGAATGGGTGACTCAGTGGTCAACTGCCTGCTTTATGCAGACGACGCGGCATTAATAGCAGAATCACCATCCGAACTGCAAACACTAGTTACAACAATGAAAGATGATTGTATGAAGAAAGGCTTACAATTGAATGCGAAGAAAACCAAGATAATGGTATTTGAAAGAGAGACAACTAGAACAAACACTAGGATTATGGTTGATGATGTAGTGTTGGAGCAAGTGAATGAGATTGTATATCTTGGAAGTGCTTTTAGCAGCAATGGAAGGTACACCGCTGATGTGGAGAGACGAGTGAGTGCCGGGAATAGGGTGAATGGAGCGTTGGGTAAACTTCTAGGCAGCCGAAATCTAAGCCAGAAGGCACAGCTCGCTGTACACAACGCGGTGCTAATTCCAACGCTAACTTATGGAAGTGAGAGCTGGGTATGGCAGAGAGAGCATGAAAGTAGAATAAATGCGGTCGAGATGAGAGCATTGTGCAAAATTTGTGGCATAACGCTTGCTGACCGCGTTCATAATAAAGACGTGAGAGAAAGAGTTGGTCTGAAAGAGAGTGTCGGTGTTAAGATAAGAAAGGGCATGCTCCGTTGGTTCAGACATGTAGAAAGAATGCGGGACGAAAGAATGACGAAACAGATATACGAGCACAATGCAAAAGTGGAAGGATGTAGGAGCCGAGGAAGACCGAGACTAACCTACCATGACCAAATTGGTCGTGTTTTATCAGAAGATGATGTCAGGAGTCCCAGGAACCGGCGAGCGTGTATGAAAAGAGCTATGAATGTCACAGAAGCGAGTGAAGTATGTGAGGACCGCGTCTTATGGCGCTCGGTTCTCTCTGCCTACCCCGCAAGGGACTTGGCGTGAAGATATACATGTACATTAACTTGAAAACTCGAATTTAGTATTACATGTCGCCACTAGGATTCGTAAGGTTGTACCGGAACCTTGAACCCTGGAATCATGATATCCTTTTTTTTTTGACGCACTCTCGTCAGCCGTCTCCGGAGCGGGACAGCCTCGGGATCATCCTCCCTGTCTCGCTCCGAGGCCTCCTTCTGGGACATGACCGTCTCACAGAAGGAGGCCATCGCCTGCCAGGCACTGTCGCTCCCGAGCATGGAGCGGACCACGCTCGGGAGCGAGAGTTCCAGAGACACCAGATCGTGGCGCTGCCGAGACCACCTGGGACACTGCTCCAGCGTGTGTTGGGCAGTGTCCTCGGCCGCGCCACAATCGTGGCAGCCCGGCTCCTGCTCCCGCCCAACCCGGTGCAGATACTCACCGAAGCACCCATGGAATAATGATATCCTGCCATGTAACAACTATTCAAACTTCATCTAATTCTCTGTCCCCGAGTCTCACAAAAAATAAGAAATATCTAATTAACCAGAAGTGGAGTGAAATAGCTGAAACGGAGTTTACAGTCTAAAAGTTTAATCAGCGTATCTAACAAAATTCACTTCAATGTGTTTACTGTAGACTTTTCTATGTACCTACGATGTCAATTATAATATGAAAAAAAATTGCTCACACGCAACCGAGTATGGGTTCAATCCTTGTTATAATAATTATATACGATATAACGCAGGCACTAACTGCTCATCAGGATTAATAAATTAAATCTATATAGTCGCGTATTTATTTCACGGTAAACAGCCAGTACGTGGCGATGTATTCACGAACATAGGGCGTCTGCTCGCAATGCATGCATCTGCACATTCTGCACTGCGCCGCGCCCGGCTCAGAGGCACAACTGGTATTTGTGATTTAGCGATCCGCCCCGGCGGCCGTACGGAAAAGGAAACTATATTTATTACAGATGTATCACATCAACCTTAATTCATCCCACTGCAGGGATACGGGCCTCCCTTCAACCGAAGGGGTTTAGAGCATACTCCACCACGCTGCTCAAATGCGGATTGGCGGAGGCCAGTGTTTTCAAACCGCCCGAGGGCCACTGATTTAGCTTAACGACTGTCATCTGTGGACAACAGCTGGGACCGGGGCGGCTTAACGTGCCCTCCGAACACGGAGAAACTCGAGATAGATAAACCCATCCAACTGCGTGTTCGGTTACGAGCGCAACGACGCCATCGAGCTTTTATTTACGTATATATATTCACACTCAACTCGCTGACTCATATCATAATCGTGTTGTATGATAACTTGTAACACGAGCTTACGGATGGGATTCCTTATCTGTATGGCTATGCATAATAATTCTCCAGATATGCTGCACTAAATACATAGCTACACGCGCCGCTGGCGTGCACCGCGCGATGGTTAATCTGTTGCAAAAAAAAACCGGTCAAGTGCATGTCGGACCTCGCACAGTGTGCGGTTCCGTATTTGCTTCGCTTTGCTTCCTAGCGTAAAAATTAGATAGTGGCCTAAAATAATAGGAAATCGAGCCTATTGGATTTTTTTAACAGTCAAAACCAAGGGCATGCTCCGTTGGTTCGGACATGTAGAAAGAATGCGGGACGAAAGAATGACGAAACAGATATACAATGCAAAAGTGGAAGGATGTAGGAGCCGAGGAAGACCGAGACTAACCTACCGTGACCAAATTGGTCGTGTTTTATCAGGTGTCAGGAGCCCCGAGAATCGGCGAGCGTGCATGAAAAGAGCTATGAATGTTAGAGAAGCGAGTGATGTATGTAAGGACCGCGTCTTATGGCGCTCGGTTCTCTCTGCCTACCCCGCAAGGGACCTGACGTGAAGATATACATACATACTTTTAATAAGTGATTAAACGTTTGGATATGAAGATATAGTCGTACTAGGTTATGTTATATGTTTTGGTACTTGTGTGCATTGCAGAGTATAGTGATTGCGCACTACAAACTGTCGCCAGCCCGCATGGAGTACGGCGAAGCGGAGTTGCTAGACGCCAGCGTGAACAGATCGCCCACCTCCTACCTGCAGAACCCACCTGAAGAGAGAGCCAGGCACGTGGTGTTCCTTGTTCGAGATGTACAATTTTTACATAGGAGGCATACAGGAATATAGGAAATACTGTACATGCGATGCAACCCCTGGTGCTAACACAGTAAATCCTTAGGAGTTTACTGATAACCTCTCTCACTCACAGGAATACAACAACGCTCCAGGGAGTTGTTATTTGGCTGCAGTTTTCAGTGAGATGGCGGTACTTCCCTACACGGACTGCTTTATTGTGCTTTACTTGTCTTAAAAGCACACAGGCCAAGAAATACAAACAAACAAAACATGTCTGTATTTCTTGGCCTGTCCAAGAAATACAGACATGTTCATACACATAAAGGTTTATAGGAATCGAATCCACGAGCCTTAATGCGCTCTAAACCGCGATGCATCATAGTCCTCACTCAACGTAACGAATACTTTGATTCTTCAGCTATTAAGTGGTGTAATTAAATTTTAGATGTAAACATGTAGCGACAACACCAAACTGTATCCCCCCATTTTGTTATAATGAGCTTCTTGAATTCCCTTCCACTGTGAAAACAAATTTTAAGATGAATTCACAACAAAAGACAATTAAAAGTCATAAACAGCGTTGAAAATAACACTAAATTTCTATGGAATGTAATACAAACCATACATACATACATATCATCACGCCTGTCTCCCATCTGGGTAGCCAGAGACTGTGGAACGCCAGGTGCACCGATCCAAACATACCTCTCTCGCTTCTTCCACACTCATCAACCTCTTCATGCATGCTCTTCGGTTTTGGGTACTTTTGATTTGGCCCTTTTTCAACACATCACCAATTTGATCTATATGAACATATATATATTATATCTATATGATCTAACTACAAACCAATAACCCTCTATTTTCTTTATGAGGTTAAAAAACTGAAAAACAAAACAGAAAAAATATATGTGTATATCACACGGGGTAGAAGGGAAACATGTGGAAAAAAAAAATATGAACTTCAAGATAATGGGACGAAGGTAGAATTTCAGGAGTGGGATAATTGAAGCTTCGTAATACGCAGGCGGGCACACACACGTACTAACACACGTACGCTCGGACCCTGTAATAAACACTGTATAATGCCTTCTATCTCATTCTCTCACACGTTAAATCCTATAGATGTACGTGATTGTCTCTTTATACTGTCGCTTTTTCGTTTCATCGAGTTTCAAATCACAACGATGCTAAAGTTGTCACTTATTTTTTTTTTATATACAAGTCTCCTCTTTGCCTGATGGTAAGCGAGAGAGGAGCCCAAATCGCAACAGCAACTTACAAAAGTCTGTTAGTTGACGCTGCGACGCTGACCCGCAAGATGTTAAATGTCCTTAATTCCAGATACAAATACGACGTAGACAAGACACTAGCGCAGGTTCGTTTCATCTCGCCCACGGGCCAGATCCTGGGCGTGATCAACTGGTTCGCAGTGCACCCAACTAGCATGAATAACACCAACAAACTCATCTCCTCTGACAACGTGGGCTACGCGGCTGTGTTGATGGAGAAAGCCATGAATGGAAACAACACTCAGCCTGGAAAGGTAAGAATTACATCTACTACTGCACCAACCCTTACTCGTCCTCACTACAGGGATACGAATCTCCTTTCAGTCCGGGATTTAGAGTATACTCACCACGCTGCTCAACTGCGGATTGGCGATGGCCAGTGTTTTCAAACTGTTTAACGATCGTAGTCTATCGACAGCAGTCGATATGTATAAACCCATCCATAGCCTGGCTGCGGTCGACGTGACTTACCTTGTGTATTCAATTGACGTGCGTAACGACGCCAACGAGCTCCTCCAAAGTTTTTATGAAATATATTTTATATATTTAATCGAATAATTCTTGTATATTAATAAATATATTTTGTACCTACGCGATCACGATTTGACAAACAGCTTTGACAACCTCTAATGATTTGAGTCATAATTTGTATTAGATAAATAAATAATAGATAAATAAATCTCTTTATTTATTTAACAAACTTTATACCTTAGATAACGTTTTACTTTCTAAGATTATCTACATGTGTGTCTATTAATAAAAGAATCCGGTTTTACATATAAAAAACGCCGAGCAAATCTCAAATTATTTTTTTTAATAAACTGTTTGTTTGGAAAGTTATTTTTTTTTTCTTCATTGGCGCTAGTGAACCTGTAGAGAGCCCCTTAATGATCACAATTGCTTTTAATAGTCTTCATTGACGTTCGTAGATATCTTCGATAAGAGATCTATGCGTTACATCATAACTGGCCATAAAACACTCTAAGTCAACGCTGTAGGTATGCTAATAACTGTGCGAGGATAGATACTAATATTATCCATATATGATCCATAAGCCATTGTTCTGCAAATGTTCGCGGCACACTGATGTACCGTGGACATTACATGGTGTGCCGTGGAAAAGTACAAGCTTTGTCAGAATGTTATGAATATACCTAATGTCTATAGTTAGGTGAGCGTTAAGTGCTATTGCTCCAAATTTTAACGCTCATTAATGTATACTCATATTTCTCATTTCATTAGACATCTTTCAGGAACACCGTTCCTATATGAAATCTATATGTATGTCTGTGTGTGCGTTTGTCTGCGCGTTTGTCTCTCTATGTGTGTTTTTTTTCGAATATTCGAATTTTAACTTCAGATTCGGATTCAGCATAAAAATGTAGAATAGGAATGTTCAGGAACACCGTTCCTATCTCTTAAGGAACATGGTCAAAATGGCCGACAAATTAAATAAAAATGTTATATAATTGACGGGCCAGGTGTTCCTCTGGAAATGCAAGCTTGCGCATTCTTAACGGGTTATATTATGCATTAAATAAATCGCATTTGTTGTTTAAATAATTTTATAGCAGGACATAGACAAAATTATATACGGTCATGCTAGCATTCATGCTCATGGGACACCATCTTCGGCTCAGTTGTAAAATATCACTTTAAACATTTTCTTTCAATCGCATTTATTTGTATTAATTCTGAATTTACTATAGCCTACTAATTTATATTTACTCCTGTTCAGTGGACGAGTTCATGTCTGACCGGTGTCTGAGAAGACGTACGTAATTGCTTTGATTTACGATACCGGTAACAATAATTTATTGAAAATTAAATATATTCTGTGTACTGTACCAAATAGCCTTACCTTACTAGCGTCCATAATTAGCCTATCTCTCTCTGTGGTCGTTCCCTCGTGACTGAGGATCGTGATCATCGGTGGAGGTGGATGGTGTGCACCTAGATCGTATGATCTGCCTCCATCTGTTTCTGTCCATGGCGTCTCTGACGACCAAGCAAAACTTGGCTGAGGTAGAACCTTTTACTTGATCGCTCCATCTGGTTGGAGAGATAAGATGGATGCATTGGTGCGCTTGGCGGTCCAGGGCTTGCGTAACGTGCGCTCCAGCATCACATCTCGAATGCATCGAAAGTTTGTCTTTCTCCAGCTCGTAATATAGATATATATCTGTAAATATGTGCAATAAATAATTATATTCTACATATATTTATTTATATTGTACGAGTATATTACTATTATCATAATTCATCTCGATTTTGTAGGTGATATTATTTAAGCCTATCAATATTTTATATGGATAAAGAACCCGCCTGTTGATCAACTGGTCCTCAGTTCAAATCCTGACATGTACAGCTTGGCAAAAAAGAGTTTGCCGTGGAGACAGCTGGAACTAATATTTTTTATGGCAACACTACTTTCCTGTCGGATTTATGATCGTTTTGTTATACTTGTTGTTTTTATTCTTTATTATTATACACACCTACCTAATGTCATAAAGATTATGATCTTTATCAAAAATTGTATAAGTAATAAAAGTATCACTATCGTTTTGGTCGTCGTCTAAAGGGTGACCATATGTATGACAGTAGCGCCCTCATTTTTGGCAAACTCTTGCCAAGCTGTACCTAACACTAAATTCCTGTTCAAGGTTTGATCGAAATCTGACGGCAGTCGCTGTATGTAAAAATCTTTGTCAATCCTAATGGATTAGGAAACGTTATTAACTTACCATTATGGCTTGAAATCATTCTCCATCATGCTGCTCAGCCGCGGATTGGCGAAGGCCAATGTTTTCAAGTCGGTGATTTAGCTTAACGACTGTCATCTATCGACAACAGCCAACTCCGAAGCACGGAGAAGCTCGAGAGATAAACCCATCCACAGACAGGCTGCGGTCGACGTTTGTTCGGTTAGAATGACACGCGCAACGAAGCCTCACGACCGAGCTCTCACATTTATTAGTGTATCTCTCTTCTTTTTCTTCGCGTTTCCTAATCTATTAGGATTGGCGGGGTCCGTTACCTAAGCCTAAGGATTTGACGAAGATACAGATTCAGACGGAAAAGCAGATCTTAGGTGAGGTCACACGTTTTTCGAAATATAATTTCTTTTTTCTCACGATGTTTTCATTCATCATTGAGCAATTGCTATATATTTATATAAATCCGAAAAGACGAATTTAGTGATACATGCCCCCGCCGGGATTCGAACCGAGAATTAATTGGTGAATAGGCTAGTTCCTCATCCACTAAGCTATCGCTGCTCTAGGTCTCTATGTTGATCGGTGTACCTATTGTATTAAATTTATCCTTTACATATGTTACAATACCTTTAGAGCTACTATAGGCTAATGGAAAACTCCAATGGACGCAAAACAGCCTGTTACCAATGATATTGTATTAAAAAGAGGTAGATGTCGTACTAGCGCGCAAAAACTGAGGCAATGAAATTAACCCAATTGGTCTAATATGCGCTATTCTATGATGCGCTGACGTATTTCAAGCGCAACTCTTGACAGATAGCTATCTCTCTCTATATCATGCGTTCCGTATTATCTATCCCCTTCTTAAGTAAGTAAGTACTATAATGTCGTAGTGGAACAATAACAAAACGACGCGCAGTATATATATATACGTCATCTTTAAATACAATATCATTGCCTGTTACGTTATATAATGTCGTCGTTAAATTTTTAATCAGGTGATTGCTATGAGATATAGGATGAGTCACACTCAACGGGCGGTTGATCCGCCTGCACGCACGGATACAGAGTAAGTCGGCGGAGCAACGTTAATGACTGCCGTATAAACACGAACAATAGATGATTCAATAGTGTCATCATACATTTCTATGCGTGTATACATTACCACGGCCAAGTTCGCCTAATGTTTTTTACAGAACCTAATTTAGGTATGCAATCAAACCTTATTTAAATACAAGATTTGATCCAAATGGTTAGAGCCGTTTCCGAAATGCAATTTATATACATATATATACCTATATGTATATCTTATATATATATATATATATATACATATACATATATATACCTATATGTATATCTGTATATATATATATAATTTTACTATACGTATGTTTGTAACTCTTCAAAAACAGATGTGGATGAAATTTTGTTTGTATATTTCAATGGGTTCCTTACATGGTTTGAAAACACAATTGGACCCGGTAGGTGGCGTTGATTTTTTTTTTTTACTATGTCGGACATACAAGCAAGCATACGACCCACCTGATGTAAAGCATGTAGGTACCGTAGCCTATTAACGCTTGCGATATATTTAGTATCACTCGCGCGATGCCTCCTCTGGTGCTTACACAACAACTCCTTTGGAGCTTACTGGTGACCTCACTCACACGCAGGAACACAACAACCCTCTAGGGAGTGGTTATTTGGCTGCGGTTTTCTGTGAGGTGGAGGTACTTCCCCAGACCGCAGCTAAATAACCACTGTGATACTCAATATATTACACGCGTTAATAGGCTACGGTAACTGCTTTATGTCAGGTGGACCGTATGCTTGCATGACTCCCGTTTTTTGACTGTGAAACGGTGGTAATCCCCAGCGGGGTTGCTTTGATGCCCTCTGTTAAAACACCCAGATTAAGACAAACCGACAAGTTCACACACACAAATATTTGTTCTGTGCGGGAATCGAACGAAACTTGGCGTTAAAGTAACTATTGCTAACTACTACGCTACATAGCTCATCAAATATATACATTACATTATACTAAAACAAACAAACAAATTAGAATTGTTGGGCAAATTACACAGCACCACCTAACCCCAAAGTAAGCGAAGCTTGTGTTATGGGTACATATGTTTATCAGTTGTGTTATAAAGACAACTGATAAACATACGTTTTTTTTTGTAAATACATACTTACACATAGAAAATATCCAGAAAACAGACATGTTCATGCACACAAATGTTTGTCCTGTGTGGGAATCGAACCCACGAGCGTGGGTGTCAAAGTTCACCACTGCGCCACCGAGCTCGTCAAACGGTATTACATAATACTTTCTCTTCTTCAGGGCAACATTGTCTGTGCATTCGCATCAACAAATCTTGGAGATTCATCTCCGAACACTAAAGGCCCCCGGTGCGAGTTCTCCGGGGATATTTGTGACCAAGGGACATTGCAATGCAAGGAGCCTAAGGAAAGGTGCTTCGCTTCTGGACCGGGCAGAGACATGTTTGAAAGCACCAAGATTATTGCTACGAAGATCTATGATACTGCCATGGTAAGTTTCCAGTCGTCAATATTTCAATGTATTTAAAGTGTGTTCAGGTAGTCGAGATAAAGAATGTAAACAAACAATCAGGGGTACACAACATTTTTTTATTGAGTATAGTAGTATTTTTCCTCGTTCTTCCTCGTAGAGTTATCATCAATAGGGTATCTCTAATGTTTTGTGTAATATTATGTATTTACTTTAACTAAATTAAATTTGGAAAACTAAACCAGACTAATACAAAACTTGCCTTCCTACTGAAAATATTTAGATAAGGCTTCATACTTTCAAGCCTTATCTAAATCTTTTCAGCCCTTTTCTTTTCGTTTTTTTATTATAAATTGATTAACAATGAAAAATTTAATATTGGATTTATTTGAGCAAATTGCTATTAAAGTTACGATCTGTTTTGTTCAGCCTCATACAACATTCTAAATATATTATATATTTAGTAATGTTGTATGTATCTTATTTAAACAGGCATAGATCATTAGGATTTGTCGCTGAAAATGAATTGTCAAATCAACCATGTAAAATTATACTTGACCCGCCAAATGTGACGAATTCATGTATAGCTATGATTCCCGTACCAAAATTTAAAGACAGTCACCCTTAGTGACAGTTATGTCGCCGTTTCTGCCTGCGAGAGAAAAGGACGGGGATATTTATCGCTGGATTTGTAACGAAACTCAGTGAAACAAAACGCCCTTTAACTCATTCTTCTTCCTAGCGTTACCCAGTCCATTAGTATTGGCAGGGTCCGCTACCTAAGCCTAAGGATTTGGCGAAGATACTCGTTTTCACATGGGGCCGTCAGACAACAGCCCAAACGGAAAACCAGACCCTTCCTAGGTTGTGATCTAACCTAGGAAGGGTCTGGTTTATATTAAAAGAGCAGTGATGGCCCAAATGATAAAGAATTTGTAATTAACACTTGCTCGGAGGTAAAGGAAAACATCGTTTTTTTTAAGTGAAATCTTTAGCGGCGTTGTGCACTTTTTGGGATGAGTAAAAAATGTTAAACTCGCGTCAGGACACGTGACCTTGACGGTCACGTGTCCTGACGCGAGTTTAACATTTTTTACTAACGTAAATTTTTGGTGAGAATTCGAACTTAAGTTCGCTGCACCGCTAAAACATTAGTTTTCTCTAATTAAACAATTAAAACATGAAGCGCTAGATCGTTCATAGGGCATTATTTGCCGAGCGTTGGTGCCAAAGTCGCGTCATTCACGACTGAGCCACCGAGCTCGTCAAAAAAGTAAGTAGCGGGACCCGCGAATCCCAATGAATTATGAAACGGGACAATACTAGGAAGAAGAAGACATATGCGAATAGTTACAAAGTATACTATAATAAACAAAACTGATGTGTTACAGAGAGTTCTGGCGCAGCCTGGTGAGGATCTCACAGGCTCCATAGCGATCGTCCAACAGTTTGTCGACATGCCAACGCAGACGGCGCCCCCGTACGACCCCGTCACTCAAACATTTAATACCGTAAGTAAACTGAATAAATCCTCTTTATATGTTCTCACGGCAAGTCACCGGCGGGGTGGGCAGAGAGAATCGACAGCCGATGACTCTACCTCACACACCACATTCGCTTCCTCAACATTCCAAGCGCTTTTCATTTTCTTTTTTATCTGTTACTAGCTCGCGGACTGTATCGTTAAAATCCTTATGTTATTTCGAGAAACATTTGACATGTGACGTCCAAATAAAACAATATGGCAGATTATGTACTTAAACGAAAAACCAAGTGATTACAAAATATAATCACTTGGTTTTTCGTTATGCATGTATATCTTCACGTCAGGTCCCTTGCGGGGTAGGCAGAGAGAACCGAGCGCTATAAGACGCGGTCCTTACTACTTTACTCGCTTCTGTAGCTCTTTTCATGCACGCTCGCCGGTTCCTAAGACTCCTGACATCACTGTATTAATATTATTTTTAATTAATATTAATAATATATAATAAAATCAATTAACATTATACTTTATATTTTATTAATTAATCTTGTATTCTTATTATTTCAAACATGTTTTCTTACGAATTAATTTCTTAATTGATTTGTATTTTATGTGACCAGTTACAGAAACTTTCAGTATTTGTCTGATGACATTATTTTTTTCAATTGCTTTCGTTCTCAGAGCACTGAGGTTACGGGGTGTCTTCCAGCATTAGGATACAGCTTCGCGTCCGGAACCACCGATGGCCCTGGGTCTATTGACTTCAGACAAGGCACCACCAGCGGCAATCCGCTTCTGGACGCCGTTCGAGACTTCATAGCTGAACCAACGAAGGAAGATATTCACTGCCATGCGCCGAAACCTATACTCATTCCCACAGGGCGAGTAAGTATGTACCTGTATACATTTAGGTTCTATTTTTATACACCATCGTATCAAAGTAGCCCGTATGAGGACGTACGTTCACCTCACAGAAAACCGCAGCAAAATAGCTCCCTTTGAAGGGTTGTTGTATGAGTGAGGTCACCAGTAACCTCTTAGTAACAAAGGTGGCATCGCGCGAGTATTACCAGCGTTCATAGGCAACGGTAACCACTTTTCATCAGGTGGGCCGTATGCTTGTATGCCTCCCGACGTTGTATAAAAAAAAACTTTGACGTCAATGTTACGGCGACTCTGTATGTACAACATGTCTGTTTGTTTTGGTCTGGCTGTTTTTTGTTTACGGCAGTGAAACATGGTTGTGGCAGAAGAAGCGTGAAAGTAGGGGAACGCTGTAGAAATGAGAGCTATTGCATATCTCTTTTCCTTTTATATTCTTTTTATAAATCTTATTTAAATTTTGTATTTGTCTTTGCTCTTTTTCTATGTCATTTGTTTTTCCTTGTCAAAAACGTATTACATATTGAAGTGCTACATATAATTTAGTATTATTTTCCATCCATTATTCCCTTTCTCGTAATTTAATACAGTTCATTGCTTAGTCGTCTGCAATAAGAGCACTAAGGAGCATGTGTGGAGTTGGAATGATTGACAGAATAAGAAATAGTACGATACGAGAACTATGTGGAATGAAGGAATGAAAGACGATGTAGTGCGCTGATGTAGTGACAAAAATTGAAAGGTAAAAAAAATGCTGACATGGTTTAGTCATTTAGAAAGAATACATTGCAAAGAAGTATATCGAGCAAGAGCGAGTGGAGATATCGGCAGGAACCGCCCTGCACCAACAAATATAGATTAAATTGGTGATGTGCAAAAGAGGAGAAAATCAAACGCATCCAAAACCGAAGAGCATGCATAAAGAGGTTGATGATCGTGGTGCATCTGACATTTCACAGTCTCTGCCCACCCCAATGGGAGATAGCCGTATTTTTCCGAAGGGTTCCGTACCATTAGCTATGAAAACGGCAAAAAAACACGTTTGTTGTATGGGAGCCCCCCTTAATTATTTGTTTTATTTTAATTTAATTATTTATTCTTAAAGTGAATATATAACTAAATTCACTTTAAGAGTAGTTCCCGTTATCAATATCGAGCAAAAATGAGCAAAAAAATCACGTTTGTTGTATGGGAGCCCCCTTAAATATTCATTTTATTCTATTTTTTAGTATTTGTTGTTATAGCGGCAATAGAAATACATCATCTGTGAAAATTTCAACTGTCTAACTATCACGGTTCATGAGATACAGCCTGGTGACAGACGGACGGACGGTCGGACAGCGGAGTCTCAGTAATAGGGTTCCATTTTACCCTTTGGGTACGGAACCCTAAATAGGTATTCATGTATGTTGATCAGTAGTCTAGTAACTATAGCACAAGGAGTAGTTTTGCGCCATGTAAATTGTATGTGAATATTTATTTGTATATATCTGCAGATGAAATTTCCGTATCCGTGGTCACCACGTATCGTATCATGCTCCGTGGCGAAAATAGGTGACCTAGTGCTGGCGGCGGTGCCCGGGGAGTTCACCACCATGTCTGGACGGCGGCTGCGCAACGTGGTGCAACGGGCTTCCAAAGCCAAGAGAGTGATCTTAGCTGGTCTCTCGAACATTTACGCTGATTATGTAGCTACGCCTGAGGAGTACCAGGTGAGGATTCTACAGCTACAACACGAACCCTCTCATCCCACTGCAGGGATATGGTTCTTTCTTCAACCGAAGGGGTTTATCATTTTTCGCTCTGCTCTTCAACTGCGGATTGGCGGAGATCATTGTTTTTAAACTGCCTGAAGATCACTGACTAAGTTTGCGTTGTGATCTCCGAAGATCTAGACATAATTATCATAGGCAGAGTGCGGTCGACGGTTGTCGCTTGACCTACGTGTTCAGCCATGCAATTCTGTAAGAGCAAACATACTTACATCCTCGGAAACATCGGCTGTTACAGCCTTGAACACAAAATTGCAATTCTATGGTGTCGCTTTTCATGGTTGCACGACACTAGCGCAGCAAGGCTGCGTTTGGAATTGGAATTCTACAAGACAAACAGCCTCGCGTACGCTTACAGCCTTATAGAATACCAAATAATTTAGCCGTGATCGCAGTAGACGATGTCAAAGCTGTGACATCTGTGATCACAGCGACGCACACAGCCATTACGAGTCGCTTAGAGAATTGCATGGCAGTTCCATAACGTGACAATAGCAAGACGATTACTATATGTAGTCTTGAGGAGTTGGATGACGTCGTGCGCTTGTCAGACTAATAAAACACACAAGTTACGCAGCGTGTATTTATTTATTGTACACAAATATACAGATTATAGTCAATTCCAAAACTTCCTACTCCTACAAACTTCTTCTGATTAAATTCGTTGTGAGTTCCAAGGCAGCTGTAGTTTAACCCCCGGAACGGCAATGGACTTCACTGTTCATTGCCTTTTTTGTGGTCGCCGCTGTTAATTCTGGCTACACAGGAGACACAGTGGTGGGTATGAGTGGTGGGCCTATCCCGTATACAGATTATAGATAAAACCAGTTGAGAATGCGCAAGCTTGCATTGCCAGAGGAACACCTGGCTCGTTAATTATATACAATTTTTTTTTTTATTTGTCCGCCTATTTTGACCATGTTCCTTAAGAGATAGGAACGGTGTTTCTGAACATTCCTATTCTACTTTTTTATGCTGAATTCGAATCTGAAATCAAAATTCGAATATTCGAAAAAAACGCACACGCAGACAAACGCACAGACAAACATATAGACTTCATATAGGAACGGTGTTCCTGACTAGTTAGTACACTACATTGTCAATCTTTTTTCTTGCTGAGCTATAAGCCAATTACACGCGCACACATCATAAAAAAAACGGCCTGATCATATAGAGTTTGCTGAGCAAACCATGTGACACAATATATATTTTGATACAACATAATCTAATTCTATTACATATTATACAAATTTAATTTATTCTTTTATTACAAACATTTTTTAATTCGATGGGTTCTAATTTAATTTAATAAGTGTAGACAATTAATTAAATGCCAATTATTATTTCTTCTATTTTCTCGTAATTTAGTCTAATTCAATTCGGTAAATGAATCCTATCAAAATTGAATGATTAATAATAGTATGTCAATGTTGATGTTCACAAATACAACCACTGGTTGGTCTGATGAGAGTAATATGTTTTTTAAGCAAATCTTGAATTTCGGAAGGCTGCCATGAAATATATCAAGTTTATTAGAACCTGGCAAATTATTGTATAAGCGACAATACGTACCACAGGATTGAAGAACGAGGTGTTATTTGTGTTCAACTGAAGAGAGAAAGTATTGAGCTGGTGACTCATTCCGTATCTAAATGACAATAGACTTAATTTTTTTTTTCTTTCTATGCTATCAGAATGAACAGCATAGTAAGGAGACCACAACTGAGTATCTAGGATGGGTCTAACTAATGTCGTATATAGATAAGACAAGGTATAGGGGGCTTTTGACGTCCTGAGTAGAACGAGACACAAAACCGAGCGTCCTAGTGACCTTCCTTGTGATATGGTCATAATGCTCGTGAAATGACAGTTTATTATCAAAATAAACACCCAAGTCCTCTTCATAATATATTTTCCTTTCAACATATTCCCTCTTATAGAGTAATTGTACATATACTTATTTTTTTACGAGTGAAAGAGACTTATCAATGTTCAAAAAGATATCGTTTTGCACACACCAATCAGCGACAACGTCTAAATTGTCCTTAAGGAATCGCGCATCGTGGGGATTATTTACAATATATCTTTTTTTTTTTTTTCTTATTTATATAGGAGAACCAGCAGCATACAAAAAATAAAGTACAAGAAACAATAGACAATAGAAAGCCAATAAAAGGTTCCCACTGATAGCGGTAATAACAAAAAGGTCGTATAAATATAATATTTATTAAACGACCCAACGACCCAAAACAACCGAGTTTACTTTAACATAAAGTTTAGGTACTGTCGACTCAGTTGTCAAAATTTTGAAACTGAAAAGATACAATTTTCATTTCAGGCTCAACGATACGAGGCTGCCTCGACGATATACGGGCCGAACACGCTCAACATATACCTTCATAAGTATACTGAATTAACAGAAGCTTTGGTCTCTGTGAGTATATCTACCTTTCCGTTTCAGCTATTCATTATTATTTCCTGCCCTATTTTTATTATTATGTTACATATTAGAAAAAAATTCAGTACAAATCGGCAATTTCATACTTTAACATCTAACATTTCAGAGACGTGTAACCTAACCTAAGAAAGATTGGACGATTTTCATTTCAAATGTTTCTATTGTAAATAACAGGGACAGACCGTCGAACCTGGTCCTGAACCGCCAGATTTTAGCGACCAGCTCATAACCTTAGTGCCGCCCGTTCTATGGGACACGACGCCTTGGGGCAAAGAGTTTGGGGACTGCGTCAAGCAGCCTGAACAGAACTACAGTTTCGGCGACACCGTGGTTGCTTATTTTGTAAGTATCTACTTGGAACCCATATTAACCCTTCAAAACCCGGGTGGTCGAATACGACCGCGAAATGTATGGGAAAACGTATATAACGGGTTCTGACTGCTCAATAAGTTATAACTTACACAAACATTAACATTGAATCTACATCATCTACACATGTTTTATTATTGTCTTATGTCTGATTATTTCTTATCCTTCACGAAAAAGATAGACTTTTCCCCAGTCCAAGAATTATATCTCTTTTTTCCGAGTATATTTCCCTCAAAAAGTTGATAAAGATTCGGATTTATGTATGTCACAGGGAAATGAAGGTACCGGGGATTTTACGAAATCTCTAGGATTATCACGAAATCGGGGTAGACGTCGAATACTGTTTTCTCTTTTGTCTTCTCACTAAAACGTTCTGTTTAGTGAAATGTATCACTGAATATGCTAGTATTTTGTCATATCACTACTCATATTTTTAGTAAGAAGACGTGATAGAAAAGATTATTCGTATAGAGGATTTCGTGAAATGCCTGATATCCTCATTTCCCTGCGACACGTACATATTTGTAGTTATCACTTGCTCGACGGAGAAGAAAATCAAACCCGCAAATCCAAGAAATTATATTTTGAAAGATGTGTGACCTAACCTTAGAAAGATCTGATATTCTCCCGGGGTTGTGGATGCCTGACGGTAGTTGTCTCATGTCCATCTTCGTCAAATCCTTAGGCTTAGGTAGCGGACTCTACCAATCCTAATGGATTACGAAGTATGATAACGCTAGGAAGTAAAAGCATAAAAACTAGTCTCCATATATTGTTGGAACGGATAAAAAGTATTTTAAATATCCTGTACTGTCTCCGACGCTGTTTCTGCTGCATATCAATGATATGTTGTCAATTGATGGCATTCATTGTTATGCGGACGACAGCACCGGGGACTCTTGGTATACAGGCCGTGCAAATCCCTCGTTCAAAAGCCGCGATAAACTTGTGTTTGAAATGGAGGTAACTTTAACTAAAGTATCTGACCTTGGGTGGCTTAACTTGTTTGATTTCAACCCTATGAAGACACAAGTTTGCGCGTTCACCGCTAAGAAAACTCCATTTGCTGTGGTTCCTAAATTCCAGAACACACCTCTTACCGTCACCAAAAGTATTAGGATGCTTGACGTCGAGATCTTCAGTGAAGTTCAATGTCGAAGTCACGTTGAGGACAAGGTCAGGCTGGCGTCTAAAAAATTTGGCGTGCTCAACAAAGCAAAGCACTACTTCAGCGCGGGGCAAAGACTTATGTTAATTTAAGTCTCAAGTCAGACCGCACTTGGAGTACTGCAGTCATTATTGGGCGGGAGCACCTGGATATCAGCTTGGACCATGTGATTCGATTCAGAGACAAGCTGTGAGAATTGTCGACAATCCTAAGCTTACACACGATATTCCTTACGTTTAAGGAGAGACTTTGCCTCCCTCTTTGTGTTCTACCGATTGTACAACGGGTTGTGTTCTGAAGAATAGTCCGATATGATGTCGACAGCTACTTTTTATAACCGTGTCGCTCGCCGACGTCGGAAAGTTCACCCTCACATGCTGGAACCGCAATGGTCGCATACTGTGCGGTTCCGGAGTAGTTTTCTACCGCGATCTCTCAAGTTGTGAAATGAGCTCCCTGCCTAGGTTTTTCCAAGGGACTACAGCATGGGGTTCTTCAAGAAAGGCGTGAAGAGGTTTATAGAGGGTCGGCAACGCATGAGTGACACACCTGGTGTTGCAAATGTCCTTTGGCTACGGTTACTGTTTACCATCAGGTGGTAAAAAGATCCAGATTATGTTCCATGTGGAAACTGTGTCACTTTGAACTGCTGCGCTTTTTGAAAGTCCAGATTTTTTTTTACAATTTAATTTCGTAGTCCACAATACCCTGTAAACTTCATATTTAACACTTATTATAATTGCAGGTGGCAGGCCATCCCCGCAACAGTATCCGGCATGGTCGCAGCTATGCTAATGTGGAGAGGTTAGAATCGGAAGAAGACGATGCCTGGGTAACAGTGCTCACTGATGCAGATTGGGAGACCAAGTTAGTGGTCTTTACATATTTATTTACATATATTTATATATAAGAGTAGAATAATAAGTTATAGAACCATGGCGGAACCGAGGATGCTATTTGTTTTGTCAATTTCAAACTCATTTTAACATTTTTTACATAACGTCTTGTGGTAAGAAACAAGTACAATGCACGCCTCATGTGAAGTATCTAGCCTACTTAGACATATGTCTGCTGCCAATGCGGCATCAGGCGCTATGGAGCATCGTGTGAGCTGAACAGTTCGTCTAAAAATCTAGTTTTGATTCTATATTTAATACATACAGATCTTTTTCTGAAATGGCTCAATCACGGAGTAGTACTGAAGCAGGGTAAGGTCGTCAAGTCGTTGTTCTCCCATGTTAAAATCACAGACAGTCCCCATAATTACCTGTTTATTATAAATCAGTGCAAAATATAAAGTTGATTCCAAAAATTGTATGCCGGTAAATCGGCTTACCAAGATTCTACCAGTCTTATGTTGGAAATTTTATTCGATTCCATAGTTCTTCAATTGTCTGAAACAGTTCTGTCCTTTCGTGATATTTTCAAAAGGCATTTTTATATAAAACAAAAGGTTCAAAAAAGACTTTCTGACTTATTACAGAATTGATGAATTGCCTGACAGAGATGTTCGGAAATGATTCAGCAAATGTAATAATATATCTTTAACTTTACTACTTGACATCATTATACTATACTAAGATGTGTCTTAGTAAGTGTTAGTTGAGACCCCAATGGCAAATAAAGCATTTTTATCTTTCTTCGCTCAAAATATTGCTAACTTCTCATTCTGTAATGTTCTTTTTCAGATTCATCTGGCATCGCAACTCCAAAGTACTAGGAACTAGTGTCGCAGAGATCGAATGGGAGATCCAGCCAGGAACTGCCCCCGGAAAGTACAGAATACATCACTACGGCAGCTATAAATATTTTCTTGGGGGTATTTACCCGTATCATGGTTTTTCCGATGCGTTTTACGTTGGCTAGTTCTGTTTTACTTGAGAAAACATTGAGATTTTCTGAAACGTTCCTTCTATTGTTTGAGAAACGAAGTCAAAAGTCGAAAGTGTAGTTTCAAGGGGCCAAACCCAGTGAGTTCCTTTTCTAGTGCAATCGGCAAAATTATATGCACATTATATGTGAATTAAATGCCATTTTGTGTTGATGTTGAATAGGTTGATTCATTTTGGCGTTTTCTTTAAAGTTATTACCGAAGGAAGTTTTGTATCGTATAATATGCCACTTAATTTATTATAAAATTTTAATCTTAAATATTTTGCGGATAATTTCCTATAAACTCAACACTAAAGGATTCCTAAGTTTAGTCTATAAATAAGTTAATTGAATTAAAAATCATGTGTCCTTTTTTTAATATATTTTTCAAGGCTTTTTTAATGAAGTCGGTGTATGACACTACACTACACTACTGGTGTAGATATGTACAAATTCTAATGAAACGTATTTACAGTGATATGTGTACATTATGTTATTCTATATAATTTAACAAACTATTGTGATAATTGTATACATTAATAGACTTAAAACCAAAGTAGAAATGTATATGATATAATTTATATTAGGCATTTTATAATCTATTTATATTTTGTACATGATCGATATTATGTTTATTATCATTTTCAATTGTCTAAGTTTGTACAAAAATATTCTTACGCTGTATAAGATAGCAACTCAAAAATATTTTTGCTGGAATCGTGTATGGTAGGAATATACCTATAATATACTTTTGTTGTCAAGATGTGCCCCATCTATGACTTCGGTACAACTATCTTTTTGTCCTTTTAACATTGAGGCAAAATATCTGCTCCATTTTATTCTTACGTATTTCATCTTGACGGAATTTGATAATGACATTATTAACTTAAAATTAGTTTTTTTAAATTGCATTATGACTGTCTTTCGAAATTATCATAGGAATGATAAACTTGCTTGTGTGATTATTGTTCACATTTATGTTTATTTTTTATACAACCTAGCAAGAAAGTATAATTTTTAACTTAAACTGTTTTATTGTAAAAACATATACATGATAATGTACTAAAATCTAAAAAAATATTTGGATAGGTGACAAGTACACAGTCATCACACCACTCTCCCCATCAACATAAGGCATTGATCACAATAAAATAAAATAGTGGAGCGTAACATAACCTGAGTAAATATATAAATGATCATACTGTTATGTCCCACGATGATTTTGACGGATTAATTTCACATACATTTGGCATAAGGCTCAATATACAAATATTGAGAAGATGCATCTTAGGATATAAGCGGTTGACTTGATATTAGAAATTCGACTCACCACACTATTTTATTTTAGTCTGATCAATGCCCTATATTATGCCCTTATATGTTACATACCTAATTATGTTTTCAGCTTTTAGTACATTATCTGCATCATTATTATGTTTCATTACGGTAAATCCATTTAACTTAAAAAATATCCAACTTTTTAAGTTTTTAGTTTCTTGAATTTAGTTTTTTCTTATTTAGTTAATTAATCTTGCTAATTCTATTTAGTTCATTTAACGCATTATTACAATGTTTCTTTCCTGTCAGTGTGTCGATAAGTTGAGATAGTTTATTGTTTTGATTAGATACCTAGATTTCAGTTTTAATGTATTGACTGTCTAAACTCTATGATCGACCATTTTGTTTCGGACGGCATCTTGGTTTAGAACGTTTTCATAGTGTGCTGTATTTTACTAGTCAAGCCCTTTCATATCTTTTTATATCCATATTGAGGGGGTGTCAAACAAAATGTGTAATACGCCATTTTGTGGCGGCGGCCATCTTAGATTTACAATGATAACGAGTAACACATAATTGTATCATCAGAACTAAAGGGTTGGTGTACCTACCAAATTTTAGATCAATTGGTCAAATCTATTTATTGAAATTTTATTTAATAACTATGTAGATTTCTCACACAAGACACAAACAAGGTATGCTAAATAAAACCGTTTAAAAAGACTATTATATTTATGTTTAGGTACGCCTCCATATTGCCGTCTATTACCAAGAAACGACTGCTTTATTTGTATATTATTAAACTTAAACCAAATTATCTGCCATAGTTTTAACTCATAGCTAAGTTATTATAGTTATGTAAAGTGAAATAGATGTCTTGAAATAAACTTAACAAAATATAAGTTTGTTTCATTTTCGTATTTATCTTTATTTTTGTATACAAAGTCGGGAGGTATACAAGCATACGGTCCACCTGATAAGATAAAGTTGTTACCGTAGCCTATGAGTGTTTACAATACATTAAGAAAACACAGCAACTACTTAGGAGCTTACGATTAATCCCACTGATTTGCAGGAACACAAATATTCTCCAGGTAACTGTTATTTGGTTGCGGTCTTCTGTGAGGTGGAGGAAGTTTTACCAGTCGGGCAGCTTTGATGAGCCCAACTATTCTTAAAAACACCCAGACCAAGACTAACAGACCTGTTCATGCGAACTCACGAGCATTTGTCTCAAAGTAGCGTTACTAACTACTTCGCCTTCTTACTTCGTTTGAAAGACGTGTGACCTTACCTGAGAAAGCCCTGGATTTCCCTATGGGTTGTGGAATTCTGAAGGCAGTTGGCCTATGACGAGCTCGGCGGTGAAGCGGTTAATAACGCTACATTGACGCCAACGCTCGTGTGTTCGATTCCGACACAGTACAAACAATTGTGTGCATGAACATATCTGTCTTGATCAGGGTATTTTTAAGAGAGGTAGCGTGCATCAAAGCAGCCCATTTGGGGAAGTAATCCACCTCCCAGTAAACCGCGGCCAAGAAACAACTCTAAAAGTACAGACCTTATTTAAATTCCTTATTATGTACTAAATATTTAACTGTTTGAGTGCAGGGTTAGGAATAAATATTAAAATCTAGACTTAACACCACAATTGATTGTACTTAATTCACGCTGCCAGTAACTTAAAATCCAGTTAATTTCTTCAAATTAATAAATTATCATATTCCAGTGATTTTCTTCAAATAACAGCTGATTATTATCAGTTTCAAATCCGGCTCCAATGACCATGTTTGGGGTTGAAAATAGGAATAATTCTCAAATGTACATAATAATTGCACGACTAAACCATCAACGTTGTTAGAGTGAAAAATGAAAACAAATAAAAATATGCAGCAAGGAAGATAGACGCGGGTAATTTATGGTTTTGCTGTCCAGAATGACGTAGGCGCTTCATTAATATACATCATACAAGACTTCCTTACAGCAGCCCTGTGGTGTCAGAACTAACGCAAAGGCGATGAAAAAGTGAATACAAAATAAATAATACGCCCTGCCGTGTGTGAAGTACACACCGTATGTTATAATCACATACGACACTGAATGTGTAGCTTGCACGTTGACAATTCCGCTGCTAAATCAGCAGTCCCTTATTAGGTTCCAATGACCCTTTTCACTAGCACGAATAGGAAGTAAATAACCTAATAAGAAGTTTTCTTCCGAGAACTCTCAAGCTGTGGAATGAGCTCCCAGCCGGGGTATTTCCAAAGGACTACAGAATGGAGTTCTTCAAGAAAAGCGTGAAGAGGTTTTTAGAGGATAGGCAACGCATGAGTGACACCCCTGGTGTTGCAAATATCCATAGGTCACGGTGACTGTTTACCAACAGGCAGGCCGTATGCTTGATTGCCACCTTAGTGGTATAAAAAATCCTATGGAGACTCGATGACATGATAAAGCGAAGTAAATAAACTGACCGCTTCGGGTCGCGGGGTAAAGTAAAACACGCAGCTCTAATTGGCTACGTTCTCTGATCAACATCGGTCCACTTATCGGCTAATTAGTTAAAGTATACTCCTGTTGATCAGTAGACTAGAATCGCAGAGATATTCAGGTGCTAAGACATGCGACGACAAGTGGTTCATGATTTGTACACATGAACAACAACCTCCCAAGTTTGCAGTCTTCTGTAAGGCGGAATTACTTTCAGCTGCAACTGTACTCGTATATGTGATTATGTTCAGATTTTTATGAATCAAAAAGCAGATACATACATGTTAATCTATTTTTTTATTTATTAATTAATTTATCCTTGAAGTTATCAATATATATGCAGTGAAAACAATTTAATGACAAATTACACATAATTACTTCTAACCACTTGTGGTGCCTAATCTAAATCGCATTTATGTATTTATCATAAAGATATAAATAAGTCTTGAATGTCAGTTTCATCGGGTAGGAACAGTGATAACCCTGTAGATAAAGAAACGGTCTTTCATACAACAGTCCATGGTTCGATTTCTGGTATGGGGATGTACGACTAAATGTATTTTTTACCACTAATGATGATGATTGCATCGAAAATAGAGACAGAAAAATATGCAGGAAGTCAAAGTAAAAATGTGAAATTCGGAGAGTTGGCTAATAAAGTAGGAGAAATGAGCGGGAGTGGAAATTGATAGGAAAATAAGAAAATTTAATTTATGGAATGCGACAGATGATAATTAAAAGACTAAAGATGGAGAAGAGAGTAAAAGAAAAGTAAAATTTCAGATATTCTGGGTGCACTAATTCAAATACAGTGGACCTCCGGTAATCCGGCCCCTGTCTAATCAGGCGCCCCCTGTAATCCGACATGCCTATCGCTGTACATACAATTTCTTTTTTTTTTTATATTTTATAGTCAAAGTCAAAATCTTTTTATTCCGTAAAAATGGCTACATTTGTTTGGAATCGTCATAATTTTTTTTTTTGAATAATTTCATCAAATCTTCATGATTCTTCTAATGGATGATTGAGCAGGATGTAACTTGTACGCGCTAACCAATTGTTCTCGACGCGTGTTGTCGCAGTTTGAATTTGACTACGATAGAATCTTATCACTTTGATTTGTAATTTGTAGAATTTACGGAATTTACGAATTTACACTCTTTAAAAAAAACGGTCTACTTGGGGTCTGTGGCAGTACTTTATAATCTGCCAAATTCGATAGTCTGACACCGCCCTGCAAAGCGTTTGTGGAATTACCGGGAGTCCACTGTATTCCCTAAAAAGTTTTTAGAACAGTTCTCGAAATCGCATTCAGTATAGGTACTGAAAAAAGAGTTGAGGGTAAATAGAGGTCGGCTTCAGGAAGCAGAGGGAGAAATCCCTCTCTTTCCTTAAGCGGACTTCCATTAATCACATCTCTACATTCTCTAGAAATGGAGAAGAGAATCCGGCCTGGCACCCCGCGGCAGGTAATTACATAAACTATCCGCTGGCAAATTAGCGTGTTATCGTTATCACTGATTGTAATATAAACCGACGATAAATTATTGATTTTTTTAAATATATTTGTCCGATCCGCTGTCAGATCGATGAGTCGGTCATATTACAATATGACTACACGTTTTATGCAAGAGATAGAGAATTTAGTCCCAGAACAAGTCTTCTTCAAGTCTCGTATATATAAATAAAAACATGTGATATTTAGTCAAAGCAAATTAAATTTTACCTATATTCAACAGAAAAATACAACTATTGATATAACCTCAACTACATCGTTTCGTCATTGACTATCATTACATATCATATGTTATTATTATTTATAATAAAAACAGTCATAGCCCATTTGATAAGTCTATTCATCAAGTGGTTCCCGGTTACAATCCTGATGGGGGAGTGTACCTACTACTAAATTAGTGTTTTCGAATTTATGTAAATATTTGTAATTAGCACTTTGCTCGAGGAAACCCGGGCGTTTTAGAAATTATATAGACATATTATATACAAAAGACGTGTGACCCAACCGAAGACAGAGTTCGCGTGACATCGCTGATCGAGACGCACTCTATTAATTTCTCATCATTTATTATTAACATTGTCAAGTCCATTCCATTTTCGAGCCGGTTGTGAGTGCTTAGTCACCACTCAGAACACCTGAGTGATGGCCGCGATCAATATCGATAAATAGTATCGATTGTTCCAACATCATAGTAGAATGGATCGGTTCCTGATAAAATCGTCGTCCGTTGAAAGTCTAACCAACAAACGTCCGGCGACGTTATCTCAATAATATAAAATGGAAATTTTCCGAGCGTCCAGCCCTCCAGGCCCAAGTAAAGAAACTTGAGGAGCTGAGAACCCATAATAAATTCAAGGATTTACGTTGAAGATGATGGAAACTTTTGCGTGTTGACTGTGTTCCTTGGAAACCGAAGGTCCAACGTGTGCCGCCTGTAGTCGTGGAACTACAGAAAAACTGGACCCTTCAATACATTTACATAACATTTAAATAAATAAATAAATATTCTCGGACAAATTACACAGCGCCATCTAGCCCCAAAGTAAGCGACGCTTGTGTTATGGGTACTAGACAACTGATAAACATACGTAAATACATTTTTTTTTTGTAAATACATAATTATTATACATAGAAAATACCCAGACCAAGACAAACAGACATGTTCATGCACACAAATATTTGTACTGTGTGGGAATCGAACCCACGAGCGTTGGTTTCAAAGTATTGTAACAACGCGTTTCACCACTGCGCCACCGAGCTCGTCAATTCATTTCACTTTTGTTTAGCCAATAATCTGTTAAACATAGTATATCAATATCATATTTTTCTAAAAATAATTGTACTATTGCTTCACAGCCAGGAAAGCCTTGAATATTTTGATGTACAAAATTTAGGTTTTGCTTTCCTTTGTTTTGTCTTTTTGAGCATTCAGGGTATACTTACGCCAACATTGACGTATGGCAGTGAAACATGGGTATGGCAGAAGAAGCATGAAAATAGGGTAAACGTAAGTTGACAGGCTTTCGTAATTTCGAAAGAATGAATGACAAATTAAGTACGAACGAAGTGTATCATTTATTTATTTAATAGGTGCATATAACAGAGTGTTAACTATATTAATTTTACAAATATACGTGTGATAATGTTTCGTGCAAGCTAATCCTCCAAAAACATATGCACACATCATGATCGATTCATATTGTAGTAAGTACAGTTGTTATTATGAATGTTTATTATCTACAAAGAATTGTGAACTGTCAATTTAAGCAATAAGTATCAGGCGAGAGGAATGAAGATATCGGTAAGGGCCGCCTTAGACGCATACATATATCCATTCGGTGATGTGTTGTAAAAGGGCCAAATCAAAAGCACCCAAAACCGAAGAGCATGCATGAAGAGGTTGATGAGTGTGGAAGAAGCGAGAGAGGTATGTTTGAATCGGTGCACGTGGCGTTGCATAGTCTCTGCCTACCCTAATGGGAGACAGGCGTGATGATATGTATGCATGTTTCTCGATGCGCTATACCTCTCTTTCGCTAGAACAGAATGTATCGCGCTCAGATATAGTAAACGCTCCTAGTTTCTTCCTACTGGTTAATATCTGTAATGCCTCAATTACTAAATGCCAGCGACATGGTCAAGTAGAAAAAACTGATTAGTTATCAAATAAGTAATGTGGTTAATCGTGTTAATACCAGTGATTTCATGCATGAACCACTGCGTTATGTACAGCAGGGAGTGAACACTAGAGTGACTTCATATCATTGGTATTAAGTTTTTTAGTTTAAATAAAAGTAGTGTCAAGTATTAGTAGGTAAGTAAAAGTAGGGGGTCATGTGCCAGAAGCGTGCTCGTTCGCGACCCCTGCCAATCAGTCGATTGCAATTCTGGACCAAGAGCGCACCGACGTGCGGATTAGGGCGTCCCCCGTAGGCGACGCGCACCGATCCGCCCCCGTCGGTGCGAATATAGCTGCATGCGGCGGTGGGGGCCGCCACCCACCACGCAGCGCCAATTCCGGCGGGACGAGGGGAACCGAGTGCCGCATAGGCACGTGGAATGTGAGAGGTGGATTGAAAGATAAGACGAATGAACTGATAGACGTAATGAATGATAGACGTTTGGATGCTTTATGTGTGCTTTATGCAGAGACTAAGCGCAAGGGGAGCGACACCGATGATCTGCCCGGTGGTATGATGGCCCTATGGTCTGGGGTAGACCGGGACGATCATGCCAGTGCTGGTGTAGGTGTCGTACTCTCCTCTCGCTTAGCCACTGGTGTAAGAGATTACTGTTTGGTAGGGCCTAGACTTCTCTGGGTTCGTATTAAACTGGGCATCACGCGAGTATTTTTGGTTGCAGCATACGCTCCCGTAAGCTCAGCGTGTGCTCAAGAACTGGAGAAGTTTTGGGAGTCTGTGAGGGATGTTCTGGACTTAGCTGAAGGGAATGAAAGAGTGATTATGTGTGGAGACTTGAATGGATGGGTTGGGACCAAGCGATACAGCTATGAAGCTGTTCTTGGTCCGTATGGAGATAAGAGAGTGAACGAAGCAGGTAAGTCAATACTAGATTTATGTATGGAACGAGGCCTCCTGGTGTCGAATACTTTATTTCATCATAAGGATATTCACACGTATACATGGAGAAGAAATGATCAAAAAAGTGTGATTGATTTGATTTTAATAGATAGACGTCTCCGAAATGTTTTAATGGATACAAGAGCCTTTAGAGGCCCCACTCTTGAGACGGACCACTACCTGGTGGTAAGCCGGTTTGTGGGCCTTTTTAGGAAGTGGAGGCACTGGCGAGTGCGTATCCCTTTCGGAGATCATGAAAGGATAATGAGCGAAAAATTGCAAGATGAAAGTGTAAGGAGAATGTATGTGCATCTGGTAAGTGAGAGACTTGCAAATGCAAGCCTCTCCGACTCAGATGTGGATGATTGTTGGAAAGTTTTGAAAGAAAGTATGGTGGATAGTGCAAAAGAAGCTTGTGGATGCGCAAAGAGACGTAAAACAGCGAAAGGAGATGCCTGGTGGGATGCGGAGGTTGAATCCTCCGTAGCAAGAAAGAGGAAAGCGTGGCTGGATTACGTATCATCTTTGCCTTTAAATGAAAATATGAGAGAAAAGAAGAAAGAAATGTACCGTCTATGCAAGAATGAAACCAAGGCTTTAGTGAAAGAGAAGCGTGAAAGACAAATTATGAATGAGGAAGAGAGGCTGGCGAAAAACTTCGAGGCAAATACCAAACTCTTTTGGAGAGAGGTAAAGAAGTCTCGGAGTGGTTCGTCGGCATCCAGAATGGATAAGATAAAGTCTAAAGCTGGTGTCATTCTTGCGAACACTCAGGAAGTGTTAGAACGGTGGAGTGAATATTTTGAGGAAATGTATGAGTATGCCTCGGACGCTGGCAATGAGAGTGAGTCGGATGCTTACTCCACGTTGACGGCGTCCGACGAAGGCATAACTATGGATGAGATCGAATGGTCGATACGAAGCTTGAAAAATGGAAAATCAGCGGGTATTGATCTGATCACAGCTGAGATGATCAAATTAGGTGGCACTTACGTCCGGGACGCCTTCTGGTACCTATGCAACCTATGCTGGAGAACTGGAAGGGTCCCAATGGACTGGAGACGCGCAGTCATCGTGCCCTTGTATAAAGGCAAGGGATCACGCATGGACTGCGCCAACTATAGGGCCATCAGTTTGATCAGCTTAGCAGCAAAAGTATATGGAAAGGTGATTGAAAGGAGAATGAGGGTGAAATCCGATGAAATGCTGTGGGACGCACAAGGAGGTTTCCGAAATGGAAGGGGATGTTCGGATCAAGTTTTCTCGCTCCGCAATATCGTAGAGAAGCATCTGGCCATAGACCGGAAGGTTTTCTGCGGTTTTGTGGATCTTGAGAAAGCCTTTGATAGGGTTGTGCGAAAGGAACTGTGGGACATATTGCCGAGATATGGGATTGACGGTTCACTGCTCCGTGCTGTGCAGTCCACTTACAAGGATTGCTCAGCATGTGTGCGGATAGACGGTGGCATGTCACCCTGGTTTGATGTCAAAATTGGTGTCAAACAGGGTTGCATGCTATCTGCTAGGCTGTTTATCCTGTATCTCGATAGTTGTCTGCAGAGAATAAGGTCAACGAATGTGGGATTGCGCATGGGTGACCAAGTGGTGAACTGTCTGCTGTATGCAGACGATGCCGTGCTATTAGCAGATACACCATCTAAACTGCAAACACTGGTCACAGCGATGAAAGACGACTGTATGGAGAAAGGCTTACTACTGAATGCGAAGAAAACAAAGATAATGGTATTTGAAAGAGAAGAATCCAGAACTAATGTAAAGATTACGATTGATGATGAAGTGTTGGAACAAGTGGATGAGTTTGTATATCTTGGATGCGCTTTCAGCAGGGATGGAAGGTACACCGCAGATGTGGAAAGACGAGTGAGTGCTGGGAATAGTGTGAATGGAGCGTTGGGAAAACTTCTTGGCAGTAAAATCCTGAGCCAGAAGGCACAACTCGCTATACACAATGCAGTGTTGGTCCCAACGCTAACTTATGGAAGCGAGAGTTGGGTATGGCAGAAAGAGCATGAAAGTAGAATAAACGCGGTTGAAATGCGAGCGCTGCGCAAAATTTGTGGCATAAGGCTCGTAGACCGTATTCGCAATGATGATGTTAGAAATAGAGTTGGTATGAAAGAGAGCGTCGGTGTTAAAATAAGAAGAGGCATGCTCCGATGGTTCGGGCATGTAGAAAGAATGCAAGATGAAAGAATGACGAAGCAGATATACAATGCAAAAGTGGAAGGATGTAGGAGCCGGGGAAGGCCAAGACTTACCTACCATGACCAAATTGGTCATGTTCTATCAGAAGGTGATGTCACGAGCCCTAGAAACCGGCGTGCGTGCATGAGAAGAGCAATGAATGTTAAAGAAGCGAGTGAGATATGTAAGGATCGAGTCACGTGGCGCTCGGTTCTCTCTGCCTACCCCGCAAGGGATTTGGCGTGAAGTTATAGATAGAGTCAAGTATTAAGTAGGTCTTCCAGTGTTCCGGCAGCTCTAGGCTTAAGTGTAGTTAAGTAAGTATATATCATTGCTAGCACATTCACCATTAAGAGAAGTTAAGCGCACCGAAGCAGCCCGTTTGGGGGAGTACCTCCTTCTCTCAGAAAAACGGCACACAAATAATAACTCCTAGGGGGGTGGTTGTGTTGCTGTGAGTTAACGGAGGTATCAATATGCTCTTACGAAGTTGCTGAGATAGCAACAGAAGTGGCAACGCCCGAGCGATGCATTTAGTATTGATGAGTTCACGGTTGAGTCTACGGCAACCGTTTTACATCAGGTGGGCTGGACGTTTGTATGCCGTCGGACGTTACATAAAAATAACGAACATGATTGTTATTTGACTGCGGTTTCCTGTGAGGTGGAGGTACGTCTATAGTCGGGTTGCTTTGATGAACCCTCTACTCTACTACTCTACCTCTCTTAAAAAATCCTCTACTCTACCTCTCTTAAAAAATCCAAAATCAAGACAAACAGACATGTTCTAGAACATAAATGTTTGTTGTGTGTGGGTGTTAAAGTAGCTTTCCTAACCACTCGACCACAGGCCCCGTCAAAACCTTCCTACCGCCCGTTTCCTAATCCCTTAGAATTGTCCGGGTCCACTACCTAAGCCTAAGAATTTGGCGAAGACACTTATTTTGTTATGGAGCGACTGTCGTCAGACCTCTACAATCAGTCGGAAAACCAGATCTTTTTAAGGGTAGGTCACACATCTTTCGAAATATATATTTCTGTACGCGCGGGTTGCCTCGCGATGTTTTCCTTCCGATAATTTAAAAGCGATAATTTCCAAGCGATCATTTCATATACATGCCCTTACCAGTATTTTAATTAAGATCAGTCAGTTAATGCGCTGATTTTTTATCAACAAGGCTATCACTGGTCTATCAATATTCATTCCACAATCACAGAAAGAATTCCCTGCTAAAGATTGCTAAACTAGCACGGTAGTGGGCTTCTTTATCAATCGCATGATAACTAAACACATGATAAGTAGTTGCAGTTGCCTATGGATAATTGTAAATGTGTGATCATCATTGAGCACCACTACAGTACTGGAACGAGTAACTTCTCTGCCATTTGATTATACTTTCAAATGTTATGACTGTTACGTTACAAAATCTTTCCATTAGGTTTATTTTCAATCTTAAGAAATATGACCACGTCACTGAGTATCGCAACCAACTCAAATGGCTCCCTATTCGCTTTCGCCGCAATATCCACGTTCTTACTTTACTGTTCAAGATCCTTCATAAGCCCACTGCTCCCGCTTACCTACGCCGATTCAACGTGTGTCCCCCTACCATTCGTTTCCGTCGTTCCTGCCATGTCAAGATGCTGCTGCTCCCAGCTGCGCAAACTAAATTTTTTATAATTTCTTTATCTACCGTGCTGCACAGTTGTGGAATAAATTACCAACACATAATCGGAAAAGGCTCAATCCTCTTTAAAAAAAAATGAAAGATTACTATTTATTTTTTTAAGAGAGGTAGGGCGCATTTTATATGAGAGGTAGGGCGCATCAAAGCACCCCGTCTGGGGAAGTACCTCCACCTCACAGAAAACTGCAGCCAAATACTACTCTCTAGAGGGTTTTGGTGTTCCTGCGTGTGAGTGAGGTCACCACTAAGCTCCCAAGGAGTCGCTGTGTAAGCAGCAGAGGAGGCATCGCGCGAGTAATACCTACTTAATATATATCGCAAGTGTTAATAGGCTACGGTACTCGCTTTACATCACGTGGGCCGTATGCTTGTATGCCTCCCGACGTTATATTACGTTACAAAAATTATCAATTTTGAAAAAAGTATGTAATATATATATATATATATATGTATGTATATATATATATATGTAGTCATATAAGTGTATTTATGGTATATATGTGTATAATCGGTATGTGTGTATCTATCTATAACTTCACGCCAAATCCCTTGCGGGATAGGCAGAGGCAACCGAGCGCCACGTGACTCGATCCTTACATACCTCGGTATGTACCTATGTTATTTTATCAAGGTATTAAAAATATCTTGATAATGCCGTAAAGGCGAAACCGGTCAGTAAAAATAATTAGTTAATAAAATTGTGAAGTGGTATCTGTACAAGTGCAAGAATTAACATTAACTATGGACATTTGCAACACTATGGGTGTTACTCATGCGTTGATGACCCTGTTTATCCTCTTTACGCCCACTATGTATGTACTTACAAGCCTAATAATCACTGCTTCTTGAAAAAGCTCCATGCTGTAGTACCTTGGGAAACATTCGGCTGAGAATTTATTCCACAACTTGAGAGTTTATTTATACAACTTGATTGGCAAACAAGCATGCGGCTCGCATTAGGTAGTAAGTGGTCATCGCAGCCTATTGGCGCTCGCAACACCACGGCGATGTTACTCGCGCGCTGCCAATCTTGTGACCTAAGGCTGTTTCGTCACAATACCCAGTAATTTCTCTGCCATATCTCACCGTTCAAACCGGAACACAGCTATATAAATATAGCTGGTTGGCGGTAGAAATAGGTGAAACAGAGACGCAGACGACTTTTGTATAAAATCTCAATCTGGTATAAAGAGTTCTCGGTAGAAAACTTCCCTGGGGGCGCACAGTACATTTACAAGGAAGACGATACTTCAGTTCTTTGATTGCAGGTGGTGGTTGCATTTGATGATGAACCACTTCTTATACTTTCAGAACCATGGCGATCTCACTAGTGGGTAAAATTGTTATGGTGGTTGTGTGTCTGGCAGTCATAGCCGGAATGACCGTGATGATAGTGTTTCTAGTGAATGATGGTAAAGACGACGACGAGACACCTACTACCACCACCACCACAACGACAGAACCAGTGTTTGAGGACACTTTGTATGAAGTTGGAATCGGCATTGCAGATATGACTGGACCAGCTGCGGAAATTGTATTTGTAAGTTTCATATGGTTAATTGATTTGAGGAGATCGGCATTGCTGATACAACTATACGTGAAAGTTGTATTTGTAAGTTTCATATAGTTAATTGATTTGAGGAGATCGGCATTGCTGATACAAGTATACGTAAAGTTGTATTTGTAAGTTTCATATAGTTTATTGATTTGAGGAGATCGGCATTGCTGATACAACTATATGTAAAGTTGTATTTGTAAGTTTCATATAGTTTATTGATTTGAGGAGATCGGCATTGCTGATACAACTATACGTAAAGTTGTATTTGTAAGTTTCATATAGTTTATTGATTTGAGGATATCGGCATTGCTGATACAACTATATGTAAAGTCGTATTTGTAAGTTTCATATAGTTTATTGATTTGAGGAGATCGGCATTGCTGATACAACTAGATGATACGTGAAAGTTGTATTTGTAAGTTTCATATTGTTAATTGATTTGAGGAAATCGGCATTGCTGATACAACTAGATGATACGTAAAAGCTGTATTTGTAAGTTTCATACAGTTTATTGATTTGAGGAGATCGGCATTGCTGATACAACTAGATGATACGTGAAAGTTGTATTTGTAAGTTTCATATACTCGTAGTTTATTGATTCCCGATCGACATAGCTGATATGACTGCATCATACGTAATGATAATATTTATTTACAATAACACTGGCACTCGTAACAGATGATGTGTTTACGATGTAATTCGTTACAAATGTTCGCCTTATTTCCTAAAGGTATGCAAATATTACAAATGTAATTATTACCTCTGTATATTTTACACACAAAATGTTGCCGTGTTATAAATGCCGAGTTAAGGATATTATAATAAAGTATTCATAATATAAGTTAACATGTTAGTAGTTAGTAATGCCAAAATAAAACGTAGTAATGTCAAATTAATAGATAGTGAATCAAGTCACTGTGAATATCATAATTTATTTAGAGCCGTAGGTACGCGTGAATTTAATTCCTTAGGATCTCAACTTCTTTAAAAGAATATAAGTAATTAATGACAAGCCAATCGTGGTTCTACCTTTATATACGTTTTCTTTGATTCTGGCGGATTAGCATTGTTGATACGACTGGACCATTTGTAAAATTCATATTTGTAGATTATCATACAGGTTGTTGATACGTACTAACATGCAAATTGTTATTGTGAGTTTCTACTACAACAGATATAGGAATTATTTTGTTAAAATCAAATTCCCAGACAATTTCCTCTGCTAAACAATTTCGTCTGAGATTTCTACAATATTCTCAATAATATTCGAAAGTAAATGACGATGATCTATCTAATTAATCTGACAAATCTTTATCTCTATTTTTCAGATGGGCTATGCTGAAGTAGGTCAGACGGGACGTGGTATTCACACGCGACAGTTTTCCAGAGCTTTTATATTCGTCCAGGGTGATAAAAGAGTGGTTTTGGTCACGACCGATACCCTGGCAGTAGGAGTACATGTGAGACGGCAGGTAAGTCACATCTGAAGTGGAAATACTTCGACCATTTTGACGTAAGGCGCGGGAATACCAGAAACTAAATAATCAATGTAGATCAGTCGGTCCATGATAGCAACGTCATCGAATTTTTTTTTTTATACCACTAAGGTGGCAATCAAGCATACGGCCTGCCTGATGTTAAACAGTCACCGTAGCCTATGGACATTTGCAACACCAGGGGCGTCACTCATGCGTTGCCGACCCTCAAAAACCTCTTCACGCATTTCTTGAAGAACTCCATGCTGTAGTTCCTTGGAAAAACCTCGGCTGGGAGCTCATTCCACAGCTTGAGTGTTCTCGGAAGAAAACTTCTCTGGAACCGCACCGTACGCGACCATAGCGGTTCAAGCGTGTGAGGGTGAACTCCCCGCCGTCGGCGAGCGGTGCGGTTATAAAAAGTAGCCGTCGGCATCATTTCGAACAACTCTTCAGAACACAACCCGTTGTACAATCGGTAGAACACACAAAGGGAGACAAAATCTCTCCTTAAACTTAAGGGTTCAATACCGTGTGTAAGTTTAGGATTGTCGACAATTCTCACAGCTCGTCTCTGAATCGAATCACACGGTCCAAGCTGGTATTCAGGTGCTCCCGCCCAAAGGTGACTGCAGTACTCCAAGTGCGGTCTGACTTGAGACTTATATAATATAAGTCTTTGCCCCGCACTGAAGTACTGCTTAGCCCTGTAATTAATGTACTATTGATGCTCTAGAAAAGGTTTTCTTGTACTACTTCGAGAGGCATACAAGCATACGGGCTGTGCTATGCATGATATAAAGCGATTACCGTAGCCTATGAATGCTTGTATTGCATTAAGTGTTCGTGCGGTGCCACCTCTGCTGCTAACACAGCAACTCCTTACGAGCTTACTGGTGACCTCACTCACATGCAGGTACCCAACAATCCTCCATGGAGTTGTTATTTATCTGCAGGTTTCTGTTACTTGAAGGTACTTCCGCAGACCAGCTGAATATTTTCTTGAACATAATTTTAAATGCATTGTACGGTTACAATTATATTAATAATATAATTCATATCTACCAGCGCTTTGATAACGTAACATTATTTCTGGGAATATCTCTCTCTATAACATTAATAGAAGTTAATTAATAAAATTTTCTTGAAAAACTAGTTAAGAACTGAATTCGGTGACTGCGTGAAGACTTAAAACCGTCTATTTGGAGATAGATATAAACAGAAAACATGTAATTTACAAGTATTAAAGATAATAGGTATATAATTCAATATCCTTTAAATAAAATAAATATTGTCGGACAAATTACACAGCGCCATCTAGCCCCAAAGTAAGCGAAGCTTGTGTTATGGGTACTAGACAACTCATAAACATACGTAAATACATTTTTTTTTTTTGTAAATACATTATTATACAGGGAAAACACCCAGAGCAAGACAAACAGACATGTTCATGCACACAAATGTTTGTACTGTGTGGAAATCGAACCGAGCGTAGGTGTCAAAGTAGCGTAACAGCGCGTTTCACCACTTCGCCCCCGAGCTCCTCAAAACGAGCACTCCTCTTTTGCACGAGTGTTATAGTTTTTTACCACTGAGGTGGCAATCAAGCGTACGTACTGCCTGATGGTAAGCAGTTAATGTATCTTATGGACACTTGCAGCACCCGGGGTGTCACTCATGCGTTAATGACAATGTAAAAACCTCTTATCACCTTTTTGAATTTTCTGTAGTCCCTCGGGGAAACTTCGACAAGGAGTTAATTTCCAATATTCGCTCAGATTTTTGTAAATATGTGTCCTTAAGAAAAAATGACGAAGAGGCAAATGAGATTAACAACATCGAAGAAGGTAAACCTGAAGTTGAAGATCTAGGATCTGAAGCTGGAACTTAAAAATGTGATTACTTTAAAAACGGATAAATTTACTAATCATAGTTTAAATTATTCCTTCCAGGTGGTCCGAAACCTTCAAGAGATATATGGTGAAGACATGTATACCCTCAGGAATGTGATCACAACAGGCACTCACACTCACAGCGGTCCGGGAGGCCATCTCGTCAACTTCGTGCTGGACGTTAGTGCTCGAGGCTTTTCAAGACAGACTTTCAACGCATATGTTGATGGAATTACAAGGGTAAGTCAGTACGAGAACATTGAAAAATAAATAAGACTGGATTATCTATCTATAACTTCACGCCAAATCCCTTACGGGGTAGGCAGAGAGAACCGAGCGCCACGCGACTCGATCCTTACATACCTCACTCGCTTCTTTCACATTCATTGCTCTTTTCATGCACGCTCGCCGGTTTCTAGGACTCCTGACATCACCTTCTGATAGAACACGACCAATCTGATCATGATGGGTAAGTCTTGGCCTTCCTCGGCTCCTACATCCTTCCACTTTTGCATTGTATATCTGCTTCGTCATTCTTTCATCCTGCATTCTTTCTACATGTCCGAACCAACGGAGCATGCCTCTTCTTATTTTAACACCGACGCTCTCTTTCAGACCAACTCTGCTTCTAACCTCATCATTGCGGATACGGTTTGCAAGCGTTACACCACAGATTTTGCGCAACGCTCGCATTTCAACCGCGTTTATCCTACTTTCATGCTCTCTCTGCCATACCCAACTCTCGCTTCCATAAGTAATCGTTGGGACCAGCACTGCATGGTGTATAGCCAGCTGCGCCTTCTCGGCTCAGGTTTTTACTGCCAAGAAGTTTTCCCAACGCTCCATTCACAGCTTTGAGACTGTTCTTGGTCCGTATAGAGATAAGAGAGTGAACAAAGCAGGTAAGCTAATTTTAGATTTATGTATGGAACGAAACCGCCTCGTGTCAAATATTTTATTTCATCTCTAGGATATTCCCACGTATACATGGAGACGGAATAACCAAAAAAGTGTGATTGATTTGATTTTAATAGGTCGAATTGCAGGTAGATTAGAAAAGAAATTTCGAAATCTTTGAAGTATTCTGTAGGTTTTCATCTGTTATTTCTTAAAAACAGGCAGGATCCAAGTCATGCGCGAGACTTCTGTATTTACGTCATACTATCCACACGAGTATCGTATATGTACAACTGTGCTTGTCTATATATCTCTTTGTTTGTTAGGTTTTTATGCCGTAAAGGCAGTTTGGAATCTGGAGAAAGACAGAGGCCACTCTTTATTCAGGATAATGAGGTCCCCGCGTAGGCAAATTCGCGAACAGAAGTTTATAATTGCTACCAGAAAAATAAGGACTGACATTTTCTTTTCAGAGTATCGTTCGGGCCCATGATAACATAATACCAGCTCGCCTCTTCTACGGGCAAACCAATGTGTTATATGCACAGAAGAACAGATCTCCGTTTTCACATGTGCAAAATCCGCCAGAAGAGTTGGAGAGGTAACGTTGCATTAGTATTTTGTTATTATACACCGTGCTAACCGTATCTTATTTCCTTGTGTAGGAAAGTCGCAAGTTGGTGTCTGAAATTGACGATACTTTGACTAAAGTATCCGACCATGGGCGGTCGACCTTGGTTCAATTTAATTTTTAAAGACCTATTAGTAAGCGCTCTTATTGGAGGAGGTATGTTATTCCAACATTTGGTCGCTCGGTAGTGGAAACAACCAGTAAAGGCATCAGTTCTGAACCTCTGATTCGCCAATGGCGGATGTGTCTAACGAGGTACACCAGGATCGTACAGATTATAAAAATGGAGAAAATTAATTTAGTACAGATACTCCGGATTTTTGTACTTCATGAGGTCGAACATCAGAACTGTAAGATGGAAATAACACACCTATTTTGTGTACGCTGAATTAGGCGCACCGACTTACAGTAGACGAGACCCATATATCAGATCCATAATTGATATATGTGTGCCCTTTTGATATATTAGGATTGGCCAATACTAATTGTATAGTCTTGCCTTACCTTATCTCCATTGTCCATAGTCAGAGGCAGCTGAAGTTGATTTTGGTCTTGAAGATGAGCCATTTTCGAAAAGGTCTTTGATAATATTCAAGAAAGATGTATTTTTTTTTTAATTTTTACAAGTTACGAAAGAAGTGCGTCAAGCAAGAGTGAATGCAGATATCGGCAGGGGCTGCCCTAGACACACACATATATATCTATCATATTGGTAATATGCTGAAAAAACGCCAAATCAAAAGCACTCAAACCGAAGAGCATGCATAAAGAGGTTGATGTGTGTGTGGATGAGGCGAGATTCAAACATACCTCATGTTTGAATCGGTGCATCTGGCTATCCATAGTCTTTGCCTACCCCAATGGGGGACAAACGTGATGATATGCATGTATGTGTTTTTATTGCCTATATTCATACTACACTATGCTTTTAGAAATGTACGTACATTTTTAAGTCCTATGTCTACTTCCAAGATATCGGCGGTCAGACCTCTAGCGACCGAATGCTTTGACAATCCTATCCAAGGTATATTTTCCATCAGGTTCGAAGGTGACGTCGATCCCCAATTGACACAAATCCGTGTTGAGAAACAGAACGGCGACCTGTATGGAGTTCTCAACTGGTTTGCAGTGCATACCACCAGCATGAATATGACGAACCGACTTATCAGCTCTGATAACCTTGGCTATGCTGCCATTAAGATGGAGAAGACACTGAACCCGAACAGTTTGATAGGAAAGGTGTGTAAATTAATATTTAAAATTGTTAGAGACCATAGCTGGGCTGTCGACGTCTAGGTTCATAGCGAGGCTGAAATTCTTTCCTGGATGTTTTTTTATACGACATTGTGAGACCCACAAACATACGGTCTACTTAATGTAAAGTGTACGTAGCCCATGAATGCTAGCAAAACAGGAATTATCGCTAGCAATACATCCACCCTAGCTGCTAACACAGCAAACCCTTTCGGAGTGTCTGGTCAAATTACTCACTTGCACAACAGGGACTGCCCAGAGAGTTGTTATTTGGCAGCGATTTTATGTGTGATATGTATTGCCCCAATCGGGCTTCATTGATGCGCCCTACCTTTTGTCAAAAACATCATCAATCAATCTGTCTGTAATCATATACAGAAATGCTCACCCTGTGTGGGAATTGAACTTATGAGCCTCGGTGTTACAGTAGCATTGGTAGTCACGCCACCGCCACCGCGCGTAACAGAACTATAATAATAATAATAATATGTCCGTCCCTCTTCTGCAATAACCCAGTACCAATAATTCCTCCAGACCTCATTACAATAGACTAATAATTTCCTACACATTCGCAATAGTCCCAATACCTGCCGTGACCTGCTCATACATATGTGGTTCCATCGATATTTTTAGGAGCGGGTCTCGGTGGGTGTACAACATAACATGAATCTTCTTAAAAGGGCCTCTACGCGTTGGATCCATATCCCCGCGCACGCCTATCAAATGACCGGGATAATACCCGTGAATAAAAATAAAATAATAATATATAATACATTACGTCATTCTTTTAGAAGGGGCCTCTACTCGTTGGATTTATATGCCCACGCACGCCTATCTAATGACCGGGATTAAAACCCGTGAAATAAGACAAATAATAGTAATAAAAATATAATCCCCGCAGGGCAGCTTGTGGCGAGGTGTTGGTGCGTAACGACACCACGGGTACCCGAGTGCTCCAGAGAGTCGATCAGGGCCTCATTTTAATAGCCCAATAATTTCCAACACATTTGCAATAGTCCCAATACCTGCCGTGACCTGGTTCATGGGTATATTGTCACATTGATATCCCCTGGACACGGTCACGGCGGCTATACAACATTACATCAAGCTTCTCAAAGGGGCCTCTACGCGTTGGATCCTTATCCCCGCGCACGCCTATCAAATGACCGGGATAATACCCGTGAATCAAAATAATTAAAATATAATAATAATCTATCTATAACTTCACGCCAAATCCCTTGCGGGGTAGGCAGAGAGAATTATAATTAAAATAAAATAATAAAATTGCGTGAAATAAAAGAATAACCACCGGTAGCTTGGGTCTTCGCTCCGCTACCGGCGAGTGCCCATTTTTTTATATTTTTAAATGTATTTTTTGCGATATTTTATATTTAAAAATATAAAGAATGTGATGAAATAATAAAATAATCAGGCGAGTGAGTGACGTTACTACTTCACGGAAAACTGCGGCCAAATAACAATTCCCTGGAGGAGTAATTAACTCTGTCCAGCGAATTGTTATTTGGCTGCAGTTTTTACAATTATTTACTACCTCACAAAAACCGTCCAGGGAATTGTTATTTGGCTGTAGTTGCCTGTGAGGTGGTAACGTCACTCACTCGCCTGAACACAACAACCGTCCAGGGAATTGTTATTTGGCTGCAGTTGCCTGTGGGGTGGTAACGTTACTCACTCGCATGAATACAACAACCGTCCAGGGAATTGTTATTTGGCTGCAGTTTTCCGTGAGGTAGTAACGTCACTCACTCGCCTGAACACAACAACCGTCCAGGGAATTGTTATTCGGCTGCAGTTGCCTGTTGTGAGGTGGTAACATCACTCACTCGCAGGAACACAACAATCCTCCAGGGAATTGTTATTCGGCTGCAGTTTTGAGCATATTTTTCGTGAGGTAGTAACGTCACTCACTCGCATGAACGCAACATCTGTCCAGCGAAATTGCCACCCGACGGAGTCTAAAAGTGTCCATAGGCTGTGTAACAGTTTCACATCAGGCGGGCTGAACACTTGTTTGCCACCCGACGGATCATCGTCATCATCTGATGATTATGAAAAAAAAAACTGTTATATGTCTATTAGACTTTAGTAAAGCATTCAATATAATCGATTGACGTGCTTTTAGAGCGATGTGCTCTTATCATATTATCTCATACATTGACTGGTTTCATTCTTAATTGTATGGCCGCTGGTAGCATACACGCCTCGAGGATAAGCTTTCCTCTTGGTGTCTTAGACTGCCGGCGTACCTCAGGGTGGTATATTATTGGCGTATGGAATACACAAAATAGAATAGAAATTCTATTTTGTATGTCTAATCTCTGCTCCTTCTGCCATCTCTATGGTGATGACTTGCAAATGACTAATCTGCCCAATATGATCACTAAAGTAAATACAAATTTCATACGCATATCTTAACAGAGTAAGTCGACCGGCCTTATGGTCAATCCTATAAAGTTACAAGTCATAATTACAGGCAGTCCCCGCCTCATCTCTTTAATCGATTATCCCACCATTTTTTTACTCTTCTTATGTTGTGTCTTTCAAATGTATTTATTTTGGGACAATAAAATTAAACAATAATACTGTCTGCCTTCAGGCTTGGGCGCACATCTTGGAATTAAGATCGTTATACTATTTTATTGCCTATGCCAGCTGCAATAATTGCGTGCCAGCAGGATTTTTTAGTTAAAAAAAAACTTCGTTGACATATATTGATTATACTAGAAAAAGGAGTATAATTTCTTGGCGGAGTGGATTTTTTTATGGTGTTTTCCAAGTGATAGTTCCAAAGGGGTATACACATAAATCTGAAAACACGAATTTAGTGGCCCACACCCGTATTCTAACCAGGGGCAAATCGGTCCATAGCCTGGTTCTTCATCCATTAGGCTAACACTAAATATGACGGAAAGACATTAATATTCTAAAAAAGGGGAGTAATCAAGTAAAGCTCACCACGGAAATAACCCTCGAGCAAGTGATAATTTCAAGCTGCCCCACATTCGGTACTATGATTATCCTGGTATAAGGAGAAAAGCTAATTGCGACGAATTCACTAGATTAGTGAAATCTTATCAAATGTTGTTGTACTAAATAGAAATGACGATATTCAATCTACAACATTAGATTGATTACGAAATATTACATAATACTTCGATTAATTTGAATACATAAAAATCATAGCTAATATCTACGGGATGGTTTGTCATTATATTATTTATTGAATAACGAAACATATAAAGTAAATTATGAGAAAATTGTGGACAAAGATGAGCTTATTTCCTTAAGTGACATCTTCCAGCTAAACCTAAAGTGTGTGCAGTAATCAGGAACACCGTTCCTATATGAAATCTATATGTTTGTCTGTACGTTTGTCGTGCGTTTGCGTGTGCGTTTTTTTTCGAATATTCGAATTTTGACTTCAGATTCGGATTCAGCATAAAAAAGTAGAATAGGAATGTTCAGGAACAGCATTCTATCTCTTAAGGAACATGGTCAAAATGGTCCGCAAATTAAAAAAAATAATTAATTGTTATATAATTGACGAACCAGGTGTTCCTCTGGCAATGCTAGCTTGCGCATTCTCAACTGGTTCTGTATTGGCGGGAAGTTAAAAGTTATGCGGAATTAAATGTTTATATTTTCCATGAACTAACCTCTATATATGCAAAAATATATACATATATTTATTTATATATACGTAGATACATATGATACTGATATCACTTATTGTGAGTAAAATAGTGCTCACACAACCTCATCTTGAAACTCTTTCTTAAAAAATTTGTTCTACGGCGGTGTGGCATTTATAGTGAATGGCCGAAAGAAAAAGATTGTGTTGGATGAGGGCAAGTCCAGAGTTTTGGTAAGATAACGACGTTGAGAATGGATGGGAGTGATGATCGAAAGAAAAAGGTCGTGTTGGATGAGGAATAGTCCAGAGTTTTGGTAAGATAACGATGTAGAGAAGGGATGGGAGTGATGATCGAAAGAAAAAGATCGTGTTGGATGAGGGATAGTCCAGAGTTTTGGTAAGATAACGATGTAGAGAAGGGATGGGAGTGATGATCGAAAGAAAAAGATCGTGTTGGATGAGGGATAGTCCAGAGTTTTAGTAAGATAACGACGTAGAGAACGGATGGGAATGAATGACCGAAAGAAAAATATTGTGTTGGATGAGGGATAGTCCAGAGTTTTAGTAAGATAACGACGTAGAGAACGGATGGGAATGAACGACCGAAAGAAAAATATTGTGTTGGATGAGGGATAGTCCAGAGTTTTGGTAAGATAACGATGTAGAGAATGGATGGGAGTGATGATCGAAAGAAAAATATTGTGTTGGATGAGGGATAGTCCAGAGTTTTGGTAAGATAACGATGTAGAGAACGGATGGGAATGAACGACCGAAAGAAAAATATTGTGTTGGGTGAGGGATAGTCCAGAGTTTTAGTAAGATAACGACGTAGAGAACGGATGGGAATGAACGACCGAAAGAAAAATATTGTGTTGGATGAGGGATAGTCCAGAGTTTTGGTAAGAACAAATAACGACGTAGAGAAAGGATGGGAGTGATGATCGAAAGAAAAAAAAAATGTGTTGGATAAGGGATAGTCCAGAGTTTTTGTAAGATAACGATGTAGAGAACGAATGGGAGTGAATGACCGAAAGAAAAAGATTGTGGACACTACGATAACATCGGGACGGCAACGTATGATACATAGTCCTGGTGATGCTAGCGTTCATTTGGCTATAAATATTGCACTGGATCAAGATAAATCACATTCGAAAATGTAAAACAAATTGGTAACTAATAATTCATAATATTTTCAGCCGGAAATAGTAGCTGGCTTCTTTACGGCGAACCTTGGCGATGTGTCTCCGAATTTAGAGGAAGCTCGCTGCGAATTTAGCGGAGATATCTGCGACAACCAGTTCCTGCTGTGCGGCCAAGGAGAGAGGTGTTTTGCAGGGGGGCCTGGCGATGATATGTTCGAAAGTACGAAGATCATTGGAACACGAGTCTTTGAAGGTGCTATGGTAAATACAAGTTTAATATGCTTTAATTTGATCTGGCTGTAATAGGTAGCCCAATCGTAGTTCTGATGGCAATGAAATACTATCGCAACACTCGAGGCGTTCGAGTCTGTATAATGACGGAGTAGATGGAGAATGACGGAGATGAGGTCTTTAGACTCTTCACCGATTGATCGCAAACGTGGTCCTCGTGCAGTTTGAACTCGTGTGTTTTGCCTTAGTGAGTTCCATCTCTACTTTTTTAAAACATATTACAAGTATTTTTGAAGATTAAGCTATGGCTTGGGAGAATACCTTCTAATCATGTTTCAATGTCCAGGAGGTTCTGAGTACTCCGGGTGAGGAGCTGAAGGGAGACATTGCGGTAGTCCACCAGTTCATAGACATGCCAGAGGCACAGGTCGCCAAGTATGATCCAGTCACAAAGACCTTTAATGCTGTAAGTTGTCAGATATGCCTTACATAAAACCAGAGAAACATCTTGATGGGCTGATTTTTATGATCAGCCAAAGAGCTAAAGTGACGATGTATTATTGACAATGTGAATACCTTTCAGAGTGATACAGTCAATGGTTGCTTACCAGCATTGGGATACAGCTTCGCATCAGGAACCACTGATGGAGCCAATACACTTAACATCACACAGGTAACTTCTCCCGTAACCGTACCGTCAGGTTCTTCATCTTCTAAGTCATTTTCCATACTAGTCTTTTGACGCAAAATACCAGTATGAAAAGTGTTCGTGCAAAAAGATAATTATTAGAAATATCCACATTGTACCTTTCCATTACAACGTTTTTTCATAAAATTAGCTAGCATGTGGTCGCAGGTTTTGTTGTAACAGAAAATATAACTTTATTTTAAGGAGCCCATCTTGGGATTATCCACCAAAAAGAAAGTGTACATGTTACGAAATAGTACCTCTCACATGACTCCGTCCTTACACACCTCGTTCGTTTCCTTAACATTCATAGCTCTTTTCATTCGCCGAATCCTAGGGCTCCTGAGTCATGGCATAGATGGCCGTTGTATATCTGTTTCGCTATTCTTTCATCTTGCATTTTTTCTACATTTCCGAATTAGCTAATAATGTCACTTCTTATTCTAACTCCGATATTCTCTTTCAGACTATATCTATTACTTACATTGATATCGTGAACTCGGTTTACACCGTTACATCGCAGTTTATGCACAACGTTCGCGTTTTGACCGCGTTTATTTAACTTTCAAGCTCTCACTGCCAAACTCAGCTTTCAAACCAGTTAGGACCAGCACCGCGATATGTACTGCGAACTGTGCCTTCTAACTCAAGTTTTTTATTGTTAAGATGTTTGTCCAACACTCCATTCATACTATTCCTTGGAGGCAAACGCCTCTCCATATCAGCAGTGTACCTTCCATTCTTGATAAAGGTACATACCACCACCACATCAACCCTTACTCATCCCACTGCAGGGATACGGGTCTCTCTTCAACCGAAGGGGTTTAGAGCAGATTGCACCACGCTGCTCAAATGCGGATTGGCGGAGGCCTGTGTTTTCAAGCCGCCCGAGGGCCACTGACTTAACGACTGTCATCTATCGATAACAGCCGGCATCGAAGGCTTAACGTGCCCCCCAAAGCACGGATAAAGGTGCATATAAAATATTAAATCTCAAGCACTTATATCAACACTACATCATCAACCACAATCCTGGCTGATTCTTCTGATTTTCTCTCTTTCAAATACCATTATCTCCGTTTTCTTTACATGAAGCCTTTCTCCATATATTCGTCTTTCATGATTCTGTCTATTGGCAACCATGTGTAATCCTACATTCGCAGATGTCATTCATTCTGCAGACAATTATCGTGATAAAAAATAAACAGCCGAGTCAACAGAACGCAGCCCTGCCAGACCTAGTGTCGCGACTCCAAAAATCATTTACTTCAGAATTCACACATCGGAATAAGAACTTTAATGTGCGTTTGTTTCCGACAAATAACATTATTTTATATTGTTACAACAAGGGTACCCTGGAAGGTGATCCATTCTGGGACTTCGTGGCTGGGCTCGTAGCCGCTCCAACCGAAGAAGACTCCGAGTGTCACTCTCCCAAGCCTATTCTTCTGGCCACTGGAAGGGTAAGCTCAGGTTACAGTTTTATAATCTAAGTTTTGTACTTTCTTTGAGTACTGCAATTCTAAAAGATATGGGGATTTCTATAAAAGTAGACTATTCCAAAAAAAAACAGAAAGTAGACTATTCCAAAAGGGGATCCACCATAACTAGTACATCTTAAAATGAGCAATTAGTGAAATGGAAGAGAATTACATTCCGGCTATGATTAACAATCGTAGCGTCTAAGAAATTATTCTCATTAGTTTATTTCACATTACTTAGTGGGATTCAATAGTTCACTACATCATATTTATGAAATGTATAAGTTTGTAAAGACTGAAACCCATCTTTTCGATAAAAAATACATATACCAATATTGCCCAATATATATACTAAATTATACCATGGTAGTTGTAATCCGAAGGCCATTAAAATATTTAACAAATTACCGAAGAACATAGTAGACTTGCCCTTGTTAATCTTTAAATCACGGTTAAGAAATCTACTTTTAAACAAATGTACTATAGTAATAATAGCAAGTACATTTGTTTACAAGTAGATTTCTTAACTATATCTGAATTTGTAAATGATAAATTATAATTATTGACGTGCTGACTGTTTTAACAAAGTAATTAAATGTAATACAGTAATTTAAGGTCTGTAAAAATTAATGCATGTCTGCGTCAATATTTAAGCAAATACATAATATTTCTTTCTTCTTTTTTTCGCCTCCCCAGCAATGCTATATTCGAAGGGCGAAGTGAATGTGTCTGTTTCACTAATATAACATTTCTTTTTTAAATTTCTAGACTAATATACCCACACCTTGGCATCCCCGAATCATATCTGCGTCGCTGATCATGCTGGGCGGTCTGGCCGTGGTGGGCGTACCAGGGGAGCCGACCACCATGGCCGGCCGAAGAATGAAAGACGTGGTGGGCCAAGTGATGGAAGAACATGGCATTGAGCCGCGCGTCGTGGTGGGCGGGCTTACCAACGAGTACATCCACTATATTGCTACTTTTGAGGAATATCAGGTCGGTATAGGAACACAGGATAGGCTTCTTTATGTTGGTACTATCGACTACACCGTAGGCCATAGGCTAGTGGGTATGGTGGGATCGGAGAAACGAGTTATTCACTTTATTATGCTATGTCGGATAGAAAACGGTTATCGTAACTTATTTAATATAAATACAATAAGAATTTACTACATTATCTCTATTATTTTGTTACAGATCTGAAAAAATTTACCAACATGTCATTTGTCTCATTACTTCATGCTATACGCTCGTAAAATATCCTTATTCAATATATCAGTTATGATAAGTTCTTAATAAGTTCAAATTATAATGTGTTAATAAGGGGTATTTAATTACAGTGGACTCCAAATTGCAATTTATTTTCACTAAACTGAATGATAAAGTAATATATTGCGTATGTTTATACGTACCGGTACGTCGACATGCTCGGACCGGGTGTTCTATTGTTGGAAATGGTATTTTTATCTGTATTATTTTTGGCAGTATTTTTATCAGTGCTCACCTAGTCATGAACTGCACGGTAGGGAAAAAAATTGTGACGATTCCAAACAAATGTAGCCATTTTTACGGAATAAAAAGATTTTGACTTTGACTTTGACTTTATGTAATTCTAGAATAGCTGGCTTGGTACAGTTCAGTCATTTCCAGATGATTTCTTCAAAAGTATATATCAGTGTTCTTGGTAATCCTTTTGAAGAAATTATCGGGAAATGACTGAACAGTTTCAGGCAAATTGTTCTAAAACTGAATACTATATCCAACAAAATAACTCCTGGCCCGAGCAAGTCGATGTTCCATGTAAAATTTAAGCTCTTCAAATATATAAATATCCATGTATACGTATTATACAATTAAAATAATAAGTTTTTTTGTGATGGTAGTTAAATATTTCTTTTAGTTTATTAGATATTATTAAATTCTTGATTAACCCACGTCCCATTTTTAACGAGAATGGTTTTATTTTAACTTCCTGGGTATGCTCATAAAATAAAACCTGTGCCTATAGATTCGTGTATCCTTTCAAGAGTTGTTTTCTATTGTTGAAATTCTGAGTTAAATTTATATGATTAATTAATAGGTATCACAAATATTTACTTCCAGGTCCAGCGTTATGAGGCGGCGTCCACTCTCTTCGGACCGAACACACTCGACATTTTCTTGAACAAGTTCGCTGAATACGCAACTGTCGCCATAGAGGTAGGCAGCAGTTATTAAAATTTCTTACTCAAGTGTTTTAGAGTTCGCACTCGAAAGTAAGACGGAATCTATTTAAGGTTACTCTCTCTATCTGTTACCATGTTATATGTGTTTATAGAAAGCAATTCGTATCTCAATGAAATGATTAACAGACATTCTGTTTGTAATAATATGCTAAAACCTACGGCTAGAACCGATGTAAATAATATTTATATGAACATAAGTAGTATATTCGTATATATAACTAATTTTCATAAGTATTAGTTTCATAGTAACCTTATTGCCCTAATCTGTGGAATGGGACATGGTTTAAAAACATTATTCGTAATATTTCTTCACTATTAAATAAATTGAACTTTTAGATAATATTGCAAGGATTATCTCAAAGACTAAATAAGACATGGCAGTGTAACTAAGTAAGCAAACTAAGTAATTCTAAGTTTCTTGAATAAGACAAAAGCATTTCATGGCAAACTTTAGCTATCGACCTCCTTTACCGCAGCAGTACGAGAGAAATGGAGCTCATAATTTTATTTACTTACCTACAGTATCAAAACACATACATGTAGAGACACACACACTCTCAATCTAAATATCATATTATTGTATCATATATGTAAACTTGTCAAAAGACAAGACAAGACACCTCGATAAAATCGTCTATCAAATCCTTGATAAACGATTTTATCGAGGTGTCTTGTTCTATTGGCGAAATATTGGAAAATAATCAAAATAACGGCATGCTCTCTTCAAAATCCATAGAACAGACAAGAAAGTCTTGTGATAAAATCCGCACAGCGTTTTGGCGATGTACATACATGCGAAATGATAAACACCAATATCTTATGTTCTTATTTTTTTAATAATAAAAATAAAACGGAAAAACATTGTATAAAAATGGCGTAATATGTAACAAATAATATTTAAAGAATCAGTTAAAATACTAAAGGTGGTGGTTCGCGAATCACTGGCTGGGCATCCTGAGACAGAAACTCAAATAGACGCATGAGCAGAGAAATAGCTTAGAATAAATAAAAAATAGCTTTTATGGAAATACTGCGATTGCAGCTACACAACAAAAAAGTGAAGTTTTTTATTCTTTCGATTCTTTCAATTTCCCGGTCCGACGACTATTATTTCATTATATTTATGTTAATTTGCAGGGTGGCGACGTACCCGAGGGTCCAGAGCCAGGAGATCACATTAACAGCACGCTCTCCTTCATCCTGCCCGTGGTGACAGACAACGCTGGGCTGCTGCAAAGCTTCGGAAATGTGTTGGAGCAGCCCCCGTCCAGGGTGCGGCGTGGGGAGACAGTTAGCGTCACATTCGTGAGTTTTATAATAATTTGTTAAATGGATTCTGTAATAGCTTTCTCCGGTGCTTTGATGCTTATTTCGCATTATTTTCATCTAACAAAGTTTGAATGGGTCAACTGAGCTTCAGCCCCACGCTGGCCATTGACCTTTCTTAACACGTTTTTTTTTACGAAATTTGTATTTTTTTTATACTACGTCGGGAGACATACATGCATCGGCACACCTGATGTAAAGCGGTTACCGTAGCCTATAAACGCTCGCAATACATTAAATATATACACCTCTGCTGCTAACACAGCAACTCCATAGGAGCTTACTGGTGACCTCACTCACACGCAGGAACACAACAACCCTCTAGGGAGTTGCTATTTGGCTGCGGTTTTCTGTGAGGTGGAGGTACTTCCCCAGACGGAGTGCTTTGCGCCCTACCACTCTTAAAAATACCCAGACCAGACAAACAGACATGTTCATGCACACAAATATTTGTCCTGTGTGGGAATCGAACCCACGAGCGTTGGTGTCAAAGTAGCGTAATAACGCGTTTCGCCACTGCGCCACCGAGTTTATCAAAAATTCTTGTGATGTGTACAACTTACAAATGAATACATTATGCTTGCAAAGTTTGTCGAGTAATTTTTAGATCAGACAGCTTCAGATATGAATCAATACGTTAACAAACAATTCGGCCAATTAACAAACCAGGCTGTGGCAGAAGTGAGGTAGAGCCCATAGAAAGGAGCACGCGATCGCCGGAGTAGTCACGTGTTGAGTGCTTGTACTGTAAGCGTTTATAATCATTTCACACCAGCAGTATTTGTACTACTGTACAGTTATTTCACACAAGACATAATATGAATAATGGATGGGGCACATTTTTCAGATGATGTAGTGTAGATGCATAATTTCATATTCGTACTTCTTGTTGTCCCTTTTTGACATTGTGTGTAAAGCTACCATTATATTATGGTAACTAAATTTAGACGCACGTGAGGTTAAACTCCTACGCAGTTATTACAGCAGCAGTGCGGGTAGAAACACGTGGTCGATATTTCTGTTTATTGCAAGCGGTCATAAGTAACCGCTTCTGATCAGGCGGGACGTGTGCTTTCTTGTCATCCGATTTAGTATAATATCCTTTAAATAAAATAAATATTGTCGGACAAATTACACAGCGCCATCTAGCCCCAAAGTAAGCGAAGCTTGTGTTATGGGTACTATACAACTGATAAACATACGTAAATACATTTTTTTTTGTAAATACATACTTATTATACATAGAAAATACCCAGACCAAGACAAACAGACATGTTCATGCACACAAATGTTTGTATTGTGCGGGAATCGAACCCACGAGCGTTGGTGTCAAAGTAGCGTAACAGCGCGTTTCACCACTGCGCCACCGAGCTCGTCAACTATTATTAGCTACTAAGTTTGATAAGTGTAATCTAGTAACACCATCTGGTTAGAGTAGATGATGTTAAAACTAAATCAATATATTGTGCAGGTTGGAGCAAATCCTCGCAACGATCTGAGGCAGGAGTCCACCTTCTCTGTCGTGGAGAGACAGGAGCTCGGGCAATGGACGGTGGTAGCCACGGACGCCGATTGGGAGACAAAGTAATACATTAAGACTCTTATATTAAGTTTGAAAAAAATTTGGTTGTTCATTCAGTGGTAGCTGCTATAGTTCACAGCTTTAATAATAAATACAAAGGTAGTGAGACGTATTTTTACCAGAGGTAGACTTTGTACAAAAGTCGTCTGCACAGATACCTTTGTCTCACCTATTTCTACCGCCAAGCAGCTATATTTATACAGCTGTGTTCCGGTTTGAAGGGTGAGATATGGCAAAGAAATTACTGGGTACTGTGACGAAAATTCCTTAGGTCACAAAAATGGCAGCGCGCGAGTAACATACTCGTGGTGTTGCGAGCGTCAATAGGCTGCGGTGATCGCTTACCATCTGATATGGGTTGCATGCTTGTTTGCCAATCTAATTGTATAAAAAAAACGAACTTTAAAGTAAAAGTAAACCTCGCCTGGGTATGGGGATCTACTGTCACTGCTGATTAATAAACAAGGGGCTACTAGGAGACCTAGTATCCTCTGCATCTAAAAATATTATATATTCAGAAACATGACTATCCCAACTTGGGATTCATAATTACTTGTACACAATGAATTGTCGACAATCCTAAGCTTACACACGGTATTGAACCCTTAAGTTTAAGGAGAGACTTTGCCTCCCTTTGTGTGTTCTACCGATTGTACAACGGGTTGTGTTCTGAAGAGTTGTTCGAAATGATGCCGACGGCTACTTTTTATAACCGCACCGCTCGCCGACGGCGGGGAGTTCACCCTCACACGCTTGAACCGCTATGGACGCGTACGGTGCGGTTCCAGAGAAGTTTTCTTCCGAGAACACTCAAGCTGTGGAATGAGCTCCCAGCCGAGGTTTTTCCAAGGAATTACAGCATGGAGTTCTTCAAGAAATGCGTGAAGAGGTTTTTAGAGGGTCGGCAACGCATGAGTGACGCCCCTGGTGTTGCAAATGTCCATAGGCTACGGTGACTGTTTAACATCAGGCAGGCCGTATGCTTGATTGCCACCTTAGTAGTATAAAAAAAAAAAACACAGTTTATTTATCTTTTTTTGAATATGCAGATTTTTATTGAATACTTCACTACTCTTTCATCCTAGCGTTATCTTATTTCCTAATGCATTAGGATTGGCGGGGTCCTCTACCTAAGCCTAAAGAAACAATTATTTTTTGTTATGGTAACACACCTGCTAATATCCCTAATTATTGTAATTATCTTTAAATTATCTTTAATTATTGCATCTTGACGGCAGGCTAAGCATCATCGCACGTAGTTTTATCTTAAATCAATTGTATTCCGGATCAAAGCTTGTCCTTGAGTAAATCTCGAATACAATTCAAACGAAAACCTGCAAACCGAAAGGGCTACATACTTATTTTGATACATACATATCACCACGCCTGTCTCCCATTGGGTTAGGCAGAGACTATAGAACGCCAGGTGCACCGATTCAAACATATCTCGTTTCTTCCACACTCATCAATCTCTTTATGCTTTATATATTTTTCAACACATCACGAATTTGATCTATATGTGTGTGTCTAGGGCGGCCCCTCCCGATATACCATTCACACTTGGCTGATACACTTCTTTCGTAACTCTTTTTTCATTCATTCTTTCTAAATGACCAGACCAAACCAGACATCAACGTTCATTCCACATAGTTCTCGTATCGTGCTATTTTTTATTCTATCAACCATTCTCACTCCACACATACTCCTCAGCGCTCTCATTTCTGCGGCGTTCACCCTGATTTTATGCTTCTTCTGCCATACCCATTGATAAATAGTTTTACATTATAACACAATTGGCCTATCATCCTCAGGTTCATCTGGGCGCGTCTCTCCACCCTGCTAGGTACGAGCAGTGTGACCATCGAGTGGGACGTCCCCCTTGACGCCATGCAAGGCCCGCACCGGATCACCTACTACGGCGCCTCCAGGAGTATACTCGGTGCTATTACGCAGTTCTCAGGACAGAGCAATGTCTTCAACGTTGATGATTCTGCAGTTAGTTGATTTCATAATAAAACTTTAAGAACATTTTTTAGTTTAATTGCCCATTTTATAAAAAAAAATATTGTGAAGGGTAGATTCTAACCCTTCAAAATAAATTTTTTGTACAAATAAAAAATACATCTAATATTCTAACCATTAGAACATTAGATGTTGGCGTTAATATACCCTGAATGATAGCAAGGCGAGCTTTGCTCGATATGTTATCGCTTGTTACCAGGAAGTACAACGCACCATTGATACGGTTTCCTGCTATCACTCTACCTTCAATATCGCACTCACATTTTCCATCTCTCGTAAACGTAGAACCTAGATAAACAATCCATCCATCGCTTTCGTCTTCATTACATTTATTTTCATATCTTTCCTTTTAAAGGCCTCATTCATCACAGCAATCATTTATTGTAGTTCTTCCGCCGAAGATGAAAGGAGAAACTGATCATCGGCGTACAACAAGGTTTTAAATACTGACTCGTTCATTTTTATTTCACAGTCATACTCTTTCAAGTATGTCCAACAACTGTCAATAAGTTATACAACCAAGGGGACGCTACACCGATGCCCATATCAAAATATCCACTATGCATCTGATATATGGAGAGCGTAGTCCAAAGTTTGTACCTCGCTACTCTGTCATAAGCCTTTTCCAAGTTAATTAAGGCGCAAAAAACCTTTGTGTGTTTTGCAAAGGTTTTCTCCGTTATACACCTTTTCTTTTCTTAAATCCCGCTTTTCGATTCCGTTACAGACATCACTCTTTCCATCAGAATCTTTGCATACAATTTGCCTATTACACTCAGGAGGCTTATACCGCGATAATTCTTGCAATGCATTTGCTGTGAACCTGTAACTGTATTCAGCGGCACAATAGCGGCTTTTACCCAGTCGTCTGGTACACGGCCGAAACGACAGCATAGGTTGAATAAAAGGTACAGCAGGCCTGCTATAATTCCTCCACCCGCTTTGATAATTTCGGCAGATATTGTATCATATCCCCCAGCTTTACCCATTTTCATTCTCTTTATTGCATTCATTATCTCTTCCATGCTAATGACATTTTCACAGTTAATATTCTCATTCACATCTTCGTTTATATTTCTTTCATTTCTGCCTCGTTCAAATAGAATTTCAAAATATCCTTGCCATTCCTTTAAATTTTATATACTATTCTTAATTACATCTCCATTTGAATTCCTAATCATGCCTACTCACGAATCTCCAGATTTGCCTCGGGCTGTTCAGACTAAACGCCAGAATAACATGACATTGGCCCAAAAATTACTGGAGAATTTTCTGTCATTCTGGTCTTTGCATACCTTTTTCTTTTCTTTCACTGTCTGCTTAACAGCAGACAGTGAAAGAAAAGAAAAAGGTATGCAAAGACGTAAAAAGGTATTCTATTAGCTCTCGTAGCTAACAGATAATTCCACGCTTTCGTCTTTTGTGCAATCATATCTCTCATTTCAACAACGCACCATTCGTTCCTGATCTTCCTACCACACTCTCTCTAAATAAATGTCCTTTACCTACAAAATAAAAATGTCCGCCCAATTATATCTAAAAAAGAGCAACAATTTTCAAAACCTTTTAATTTTATGCCTTTCAATTTACAGCAAATAATGCCGCAGTACCATCAAATTCCTAGACATCTCTCATTTATTCCCATATACCATAATAAACCGTCTTTCAATCCTATATCCTCTAAATAGTTACAATCATTTGATGAACTCTGGTGGAAACAACCTGTTACCCAAGTTCAGTACTCCTCATCAAATCTCAAGTTATGCTGCTCAAGTCAAGGATCTTCAAGGACGTAACAATTGATGCGAGATTTACCGGGATCAAATATGTCCACAGGCTTCCGAAGTCCGCCTCATCCTTATTATTATGCGACGACTTTGACTATGCCTATGACCAATATTTGGACACTGCACCTGAAGTAGTAATGTCTAGTTCAAATGAAAGTGTAGAAATAGAACCCACGTAGGCCCACATCATTTTAAATATACAAAATAAAAAACAACTTCCTTAAGTAAGTACATACAAATTTCAAATCCACCTTTGATAATCAAATAAGTAGGTTATCTTCATAGATACGCACCGCGTTCGGTTTGTATGTGTGCGCGTATGCGTCGTCGTACGCACACACTGACAAAATTTATCGTTGCTCAAGGTACGCCAGTCGTGGCTACGCCGTGCTTAATACCGCTCGCGCCCACGCACGCACCGCGCCGCTGCGCTCCCGCTCGTAATAATTTGTACGTGTACCTACCTACCTATTTTAAATACAAATTCCTAAAGATGGCTAAAAAGTAAAAAGATTTTTTTTTTCTGTATCGAATGTGTATTTTTGTTAATAAATCACAAATTTCTTACAGAAAAAAGTACTTTTAATGCCTATCATTTTAGGCTACTGTAAAAATATTAAATTTCCGAATATAAAGATTATAATTTTGATAAAAAGTGTAGTAAATGAAAGAGTAAAAAATAGTTGTGTAAAAAAAGTGGGCGCGTGTACTTGCGTGCTACGCGTGTTTATGAGAAGTTATACTTCTCTGGCATCATTAAATAACAAATCCCTGGAGGGAGAGGATGTTGTTGTATTCATGGGAGTGAGTGACGTTACCACTGCACAGAAATCTGCAGCCAAATAACAATTCCCTGGACAGATGTTGCGTTCATGCGAGTGAGTGACGTTACTACCTCACGAATAATATGCTCAAAACTGCAGCCGAATAACAATTCCATGGAGGATTGTTGAACACAATAACCCTCCAGGGAATTGTTATATGGCTGCCGTTTTCCGTGAGGTAATAACATCACTCACTCACATGAACACAATAACCCTCCAGGGAATTGTTATTTGGCTGCTGTTTTGAGCATATTTTTCGTGGTTTAATGAGCGGTTTAGCGGGTTTAGCTTCAACCTGTTACTTTTGTGTTACAGTATCTTAAAATTTCACTCATCATTTTTTCATAACGCGCCTAAAGAAGTACAACTTCAATACAATTTCATAATCATTTAAGTTTATTTGAATAAATACATGATTCTGTAAAGCCACGTTTGAATTAATCCTATTTCGACTGTAATTTTTCAAATCACTAAACACGTAACATGACGTAGGTAATGAAAAAATTGTAGTCAGTTCCTGGTTTATGTACAAAAAAATAATTAAGAAAAACTTTGTATTATAGATCCCTGATGATTCCCCTGCAGGGGAAAATTGTTTTGTATATAGTAAAAGTAGATAGACTATGCATTTTTGACGATTGTATAAACTATAAGCGACATCCCTACGTGTTTAAGCTATTATCGTTCGCTTGAGGCTCGAGTCGGCCTTCTTATTTGATTTTACTATGCTTTTAATAGATACTAGAGCTAATAAATCGTATCTAAGCCCCGAAGCCTAGAATTATTTTTCTATTTTCCCAGTTAATTACGATACTACAGTTACAAATATACATGCGACAACTAAAAATGATTTATCCACAACTATCCTGATTCATATTAAATTATACGTATATCGTATATATAATTGACCTTAGTGCACGTGTATTAAAAACGAGTTTTGCTATTAATATTTCATTCATACAACAATAATACCAGCACAGGCTAGTCGACTAATTAGAGTGCCCACTAATAATTTACAACGGTGATATTGCATGGATCATCAATTAATTTGTAATTGTTATATTATAGACTGCATATATACCGCCGAAAACAAAAATAAAGCCATTTTATTTAAGTTGACACAACCATTACATGTACATGTATTTACAGTTCCTTAAAGCAACTGATGAGTCTGCAGTTACGTTATCATTGGCTTATCAATATAGATCATTAAGCACAGAGGTCTAATATTATGTAGTAGGAAATATATATACATAAACAGAGACAAGGCGTAAAGGTAAGGGACAACGATGATCTCCCCGGTGGACTGGTGGCCCCTTGGTCCGGAGTTAAGCAGGACTATTATGCTAGTGCGGGTGTCGGTGTCGTTCATTCCACTCTTTTATCCCCGAGTGAGCCAAGTGGTGGCCGAGGATTTGTTATAAAAACCAGTTGAGAATGCGCAAGCTTGCATTGCCAGAGGAACACCTAGCTCGTCAATTATATAACAATTAATATATTTTTTAATTTGTCAGTCATTTTGACCATGTTCCTTAAGAGATAGGAACGGTGTTCCTGAACATTCCTATTCTGCTTTTTTAGGCTGAATCCGAATCTGAAGTCAAAATTCGAATTTTAAAAAAAAAAACGTACCCACTGACAAACGCACAGACAAAAGTATACACAGCCAAACATATAGATTTCATATAGCAACGGTCTTCCTGAAAACTTTATGTACCACAATACTGACCGACAGAGTTTCAGTGTTGATTTAATACAAAGGAATATCCAATTAATCTAAAGTTACTAGCTAATTTATACTACAATTATTGTTTACTCATCAATATTGTGCAATGCCGCATTTCCTATGTTGAGTAACTGCCCATCAGCATTTAGTGGTGCTTATGACGGGCGTGGGTGGCTACCCTTAACTAGTGCGACCCCGCCGCAAATAATATTCTGAATTATTATTATCCTCGTGGAACTAATTCTTTTCGACTTGATATCTCCACGCTTTCCTGAGGAAAATGATCGTGACAGACGGACAACAAAGTAATCCTATAAACGTTTCCTATATCCTATAAATCCTTTTTTCTTTTGAGGTACGGAACCCTAAAAGAAAAATGTGAAATAAATAAAATATATGTAGTAAGATATTATTTAAAAATGTAAGACATGTCTATGTATATAATGAGAGCCCAGTGGCAAAAGAATTTTTACATTTAACTTCCTTGATATTTTCGGTACCGATTACCGCAGCTTCATTATCTTTCTACATAATTGGCACAAACAACGACACTTCATTGAATTGCTAATTGACCGCATTTTTCTGTAAGGCGGATTAAGTTTTCTAGTAGTGGAGATACTTTTTATTTGATAATATACAAAAATAAAAAACAGATCGACGTTACGAGCAGCCAAGCTGCTTTATCATCTAGATTAGATAACATTTATCGAAATAACATTTAAATATTTGACGTAAATAATAGGGGTAGAAGTATGAAATTGCAATCTTATAGTAACAGATACTTTGAATTGACATTAAACCTTCATGGAGTGAGATTTTCGAGTGAATAAATGAGCAACACTTGATTTTCGAATTTCAATTGTTTTTTTTTATTCAGCTTAACTTAACTGGAAAGATGGGTACTTCGACAATCCGAGTAATTTTTGAATACGAGTTCCGACGCGGAAGGAGAGGAGACTGCTAATGAACGCACCGTGCGTTTTTGGTTTAAACGCTTTCGTAATGGAAACCTGGGAAGAAAGGAGATGGTGGAAACCGATTCGAGTCAAATTACCTAGGAATTAGCGGCATGATTTAACATTACTTTACCTACAATATTGACTCATTTGCATTAAATCAATAACATAAAAAATATGAAAAATGGGTATGTACCTCATGATTTGACTGATATGCAAAAAGAAACCCGTGTTGAAACTTGTATTGCATTGTTGAATCGGTACAGAAATGAAGGAATATTGTATCGAATTAAGACATGTGACAAAAAGTGGATTCTTTACGATAACCGTAAGCGAAAAATGTTGGCTGACCCCAGGTCAAACGCCGCAATGGAAATAGTGGGGAATTTAATAGTGGGGAATGGTTTACGACAGTCTGCTTGTTCATGAGAGTAATTTTAGAATTTTTATGTTTATTAATTTCTAATTGTTCCCTAATATTTAGTTTTAAACCTTTGTCTATGTGTGTAAAATTTGATATGTATTAGTGGCGAATAAGTTATGTCCTTTGTCTATGAGATGCTTGGCGAAGTGTGACCTTTCTGGGCGATTGTTTTTATATGCCGATACGTGTTCATGAAATCGTGTTATAAAATTACGACCAGTCTGACCGATATAAACGTGTTCACATTCATCGCAGAACAGCTTATAGACTCCACAACTCAGAGGGAAAACCAGATATTTCTTATATTGAGTTACACATCTTTCGAAATGTAATTTCTTGAACGTGCGGGTTTTCTTACGATGTTTTCCATCACCACCGAGCAAGTGATGATTACAAATATGTACATAAATCCGAAAATAAATTTAGTGGTACACGCCAGGTTTCGAACTGGGGACCAGTTGGTCAGTAGGCTAGTTTCTTATCCACTGGGAATTAACATGACGATGAACGTGATGCTCCACGTGCATCTGGCTTTATCTCACAGTGTGTTATTTTTAATTATTTACGCATAGAACATTTCTGTTCCAGTTATTATGAATGTTTCAGTCGGGATCAGCTCCTTAGGAGCTTACTGGTGACCTCACTCTCTCGCAGAAACACAACAACCTTCTAGGGAGTTGTTATTTAGCTGCGATTTTCCGTAAGGTGGACTTCCCCAGACGGGCTCGTTTGATGCGCCCTACCTCTCTTAGATCATCCAGACCAAGACAACATGTTCATGCACACAAATGTTTGTCTTGTGTGGGAATCGAACCCACGTGCGTTGGTGTCAAAGTTGCGTCATTCACGACTGCGCCATCGAGCTTGTCAAAACATATCAGTTTGCCATGATCTAGATGTTTTCAAGAGAGGTGGAGCGTGGCAATGTTGCGCGACTGGGGAAGTACTTCCACCTCACAAAATACTACAGCCGAATATCAACACCATGTAGGTTTGTTGTACCTGCAAGTCATGAGGTTACTAGTAAGCTCCTACGGAGTTGCTGTGTTTGCAACTGGGTAGACAACGGACGAGCGGTACTTCTTGTATTGCAAGAGTTCATCATCACATCAACCCTCACTCATCCCACTGCAGGGATACGGGCCTCCCTTCAACCGAAGGGGTTTAGAGCATACTCCACCACGCTGTTCAAATGCGGATTGGCGGAGGCCAGTGTTTTCAAGCCGCCCGAGGACCACTGACATAGCTTAACGTCTGTCATCTATTGACAATAGCCGGGACCGACGGCTTAATGTGCCCTCCGAAGCGAGAAACTCGAGATAGGTAAACCCATCCACAGACAGGCTGCGGTCGACGATGCTTAACCTGCGTGTTCGGTTAGAATGATACGCGCAACGACGCCATCGAGCAATGAGGCATAGACCATGCAGCAAGAGTTCATAGACCATGGTAACCACTTTACATCAGGTGGGTAGGATGCTTGTATGGCTCCCTATTTACTTGGCAGTTTCAAGCTTGCTTTCGACTTCTTCTGTGATGTATATTCGTGCATAAAGAGCGACCCTGTTAATCGACGCCGACGATCCCTGTGTCACGGAAAAAGAATAAGTGGTTGCTAAGTTACGTTCGTTGTTACAATTTGAAGTTTAGGTTTTAATTTTGTCTCAACAATATTTTACCATTATTATATTTTAATCCTCATTATAAGTACGTATCGCAAGGAACTGGATTTATTTCATCATATTATTGGCGACCGTGATTAAATAAACAGAATTTGAAATAAATCTGAAATATGGATTCCTTAAAGCGAAAACGTACACAACAGCGACGCGAGTTCACGTTTGCAGCCAATGCATTCGAAGCGGCGATTCAGTCTAATGATGTGGATGAAATAGAAAACGCATTTTCGATGCTCTCTGAAACTGCCGACAATCTGTTTATAACAGAAGCGGCCGTAAGAGATATGTGGTGTGACGATGACGATTTCGAAGAAGCTGTATTTGAGGCTGACCAAGATAAGGCTTTGGAGTACCGGCAGCGATGGCTAAACCTGCAAAACAGGTACAGAAAAGTGGCTAAACCATCGATCAGCAAGGGTAACAGTAACTCTTCATTGCAATCTACTATTAAGTCAGTACATGAGGATTATGAAGGTACGTCTAAAAAACGAATTAATATGCCAAAATTGGACCTAGTCAAATTTGACGGCAACGTGAAAAATTGGCTACTCTTCTGGGGTCAGTTTAAAAGAATCCATGAGGACACTGACTTAGAAGATATCGACAAGTTCCAATTTTTGCTCCAAGCTACAGTAGTTAATTCAAATGCCAGGCAATTGGTAGAGACATATCCGCCTTCTGGTGAAAACTATTATAAAGCTATAGAAGCACTAAAGGCACGCTTTGCACGGGATGACGTTTTGATCGAAACCTACGTGCGAGGCTTACTCAACTTAGTGCTTATGAGACAAAGGGGACAAACAAGCGATTTGACGTCGCTCTATGATAATCTCCAAACACACTTACAAGCGTTGGAGACGCTTGGAGTTGCCAAAGATAAATACGCGTCGGTTTTGTTTCCCATGATTGAATCCACTTTGCCGGAAGACATACTACGCACGTGGAATCGTATACGTGCAAATAATGAAACGAAGGGTGACGATCTAAGTAAATTAATTCAGTTTTTGAAACAAGAAGTTGAGTCTGAGGAAAGAGTCCAGATGGCACACGAAGGTTTCTTTAATCTAAATCCACCCGGATCGAACCAGCCGACTGCTTGTTTTATTTCAAAATCAAAGACTGATAATGATAATGATGAATCTAAGAGGACTAAGTCTTGTATTTGGTGCGACAAAGAAAACCACGCTAGCTCTGAATGTCATAAGGCGATAAAATTTACATTGTTACAGAGACAGGAATTCCTGAAAAATAAAAGAGCTTGTACTATATGTCTAAAACCTAACCATAACAGTAAAAAATGTAAGAGTTTCCCGAAATGTTTATATTGCAAGAAACGCCATCTTACGCTAATGTGCACGGAGATTTATAATATCAGCAGTGACAGTCCGAAAAATGACCACGTCAATAACGTCGAAAAATCAAAGAGTATGTTATGTCAACTCAAGACAACCACAGTTCTTCAAACTTTAGCTGTCAAAATTGTCAACGGAAAAAAGGAAGTGGTTGTACGAGCATTAATAGATAGCGGATCTCAAAGGTCGTATGTACGCAAAGACGCAATACAAAAGTTGAATTTGAAACCGTCTGGTAAAGAAATTATGAGTCACTGTTTATTCGGTGGTATCGAAACTAAGGCGGAAGAATGTTTTATGTATAATTTGTATGTTAAAAGTACTGTAAATAATTTTAATTGTGTAATTTCCGTTTTAGAGCAAAATGAACTTTGTGGTGTACTACCAAAGATTACATCGACCGTAATTGAGCAGCTGCGACTAAAATCTATTACTTTGACTGACGTGAGTGACTGCCCTGACGAGATAAGTATACTGATTGGTGCAGATTTTTCCGGCTATCTTCTTACAGATGAAGTTTTACATTTAGATAATAATCTTACAGCTGTTAATACAAAACTAGGTTGGACTGTTCAAGGCCCAATGACAGGAATTTTTAGTTCAGTAGTAGGCATGCATACGACATTGCATTGTTTATCTAAAATAGATATTACGGATTTGTGGAACTTAGAATCTTTAGGAATTAGAGATCCAGCCGAACAGTTGTCTAAGTCTGAATATGAAATTTTAGACAATTTCAATAATTTTATTTCATTTAAAGATGAAAATGGCTTGATACGATTGGAGACTAAACGAGGTTTAACTAACGAAACCTTTAATTTCAAATCACCAATAATTCTTCTACCTGACATGAATTTCACTGGCTTTAATAATTGCTTGAAATCAGTTGATTGGAATCAGATACTTTGCTTCTCGTTGATAGCTCGTATTAAGTGGAATTTTATACCTCTCGGTGCTCCCTGGTGGGGAGGGCTCTACGAACGAATGGTCGGGGTCATGAAGAACACTTTAAGAAAAGTTCTAGGTAGAGCATCGTTAACTTTGATAGAGTTACAAACAGTTTTATGCGACTGTGAAGCTACGATTAACAATAGACCTCTGACCTACATTACAAATAGTCAAGATGACTTGAAGGCACTTACACCATCAATGTTCATTCAGCCTTTAATAGAGCATAATGTTCCTGACTTAGATGTCATAGATAGTAAGTCTTTAAATATTAGGAGTGCTTATTGTCAGAAGATCCGCGAAGATCTTAGAAGACGTTTTAGGAGCGAATATATTAGCAACCTTATTCATAAGGGTAAACAACATCATTTGCATGAGGTCAAAATAGGTGATGTAGTTCTTCTAGAAATAGAAAACGAGAAACGGCTTCAGTGGCCTCTTGCTGTGGTAACTGAGGTTTATGTAGGTAGTGACAGTTATATTAGGGCTGCTAAAGTTCGGACTGCAGCTGGAGAAAGAGTTCGACCTTTGCAACGACTTTATCCCTTGGAGATAACTAATGACCGACATGACTTGACTGAAAGACCTAGTACTGTCACAAAGTCTGGTAGAATTGTTAACCTACCTAGTCGTTTTGCTGATTTTGTTTGATTTTAACCTTCCGGTTCTTCCTCCCCCGGAGGATGTCACGGAAAAAGAATAAGTGGTTGCTAAGTTACGTTCGTTGTTACAATTTGAAGTTTAGGTTTTAATTTTGTCTCAACAATATTTTACCATTATTATATTTTAATCCTCATTATAAGTACGTATCGCAAGGAACTGGATTTATTTCATCATACCCTGATTCGAACCCTAGAATGGGTGTGTTCCAGTAAATTCTTATTTTCGGATATATGTACATATTTCTTGTGTTAACCTCTCTACTCTCGTAGGGTGCATCGAAGCAGCCCGTCTGAGAAGTTGTTGTGTTCCTGCGTGTGAGTGAGGTCATCAGTAAGCTTCTAAGGAGTAGAATCGTGCGACTGATATTCAACGTGTTACAAGCGTTCACAGGCTCCGGAAACCGCTTTACACCAGGTGGATCGTATTCTTGTAAGCCTCCCGACGTTGTATAAAAAAAATGTGGTGGTGAAGGAAATCATCATGATGAAACCTCGGGCAAGAAATTATATTTCGAAAAATGTTTGATCTAATACAAAAAAGGTCTAGTTTTCCCTCTTTGGTTGCGAAGATCTGGCGCCAGCCACTCCATGTCAAAATCAGTATCTTTGCCGAACCGTTAGGATTAGATGGCGAACTCTGCTAATCCTAATGAATTGGGAAACATGGTAACGCTAGGAAGAATTAAGAGTTTTAATCTACTAAGTGAGATGAAATGTACCTTCCCCTTCGGCGCTTCCACCATCATCACCTCCCATATTCGTTGACCTTATTCTCTGCAGACAACTATCAAGATACAGGATAAACAGCCTAGCAGATAGCATGCAACCCAGTTTGATACCAATTTTGACATCAAACCAGGGTGACATGCCACCATCTGTCCGCACACATGCTGAGCAATCCTTGTAAGTAGACTACACAGCACGGAGCAGTGAACCGTCAATCCCATATCTCGGCAATATGTCCCATAGGTCCTTTCGTACAACCCCATCAAATGCTTTCTCAAGATCGACAAAACCGCAGAAAACGTTCTGGTCTATGGCCAGATGCTTCTCCACGATATTGCGGAGCGAGAAAACTTGATCTGTACATCCCCATCTATTTCGGAATCCTCCTTGTGCGTCCCACAGCATTTTATCGGATTTCACCCTCATTCTCCTTTCAATCACCTCTCCATTTTTTTATTTTTTTTATTTTTATTGGGGACACGGCATGTGACATCCAGGGCCTACTTGATGGGCTGTAGGACACTGGTGTCCAGGAATAGAAGCCACGAAATACCATGCACTTCATGTCGTCTCGTGGCGTCTACTATGCCGGCCTTGAAGGTGCCTCTTTATATTCCTCTTAAAGAACCCAATGTCGAACACGTGTGGAGCCGGAAATACATCGCCGGGAAGTCTATTTCACCGGTCAACAGTTCGGCACAAAAAGGATTGACTAAACCTTTTTGTGCGAGGCAATGGGATAATATTCTCGACTGTGTGAGAATGTGCACGCTGCGATGGACGGTAGTTCCGGTACTTGAACGGGGAAGGAGGAATAAGGCTGTAGAGTTCCTCCGAACATTCACCATGATACAGTCGGTAAAAGTGACTCAGCGCGGCGACCTCTCTGCGGAGCTCCAAAGGCTCAAGAGATGCTCCCAGCTTAGGGTCGTCAATAATCCGGACCGCTCGTCTTTGCATTGAATCAAGGGCATCCATCAGGTACTTTGCGGAGCCTTCCCAGAGATGCGAACAGTATTCCACACACGGTCGGATTTGAGCTTTGTAAAGCAACAGCCGTTGTGCGGGTGTGAAATACTGCCGAACCCTGTTCAGCACTCCAAGTTTACGAGAGGCGTTCAATATGACATTTTGGATGTAATCCCTGTGATTCAGATCTGAACGCAAGTTTAAGCCGAGGATCGATAAATGGTCGCCGATGGGAAGCGAGACGTCAAGGATATATACTTTTGCTGCTAAGCTGATCAAACTGATGGCCCTATAGCTGGCGCAGTCCATGGACGACCCCTTGCCTTTATACAAGGGCACGATGGCTGCGCGTCTCCAGTTCATTGGGACCTTTCCAGTTCTCCAGCACAGATTGCTTAAGTACCAGAAGGCGTCCGGGACTTAAGTGCCACCTAGTTTGATCATCTCAGCTGTGATCAGATCAATTCCCACTGATTTTCCATGTTTCTAGCTTCGTATCGACCATTCGATCTCATCTATAGTTATGCCTTCGTCGGACGCCGTCAACGTGGAGTAAGCATCCGACTCACTCTCATTGTCAGCGTCCGAGGCATACTCATACATTTCCTCAAAATATTCACTCCACCGTTCTAACACTTCCTGAGTGTTGGCAAGAATGACGCCAGCTTTAGAGTTTATCTTATCCATTCTGGATGCCGACGAACTACTCCAAGACTTCTTTACCTCTCTCCAAAAGAGTTTGGTATTTGCCTCGAAGTTTTTCGTCAGCCTCTCTTACTCATTCATAATTTGTATTTCACCCGTCTCTTTTACTAAAGCCTTGGTTTCATTCTTGCATAGACGGTACATTTCTTTCTTCTTTTCTCTCATATTTTCATTTAAGCGCAAAGATGATACATAATCCAGCCACGCTTTCCTCTTTCTTGCTACGGAGGATTCAACCTCCGCATCCCACCAGTCATCTCCTTTCACTGTTTTACGTCTCTATGCGCATTCACATGCTTCTTTTGCACTATCCACCATATTTTGTTGAACCTGACGTTTCGAACGCTTTGCAGCGTCCGTGGTCGCAGGAAGACTAAGGTGATATTTGTCTTACATTGGTTATTCAATTATTACATCTACCGACATGGATGGATTAATTATATTTGTTCCGATTCACACAAAAATCGCTCACGGTGTCCGAACGTTTTTAGTAGAACTCTGGGTTTGTGACTTGATTATTTTTAGGACTGGATCAAATTTTAATTCAGTTTAATTCCATTTCCAATAATCATCCACATCTGAGTCGGTGAGGCTTGCATTTGCAAGTCTTTCACTTACCAGATGCACATACGTTCTCCTTACACTTTCATCTTGCAATTTTTCGCTCCTTATCCTTTCATGATCTCCGAAAGGGATACGCACTCGCCAGTGCCTCCACTTCCTAAAAAGGCCCGCAGCCGGCTTACCACCAGGCAGTAGTCTGTCTCAAGAGTGGGGCCTCTAAAGGCTCTTGTATACATTATAACATTTCGGAGACGTCCATTTAAAATCAAATCCATCACACTTTTTTGGTCATTCCGTCTCCATGTATACGTGTGAATATCCTTATGATGAAATAAAAGTATTCGACACGAAGAGGTTTCGTTCCATACATAAATCTAGTATTGGCTTACCTGCTTCGTTCACTCTTATCTATCTCCATGCCGACTTCAAGAACAGATTCATAGCTGTGTCGCATGGTCCCAACCCATCCATTCTCCAACACAAATCTCCTGTCGCGAGAGTTGACGAGCTCGGTGGCGCAGTGGTAGAACGCGCTGTTACGCTACTTTGACACCAACGCTCGTAGGTTCGATTCCCACACAGTACAAACATTTGTGTGCATGAACATGTCTGTTTGTCTTGGTCTGGGTATTTTCTATGTATAATAAGTATGTATTTACAAAAAAAAAAAAAATGTATTTACGTATATTTATCAGTTGTCTAGTACCCACAACACAAGCTTCGCTTACATTGGGGCTAGGTGGCGCTGTGTAATTTGTCCGACAATATTTATTTATTTATTTACATAATCACTCTTTCATCCCCTTCAGCTAAGTCCTGAACATCCCTCACAGACTCCCAAAACTTCTGTAGTTCTTGAGCACACGCTGAGCTTACGGGAGCGTATGCTCCAACCAGAAATTCTCGCGTAAATCTTACACCAGTGGCTAAGCGAGAGGAGAGTACGACACCTACACCAGCACCGGCATGATCGTCCCGGTCTACCCCAGACCATAGGGTCATCATCCCACCGGGCAGATCATCGGTGTCGCTCCCCTTGCGCTTAGTCTCTGTCACATGCAAAGCATCATTCATTACGTCTATCAGTTCGTTCATCTTATCAATCAATCCACCTCTTACGCTGCGTAGTGGTGTGGTGGTGGTGGGTGGCGCCCCCCACCGCCGCCTACACCTATATTCGCACCGACGGGGGCGGATCGGTGCGCGTCGCTTCCTGGGGACGCCCTAATCCGCACGTCGGTGCGCTATTGGTCCAGAATTGCAATCTGATTGATTGGCAGGGGTCGCGACCGAGCACGCTTCTGCCACGTGACCGCCTAATAATGTAATAATATACAACACATCAAAATTAAAAAAAAGACAATTATTTAATCAAATTTTACAATAAATGTTCGCTAATACACACACGTACACTTTCTCTGACTGACTAGTTACTATAATAATCAGCGTGCAATTATTCACTATAAATGAGTTAGGACGATGTATGCGCTTTCCGGCGTCCGGAAGTATTTGATTGGTTATAAAACTTATGGCGTGAATACAGCTACAGGTTACGTTACTTTTATAGATAACATAAAATACTTACTTTTAAAGATCTAGAAACGTCATTTGACAATTTCAGATAGCCAATTATATTTCGGTGTTTGATTAATATCATTTACTTTAATCTACACTTCGTGGAATCGGAAATCAGGTCAGCATTAAAACAATGTAGTACAGATTGCTGGAAGTCCAATCAATTTTGTATACTTCTAGAATTAATACAATAGGCTGTCCTGTTTTGTGGCAGTGTGCTTATTAAGTCTTAAATTTATCTATACAGGTATAAAATATCTAGGTATTAATTTTTCCTGTATATTGGCCGTGAGCGGGGAAAAATATAAAGCTACGGATTAAAAACCAAACTTGTTGTTAATAAAAATCCTACAACTATAAATTATAGTAATTACTAGTACATATTACAACTAATTGTTTGACTTTATTTCGGATACTTTTATTAAAAACTCAACAGTTTTTTTAATTTTTAGTCCTTTTTAATGTAATCAGATTTAACGACGTTGCTCAAATATAATGTGTGTATGTATTTGTGAGTAATCCAGATCTACTCTATTTCCATTGATTCTTGTATCGTATTATGTTGTGATCGTGTATCGGGTTTTTCATAATCCGCAGAGTAAACCCCACCGAAACTTTTCATCACTTCAGACTTTGGGGGTAACTTAACATAAATGGGTTTATGAGATGAGGGAATATATTCATAAAATCCAATTTGGTCCTCCTGAATATCAAAATTTCGTGTAAATACCATATCGCATTGACTTCCTTCATTTGTAATCAATACGTCACAAGATATTTTTTTTCTGATGTTAAAGTCGTTGACAAAATCGGCTAAAGGTGTTATGTTTGAACCAATATTGAAATTGCCAATAAAAAAAATGCATGGCCCATCTCGTATATACTGGGAAATAAATTTATTGATTGCCAATTTAAAATCATTGTCACTCAAGTCTCCTTTAACGCCAGTTATAATATATAAAAACTTTTCATATAAAAACAATGTTAAATGAATTTTATTTCCACTATCTGCTATTGAACTGATAACTTTCACAGATTTACTTGTTTTTTTGTAACAAATAATTCCTCCGCCTGATCTCAAAGCCGTCTCGTCGTCAGATCGAAATGCAATCTCAAAATTCGGTATCTCAATTTTGTCTGATTCAATTGTATTTGTTTCTGTAAATATCAATAGCGATCCATTATCGTACCACTTATCAGTGGTAATAAATTGATAATGCTCGTTAAAAGTCAACTCTGTATTTAAATAAATAATTACGTCACCAGTTTTATTTTCAAATGTTTCATATGCGAATTTCAGTTTTCTTTCGATTCGCAGTCGGTTCAATTCATTTTCTGTACGAATAAATTTGTCGCTGTTTGTAACGGAAAAATTAACAGTTCCGATAATATATAAATCTTCAAGCCGTTTAACACGAGTTAATGCAACATATTGCAAACTCTTATCTGTGCGTAATCTGTCATATGGATCTTTGGTTACATGTATACAAACACCTTCGTGATATGTTTGACCTTGACTCTTGTGCACTGTTATTGCTTCTGCTGCTTTCAGAGGAAACATGTTACCGACTGTTCGACTAATTTTTGGAGCAGTTTTGAATTTAACGACAATATTTGATCGATGAATGGGAACCCAGTTTTCAAAACCAGGTTTAATATGTTTTTTCAAATAATCTAATCTGGTTTTTTTGCCAACTGCATTGGAATTAAATTCCATCCAAATTACAACTACACTACCGCTTTCATCATAATCAAAATCTTTAACGATTCCAGTTGTACCATTCGCCAAACCATCCCCTACATCCATATTAGTTGTAATCATATACCGTATACCTATCTTCACACGTAGATTAGACGGCAGCCAATCGTCACTATCAACAACATTAACGATTTCTTCTTTTTCATTTGATTTGTTTAATTTTGCGATATTATACTCATCGACACGATTATTTTGGTAAAATAAATGAATAACCGAATCTGGTACTTGATCAATATCTTGTATTTCTCGTGATCTTAATAAATTAACGTCTTCTTCTGTCATTTGCGAATCTCTAAAATTGTTTAAAGCATTAATAAATTTTTCATCTTGTTGTCTTATAATTTTTGTCAATTCGTAAAATTCACAACATGTCCATAATTGTGATTTTGGATATACGGGTTTTTGTCGTACTGGATCAATTTGATATAAATCTCCGACTAATAAAACAAACCTATCTCCATATAATTTATCGTTCTCAAATACTTGCTGTAGACGTATGTTGACTGAGCGCATTAATTTTTCACCAACCATGGAAATTTCATCACAAATAAAGAATATGCAATTTTTTAACAATTCTTTTTTAGAATCAAGACGTTTTTTAGTGAGATTTCTTGTTTTGTAAATAGGTATTGAAAACATGTGATTCAATGTTACACCATCAATATTTGAAGCAGCTTTTCCGGTAAATGCGCATTTTAATACTTTTAATTTTTGGGGAGAATCGGATGTTTTATTTTCTTCCCACGTTATTAATTTTTCTATAAAGTTAATAATAGTACTTTTTCCAGTACCCGCTGGTCCTTGTAGTATAATTTTTGGATTATCTTCACATACTTCACCAAGATCATTCTGCTTGATAATTTTTGTGTTATTTTTGTACATATAGTATATATGCATTACAATGTTACGTTGATCATCAGTCAATATCATGAAAATTTCTTTAATATCATTCAAATCAATTGATAAGTTTTCACAGCCAATCGCATCGTCCAATGCATCTAAAAATAAAAGTTATAATTAGAACATGTATGTATGACTATATGCTAATTTATTTTTTAACAAAAAATATATTTTTAGACTTTTTATGTTTTATACAATAAATAAATTGTAATATCACTTTGTACCTAATGCAGGCTCGGATCTGTTTTTCAATAACTTGAATACATATGGTCTGCCAGTGTGATCCACCAAAGTTATCTGCAAATATGTGTACAAAATATGTTAGAAATATAAATAATCTAAACAAGTAATATATCCATTAAGATAAGGTAAACAATTTTTTCATAATTAAAAAATTTTGGAATATTTTTCAAATATTTCTTGAAATTAGACAAAACATATTTAACATTCAATTTACCTCGTATAATTCGTTCAATGGCGGAAAAGGTGCATGGAGATCTACTAATTTCATAATTTGCTTCTTATCTCTGTTGTAACCGGTAATTTCTTTTAATGTACTCATGATCCTGAAATTAACAATATATCAAAATATTAACAGAGTAACAATAAAATAATTTTAAACCTCTAGATTCTTAAATCAAGATGGAAGACGGTAACATTTATATATATACTATGGTTATACTACAGTTTCATGTAAGTGTTTTTGAGTGATACGCTATCGGGTAATAAGTTTATATTCTAAGATTGCATTTTAATTAGCCGACATACTCTCTTTTTTCCACATATTACTTAATAAGTGTATTCTCATTTTTTTATCTTTTCAATTATCTTAGCAAATGTATTCCAATCGTATCCAATCTAACAAATTGAACATAATCAAAATCCAGTTATATTGCAACAACCTATTGTCAAATGTCAAATCGCGCATGGTGCGCTAATAGATTCTACATAATAAACCAGTTGAGAATGCGCAAGTTTGCATTGCCAGAGGAACACCTGGCTCGTCAATTATATAACAATTTTTTTTTTAATTTGTCGGCCATTTTGACCATGTTTCCTAAGAGATAGGAATGGTGTTCCTGAACATTCGTATTCTACTTTTTTATGCTGAATCTGAAGTCAAAATTCGAATATTCGAAAAAAAGAGACAGACACACGCACACACAGACAAACATATAGGAACGGTGTTCCTGAAAACAACGGTGTTCCTGAAAACAGAATTATTAAATAAACAAGTATATTTTAACAATTATTAAAATGCAATTAGCCTACAAATCAATTTTTACTCCTGGCGAGTCAAATCCATATGTCAGCTTCTGACTGTCTTTGTATTATACTAGCTTTTGCCCGCGGCTTCGCATGCGTAGATTTTGGAATTTCGGCAGTTTTACTTATTTTTATTTTACTTCTTATTTTTAAGTACAGTCAGCATTACATAGTTAGCAAAATGTACCAAATATCCTTATTTGTGAAGTAATGAAGATATGCCACAATCTGTTTGATTTTCATTAACTATTTGACGCTGACTGTACACAACATTGCCTTTTTTAAAAACATGACAGTTTTAAATCACTAACGATAAAAAAAATTGTCAATCCCCTAAAGGGTTGAATTTCAAAAATTCCTTTCTTATCTCTCATATGCATTACAAAAGGAATCTCTTGGTGAGTCAGTGAATTAGTCAGGAACTCCATTTTTATTAATATACATTTATTAATAGAGGTTAGCATCTCGTCCATACATACTTTCAACCCCCTAAAGGTGGAATTTTTGAAAACGCTGAAACCATTTCTTTTTTATATTCAAATAGAGAGTATAAAGTTTTAAGTCACCAACTTTAAAAAATATTTCTACTCCATACAAACTGTCTACCCCCTTTTAAGCCCCCTAAAGGTTTATTCAATTAATAAATTTAGAAATATGCTGTAATTACTTTTTTGACGTTTTGATTGAACGCATATTTACAAAGTCTAAAGTAGCTCACATTAAAACAAATATATTTCTCAACAGTTCAGCTTTTAATTCAAGAAATACTTTTTATAGGATCAATTACAATTAACACCCTTTAAGGAGCGGAATTTTTGAAAACACTGAAATCACTTTTTTGGATTCTAATAGACAGTATCTGTACAAAGTTTCAAGTTACTAACTTCAAAAATATTTCTGCTACATACAAACTATCAATCCCCTTTTCACCCCCTTAGGGGTTGAATTTCAAAAAAATATTTCTTATATCTTGTGAGTATTACAAAAGTAACCTCTATGCAAAACTCTATACGTTCAAGGGTTTGGCCTGGGCGTTGATGAGTCAGTGAATTAGTCAGGAACTCTATTTTTATTATTATACTATTATTATTATATGAGTATAGTTTATGACATTGCTTTCGTCACACTGCCTAGATTTTCGTTTTCCTGTGATATTTAATATTAATTTCTACGTAATGATAATAATACTTACTCGTAATTCAAAGATATAAATAACAATTATTCGAACAAACTTGTCAATAATCTTTCGTTGAAATGTACACGTGCTACGTGTCCAGCACCAGACTAGGGACTGTATTTATGTCGATGTTCATGGCCGAAGTGCGTATATGATTGTTTTGCTAATGTGTAGCGTGCATTGAAAATTGATAAAATTAATGTTTGGTATTGTTAAAATTTTGTTAAACTGATTGATCGAGTAGATTTTTTGTTACGTTTGTTTAATCCATGTAATTTACGACAGTTCAATCATCGTGTTGGACATTACATGTATGATATTGAGGAGAATATTGATTGCATTACAATCAAAGAATATAATACTCCCATTACAATGTTTGAGGTGAGTACTAGCGTGACCAGATTTCATTTGACGAATCTACTATTTGTGGAGGTTAAAACCTACTAAATTCTACCAAAAGAGAACGAGAAAATACTAGGAATTACATTACACATATTAACGTAAGTAACTTGCATACCTGTGAGGTGCTGGAATACCCTTTCATATTTCTTATACTACTTCACAGTTGCATGCTTTACAATGAGCACTCGTAGTGTTTACCTTAGATTTACATAACCAACTTTAGAATGAGATATCTTGCTCCCATTCATCCTTGTGTATATTTACGTTACATATTAAATACGATGATAAAAACTTTCAAAAAAGGAATTCCCACTAATCCGTGTAATCGTGCCGTGAGCATAGAGTGTGATACTCTATGCTCACGGCACGAATGGTTACGATTGTTACGAAAAGAATGAAAATTAAAAACAAAGACAAACCTACCTAATCATTTTTTTCAATACATGTATGATTCCCCCAACAGCTTTCCCTCTCGAATAATTAATATTAGAAAGAGATGGTTGCAATCTACCAAAATATACCAAATCAGGGGGCACGGGAGTGCCCCCGCCAAGTTGAGCGCGAAGCAAACACTGCCGTACCATCCTTTACTGGAACCATTTCGCCGCATTTTCAGGCCCCTATTTGAGAACCTCTGGATAAGACCAGAACGCAGAAATTTTCGTCATCCAGTAAGCTATAATCACATACTTAAAATCCAAAATTTGAAATCTGTAGGTCATTTAGTTCCGAAGTTAAGCGAAAGCAAAGTTTCGCATTTATGACACTCACTCACTCATGATCATCAAAATAGAACTAGTACTTCCCATAAACTCAGAGAGCTAAAATTTGGTACAAAGTTAGGGTTTAATGGCCACATAAAGGGAAAACTATAAAAACTAGGATAATCGAAGATCGGAGTACCTGGTGACCCTGATTAGAAAACACAAGAGCCCAACCAAACTATTAGAGATCGACATACCGCCTTTACAAAAAATATTCAAATTGGTGGGCCGCTTCATTTGATGTCAAAAATCGAAGGTCTGAAGTATCTGATGAAGAACCCCCAGCTGGTCTCAGCTGTATTAGAGATATGGTAATGCCCCCTTCTACTATGAGAAAAAACTGTGTCAAATAAGAAAATCTAATAAAATAAATCAATATGCCCACGTTTCTACAAAAAGAAGTGAAATCCCACCAAAAACATTCTGTAAAAAACTAGCCAAGTCTCGATGGAGCTGCTTGTTTATCTCTAAAAAGTAATGAAATCTAGACAAAGTCGTGCCAAGTCTAAGGTTCCTTACTGCGATTTCTTTATTATTATAGTTAATGTTGTGTGACTTGGCCGTTGAAGGGTACACAAGGGTACAAAACCAGGTGCTCCATGACACCATTGCACCAATCTGTCGCCAGAACCGCTACCCATTGACGATGGAAAATTGCCACTTGGAAAACGTTGATTCAATAACCAGTCAATTGCAGGCTTGATAAAGCTGCGGATTTCAATAATACTTATGTATAGGCGAGCCTGAAACAAACAGTATAAAAAAATATTTCCAGTACAGACTTCTAATCATTGATAGAAGTCCGTCTGTACGTCTATTTTATGTTAGATCGGTGGTCGATTTGACGCTCCAAAAAGAAGAGAGCAGAAGTCAGCATTGTCAATGCTGAATGCATGTGTTGCACAATCAACAACAGCCTAAAATGAGACACTAGGGTCCAATTGGACCCTAGTGTAAGAATGTTTTTTACAGAATGTTTTTGGTGGGATAAGCGAGATAATAGCCCATACTGGTGTTGGCAATTGCCAACACCAGTATGGGCTATTATCTCGCTTAACAAACATAGGTAGTTACAACAGATATAACATTACGTGTAAACAAAATTGACTTGTACCCACTAACGTATAAAGAATGTTCAACGGCCAAGTCTCACAACATTAACTATAATAATAAAGAAATCGCAGTAAGGAACCTTAGACTTGGCACGACTTTGTCTAGATTTCATTACTTTTTAGAGATAAACAAGCAGCTCCATCGAGACTTGGCTAGTTTTTTACAGAATGTTTTTGGTGGGATAATTTTTACCTACTAGATACTGTTTCTGGTACCTCGAAATCTACCAAAAAAGTAGAAATCTACTAAATCTGGTCACGCTAGTAAGAAACTTATATTATTGCTGGTTGAGATTACGTAATCTTGCAACTATTTACCGGAAGAGAATTAAAATATTTGACAATTCAATTAATTATTAACTTCTCGCTGTAGAAAAACTAAACTTATTTTTCGCACGACCAAGTGGTGACTAGTTTAACACTTTGAAGATAGGATAAAGTGCAACAAAGTTTGGTCATTGATTGAAAAAGCATAAAGTCACGTGACATGCATATTTTTTTAGGGTTACTAAATGTTTATTAATAATTGATAAATTTATCTATTTACGGCGACTTACTGTCAAAACATTAAGGTGCTTCACACAATCGAACCGTAGTTGTGCCTTATGGTTTATGAAGTACTTAAGTTTTATAAAAAATGCAAGCGTCAAAGGAATTACAGTTTTTCCAATCGCGATTGGAGGCAATTTTTGTTCAGATAATTGTTTCATTGCATTAGCCTGTGCTTTAAGACCTTCAATTGCCTTTTCTTTATTTATTTTTCTATTTTCTGTCTGTACACAACGCATGTATGTTACTTTACTTCCGAAGCCTTCATAGTCTGCACCAAGTGTGCTATCAGCGCACACAACATGCACGACCTGATTACAAATTATGCACATATGTGCGCCTGAGCTCTCTTGTAGGCAAATACAACAAACCACATGTGAAGTCACTTTTGACGATGTCGGTCCAGGTATTGAAATCACATCTGAAGTCACTTTTGACGTCGACGGTGCAGGAATTGAAATCATATCTGAAGTCACTTTTGACGACGACGGTCTAGGCATTGAAATCACATCTGAAGTCACTTTTGACGATGACAGTCCAGGAATTTCTAAAGCCCAGAACATGATTGCATCTTATTTAAACAACAGAGTGCAGACAGTTGACATAAATGGAGTTAAATCTGAAGGCCATAATGTTAATATCGGCGTGCGCCAAGGTTCTATTTTGGGTCCATTTTTATTTTTAGTATATGCAAATGATCTGCCCTACATGGTGCAGAAAATGGCGGATATAGTACTATTTGCTGATGATACCTCTTTAATTTATAATGTGGCCCGCCGTTATGAAAATATTGACAAGGTAAATGGTGTTGTGTCTGCTATTTTAAACTGGTTCACATGTAATAATCTGTTGCTAAACTCAGCTAAAACCAAATGTATCAAATTTAGTCTTCCAAATGTGAGTTCTGCCAATACAGAAGTTCTCATTGGGAATAATAAATATAAATTAGAATATGTTAATAACACTGTGTTTCTTGGAATTACAGTAGACTCCAAATTACAATGGGGCCCCCACATAAATAAACTAGCCGGTAAGCTCAGCTCTGCTGCATATGCAGTTAGGAGAATCAGGCAATTGACGGATTGAGTGGCTACTGCGCGCTTAGTCTATTTCAGCTATTTTCACAGCATTATGTCCTATGGTATACTGTTGTGGGGAACGGCGGCTGACATTGAGACAATTTTTATCTTACAAAAAAGAGCCATTCGCTCTATTTATAACATGGGCTCCAGAGAATCCCTCAGGGAACTGTTCAAAGAAATAAATATCCTTACTGTTACTTCTCAATATATTTATGAAAACATAATGTATGCCCGTAAAAATTTAAAGTCGTTTTCAAACTTCAGTGAAAAACTTAGAAGTAGAAATAATTTGTGTATGCCGGTACATCGGCTTGCTAGGACTGGTAGATCTTTTCTTGTAAATTGTATTCGATTTTATAATAAGTTGCCTGAAACAGTTCTGTCCTTTCCTAACAATGTATTCAAAAAGTACATTAAAAATACTCTCTGTAGAAGGGCTTATTATGGAATTGATGAATATATAACTGACAAAGATGTCTGGAAATAATTCAGCACAGACTACCTGTTCTTAATAATCTTTAATTTTACCATTTGATATCATTATTGTACCAATATGCTTATGTATTTTTTTGTTTTTGTAATATCTAATTGACAATTTTAAAAGAGACCTATATTGGCAAGTTTCTTTCGGCATTTCTTCTTAGCCAATGGTCATTTCCGAAATGCTAGTAGATAAAAAAAAAGGAAAAAAGTAAAAAGAGAATTAAATAAGATACAATAAGATTATATTTCAAAAACTGTAAGACGTGTCTAAGTGCCCGCGAGGGCCCAATGGCAAATAAAGAATTTTTATCTTATATCTTTTAATTGAAATCACATCTGAAATAACTTTTGACGATGACGGTCCAGGAATTGAAATCATATCTGAAGTCACTTTTGACGACGACGGTCCAGATATTTCCATTTCATCTCTTTGAGCTAAAATAAAATTCATTCATCAAAGAAACATTATTGAAATGAATAATTAAGTAAATCCAAAATTCCAGAACTTAATGAGAGAGTTGCTATTTACGAGTATCATCAATATCAATTTGCTTCTCACCAGTTGAGTTGATAGCGTTTTCTAACTCTTCCTCTTTCTGAAGAACCTTTTTTATGGAATCTGGCAGTGTTTCAATTCTAACATGAGCTTTTCGTCCTAGATAAAAAAAGCAATTAATTAAATTCCGGAATAAATAGTTGATTAGAAACGTGTTCGAAATTATACATTAAAGTATGCTTATTTCGTTATCAGCTCCCCACCGAGGGGCACGAACCTACCCTAAACTAGGGTGAATAGGCTATAGTCGACCGCGATGGCCCAGGCGTGTTCGTAAACTTCACACACTATATTTAAATTACTTCGCACGTGTGTGCAAGTTTTCTCACGATGTTTTCCTTCACCGTAAGAGCGTCGAATATACGTACATATGTATTCGAAAATTGAAATACATTGGTACCTACGTGGTGGGGCTCGAACTGGCGTCTCCCAGATAAGAGGCAACCGACCTAGCCGTTGCGCCACCGACGTTCTTGTCGACGTGCTTGTTTACTTTTACTTAAAGCTACCTATTCATATTTACAGTATTTCGCATTTATAGATAGGGACTATACTCGCCAAACATAACTTCAAACGGTGATTGTTGTATGCCATGATGGTATGCGCAATTTTTCTGCAGTTGACAGAATCGGAGTCCCTCACTCCAACGATTAGTTTTATTATCGTCCATCCAGGCGAACAATATTTGCTGTACATGCTGATTCGCACGCTCAACGCTTCCCTGACTTTGAGAATGACGCGGTTTTCCACTATGGACAATGCATACACTATGGACAATTCGAGCCACATAACTTTTAACTCTTCTACGACATGGTTGGCAAATTCTCGTCCGTTGTCTGATTGAAGCATAGAAGGTGCACCCAAAATACAAAAAATATCAAGGAGAACGTGAGCTACTTCCTGTGCTGTTTTTGTGCGTAGGGAGCGTAAAATCACAAATTTTGTCTTTAAAATATATTTGTAATCACGATCGGAACACGTTTGCATATCTACGAGTATAAGATCCACTTGTCCCCGTGTGTGAATCTCTTTAAATAACGGTTTAACGATTAGCCCCTTTTTAGGATGACTCTTTTTCTTGTGGCACGTTTGACATAAATCCAAGTAATAGTTCTTTTGTGACATTTGCATACTTTTTATTCAATGCTTTTATTGTGAGGTCTCCACCACCATGACATCATTCCAGATGAGCACGTTCAATCACGTCGAATAACTCGTCGTCTGTAACGTAGTATTGTATATTTTTTGTATCTGATTGTGGGTTAATCATTTTTTTTTCGTCCCCAAAACACACAACATCGTAGCGTTTGAGAGGGCCATACTGTAAAGATGTTTTCTTTTTATCTACTTTAGCTGATTGTACCTCACAGATAATTTGCTCATACATCTGTTTATTTTTTATATGAAATGAACACTTATCTTTATTCAAATTATTAATTTTCTCCGTAAACTTCACTTTTAAACCTTCTTCATCCACTTTTCAGTAACACCACTATTTGATCCACTCATCTTTAATCTTACACACCCGCACGCATGTCGAAACATGAATTGATAAAACAATTTACAGAGAAAGCATAAACTTGCTTGCATGAACACCGCAAGTATAACTTGTTTAAACGTGTTACAAGTACAGTCGACGTTTGACCGAGTCAGCCAGTCTAGGATCGACTAGGCAAAGCCCGAAACAGATTATTTTACTTTCGACGTTTGACTGAAAAGTTAGGAACTTCTAGGTTTGCCTAAAAATACTTCAATCAAAGGCCGAAATTGGAATATATTTCAGGGTTAGCCAGAAGGCTTTGTCAAACCTAGGATAAACCAGTCATTCTGCGAAGAGACTGCTATCAGTTCTATCAACTAAAAAAAAATCAGAAACCTTTTCAGACTTGACAAAATGGAAACAAAGGAGTTTGACATCGAGCGCGCCAAATTTAAAGAGTACGGATTCTGAGCTACTTGTTACGTCTAATAATACTAAAGTGATAACGAAGTCGTTCGAGATAAACCGGACAATGACAGATGAATCATTTACTGGTACTGAAATTGATAGCGGGACCACTGTAGAATAAATATAGATAATTGGAACACCAACTATCTTCTAGGCAGGGCCGTCTTTACCCGGGGGTTCAAGGGGTGCAGCCGCACCCGGGCGCGGGGTCCTAGGGGGCGCCGAGTGCTAGTAATTGGAAATTTTATTAACCTCTAAACTCATTCAATGTCAACGTCATTGCACCGTGGTGCATTTGAGCAGCGTGGTGGAGTATGATCTAAACCCCCTTCAGTTGAAGGGAGACCCGTATCCCTGCAGTGGGATGAGTAAGGGTTGATGTGATGATGAACTCTTGCAATACAAGAAGTACCGCTCGTCCGTTGCCTACCCAGTTGCAAACACAGCAACTCCGTAGGAGCTTACTAGTAACCTCATGACTTGCAGGTACAACAAACCTACATGGTGTTGATATTCGGCTGTAGTATTTTGTGAGGTGGAAGTACTTCCCCAGTCGCGCAACATTGCCACGCTCCACCTCTCTTGAAAACATCTAGATCATGGCAAACAGATATGTTTTGACAAGCTCGATGGCGCAGTCGTGAATGACGCAACTTTGATACCAACGCACGTGGGTTCGATTACCACACAAGACAAACATTTGTGTGCATGAACATGTTGTCTTGGTCTGGATGATCTAAGAGAGGTAGGGCGCATCAAACGAGCCCGTCTGGGTAAGTACCTCTACCTTACGGAAAATCGCAGCTAAATAACAACTCCCTAGAAGGTTGTTGTGTTTCTGCGAGTGAGTGAGGTCACCAGTAAGCTCCTAAGGAGCTGATCCCGACTGAAACATTCATAATAACTGGAACAGAAATGTTCTATGCGTAAATAATTAAAAATAACACACTGTGAGATAAAGCCAGATGCACGTGGAGCATCACGTTCATCGTCATGTTAATTCCCAGTGGATAAGAAACTAGCCTACTGACCAACTGGTCCCCGGTTCGAACCCTGGCGTGTACCACTAAATTTGTTTTCGGATTTATGTACATATTTGTAATCATTACTTGCTCGGTGGTGATGGAAAACATCGTAAGAAAACCCGCACGTTCAAGAATTACATTTCTAAAGATGTGTAACTCAATCTAAGAAATATCTGGTTTTCCCTCTGAGTTGTGGAGGTCAGACAGGAGTCGCTCCATGTCTAAATCAGTATCTTCGCAAAATTCGGAGGCTTAGACAGCGAGCCTCTCCAATCATAATAGTTTAGAAAACGGGGTAACGCAAAGATGAAGACGCTTTGGTGAAAGAGCGGTAGGACGCATCACTGGGTAAGTGCTTTTACAGAAGACCCTAACCAAGTATATTCTTTTTTATACAACGTCGGGAGGCATACATAGCATACGGCCCACCTGATGTAAAGCACTTACCCTACGGTAAGTGCTTTACATCAGGTGGTAACGCAACACGATACTACTCGTCTTTAAAAAAAAAGACGAGTAGTATCGTCAACAGACTATTGTACGCGGTTCCATATATTTCGACAAATAAATACACTGCGAGTTTGTCATACCTGGGAAAAATCACTGACAAAATAGTTCACATATTTAGAAAAAATAACATACATGTTGCTCTCAAATCCCATAATTCACTCAAATCACTTTGTAACACTAAAGATAAAATCTCGCCCAATAAAAAATCCGGCGTCTATAAGCTGTTCGGCGATGAATGTGAACACGTTTATATCGGTCAAACTGGTCGTAATTTTATAACACGATTTCACGAACACGTATCGGCGTATAAAAACAATCGCCCTAATACATATTAAATTTTACACACCATAGACAAAGGTTTAAATCTAAATATTAGGGAACAATTAGAAATTAAGAAACATAAAAATTCTAAAATTACTCTCATGAACAAACAGACAGACGTAAACCATTCCCCACTAAATATCTTTTCGCTCACACCATCCACCCCCACCCTCAATTCAATATAAGGGACGGCACTGCGATGGATTTGTCACTTGTAGCATGTTATTTTTACGATTAACGTCTACAACGCCTGATGATGCCTCGTAGAGAGGCGAAACACGTGTCGCAGCGACGACCAGGCCAGTCGTGGCAGCGACGGTGGTGGTGGGGGCATGCGGACTCTGTTCCAGATGGCGGACGACCGCTGCAGCCGAGGCAGAGACTACCGGAGCAGCCATGGCAGCGTCGGCATGTTGCACTTACTAACAGTAGTGGGTGGGTGCCGGCCGGCGCTAGGCCGCATGAACTAATTGGTGGCGGAAGCACACAAAGCAGGATAGATTCAATTGCATGCAATGTCTGTTTGTTATTTATTACTTCTACTGCATACTACAGCCTCAGGAGAAATAGAGGAATAGTGTTTACACATAGTCAGAGAGCTAAAGTGACGATGTATTATTGACAATGTGATAATATTTCAGAGTGACACAGTCAATGGTTGCTTACCAGCATTGGGATACAGCTTCGCATCAGGGACCACCGATGGAGCCAATACACTTAACATCACTCAGGTATCTTCTGCCGTAACTGTCTTCCATCGTCTTCCAAGTAACTTTATAAACCAGTCGTTTGAGGCAAAAATACCGGTATAAAAAGTGTCTGTTTGTGGTCTCGTAGTACCCAGACGGATGGATTGCTTTGTACTTGGTTTCTTTTTATATAGAAAGGCAGTCGAATAGCTGTCGTTTTTGGCTGTTGTGTAAAAAGATAATTGCTAGTAATTTGCACCATGCACCTTTCTATCAGTACGTTTTCATAAAATTTGTAAACCTGTAAACGTTTCTGTTGTCACAGAAAATGTAACTGATTGACAGGATCCAAATTGTACACTAAAAGAAAAGTGTACATACTACGAAATACTCGTAGTATTTCTCTATCTGAAAATCTACTACTGTCTTCACGTGAAGTCTCTTGCGGGGTAGGCAGGGTGTACCGAGAGCCACATGACTCGGTCTTTACACACTTGGCTCGCTTCCTTAGCCTGGGGCTGCTGACCCCAATTTCTGATAACACACGACCAGTTTGATCGCGATCGGGGAGTCTTGCTCTTGCTCCGCCTTACATCCTTCTATTTTCGCATTGCATATCTGTTTCATCATTCTTTCCTCTAGAATTATTTTTACATGTCACTTCTTATCCTAGTACCGATAGTCTCTTATAGACCATTTCTATTTCTCACGTTAACATTGCGAACTCGGTTTACAACGTTACATCGCAGATTTTGCTCGGATTTCAATCGCGTTTATTCAACTTTCATGCTTTTTCTACAGCCGAACCAAACAAAAGAAACTCAGCTTTCTAAACATTAGCTTTAGGATCAGCACCTCGTACACGCACGTTGCGTACAGCGAGTTGTGCCTTCTGAGTGATTTTTTTACTGTTAAGAGGATTTTTCAATGCTCTATTCACACTTTGCCCTGCATTTAAACGCCTTTCCACATCAGCAATGTACCTTCCATTCTTGCTAAAAGTACATTCAAAATATAAAATCTCATCCACTTGTTTCAACACTACATCGCAACCGCAATCCTTGCGTCCATTCTGGTATCCTTTCTTCAAGTATCGTTGTTTTTTTTTGCATTATACCTTTCTCCTTATAATTCTCTTTCATTATTCATCATTCTGTCTAGTGTTTGCAGTTCAGGTGGCATATCTGTTACTATAATTGCATCGTAAGGACAAAGCGTACGGTCTGCCTGATGGCAAGCAGTCACCGTACCCTATGGACATTTGCAAACACCAGGGGTGTAATTCACGCGTTGCCGACCATGCAAAAGTTCTCTATACACCTTTCTTGAAGAACCCCATGCTGTAGTCCCTTGGGAAAACCTTGGCTGGGAGTCTATTCCACAAATTGAGAGTTGTCGGAAGAAACCTTCGCTGGAACCACACAGAACGCAACCATTGCGGCCCCAGTGTGTGAGGGTGAACTCATCTCATAGTATTGGATTATTATTATAGGTCTATAGGTGTAAGGATGCCAATAATTGGCTGGGTTCCAACGTTTCGACGGATTACGATACTATATTTTTGCGCTTTTATTTTCGCCGTACTACAGTGTATCAAGATCAGGTGTGAAAACATTATTATGTCAACCATATGCATCTTACATTCGCAGATCTTGTAGGCAAAATTATTTAAGAACTTCTTGGTTACCTAACTATAATGAGCATTTGTGTTTCTCACAAATAACATTATTTTATATTGTTACAACAAGGGTACCCTGGAAGGTGATCCATTCTGGGACTTCGTGGCTGGGCTCGTAGCCGCTCCAACCGAAGAAGACAGCGAGTGTCACTCTCCCAAGTCTATTCTTCTGGCCACTGGAAGAGTAAGCTCAGATTACAGATTTGTAACCTACATTAATATAGGGATTTCACTAAAAGTAAGAGAATGTAGAACTAGCAAATCTTAAAATGGATAGTAATCTTAAAATGGATAGTAATCTTCAAATGGATAGTAATCTTCAAATGGATAGTAATCTTAAAATGGATAGTAATCTTCAAATGAATAGTAATCTTAAAATGGCTGTACAAACGAAATACATTGAGACTATGACTAACAATCGTAGCATTTAAGAAATTATTCTAATCAGTTTATTTCCCGATGTTTTTTTAATAACGTTATTCGCTAAGGTGTGAGAATTTTTAAGTATCCTTACAATAGAAAAGTCTCTTGTCTATGTGGGTTTTACTGGTTTACTCGGCAATCGTATGTTCGAATGGGGAAGTGAATTTATCTATTACAACAATATTACATTAATTTGTTTTAATTTCTAGACTAATATACCTACACCTTGGCATCCTCGAATCGTATCTGCATCGCTGATCATGCTCGCTGGTCTGGCCGTGGTGGGTGTACCAGGGGAGCCGACTACCATGGCCGGCCGAAGAATGAAAGACGTGGTGGGCCAAGTGATGGAAGAAAATGGCATTGAGCCGCGCGTCGTGGTGGCCGGACTCACCAACGAGTACATCCACTACATTGCTACTTTTGAGGAATATCAGGTCGGAATAAGAATAGAGGGTAGGCTTCGTTGTGTTGGTGCGATCGACCACATAATGGGTGATGGTGAGATCGGATACACGAGTTATACACTTTTTTATACTATAGCTGGAGGAAAATGGTTATTTATTTTATTTAATGAACACCAACCTAATAAATATAATACAATACTAAATATAAGGCTCAATGACATGCACGTTCAGCTTAATGTTATTATAATAGGTGAAGAATGCATGCGTATTTTAAAACAATAAAATTTAGGATTGACATTAAAAAAGGCAAGTATTGCTCCACAGAAAGCGAAAACTAAGAAAAGAGTGACTTTTTAAATCTGCGAATGCCATTCACGAATAGATCAAGATCCATAGTCTCTCTAACGAAACGGTTTATATGCATATTCGACCACGAGAAAATTAAATCTCGATGGCCGTGAAAGCCTTGATGGCATTGAGAATGTGAGCGTTTGTAACAATTCCGGGACATCGAGGATGCCATTCGCTAACTTGTACAAGAACATCAAGTCGTGCGTACGTCTTCGTACTGAGAGAGACCTAATTTTGAAGTAATTCAATCTATCTTCGTACTTAATAATATTCTTGCTCAGGTTACATGAATATGCAAGGTGCCACAAAAATCGTTTTTGAATACTTTCGAGCCTCTTTTTGTATACATCGTAAAATGGATTCCAAACCACACTGCAGTACTCCAAACCACTACGAACGATCGCGTTGACTAAAAAGATTTTAGTTTTAGGAGATTTAAAATCTTTACAATTTCGGAGAACAAATCCAAGATTTTTAAAAGCTCTCGAACAAATCGCATCAATATGACCGTTAAATCTTAGTTTGCTATCCATCCATACACCGAGGTCTTTCACAGTGCCGATAGTTTTTAAGATTTCATTCTTGATTTTGTATTTATAGTTAGTAATTTTTTTTTCTTGAGATGTGCATATGAAAGCACTTGGAAACATTCAGATCCATCTTGTTTTCCTCACACCAATCCATTAAACTACAAAGATCGTTTTGTAGTAGGTTTGCATCTGTAGGGGTATCTACGACTCTATAAAATTTTAAGTCATCTGCAAAAAGAAGGTAATGATGTCGATGTCGTTGATGAAAACGTTAAATAAGCAGGGAGCTAAATGTGATCCCTGAGCGACCCCAGAGCCAGCCGAAGAAGTACTTGAAGAGTAACCGTTAACCACAACTTAAAAGGTTCTATCTGCCAGATACGAGCGACACCCACCCAGGAATGGTTCGCCGATGCCATACCTATGGAGCTTATGGAGTAATATACCATGATCGACCCGGTCGAAGGCCTTGCTGAAGTCGGTGTAGACCGCATCTACCGAAGAGCGGTCGTCAAGTTTACGGGAGACAGAATTTATAAATGAGGTGAGGATAGTTGGCGTAGATCTGTCCATCATGAATGAAATGAACCATGCTGATGTGGAGTAATTAATTGCTTAAAGCGCCAGGACAAAATAGGGTTAAAGTACACTGTTCGAATACCTTAGCAAAAACTGGTAGAATTGAAATTGGACTATAATTATTGATTAGATCGCTGAATAATGGAACAATTAAAGCAATTTTCTACTCAGATGGAAATGTGCCAGTAATGAGTGATTTGTTGTAAATAAGTGTCAAAGGTTTCGCTAACGCAGAAGCACATACCGTTGCTTATACATTATCAATACAATAAGTATCGGTGACTCTGGTGACTTCGCTGACTCGCAAAATCACAACCATGAGGGGCACCCTCCGGACATATGGGAGGGGAGGTGGTGAAGTTTTAAGGCTTCATCAGAAGCGATCGCCCCAGGGAACGGGACGACGCAAATTTCTTAAATTTTGGGTACCCTACGTTTATATGTCAGTCAGTATGTACAGAAGCTTTTAATAATGACAAATTATGTGTTATTAGCAGATTATTTCATTACATTAAATTTCGTAAAGTTCTGTTTCCCTGAACGGACTGATTAGAAGCAAGATTTTTTGGTGCAAATAGTATTCCATTCTAGAACAGTTTGCATGAAACAGTTCTGTCATTTCCCGATAATTTCTCCAAAAGTATATCAAGAATACTCTTTGTAACAAGAATTATTATAGAGTTGATTAATATCTGACCTTGATTATAATTGTTATTGATACGTTAACTTAAATTTAATGTAAGTGACAATGCTACCAGGAGACCGCTGTGCGATTTTAATACTCACTTACTACAAATTAATCACTTACACAAATTAATTCTTGTACCATGAGTTACCAAAAATTTTAAAATGTGTTTTTTTAATGTATTTTTAAACTAATTAAAATAAGTATACTTTTTTAAAATTAGTGACTGTCATAATTAACTTGGAGACAGCAAAGAGTGAGTATCACTATATTAATTAGTTATTTTTGTTTTGATAATATTAAATAGTCTATTTTAACTGACGTCTTATTTTAGGAAATTATGTTAATAAAATAAAAACTTAGATTCGTCTTTCTTTTTATGAGCTGCGTTTTCTTTATATTCTAAGTATAACTTGTATTTTTTTTGTATAATTAATAAATGTACTTATAAATATTTACTACCAGGTCCAGCGTTACGAGGCGGCGTCCACTCTCTTCGGACCAAACACACTCGACATATTCTTGAACAAGTTCGCTGAGTACGCAACTGTCGCCATACAGGTATGCAACAGTAATTCAAATTTCTTATTTAGAAGTGTTTTAGAGTTCGTGCCAGAAGAGTAAAATGGAACCTAATTATAGTTATTATCTATCTGTCAGCATGTTACATGTGTTCATAGAGCTCAGATTGTACCTTAACAAAATTATTAAAAGACATGAAATTATGATATTTTGTGCATGATATCAGACCAGCAGGCCTAGACAAGTGGCTTTCTACTGTCGTTAACGCTAATAGAAAGATAATCAAAATGTATGGGATTGACATTAGCTTACGAAATGTCACGTGATCTAACGTAGCGAACGTTAAAAATGGTAGCCAAGTGTACAATAATTTTCTATTCTATGAAACGAAACGCTACAAGCCTAGCCAAGTGGCAACTTTGACAAGCGCAATCGCTAATAGAAAGATAATCAAAATGTATGGGATTGACATTAGCTTACGAAATATCACGTGATCTAACGTAAGCGAACGTTAAAAATGGTAGCCAAGTGTACAATAATTTTCTATTCTATGAAACGAAACGCTACAAGCCTAGCCAAGTGGCAACTTTGACAAGCGCAAACGCCAGCGAGCGTTTCGTTTGTACGACAAGTAGTCGAACCACCTTGTAGATAACGATACAATATGGCCATTTCTTTGGTGTGTTTACAATATTGTGCATGGTTCAGTTTGTTTATTGAAAAAAAATGCATTCATTAAGCTTACTGTTGGCTGCGCATAATGAATAAGTGTGACTCAGGTGCCAAAGGAGAAATCTTTCTTGTCGGCTTGGAGCAAACAGCCGAAATTCTTTAGAGCGATTTATGTTGAACAAAGACACATCTCAGAGACTTTGTTTCGACCTCAGACCAAGTTTCGACCTACACGCTCACGCGTCGTAATAAGGAAATAAAGAAATTCCCCTGGAAATAAAGGTAGGTGACCTTACTGATTAATATGAGCGAAATATCAAATGACGTCAAGGTTTAGGCTTTGTGCTTTTAATTAATTAAGTCTATGATGTTCTTATTAAATATTTTATTTTCGTAGGTTCTCTGCAAGTTTCGAATGGGTCCCAAGGAACGTAGGTGTCATCCAACATTTGCCTCAGCGAACGAAGAGTCGGTGCATAAGCCAAGTTGTGGAGGCACACATTATGAATCCTATTTTACAACAATGGATAGTGTTCCATACAAACACATCAAGAAAGGTCGACAATAAGACAAGAGTGAGTAACCATATCCACTATCACCTCAACTTCGTCAGAGTTTAACCAAATAGCCTATGTCCATCAATCATTTTACCTATAAAATTGTGACAGATTTTTTAAATAGATGTAATGAATCTAGAGGTTACCTATAAATTTACAAAACTCTCACTCAGACAATATGTGTGCATATAATACTTAGATTGGTATTCTTTATTTGTAATTATTATGATGAGGTTGGTAATGTACTGACATAAAGTTCATGTGGTTCGATTTCCACACAAGGCAAATATTTGTGTGCATGAACCATGTACATAATAACTCAATGGCATAAACAAGTTTGTTTGTCTTGGACTGGATGTTCAAGAGAGTGTTGTGTTTTAAGAGAAGTAGGGCGCAATAAAGAAACCCATTTGGGGAAGTACCTTCACCTTACAGAAAATTACAGCCTATTATAAAATATATAGGATAATCTAAGTTATAAACTATCCATGTACAAACTTTTATATTCATAACTTCTATTTTTAAGTAGGATAATACCTACATTCACTATAATCATGTCATTTTTCATTATTATAGGTCATTCTGGATACCCACAAAGAGATTGGAAGTGTTTGCATAACCATCAAACTCCTCATTACCATCTCAGTCTGATTAATACAATGAACATTCGAACAAGATTGTAAGAAATGGAAGACATTTTGACCTGTAACACAGTTTTCATAACTACCACAGGCCTCAGGGTCACTAGGAAACGTAAATTATATTATAATACATTTAGAGTTTATAATTTTATTAAAAATGTGTACTGTAGTATATTTATTTACATCAACACTGTTTTGCAGTCTGGGCCTAATTCAAATAAGTATTTTCGAGTTTCATCAGAAGGTGATGTCAGGAGCCTTAGAAACCGGTGAGCATGCATAAGAAGTGCAATGAATGTTCGTTGCACTTCTTATGCATGCTTACTGGTTCACAAAGAAACAAGTGAGGTTTGTAAGGATCGAGTCATGTAGCGCTCAGTTCTCTCTGCCTACCCCACAAGGGATTTGATTTGAAGATATAGATAGATTTTAGCATTGAGTACAGATATATAAGCAATATGTATCAGTGTATTGTTTAAGTGTTAATGTTTATTGGTTTTGTAATAATAAATTTTATTTTGTTTGAAATTAATATTAAAAGAAAAATAGTCTGCAACATTTTTCAAAATTATAATTTTATTAGATATATCCTATATCATTTGTTTATTATTTAAATACGGTTTATTAATTTATAAAATACATTATATAATTGTATTAATTTATATATTTTACTTACATTCTTAGTCACTATATTACAGGTGAATCACTACTTGGTTACTACAATAAAAGAAAAAATATTTAAGAGGTTTTGTGTGCATATTATATACATAATGAATGTATTAAACAGAAATCAAACTTACACTGTGTTTTCCTCACCAAACAATCAACAGTTATTCTTTATATTACAAGTTCACCCAATAACTCAGTGCATTTTTTTACACAATGTCGAGGAGACATACAAGCATACGGTCTATCTGATGTAGAAGTTACCATAGCCTACAATTGTTAGGGACTAACTGCGCAGTTGTCGCTTGCCACTCATTGGGCTGACTGGCTTCAACCAGTGGCGTAGATGTCGGTGCAGGTGGCAATGGTAGTGATGATGGCTTGGTAAATTAATTTGAAGATTCTGATGTCTGTGACTACTAATCAATGTTCCTTTTTTTAAACAATTTATAAAAATACATTTAGATGGTTGTGCACAATAGAAAAAAACTGAGAGCAGCTATAAAAATACACTTCTGTCAGCATGAGGAACATCCAAAACAATTTGAATTTTTCTACAAGGAGGTAGGTGTCTCAAAATAAAATTAAACACATGTTTATCAAATTTGTTTTATAACTACATATTGATCGGGTATTGTATGAACACTTGTCTCACAATATCACTGTCAAAGGCTGTTTGTAATATAATTAATCACAACTACATTAATACATCAAAGTTGTGTAAAGACCAATCATGTGGCACTCTATTCTTTCTGCCTATATCGCAAGGTACTGGTGTTAAGTTATACATACGTTAATACGTGTTTACCTCACATTTCACTGTGAATACTGTTATCGTAATAATAGCTAGAGGACAAGCAGTACTCCCTAAGGGTCTCTTGTGTTCTTACGTGTAAATGAGGCACCAGTAACCGCCTAAGGAGTTGCTGTGTTAGCAGTAGAGGAAGCATCACGCGAGTCATACTTAATGTATTACAAGCTTTCGTAAGCTACAGTAAGAGTTTTTGAACACCCACCACCAATATACATTAATAGCATTGCAATTTCATTCCACACCCGGCCACCTCTCATCCGTCCTTGAGCACCGGCAAAGCACCTAGAAAGGTCAACGTGCCTATAACATAAACAAAAAAGACATTTTTTTTTTGGTACTTTTTATCCCCGAGGGGAAAGGCAAAGGGATCTAGCCCATACAGCCAAGTCATCAGTTTAGAACCATTTGAAAATCTTAATTCTATATTCCAGCTTCAGGAACTGTGCTGAAAAAATATTTGGGAAGGGTACCTAGACCCAATCAACCCAATTTAAATACCACCCGTAAAACGATAGTGAGTTTTACAAGGCTTTCTTGATGAACTTATTCACGTCTTCCAAAAAGTGCATAAACGTATTATATTTGAGTTTTTTCATTACTGTATAATTTCATTAGCACTTATGTTACAAAACACTATCGAAATTGTCACATAAAACTAATTTTACACTGAATTGTAAAAATTTCAAGTATAAGAACAATGTCACTCGTCAAAAGCGCGGGAAGAAGTGACAAAAAAGCCATTTGAGACACATTCCAATGCTCTGCTTATGCATTCCGCAGGTATTATGCATGTAAGTACATCTACGTAACTTTACTAGTGGATTTGGGATAAAAATATAATCATAAGACGTAACTTTCCATGAAATCTATAAGAGCTGTGAATTGCTTCAGACTAGCTTGGCCACTGGTTACATCTATCAAAATATAGTTAAGTTATCTATCAATAAAATCATTGTAGACAACTTACCTATGGACATAATATTATACATTCATAAATAAAAGTAAGATATAAAGTTGTAACCATTATATAAAATACTTACCGCTTTCTAGTCACAGCATAAAACTTTACGAAATACAACAAAGCAATTGGGCGCACAAAACTTTAAACACTAGACACTTCCCGCCGTAACCGCGGCTTACTCAGTTCAAGAGCTTCTTCCTTCCCGCGCTTTTGACGAATGACATTGTTGTTTTACTTGAAATTTTTACAATTCAGTTTCAATATAAAATTAGTTTTGTGTGACAATTTCGATAGTATTTTGTAACATAAGTGCTAGTGAAATTATACAGCAATGAAAAAACTCAAATATAACACGTTTATGCACTTTTTGGAAGACGTGAATAAGTTCATCAAGAAAACCTTGTAAAAATCACTAATCGTTTTACGGGTGGTATTTAAATTGGATTGATTGGATCTAGGTACCCTTCCCAAGTATTTTTTCAGCACAGTTCCTGAAGCTGGAACATAGAATTAAGATTTTCAAATTGTTCTAAACTGAAGACTTGGCTGTATGGGCTAGATCCCTTTGCCTTTCCCCTCGGGGATAAAAAGAACCAAAAAAAAATCTGTCGGTTCAAAATATCAAATGATTTGAGACTTCTTCCCGCGCTTTTGACGAGTGACATTGTTCTTATACTTGAATTTTTTACAATTCAGTGTAAAATTAGTTTTATGTGACAACTTCGATAGTGTTTTGTAACATAAGTGCTAGTGCAATTATACAATAATGAAAAAATTCAATTATATTACGTTTGTGCACTTTTTGGAAGACGTGAATAAGTTCATCAAGAAAACCTTGTAAAATTCCTATCGTTTTACGGGTGGTATTTAAACTGGGTTGACTGGGTCGAAGTACCCTTCCCAAGTATATTTTGAGCACAGTTCCTGAAGCTGGAACATAGAATTAAGATTTTCAAATGGTTCTAAACTGATGACTTGGCTGTATGGGCTAGATCCCTTTGCCTTTCGCCTCGGGGATAAAAAGAACCAAAAAAAAAAAATCAAATGATTTGACGTTTGCGATAGAAACCATAGACACCGTAGTGATTTTTATCGAATCTTCGAATAGAATAAGCGTTCGCTTACTATCTACTTTCGTTAACGCTAAGACGTTAGCGATTGTAGATATAGAAACGCTTCGAAGCGTTTGCCACTTGTCTAGGCCTGCTGAACCGATATAAATAATATAATTTAAAATATAAAATAATAGGAAGCCTGGACATGAAACGATGCGAAAAATAAACCTTGGCTATCAGAGCCATGCAATGCCCATTATTTTGTATAGAGTGAGTCTTTGCTTTGGTATTACAAGCCTATGTATTTATCGTTTCGTTTACTTAAATGTGTTGCTTGTTTTGAATATTTTTATGTGAGTATGGACGAAGATACATATTGTCCATTTTGTTCTACCGGTTGTATAACGGGTTGTGTTCTGAGGAGTTGTTCGACATTATGCCAACAGCCTCGTTTTACAATCACACAGCTCGCCGAGGGCTGGAAGTTCAGCCTCATACACTGGAACCGCAATGGTCGCGCACTGTGCGGTTCACAAGAAGTTCTCTACCGAGAACTATTAAGTTGTGGAATGAGCTCCCTGCGGAGGTTTTCCTAAGGGACTATAGTATGGGGTTCTTCACGAAAGGCGTGAAGAGGTTCTTACAGGGTCGGCAACGCAAGAGTGACACCCCTGGTGTTGCCAATGCCCACAGGCTACGGTAACTGCTTACCATCAGGCACGCCGTACGCTTGTTTTCCACCTTAGTGGTATAAAAAAAAAACAAAATCAGTTCTGTCCCTTCCTGACAATGTAATCAAAAAGCACATTAAAAATACTCTCTGTAGAAGGGCTTATTACCTATAGAATTGATGAATATGTAACTGACAAAGATGTCTGGAAATAATTCAGCACAGACTACCTGTCCTTAATAATCTTTAATTTTAACATTTGATATCATTATTGTACCCATATGCTTATGTAATTTTTCTTTTTTGTAATATCTAATTGTCAATTTTAAAAGAGACCTATTAACAAGTTTCTTTCGGCTTTTCTTCTTCGCCAATGGTCATTCCCGAAATGCTAGTAGATTAAAAAAAAGGAAAATAGTAAAATAAGAGAATTAAATAAGATACAATAAGTATATATTTCAAAAAATGTATGACGTGTTTAAGTGCCCGCGAGGGCCCAATGGTAAATAAAGAATTTTTATCATTTTTTTTATCTAGTGGAAGTAATTTCAATGTTTTAATTAAATTTCTACAACTGTCTAATGGATCTGCACTGCAAATAACTGGAACACATTTCTCTTGAGCTTTAAAAGCAGTACCTATATTTACAGAATTGCCACAAATAATGAGGCCATATCGTAAAGTTGATTCTACATATCCGTGATAAGTTAGTATAGCTGCTTGTAGCGATGTAGTATTTTTGATGCGACTTAAAACATAAACAAATCGAATTAAACAAAAGAGAACAAGGAAGACTTCCTGCGTCCACGGACGCTGCAAAGCATTCGAAACGTCAGGTTCAACAAAATAAATAAAACACGCGATACTTCCGTTAAAAATTGTTTAATTCAATGTGTAACAATCGCGAAAACCTAAGACAATACTATAAACAAATTTATTTAATTTTGTACACACTTTATTTACGTGATCCTTCCAATTACAGTATTTATCTACCGTAATGCCTAAAATATTGTCGAATTGACTTTGTCTATCGATCTATATTTTTATTTATTGATTAATTGATCAGTTGCACTAGCAAGTACGTTTAAATCTGTAAAAACGCGGGCTCACAGACGTCACTACGTTTTCTCTAGGGAGCTTCTCCAGGTGTGACATACGAAGAAGGGATCATTGAAATAAAATGTTCATATTCAATACGCAATATGGATACTGAACACGCCATGAGTAAAAAAGATACTTTTTTGGAAAACGAATGAATACAGTACATACGGCACTATCAAATACAAGGTCAAGGCACACCGAACTACTCATAGCCAACGAGTTGTTGGCGTTGGCGACCATGCACCTTAGACAAATGCGGATCTGCAAGTGCACATTCAGTGAAAATAAGATTTGAAGTAGCAAGATGCTGTTGGTCAAGACGCTCGGCAAAGCCGCGGAGATGCCGTCACGCAGCAGGGATGGAGAGAAAACTACTGAACCACGGAACACGTCGACGTTTGTACGCTGCTGCAGGACGGAAGATTCCTGAAAGCTTGATTCTCCGATTTTCAGTTAAAAGGTCGATAACGTTAAAATACATCGTGGTGCACAGAATTTATCTGTGTGCAGTTTAAGAGAGGTAGGGCGCATCAAAGCAGCTCCTCTAGGGAAGTACCTCTACCTCACAGAAAACCGCAGCCAAACAACAACACCCTAGAGGGTTGTTAATGTTCCTCACTCACACGAAGGAACACAACAACCCTCCAGGGAGTTGTTATTTGGCTGAGGTTTTCTCTGAGGTTGAGGTACTTTCCCAGACGCTGCTTTGATGCGCCCTACCTCTCTTAATACTATTGAAACTGGAATACAATTCTAATGTTGTTTGATAATAAGATAGATAATATCTATCTTATTATCAAATATATTATTATATTTGATAATAAGATAGATAATATCTATCTTATTATCAAATATATTATTATATTTGATAATAAGATAGATATTATCTATCTTATTAGCTTTTGGCTTCGCTCGCGTACATTTTGGAATTTCGGCAGTTTTACTTATTTTTATTTTACTTCTTATTTTTAAGTACAGTCAGCATTAAATAGTTAGTAAAAGTACCAAATATTCTTATTTATGTCGTAATGAAGATATGTCACAATCTGTTTGGTTTTCATTAACTATTTAATACTGACTGTATAATTGGGTATTATGGTGTGAGGCAAATAGTCTCCCAACTTTCAATGATTCAACAGCCATTGTGATAAATAGCTGCCTAATACAACCAAGGTATGCTTAAAAAAATCAATCAAATTGTTTTTTAATCTAAGTATAATAATTTTGTCGCAAATGATCGCAGCGCATACATTAACCACGCGTATTACCGTGACAAAGGTTACATTTATATTGAGCAGCCCCGCTTTTTTGTTTTTTTTTTTGTTTTTCGCCCATGAAAATGTAGATCCACAAAAGAAGGACTGACCAACACCCGGGTGTGCGTTAGTCATTCTTCCGTGAGGGGCACCCTCCGGGACCCGATGGGAGGGAGGTGGGGAACTCTCATGAGTACCCTTTCAGACGGCCGAATGAGTTATGTTTATGTCAGACTCCTACTGACTAAACACTGCCTAGGGAATGCCTTTAGCCGGGAAGGCTTTAAAGGCTTCATCGGAGGCGATCGCCCCAGGGGATGCGGGGCGACGCAAAGCAGCCCCGCCTTCGCGCGCGCCTTATATACTGACCGGGAAGCGACGCGATTGTTGAAGAGCCATTTGAAAAAAAATATAAATGAGGCATTCTAAATGTCAACTTTTTAATTGATTCCTTTGTGTGTTATACAATACGTACATTTTTTTAAAACGTCACAAGTTGAAAGTTGGTACTTTATTTTTATACCACTAAGGTGGCAATCAGGCAAACGGCCTGCCTGATGTTAAACAGTCACCGTAGCCTATGGACATTTGCAACACCAGGGGCGTCACTCATGCGTTGCCGACCCTCTAAAAACCTCTTCACGCATTTCTTGAAGAACTCCGTGCAGTAGTCCCTTCGGCTGGGAGCTCATTCCACAGCTTGAGAGTTCTGGGAAGAAAACTTCTCTGGAACCGCACAGTACGCGACTATAGCGGTTCCAGCGTGTGAGGGTGAACTCCCCGCCGTCGTCGCATCATTTCGAACAACGCGGATAATCTATCGCGGACCAAATTTTTGCTCATGTGGCGATTCGCGGACCACTAGTTGGGCAAGCGGGACTGATCTGTGTCAATGCAGCTAAACTAGGACTTGATTTTTACTACAGCAACGCCTATTGTTTCATTATACTTATGTTAATTTGCAGGGTGGCGACGTACCCGAGGGCCCTGAGCCCGGAGATTACATCAACAGCACGATATCCTTCATTCTGCCTGTGTTGGCAGACAATGTTGGACTGCAGCAGAGATTCGGAGATGTGTTGGAGCAACCCCCGATCCAGGGTGCGGCGTGGGGAGACCGCGAGCGTAAAATTCGTGAGTTTTATAAATATTTGTTAAATGGATTCTGTAATAGCTTTCTCCCGTGCTTTGATGCTTATTTCCATTTGACAAAGTTAGAATGAGTCAACTGAGCGTTAGCAGCAAGCTGGCCTGTAATAAACGTGGTTCTCTCTAGAATACGTTTATTTAAGAAATTTGTATGTTTCTCGTAATGGGTACGACTTATACATTACGCTTGCACAGTTTAATATTAAGTTTAAGATAAATCTAATAATTGTAATCGAGTAACACCATCCTGTTAGAGTAGATGTTGTCAAAACTAAGTTATATTCTAATGTGCAGGTTGGAGCAAATCCTAACAACGATCTGAGGCAGGAGTCCACCTTCTCTGTCGTGGAGAGACAGGAGCTCGGGCAATGGACGGTGGTAGCTACGGATGCCGATTGGGCGACAAAGTAAATACATTAACACTTTTATATTAATTAAGTTCGAAAATTACTAGTAAATAACAGCAAGCTGTGTAGGCAGACCTGATATTTTTTAAATTTAAAAAATATTTAAATATTTTATTTTCAATTTTTTAATTTTTTAAAAATATATGGAACCCTGTACGACATCTAGCGACGAGTGCTGTTACTTTTTCTGTTGATGGGAGTGCAGTGCAGACTCTGCACTGCAGAGTGGCCGGCCATACGTTTTCCCATATGTTTTTTTTGCTAATTGGAACGATTTTGGACCGTTCTTCCTCACCAACGAACATTTAAATTTCAAATTAAAGGATACAAAACTACAATATGTTAGCTATTAGTGTGTCGATTTTGGAGTTTCTTACTATTACCGTCTAAACGCTAGCTGGATGACATCAGTCTACCCCAAACGGCAATTTTGAGGGTAATGTGGCTCCGCTGGCTATCGCAGCTCTGCCAATCAAGCAGCCCATTTGATGGTAACTGCTATTGTTCACAGCTTTAATAATAAATGATAGTGAGTCAAGCTAATTTTAAAGGTAAAGTGAACCTCGCCTGGATATGGATATGTTACGCAGCGGTTAATAATGCGACTTTGTCAACCACGCTCGTGGGTTCGATTTTCAGACAGGACAAACATTTGTGTGCATGAACATGTCTGGTTGTCTTGGTCGAGGGTTTTTTTTATAAGAGAGGTAAGACGCATCAAGGCAGCTCATCTGGAGGGTTGTTGTGTTCTTGCGTGTGAGGTTACCAGTAAGCTCATAAGGTGTTACTGTGTTAGCAGCAGAGTTGGCATCGCGTGAGTGATACTTTTGTTATGCAACGTCGAGAGATATTCAAGCATAAGGCCAACCTGATAGAAAGCGGTTACCGTAGCCTATAAACGCTTGCAACACATTAAGTATCACTCGCGCGATGCCACCTCTTAATCAAATACTCTCAAATACTTAATTTATTACAAGCGTTTATAAGCTACGGTAGCTACTTTAAATCATGTGCACCGTATGCTTGCATGCCTCCCAACGTTATATAAATAAATGATAATTAACTGTTGCTGCTGATTAATAAACAACTTCTGGGGACTTCTGGGAGACCTAGCACCCTGTGCATCTAAAACAATATATCGATTAATATTCCGAAAAGTATGACTATCCGAAACTATATAAACATATAGAAAGTTTATTTCGTTTTCTTAAATATGCATATTTTCATAAGATTTTTATTAAACGCCCCACTATTTTTACTTCTTCTTTGTAGCGAGATCTCGTTCCCTAATCCGTTTGGCAAAGATAGTGATTTTATTTAATGGAGTACATGAAATATAATCACTATCTTACCAATAGAAATAATTATTTTTTATTATGTTTTCGCACCTGCTAATGTCTCTAATTATTATAATTATGATTATACCAAATCTTGCCCGCCAATAATGTTGTTATAATTTATTTATTTCAAAATTTAAAGTTTATTATTGCGTGAAAATTTATTGCAACAGTAAATAGAATTTCGAATTATTGAAGTTTGTCTAATTCCAAATGTATATTCCTATTGATTTTAATGCAATTCTTCAAACTTAATGACTAGCGTTTAATTGCAACTCGCAAATTATTTATGGGAGAATTCACCCACAGTAATGAAATCTTATAGGAAATCAATGTTATCATGGCATTTAAAACATGCCACAGCTTCTAAAAGAGACCATAAATCATGATCGAGTGAATTAAACTCGGACCTAAACGTCGGACAGTCTTTGGCTATGATGAAGTCTGTAATGTTCCTTTCCAGCCACGCTTGTGTGGATCGAGCTTTATTACACGATACTAAGTCTTGCTGTATGGATCATTCTTGGTTATGGAAACCATGTTCTCGAGATATATATCTTGATGCAGCCGGATCGATATCTTAATACCTTTGTCACAAAAGTACAGTTCTTCTTTGTTGTGTCAGCATCCCCACTGAGTCATCAATGAAGCCAGATAATACCTAAGTTGTATCCTACTCCTCAAAAGGTTCTTTACAGCTTTGGGTGTTAACTAGCTCATTCTGCTTATTTTAAATGTTGCTCAATTGAAAAGAGATATATCACCAGTATCTCTTTGCGGGCTGACTAAGAAGTTGTTTTGATTTTGTCATCTATTAATTTTTAAATTGTCAGTTAAGTAGTAGTTGCGTGGTAGTAGTGCCAGTAGTAGTAATCTGCGTGTTCCAAATAAGCTGCAAGTCCTATGTCATCTTTTAAAATACGCGACATAATCCTGGGTGGTAAATTAATTTCCTCGGATAAAATCATTTGAACAGAATTTATTCGTCTTCGTTTCGTTCTTCGCTGCATAGATGGCGTTGTCTTTTTATGATTTTTAGAGAACAGATGTGTAGTGCATGGTGTGTATTATCTTGACGTAACTTAGTTCTAAAATGTCAACTTAATCGTACCAATACTTTTCAGTAGGTAGTTGAACAATTCGGTTACCAAGTACTTGCATATTGCCGGCAGGCAAGCAAAATCGCGCGTAGTTTTTTCTCCGATTTAAATTTGCAATTTCGATACAGAATACGAAACAAAGAAAATCCTGTGGGCTGCATACTCTAATTTGCCAAATAGTGTAACATCAGAACACAATTGGCCTATCTATCATCCTCAGGTTCATCTGGACGCGTCTCTCCACCCTGCTAGGTACGAGCAGTGTGACCATCGAGTGGGACGTCCCCCTTGACGCCATGCAAGGCCCGCACCGGATCACCTACCACGGCGCCTCCAGGAGCATACTCGGTGCTATTACGCAGTTCTCAGGACAGAGCAATGTCTTCAACGTTGATGATTCTGTAGTCAGTAGTGACTAGTGACCATTTAGTAGCAATAAACGTTCCGTCGCTAGTAGAATAATAAAAAATTAAGCCATTTGCCAATAAAATTAAACAGTAACGGATGGCATAACTTTCTGTTTTTGTGAAGCGCTTTGTATGAGCTTCTGGGTTACGGTTAACATTACAATGTTAACTGTAACCCAGAAGCTCATACAAAGCGCTTTTTAACTTTAACAATAATGTAATTCCATTAAAATGTAATGAAATATATTGTATTGACCGTTCAGTTATATGATTTTCTTATGGTTGCATAAGAATGTTAACACCATTTCTTTACCGACGGGTGTGTATGGAGCGATGGTAAAACTTTGGGCAGTAAAAGCGCAAGCCAGAAAGCACAGCTCGCTTTATACAATACAGTGTTATCAATACTATCTTATGGAAGTGAGATTCGGGCGTGGTAGAGAGAGCATGAAAGTAGGATAAACGCGGTCCAAATGCTAGCGTTGCGCAAAATTTGTAGCGTAAAGTTTGTGGACAGCCTTTCAGACAACCCGAGTTGGTCTGAAATAGAGTGTCGGTGTTAAAATTCGAAGGGGCATGCTCCATTGGTTCGGACATGTAGAAATAATGCAGGAAGAAATAATTATGAATCAAATATACAACGCGAAAGTAGAATGTAGGAATTGAGGAAGGCCAAGATTTACCTACCATTACCAAATTGATCGTGTTTTATAAGAAGGTGATCTAAGAGTCCTAGACACCGGCGAGTGTGCATGAGAAGAGCTATGAATGAGTGAGACGTGTGAGGACCGAGTCATGTGGCGCTCGGTTCTCTTTGCTTACCCTGCAAGGAAGTTAGCGTAAAATTACAGATAAATAGATAGACATCAAAGTCAAAGTCAAAATCTTTTTATTCCGTAAAAATGGCTACATTTGTTTGGAATCGTCACAATTTTTTCCCTACCGTGCAGATGACTAGGTGAGCACTGATAAAAATACTGCCAAAAAAACTCAGGCATCCCTCTTTTGGTATCCAAACAAATTTACATATTTTATTAATTACATTATAATTGGATCGACTCACTCCCAGGCATTTTTATCGTTAATATAGTCAGATACTTTATAATATGCCCTGCTACACAATTTGGCTTTAATAGTAGTTTTAAATTTGTTTATTGACAATTCTCTTATATTGCAGGGAAGTTTGTTATAGAACCGTATACATTGCCCCATAAAAGAATTACTTATTTTGTGGAGACGGCTTGCATGTAACACAAGATTATGCTTATATCTAGTATTTATGCTATGAGTATCACTCTTTTTACAAAATGAGTCTATGTTTTTATGGACATACAAAAGATTTTCATAGATATATTGCGATGCGACTGTTAAAATATTTATTTCTTTGAATTTTTCTCTAAGGCTCTCCCGGGGACCAAGTTTGTAGATAGCTCTTATGGCTCTCTTTTGTAATAAAAAGATGGTGTTAATGTCGGCGGAGTTACCCCAAAGAAGAATTCCATATGACATAATACTATGAAAGTAGCTGAAATAAACTATTCTAGCCGTATCAATATCAGTGAGCCGTCTAATAGTTTTCACTGCATAGGCTGCAGAACTTAGTTTTCCTGATAATTTTTCAATTTGTGTGACAACACAGTTGTCTCCACAGGGGCTAAATTAGTTCCATTAACATGTACATTGGTAGCCACCTGTCTTACATTAGGTGTTGAGAACTTAATTACTTTAGTCTTTTTATCATTTAAAAGCAGATTATTAACACTAAACCAATGAATAACTTTAGAGAGAGCATCGTTAACTTCGTCATAATTACCTAACCGTCTATTAATTTTAAATGTCAAAGAGGTATCATCCGCAAACAATACAATCTCATGTTTATCTCTTACATAATAAGGTAAGTCATTTATATATACTAAAAATAAGAATGGACCTAGAATTGACCCCTGTGGGACTCCCATAACTACAGGGGACCCCGAAGATCTTTTACCATTAACATCGACCTTCTGTATCCTATTGCCCAGATAAGAAGACAGAAGTTCGAGAGCCCTGTTCCTGATACCGTAGTGGTGTAATTTTCTGACAAGAGTGTCATGGTGCACGCAGTCTTCATATTTATATATATATATAACTCTTATGTACGTGTGACTGAACTAGTCCGAAACGGCTGGACAGATTTTGATGACTATCTTGTGAAGGTACCTGGATGGTTTAGATTTACGATTGGACCCGGTAGGTTCAACGCACTGCATTCGGATTTTAGGTATTATTTTATTTTCGGGCAAGGCAGAGTCTGTCGGATCCATTAGTGTACATATAAAAAACGTCTAGTGTAGCTCGGTCGCCTAGGGATTCCACATAAGTGTCCTAGGGTTCTAGACGCTACCTTCTGATAACACACGACCAATTCCAGACCAGCTCGCGGTACGTGAGTCTGAGTGAGGTGAGTGGAGAGTGAGTGAGCGAAGAGGTAGGGCGCCAAGCAGCCCGTCTGGGGAATTATCTCCACCTCACAGAAAACCGCAGCCAAATAACGACGGTTTATTGTGTCCCTGCGTACTAGTGAGGTAGTAAGCTCTTAAGGAGTAGCTGTGTTAGCAGCAGAGATGGTATCGTGCGAGTGAAACTTAAAGTATTACAAGCGTTCATAGGCTAAGGCTATAAACCGCTCTACATCAGGTGGGCCAATTGCTTGTATGCCTACCGACGTTGTGTAAAATAGTCTGTTTCTAAAAAAATCAAATAGTTTTCGAGGAGCTGTTCAACTTAATACGAGCCGCTGAGTTCCACTATCGTACCCCTCGCCATAAACTTAAATTTCAGCCTCAGAGGCAATCCACTACGGTATGCTTTTTGAGGCATTTTCTACCACGTACGAAATTGTGGAATAAACTGCCCTCAGCGGTGTTCCCGAACAAATATGATATAGATGCCTTCAAGAAAAGAGCCTATGTTTCCCTAAAAAGGATGGCAACGGATCAGTGACCCTTTGGTGTTGCTGATGTCTATGGGCGGTGGTAACCACTGATCATCAGATGACCCACTTGCTCGTTTGCCCCCTCCTCTAATATAAAAAAAAGAATTATCGATTTGCAGAGCACAATGAATATAGTCAAATCGATCGGAAATACTTTATTCCATGCTTTTCTTTCTTTTTAACCACGGCTTGTGAGCCAACTTGTATATATTGCATGTAGAGATCGAGGACTAAAAGTAGAGTCATCGTCTTCATCTGCTCAAATCTACCCACTGTTTGGCATAGAGCTTCTAATAGCCCGTCTAATGCGATCCTCACCTCAAGCCTCATAAAGTCTCTTGTTTTTTTAGGGAGAACTAAAAGGAAGATGAAGGGAACAGATAAGCTGTAGCCAATGCGGTCAGCCTAATATGAAACAGTTATCATAGAGTACTAACTCATGCAGTAATAACATTGTTCAATTACTTGCATGTGTCAGTATATTTATGAAAACATAATATATTAAAAATTCTGTGAAACTCGTAGAAAAAAAATTCGTATGCCGGTACATCGGCTTGCTATGACAGGTAGATCTTTTGTTTTACTCGAATACAATTTATAATAAAAGATCCCCCAGTCTCAGCAAGCAGATGTTGTTACGGTGTAAATCTACACTTCCATGTCAAATGTCGGTACTACCAGCGTCATCTGTTAACCCGTAAATACGAAATTTCTATCAAAAAACATGGCGTCGCCTACAGAAATTGGATTTAACTTTTGAACTCTCTATACCGAACTAAGCTTCGGTCGCAATTCTCAGGCGCAATGCCAACTCGCAGGCTGCAATATGTTCGCAGACCGCAACCCGTGGTACGCGGTTCCCGGTCGTCTGATTGCTCGCTGCAGGCCCATGGCTTGTGTCTCTGCGCTCAGTCTTGGACAAGAAGTGCGGCGCTGGTTCTTGTCAACATACCCGAAGCACCACTTACAATCAGATGAATCGTTTTGATATTTCGGTATTTTCTATAAAGTGTTAATAGTTCTAGGGGATGAATGTTTTGACCCGATAATGCACTCAAAAGGTAACTAGATCTGTACAAATGTACACCTGTTTTATACAGTGTGCAACTCCATGCATTTACACAGGCCTAATGAAGTAGGCAAATTTAAGTGTATGTGTAATCTAACTTAAAGCACGATAGTCTAAACTAGATTAATATATAAATATATGTTGTCCAAATGAAAGGAAATTTATTTACTCTGATTAAATTTGAATATGCCATGTAGAATATGGACATATGAAAGTTAATTTATGGTTCCTATTATTTTTTTCTGAAAGCGACTGTAAAGAATAAATACATGAATACATTCTCTTTATATAAGTTTGTGCATTACTTTGTCTTACCTTCCTGATAGGTTTAGGTTAAATCAGGTGGCGTTCTTTCTTTCTTTTATCTATTGTCTTTGAAACAGACTAATTATTGATTTCCTGGTTTTTGGCCTGCAAAACTCCTCGAACTCACGCCTTGCACGCAGACTAGCCACTGATCACCTTGCCTGTCTCCCACGCTCTCTGCTCTGCCGCCACTACACACATAATTGTTACAATGTAATTTTTTTTTCTATATTAGCATAATGGCTCCGCTTCGCCTGATCGTAAGCGAAAAGTGTAGCCCAAATTACAGCGGCAACTGACTGTAAATGTAGGTTTATCGTTACCGATTATCATAGCTGAAAGGAGCGGATAACAACTCCTCATAAATAAGCCTCATTCTTCGAGCGGTGGGATAACTCGTTAAATAAGTCTTATTCTCATATACAGCCTAAGCCTAACCCAGCTGTTACTCTGCCCTAGCTTCTCTTAATCCGTAGGTCCATTTTAGATCCTTTTAAGCACTTGCTATTGTGGTGTGTGAGCTTTTTGGGGTAACTAATCCAAAATACTCTCTGTGATAGATGGCAATGGCCTGAACTATATAGGGTCATTGGCCAAGTGTGTATGCGGAGGAATGTATGGGAATGTAGGAAATGAATGAATTAAATGAATGTTAGTGTAAATGCGTGATGTATGATAAAGCTTGTTTGCTCGAAGCCACATCACATACTTGATGCTTGGCAGTTAATAGGTCTTCTGGTTGAGAGAGAATTTTACTCGGGTAAAATTCTTTCCTTAAAAGGGGGATTTGTAGCGGTTTATAGCAACCAAGCTACCAAAAAACAGCTGGATCTAAATTTTATAAAGATACTCCAATTAGAGCAATCTAGTTGTTTTGAGGCGCACCACGTAGTGTTGTAAGATATATTACAGCGTTCCTGCGGCATGCCGCTAGATGTCGCTCCAAATAAAAATCTTTTAAAAAAAATTTAATAAATTTGCAAAATATCTGAACAAATATACAATTTCAACATACAGTTTTAAAATAATTCTTTAAACAGATTTAAATCTTAGAAGCTTCTAGAAATTGAATGTCTAGCCACCTCTTTTAAGTAGTTGTTATAAAGTCATTCAACATTCTAAAATTGACTGGATTAACCCGAATCGTTCGTCCAGAACGGAGTGATATCTTTTTTTTCTTGGGTAGACATAACCGGAGACGGTCGTATTGGGATCTCTGTGCCAATATATAGATGCCAACCTAGTTTTTTTTTAAATACATAGGCTACGTATAGCCGAAACTATTGTCGCGTGTGCCATCTAGTCAACAGCGACGCAAAGAGTAACCCCATTATTTGGAATTGGGGTTCCTCCGTACGGGTGGAAGACGCACGCTGAGCTGACCATCCCGCGCTCTACGGCCGAGTGGCAGCTGCGACTCCGCCACACCGCACCTCGCTAACCTGGATGCCCGGCGGTCTCTGAGAGAAGATAAGTTCTCGAGACCAAACGTAGTGGAAGCCACAACCATACCTACGACCCCTAACGTCTGTACTTCTTCTTCATTAAACTTGTCGGTATTTACATCGTCTTTTATTCTTCTCACGTAAATAACTCCTTGTTCCAAGGGCCCTAACCCCTGCGACATGACAAAAGACTACAGTGTCCTGTCAGTTGACGCTACCATGCTGGCCCTCAAGGTGCTTCTTTACGCTTCGTTTGGAGGATCCCATATTGTAGGAAGGAGGAAACACATGTCCAGGCAAGGCGTTCCATTTTCTAATAGTACGGCAGAGGTAGGAGTTACCGAACTTTTTAGTATGAGAAGAAATGTCCTCAACAGTGGAATGATGCCATCGCAAGCCTGCACGTGTGGTTCTATTACGGAGGGGAGAGGGTGGGATAAGGGAAAACAGTTCTTCTGAGCACTCAACATGAAACAGGCGGTTAAATATGCTAAGCGAGCCTATGTCCCTACAAAGTTGCATAGGTTCTAGGTTTTTTGTGACCTCTTCGTCGTCGATTATGCGGATAGCCCGTCGCTGCAACCTGTCGAGAGCCTCGAGAAGATACTGTGCGGAGCCGTCCCAGAGATGCGAGCAATACTCCACGCAGGCCCGAACTTGAGTCTTATAAAGCAGACAAAGCTGGTCCGGCGTGAAGGACCGACGCACCCTGTTCAGGACTCCGAGTTTTTTGAAGCTGTTAAGATGAGGCTCTCGATGTAATTTCGTTGGTTGTGATCACAACGAATATTCATTCCTAACACAGTCAGGTTACCTCGCATATTGAGGGAAGCACCCTGAAGACTGGGAGTGGGGTGGAATGGGGACATTTTTGCAAACCTGCCTTTTCTTGGCATTAAACTCAACCAGGTTATTGGAACCCCATTTACTAATGAGATCCAAAACCCGATTCAGCTCAACGATAAGACTCCCTCGCTTCTCACCGATTTCTGTCTGACCAATACCAGGCCCATGGACCTTACTGTCATCTGCATAGCAATGAATATTACCAAGTGGCAGCATGTCATTGATATGAAGAAGAAAGAGGGTGGGCGACAGGACGGAAACTATCTGCAAGGACGCGGATTCCACGCTCATACAGGAAGCCAGCAATCCACTTACAAAGTGCTTTATGCCAAACCCTCTATGATACAAATAAACATTTTATGTATTGAAAAAAAAATTGACAAAATATTTATTCAGTAAACACATATTAGTACATTATATTATAATTGGACCGCCTTTTAAGTATATAATACCTGTAGTAGGAGGCCCACTCTTCCTTAATTACAGTGTCTATATTCCAATAGAAATACGTAAACAAACATATACAAAATATTAAGAATTTAGTTTTTAGTGCAAGTTTATAATAAACACATGAAAACATACCACTTACATATTTTATGGTGTTGTTCTAGTGGTGATTAGCGTTGGGATTATCACCGCATAGTTCCCTGCACTCACTCGTCTCCACAACAGCGGTGTACCTTCCGTCCCTGCTAAAAGCGCTTCCAAGATGTACAATCTCATCCACTTGCTCCAACACTACATCATCAACCGTGATCCTCGTGTTCGTTCTGGTTCTCTTTTATTAAATCTTGGTTTTCTTCGCATTCAATTGTAAGCCTTTCTTCATACAATCAGGGCCTCAAAGTAGTCTAAATAAATTTGCTTGTTTGCTATTAAGATACAAACTATATACTGAGTAGCACTGACCATGACTAGACTACGAACAGCTCAATCACTCTGAATGGATGCTATAAACCAATCTATTCACGAAGACATGAGTCGATCACTTACGCACGTACTATTTGAATGACTTCCAAATATAGCATTGTTATAATATATCGAGACATGCTCTCGAGTGATGCATTGATAGTTGTTGTTAATAGAAAATATTCCTTATGAGGTGAACTTAAAGGTTTAATTCACTGGTCACGTCAATCTTAAGACGGTGACATGTGACCTAGCCAACCTAGGTACTTGTACCTATTCACACCAGACTTCGTAGCATAAAAAAAGTATTTTAGCGAAGTGTCAGTGTAGTGTGTTGAATATAGTGTAGTTTTGTAAAAAAAATGTTTTCGTTGATTAGTTAATGTAGAAGAATCATTGCTTCATTTGGTGGTCATCGCTGCAGAGGTTAGTGGAAAATAGTTTGATTTCGCAATCGTGCACAGTGGTGCAAGGCCAAGTTCTCACAAAAATAAACTATAACTGGATGTGCGTTTACAAAAACGCCTCCACTACGTGCATTCATTCGACAATGTTTCAAGAAATACATTTCTAAACGTACCCAGAAATTACATTTATAAAACGTGTGACCTAACCAAAGAAAGGTTTAACGGCGTCGGCAGTCGCTCCGTTTAAAAATCAATATCTTCGCCAAATCTTGGCTTAGGTGGCGGACCCCGACAACACTATTGAAACGGGATAACGCAAAGAAGAAAAAGATTATTACTTACAAGTATTTCAATATTTAATGTAAATAACGACATTAACATTTTTTTTATACTACGTCGGGAGGCATACAAGCATACCGTACACCTAAGTAAAGCGGGTACCGTAGCCTATTAACGCTTGAGATATATTAAGTATCACTCGCGCGATGCCTCCTCTGCTGCTTACACAGCAACTCCGTGGGAGCCCACTGGTAACCTCACTCACACGCAGGAACACAACAACCCTCTAGGTAGTTGTTATTTGACTGCGTTTTCTGTGAGGTGGAGGTACTTCCCCAGACGGGCTTTGATGCGCCCTACCTCTCTAACATCAATCCAATGTGTTCCCACTGCTGGGATACGCGTCTCCCTTCAAGCGAAGGAGTTAAGAGCATTCTTCGCTACGCTGCTACTTCACGGATTGACGAAGCCCATTGTTTTAGAACAATATAGTATTTGAACTGCCACGTGGGAAACAAATGTCTAGCCAAGCCACCACCACCGGGTCCCGGTAGAAGGGGCAGCCCCAGGAAGTGTTGGCTTGACGTCGTGAGGGTTGACATGTCAATGGTCTCACTATGACGGATGCCGAAGACCGCGGGAAGTGGAGGAGTAAAAGTAGGAAAGCGGACCCTGGGCTCGAAAGCGCAGGAAGCGACCGGGATTACCGCTCTGCCATGCAATTCTCTAAGCGACTCGTAATGGCTGTGTGCGGCGCAGTGATCACAGATGTCACAACTTTGACATCGTCTACTGCGATCACGGCTAAATTATTTGGTATTCTATAAGGCTGTAAGCGTACGCGAGGCTGTTTGCCTTGTAGAATTCCAATTCCAAACGCAACCTTGCGGCGCTAGTGTCGCACAACCATGAAAAGCGACACCAAAGAATTGCAATTTTGTGTTCAAGGCTGTGACAGCCGATGTTTCCGAGGATGTAAGGACGTTTGCTCTTACAGAATTGCATGGCAGATGATGGTGAATGAATATATGAACTACCGCATACCGTCCACAGCAATTTTTTTTAGATTTAGTGTTCATACCCACGGCTGGTCGCTTGCAATTCATTTTTAACAGCGCCATGTGACGCTCTGTTCTCCTTTCCTACACCGCAAGGGCGCTGGATGAATTATCAATAGGTTATTAGATCAGAGATTTCAAATCATATTCCTCGTAGACCCCCGACCTATATATTTTCTTCTGCCCGTTTTTTATACAACGTCGGGAGGCCCACCAGATGGAAAGCGGTTACCATAGCCTATGAACGCTCGCAGTACATTCAGTGCCACTCGCACGCTGCAATGCCCTGCTGCTAGCACAGCAACTTCTTAGGAGCTTACCTTACTTGATGACCTCACTCACACGCAGGAACACAACAACACTCCAGAGAGTTGTTATTTGACTGCGGTTTTCTGTGTATGCCCTACCTCTCTTAAAACACCTAGATCAAGGCCAACAGACATGTTCATGCACACAAATGTTTGCCCTGTCCCTGTGCGGGAATCGAACTCACGAGCGTTGGTGTCAAAGTAACGTAACAGCGCGTTTCGCCACTGTTTTTTTTTTTTGTATACCACTAAGGTGGCAATCAAGCATAAGGCCTGCCTGATGGTAAACAATCACCGTAGCCTATGGACATTTTCAACACCAGGGGTGTTCATGCGTTGCCGACACTAAAACTGCGCCACCGAGCTCGTTAAAAGATAGACTCCGTAGACCCACTGCTGACTAATGTTTGAATCTGATGGACCCCTTACTTGTCAATCAACAGACCACTTTGAGAAGCATGGGATTGAATCATTACAATGTCACGCACAACACCACTGATCTTAGTATCTGTGTACTGTACAGAGCACAATTGTTTGCTACAACTTTGAAAATATTCATGGCCGTATTGATAACGTAATGCGATCGTTACATAACTTGGCATAACATGGTGATAATGAATCGACAGTCTTTAGGGGTCATAAACATTACCGACTGATAACTGTTATCATATTAAGATACAAGCGAATTCCGACGGCGTCGTCTGAGTGTTCATGGTTAAATATCATGGTCCCGCTTTGTATAAAGCTCTCATAGCCGGTGAGCTCAAGTTGTATTCGTGAATCTACAGATCTACAAACCAATAAACCACTGCGCATGAAGCTCCCCGTCACTCACTGAAACGTAGTGATTTAGCGCCTAAATAAATCAGCGATTCGACCCTACTGACCAATAGGAGGACATGTTAAATAATAAGCCCAAAGGGACGCGTTGTTGATCCGTGCAATAGCCAATAAGAGCAATGGTTCTACTTCACCCCCCGACCCGTAGCAGAGAACAGAATTGGTAAGTAATTTCGTTTCATTTCCTTCAAGTACAGATTTAATTAATCCACCGTAATGGTTACAGGTGCTATAAGAAGTATTTTGATAAGAAAAAATCTGATGCTTTCGCGTCTCCGATATTGTAATGAGTGAACATGGCACCAATATGCTAATGTTATCAGCATATTTGAAGTTGTTAAGTTTTTACTTCTGTGGGCAGTCTCCATGACTTTTTGATATCAGTTTTCCCTTATAGTTTTGTTTGTTTGTTTGTAATATCTTTATTGTACATAAAATAACAATGAAAAATATAAATATATATAAAAATATAAATATAAATATAAATATAAATAATGCAACACATTAATAAATGTACAAAGGCGGACTTATTCCTATAAGGAATCTCTTCCAGTCAACCTTTGAGTGTCTAATTGGAATTTGGTAGGCGAGTGGCGCGGTAGTACAACATAAACGAAACAGATCATTATAATAATTAATAACAAATATAAAAGTAATAAATGTCAAAAAACAAAAATATATATATATGAAATTGAAAGTAGCTAGACAAAATAGAACAGAATATGAATATATATGTAAAGAAGAAAGAAAAAAAAATAACGAAAGAATAAAAGAAAACGAAATTAACTAAGATAAAAATAAAATCAGTCTAAAGCACCATGATCATCGTGAGAGCCTTTCAGAGCCAGTTTAAACGATTCAATGGTGGGAGACAATTTAATGTGCAAAGAGAGTGAATTCCACAATTTTGCAGCATGAACCGAGAAAGATTTGGTGTATGTACTACTGGTGTGCATAGGAATATTCAGTAAAGGATCCACTGAAGACCGCAGACGATTATCTATATCACGAAATTGAAACCTTTCACGTAAGTACTCAGGAGCAGATGGGTAGTTCGTTCAAATCAACACACGGACGAGAATTAAATGCTTATTAGTATTATTAAGCTCTCGTAAATTAATGGTATTTAATAACCCCGGTCATTTAAGGCGACACCTCGATCGTGAAGCTTTAAAATGGCTCCGCCCAATCACCCCGCGCCCCTCAATTGACACTCGACGCTCGATTTGTAAAATTTGAAATTAGCGCCTAATAGGTAACCTGGGGTCAACGTATAGTCAATGCAAACGAACAGAAAAGCTACAGAGTCGCGTCACACTTAAATAAAATTTATAATATCAATATTTAATAAAAATTATTGATTTAATTATTATTTAGCTTTATACATACTGAACCAAACATATTTATTTAAGCTAGACGGAAAACAATAGTAATAATAGTAATAAAAAACTACAGAAACGTATTCACTTTTAAAAGTTTATTGAAAGAGAAATCAATGACATCGTTTTATGTTTATATCTCTATAAGTTAACATGTCTTGGTATCTATGTTGTTCTTACTTAGGTCTCGTCCAGTGGCGCCCTCATTGAATAAAAAAACATATTATAGCATAGAAGATAAACATTATGAAATCTTATGTTGCATTTATTACGAAGATAGTAAAGTATTTTTACGTCATTAAACCAACACTCAAAATATTCCACTATCGTTGTTATAAGCAAAAGTGCTAAAAGAGGCCGTTTTTTGGCAATTATGCCTATAACAACGAAAGCAAAACATTTCAATTGTTGGTTTAATGACGTAAAAGTACGTTATTGTATTTGTAACACACGCAACACATGACTTTATAATGTTTATCTTCCACGCTAAGATACGATATTTTATTCCTTGAGGCGCCACTGGACGGCATGTATTCCCCTTAAGAAGAATGAAACACTAGCTACATAATACAACATTGTTTATCGAGAGGCTAAAGCGGGCCATTTGTTGATTCGGACACATATGTTTAGTTAGCAGATACACCATCTAAACTGCAAACACTGGTCACAGCGATGAAAGACGACTGTATGGAGAAAGGCTTACTACTGAATGCGAAGAAAACAAAGATAATGGTATTTGAAAGAGAAGAATCCAGAACTAATGTAAGGATTACGATTGATGATGAAGTGTTGGAACAAGTGGATGAGTTTGTATATCTTGGATGCGCTTTCAGCAGGGATGGAAGGTACACCGCAGATGTGGAAAGACGAGTGAGTGCTGGGAATAGTGTGAATGGAGCGTTGGGAAAACTTCTTGGCAGTAAAATCCTGAGCCAGAAGGCACAACTCGCTATACACAATGCAGTGTTGGTCCCAACGCTAACTTATGGAAGCGAGAGTTGGGTATGGCAGAAAGAGCATGAAAGTAGAATAAACGCGGTTGAAATGCGAGCGCTGCGCAAAATTTGTGGCGTAAGGCTTGTAGACCGTATTCGTAATGATGATGTTAGAAATAGAGTTGGTCTGAAAGAGAGCGTCGGTGTTAAAATAAGAAGAGGCATGCTCCGATGGTTCGGGCATGTAGAAAGAATGCAAGATGAAAGAATGACGAAGCAGATATACAATGCAAAAGTGGAAGGATGTAGGAGCCGGGGAAGGCCAAGACTTACCTACCATGACCAAATTGGTCATGTTCTATCAGAAGGTGATGTCAGGAGCCCTAGAAACCGGCGTGCGTGCATGAGAAGAGCAATGAATGTTAAAGAAGCGAGTGAGATATGTAAGGATCGAGTCACGTGGCGCTCGGCTCTCTCTGCCTACCCCGCAAGGGATTTGGCTTGAAGTTATAGATGTTCGAGTGTCATAATGGCTGATAGCGCCGAGTAAACACAGGATTTTTTTATTTCGAATAAATAAGAGAAATAAAATTATCAGATTGAATTAGATTGAAATTGAAATAGAAAATTGGAATTTTTTTGCAACTCCCTCCTGGTGAAGATTCACAAGTTATTTTACACAGTTAGGTATAGCTCTGGTAGGGATCCTAGCTTTTTCCCTAAATATAATACACTCTCGAATGACTAGGTATGCGCTTTCACTAACAGTCAATTTAACTTCGCGAATTTTATAAAAAAGTACAGGAAGAACTTGACGGTTAGACGGTAATTTTGCGCCTATTATTTGATCATTTACGTCTCCAACTAAGAAAATACTTGATTTATTGCTTCTCAATTCCACTGCCATCTTATAAAAGTTAAAACATTACGTATTAATCACGAGAATAACTGACATTCAAAATTAATAGACGGTTAGGTAATTATGACGAAGTTAACGATGCTCTCTCTAAAGTTATTCATTGGTTTAGTGTTAATAATCTGCTTTTAAATGATAAAAAGACTAAAGTAATTAAGTTCTCAACACCTAATGTAAGGCAGGTGGCTACCAATGTACATGTTAATGGAACTAATTTAGCCTCTGTGGAGACAACTGTGTTCTTGGGTATAACAATTGACTCCAGACTACAAAGGGGCCCACAAATTGAAAAATTATCAGGAAAACTAAGTTCTGCAGCTTATGCAGTGAAAACTATTAGACGGCTCACTGATATTGATACGGCTAGAATAGTTTATTTCAGCTACTTTCATAGTATTATGTCATATGGAATTCTTCTTTGGGGTAACTCCGCGGATATTAACACCATCTTTTTATTGCAAAAGAGAGCCATAAGAGCTATCTACAAACTTGGTCCCCGTGAGAGCCTTAGAGAAAAATTCAAAGAAATAAATATTTTAACAGTCGCTTCGCAATATATCTATGAAAATCTTTTGTATGTCCATAAAAACATAGACTCATTTTGTAAAAAGAGTGATATTCATAGCATAAATACTAGATATAAGCATAATCTTGTGTTATATGCAAGCCGTCTCCACAAAACAAGTAATTATTTTATGGGGCAATGTATACGGTTCTATAACAAACTTCCCAGCAATATAAGAGATTTGTCAATAAACAAATTTAAAACTGCTATTAAAGCCAAATTGTGTAGCAGGGCATATTATAAAGTATCTGACTATATTAATGATAAAAATGCCTGGGAGTGAGTCGATCCAATTATAATGTAATTAACAAAATATGTAAATTTGTTTGGATACCAAAAGAGGGATGCCTGAGTTTTTTGGCAGTATTTTTATCAGTGCTCACCTAGTCATAAACTGCACGGTAGGGAAAAAAAATGTGACGATTCCAAACAAATGTAGCCATTTTTACGGAATAAAAAGATTTTGACTTTGAATTTGAACAAATGAATACCGCGAGTACGTGCGGCACTGCCGCGCAACTTGTATGAACATGTTTCGATGTAATTCGGCACGGATTATCGTAATCCAAATAAGTTAAAAATTAATTTCCGAGTGTTTTAAAAGCAAATGAACAAAACTAAGACATATGCGTTAGAAAATAAAAACTTTGAAAAATAAGGGACACCCTAATATACATATATACAAATAGATTTTATAATCTATTCATATTTAAAAAAAACATGTGACAAATGATTTTCTTGCTGTTTCATAACTTTAACTTCAGTATAATGACGTTTATTGTATTTTACTTATGTATACTCTGTGTTTTGTATTGTTGTACGTTTCCTTGTTATTTATTAAACTCTCAAGAAGAAAGAACCAGGACCATCTCTGATGTTGCAAAATAAATCTAATCCGTACAATAGTTCAATACTAACCACAATGTATAGAATAGATGATTTTTTTGTGTTTTCAGTGTTGGTTCATAGTAAATATTATTTGTTTTCACGAGTACCATGGGTATAAGTATACTATCTATCTATATCTTCACGCTAAATCCCTCGTGAGCGCCACATGACTCGGTACTTACACACCTCGCTCGCTTCTTTAACATGAAACATACCGAGTTTTTTTAAAAACTATCAAAATATACTATTTTACTAGTAATTATTTTAATACAAAAAAAAAAAAAAACCTCCACTGGTTTTCTATCTTCTGATTGGATAAATTTCCAACGTAAACTAACCTTCACCTACGTACAATGTCTAAGTCGGAGTTCGGTGAGCTTATAATGGTTACTATGAGTTTGTCGTCCCGTATGACACTTACGTTAAAGTAGCATATAAATCGAGTAGTGATTCTTCTAGTGGAATATGTTTATTTAGTAAGTTTCTCCTAAAAAACAAAACAGCAAAAATATTCTATTTTATAAGTTTTTATTTTAATACAAAGAAATAAAGAGTCTCCACTGGTTGCTATGTGCTGAGAACGCGAACCTTATTGGTATAAATTTCCAACGTAACCTGACCTCCACCGACGTACAACTTCTAAGTCGGAGTTCGGTCAGATTATAATGGACATAATAGGAGTTTGACGTCCTATATAGGTACGCGGTCAGCCTGTGGATAATGTATACCAATTATCAAATGTTACTGTTTATTCCTGCAAAAAATAACTCTTATTTAATTAATGCAGTTTTATATAGAGTTATTAAGTAAGCAAAATTAAAAAAAAGTTTGAAGAGGAATTAAATAGCTTGGGCCAACCATACCTAGGAACTGTTCTAAAAACTAGAAATATGTCTACACAATGTTATTATAATATGTTTAATGAATATAATAATTAAAAAAAAAAAATACCTTGTCTTGTTCGCCTCCCCCATTCTACGAACATTTTCTTTGTATTTTTATTCTATATATTTTCTTTTTAGTGTTCCCCATTATTACAACAGTATAATAAATATATATAAACCTATAATATTATTTACTACTTATATCTAATAATAATACACTTACGCTAAATACTATAATATTGAATATTTACAACTATTAATTATAAAAACTTCGGTGTCGCGATGTAAATGGAGCGAGCTCGAGCAGACAGTCGACATAGGTCTTACCTCGAAGCGGGCTGCAGCCGGACTGGCTGGATGTAGTTAGTCAACGCGTTTATAATCCTCATTACCGCACAATAAGGTCGAAAACACGTAGCACCCAAGACGAATGTGATCGCTTAGAAATTGTCAGAAACTTAAAATATCTTTAAAAAATTTCATGTTTCACTTATCAAAATATGCAGCAAGCATATTATAAACATAGATATTACTAATAGATTTAAGTAATTTTGAAGCGTATAAACAGAACAACTTCGTTGTAATTTCAAAAATAATGAATTTCAGGAGGTGTTTTCGAAAGTAATTATTATCGAATCAATTTTACACAATCGCGTATTTGAGCAAGCAAATTCAAGATAAAGAAATGAAGTTATTTATATTAAAATCTTAGATCCGTCAGTTTAGTCATTAGCCTATACTATTCGATGAAAGTTGGTCTAATTTTTCGATGTGTCGCCTTAATGGGCCCCTGTGAGAAGATTGATAGACTGCAGTACCCCTGCTGTAACCCCGTTCGGAGTTTAATGGTTTCAATGGAAGAAGTTAGCAATATTTTGACGAGCTCGGTGACTCAGTCGTGAATGACGCGACTTTGACACCAACGCTCATGGGTTCGATTCTCACACAAGGCAAACATTTGTGTGCATGAACATGTCTGTTTGTCTTGGCCTGGATGTTTTAAGAGAGGTAGGGCGCATCAAAGCAGCCCGCCTGGTGAAGTACCTCCACCTCACAGAAAACCGCAGCCAAATTACAACTCCTTAGAGGGTTGTTGTGTTCCTGTGTGTGAGTGAGGTCATCCGTAAGCTCCTAAGGAGTTGCTGTGTAAGCAGCAGAGGAGGCATCGCGCGAGTGATAATTAATATATCGCAAGCGTTAATAGGCTACGGCACCCGCATCAGGTGGGCCGTATGCCTCCCGAAGTAGTATAAAAAATGTTATACCGTAACCGTCTGATGTTGTATGTGACATCATGGAACATAACGTTAATTGCTCTTCTCATGCCCGCTCGCCGGTTTCTAAGGCTCCTGACATCATCCTGATAAAACGGTCAATTTGGTCATGGTAGGTAAGTCTTGACCTTACTCCGCTTACATCCTTCTACTTTCCCAATGTATATCTGTTGCATAATTCTTTCCTCCTCCATTCTTTCTACATGTTCGAACCAACGGAGCAAGCTTCCTATGTTAAGTTTTTAGAAAAAACTCGCTAATAAACTCGATAATTCCATATTTTGATCATTCAAAAATTAAATAAACATATTGCTATTTTCAATGCAATAATTCCAAAAGTAATGGCTTGTATTTTAAAGGCACAGATAGCTTATAGAAAGATGCGGTAATCGTATGTACGGATTGCATTTTAAATAAAAATTGTTAAAAAAAATGAAGCCGGTTTCAGTGTATTCCACGTCTATTCACGTAGTTCTTACGTTTTTACTGGCGTTGTTACAATGAGTTTGGATTCACTTTTATATTTAATGATTTTTATTTCATAAATTTTTAGATTATCACTATCTTCACCAAAATTACGTAAAACCATTATAAATTCAAGGAAGAAAAATCAAAACTAGTTTATAAACATAACTAAAACAGAGAAAAATACATTTTTAAAATTTGATAGCCTATTAATACGAAACTAATTTGCGCGCTTCGGTGTCAGTGTTTATTCACATAAACTACTTTGTGTGCTTCTGACACCGAAGCGCATAATAAAGTAGTTTATGTAATATAAACTATTATGTGTGCTTCCGCCACAGAAGCGCACACATTAGTTTCGTTCAAACGTCTGAATCTAGTAATTATTTAAAATTTAAATATTCCGCATTTATTATACTCATGGATATGTCAGATATCAAATTAAGAGTGTTTGTAAGATATGTTCAATAAATCGTTAAATTCATCCTAAAAACCGTCTATCGGATTTATCGTAAGACCTATCTTAACAGAACACAATTTGTGTTTTCTAAATCAATTAAGCTGTTACTCATACATTGGAAACGTAAAACTTTCCCTTTTCCAAAATCGCTTAGAAAAGTTAGTCGTGGAAAAGCACACATTATTGAACATGATTTATCCGTGTGTAAAATAAGTAGGTACTTTTTTCTGTGGTACGAAACACACACTTTAAAGCGCCTATTTACCAAATGGTCCCCGGTTCGAATCCTGGCGTATATAGCTAAATTCGTGTTTTCGGATTTATGCACGTATTTGCAATTATCACTGGCCCGTGAAGGAAAACATCGTAGGTAACAAAGTGACGTAGTAACAAGTCTGGTTTACTTCAGGGTTGTGGAGGTGTGGCGGCTTAGGCGTGCTTGGTGACACGAGACGGCAGTCGCTCCATGTAAAAATCAGTGTATTCGTCAAATTCTTAGTCTTAGGTAGCGGAACAGCCAATCCTAACGGAAAAGGAAACGGGATAGCGATAAGAAAAGGAAGAAAAATACACACTTTTGACGAAAGTATTCCACGTTCGGTATTATCCGGTATAGGAAATATTAATAATAATTTTACAAACGAACAGACAGACAATCACTCGTATCTTGTTTCATTCATTAAGATTTAGATAACTGTTTGGGCAGCGAACTCGCGTGTGATAAGTACTTCAGTGTTGTAAACAGTAAGTGGAAGACTGTATTTTTCGTTAACTGTGACATAGTTAAGTGTATTTAATTGAAATATAATTATAAAGTTACCAGTTAATTAACTATAGGTAAGTAGAGTCAAGTATTTTTTACAACAACGTCAGGAGGCATTCAAGCATCCCACCCGATGTGAAGCTGTAATTACCGCTTTACATTACACTTGAAACATATTAAGTATCACTCGTGCGATGCCACCTCAGCTAAAATAGCAACTCCTTTGGAGCTTACTGGTGACCTAATGTGGTGCTTAACTTGCATGTAAGATTAGAATAGAATAACATTACTTGTTCATATTTTGGTGGATAGGTACATGTGTATCAAGTAAGTACCTACCAGCGAACATCTAAGGAAACTTTTCAAAGAAATATATAATCAATGTAATTTATCACTTTTAATAAATAGCGATTGTACAACTATTAATCCAAGACATAGGGCTAAGTTATGCTTAGAAAAAGACTGAGAAATCCTAGATTACATTTTATAATAAATTGCTGCAACTTTTGGCTTACTAAAACAGTTTGAAGGGTCACTAAAATCGACTTGAGGTAGAAAGGCTTGTAATCAATGAATATCCAATCGGTAAAATGTCTGCAAACATTTCATTTCTATTGTACTTTAATAATAATTTATTATATGGACATACATATTATAACTGACTGAACCTGAAAAAAATACCCAAATTAGCAAGTTCTCCAGTATTCAAATCTCTGGTAGATTGAAAAAAGGTAAATTATGAGGAAATTCTAACAATACAATAATTATTAAACATATAAAACACGTCTAGGCATTTACAAGAGATTACTGGCAAAATAAAGAATATATATAAATAAAGAAATAATAAAGTATATGTATAATATGTAACAGCAAGATACGTAAGTGACACCCAATCTGCCATAAATTGTTAATATCACTAATAGAAAAATATGAACAACAAATTGTAAGAACAATAACTAGAATTTAAATAAATTGAAAGATGCCTATTAGGAATGTCGACGAGAGGTAGACAGTTGTTCAAGATTAGTGAAAATAAAACATGTGTAAAGATTATGATTATCCAATGCAATTGGTGTAAAAAGGTATGCATATTATGACGGGAGAGATTCAACCGTGGTTCCAGAAAGTTGCGAGGATGAAGAATTATAGTTTGTAGATTGTAGGAGCAAAAAATGTGCAAGAATTGAGAAAGCAACCAGTTTTAGGAACTTCTGCAAATAATTCTACATTGAACACATACGTTAAAATAATCAATACAAAATTAAGATACGGTGTTGCTATTCATATACCGTCTCTGTACGCAGTATCTACAAGGCGTCTGCCTTGTCTGACTCTGGTGATGCAAAGTGAATTACTCCTATGTTACCACTGCCGAAAGTTTGCAGCAGAAATATGATAATTTAATTGAATCTTGGTATAAAATTTTGCGAGGGCATTCTACTGCCTGTGGTAATGTCCAACTTTTAACCTCGTAACTTGCTCGTTAGCGACGTTTCATTTGATGATACCCTAACTTTTAGCATCACCAGCATTGCAAAGTTTGGAAAATTTCAAATCTATACTGAGGTAAGTAGCATAAGACCATATCATCATGAAAGTCTATAGGGAAGGCATATGTTCAACATTGCACCTCCATCGGATGAAATTATGATACTAAGATACTGTAAGAAATGCGTAAAATATGAGTATATATTTACAAAGTTAGAAACATGATTCAAGTAAACGTCTATTAAGGCATTTTGCAAAGATATCATTTTTTAAGGTGTGAAAAATTCCTATTTTTATAAATTACAAAGTGTCTACTAGTCACATTACGTAAATACTCACTATAAAATAAGGAATTAAATATGAGTTCCGTGCTGTTTCTGGATGTCCAAGAACTGTACTATACTTTGTATATACCTATATAGTTATTAAACCCTGCATATGCCACTTCAAAATTAAAATATTAAAGAAATTAAGAATTATAATAATATGAGAGAGAAGAAGAGAGAAATATACCGTCTCAAAAATGAAACAAAACATTTGTGAAATGTGAAATATTAACTCTGAGGAATATGAAGTTCTTCTGGAGAGAGGTAAAGAAATCTTCTAGTACCTATGTCAACATCCAGAACGGATAAGATAAGGCTGGTGGATATTTTACTGAAATAGTGGATTATGCAGTGCGAGCGTCTCATGAAAACATCATGGGAAGTGGTTGATACGAAGCTTGAAAGTTAGCAGGAATCGACAAGGTTGCAATTGAGATCATCAAACCAGGTGGTACCTTTGGAACGCCCTTTAATTCTTGTGCAATATAAACTGAAAAACTGGAAGACAGATGGGACAGAGAATTAAGGGTTTTTTTGCGCATTCACGGACATAAATAAACACACACGCCACTATCCTCTCAAAAATGCCATTGAATAACTCAGTGTTTTATATGAATGCGGCATAGAATTAATTATCGAATGAAGGACTCTTATCCTTACTAAAGTAAGAAAAATTACAATTTCGACTTTTGGTGCAATAACTATAATAGTTATTTACAATGACTTAAAAGGTTGACTTGAAAGGTTATATCGAGAAACATATACTTCCGAAACGGCCCACCTAATATAAAGCGATTACTGTAGCCTCTTTACGCTTGCAATACATTAAGTATCACTCAGGCGATGCCACTAACACTGCTAACACAGCAACACCATAGGAGCTTACTGGTGAACTCACGTACACGCAGGAACACAACAACCCTCTAGGGAGTCATTATTTGGCTGCAGTTTTCTGTGAGGTAGAGGTACTTCCCTAGATGAGCTGTTTGGATACGCCCTACCTCTCTTAAAAATACCCAGAGCAAGACAAACAGACATGTAGATGCGCAAAAATGTTTGTCCCGTGTGGGAATCGAACCCACGAGCGTTGGTGTCAAAGTAACGTAACAGCGCGTTTTTTTTAAATTTTCATACTGATAATTGCTGCTGTTCGGATTTGCTCGAGCTCTCGCGGATTTTGCTGCTCATTTTCAATAATTTCCTTTGATTAATTTTAGAACAATAAAAATGGCGACCGGCATTCCTATAACTAAGAAATTAATCAACACCGTGGAGCACTGCGTTGACGACAACCTCCGAGGACTGGTCGCCACGTACCCCAAACTACGGCTTCACGCCAGGCACAGAGTGGTCACCATCAGGAGAAAGGTGAGTCGGGAGATTGAACAAATGTACATTGACAATTTACAAAGCTTCCCACTTTCTTAATCAATCAATCTTTTTATTTGTAAAACACTGGTAATTAATTACAGATGACAAAGTTTACAGAAGTATCTCCGCTTTTGCCGGCGTTCGGGTGAACAAAATATTAAAAAAATAATATACATGACGGAACGTGGATGTAATGGTAGTCAGGTGGCTCGTTGTTCATGGCGATAAAGCGTAATACCAGCGTAGTTAATCTTCTCAATATTTAATCAGTCCATTACAATAATAATCGTAACAAAAGTTATGCTCAGATCAGATTACAACGGATTCAAAATGCGGTGGACGTGACACGTGCGATTGGCTCCATTGCTCGATTCGTAATGCCGCTTCTAATGACGGTATCTCATCTTGACGTTTTTGACAACTGACCACAACCGACATTTCGAGCTAACCATAACAAACACAACCGGTGTTGCCAATCCAACGATGTCGATTCCACCCAAGCGCCGACTTGACATTTTGATCCGTTATTATTAAAACTAGCATCACGGGGATTGATTTCTTCCGGGCTTCTCAATATGGTGTTGCTACCTCTGCGACATACATAAATATTACTCATACATGTCGATATGTTTAAATTTGTTAATTGACGATATCTTACTTAATATAACTATTTGATTAGATATTATACAACTGTTTAGTTTTATAGCGTATCCTAGAATTCTGTTAACGTAAAATAGGCCTTATCAATCATCATCGAAAACAGACCTTCTCTGTATATTAGTACAATTTTCCTTCAAAGATCCCCTTGTTTTTGTGTCTCAATTTTCGAAAATTACACCCATACCCATCCCACTGTTAGGATACGGGTCTCCCTTCAATCAATCAACCAGTTTATTTGCTCGAAACACATATTTAAGATAGTGCGTGTGGTTAGCCTGCTCGCAGACGTGCAAAATTATATATACCTACCTTAATGCAAAAAATCACATTAAAATGGTGAATAAATGTCAAAAATTACAAATATACATGATCTCAAAAATATTATATTAATTGTCGTTAGTTCAAATATCCATTAATATTATAAAAACATTTATCTAAAGGCCATTTTGTCTGATTTTCCTTAAATACTGTCCCTTTCAGTAATTACATCTTCTGGAAGTAAATTATAAATGGTTATATTTATATTCCGCTTATATACCTTGTGACAGGGATGTTTAACCGAAGAGGGGTTTAGAGCATATTTAGTCATCTTCCTCGACTGAAGATTGGAGGCGGCTAGAATTTTCAAGCCGGCCGAAGTCCACCGGCGACGGCAGCCCTAATCGACGGCTTAACGTGATATACGGAGAAGCTCGTCATAGATTCATATCTATTCATAGACAGACTGAGGTCTATGAAACCGACATAAACCGAATATAATTTATTAATGCAGTATCGTAGAAGATTAATGCAATGTAGCTGGAGTGAAATCTGAAGGGAGGCGAGGGTGGGATTATTGGTATGTACTATGCCATTACAAAATATCGATGGACCCCTGCCATGAGTATCATGTCTGATCGCTACTTCTATGGCGGGCGGTATCTTGCCACTCCCTATATGGATCTTCGAAATGCCAGTAAGACACCGGCCGACGAAGACACGCTGAAGAGGAAGGCCCTGACTCTGTGGAGCATTCGTTACCGTGGTCATTACTCACCAACCGTTCGCAGCAATTGTACTCTAGGGTTATTATTATGTGTTTCTTCCTACAAGTATTAATGCCGATCATTTGATAGGCGTGCGCGGGGTTATGGGTCCAACACCCTTTGAGATGATTAATACAATGATATCAAACGTGTCGTTACTTTCTTCATTTGCAGAACGACTCCGGAAGAGTGGCGATAATAAGTGGTGGAGGATCAGGACATGAACCTTTTGCTGCAGGTACCCAAGCATCATGTACATTACAAACCTTCTTTTTTTATACTACGTCGGGAGGCATACAAGCATACGGCCCACCTGATGTAAAGCGGGTATTATCTATAGCCTAGCCTATTAACGCTTGCGATATATTAAGTATCACTCGCGCGATGCCTCCTCTGCTGCTTACACAGCAACTCCTTGGGAGCTTAGTGTTGACCTCACTAACACGCAGGGACACAACAACCCTCAAGGGAGTTGTTATTTGGCTACGGTTTTCTGTGAGGTGGAGGTACTTCCCCAGACGTGCTGCTTTGATGCGCCCTACCTCTCTTAAAACATCCAGACCAAGACAAACAGACATGTTTATGCACACAAATGTTTGCCTTGTGTGGGAATCGAACCCACGAGCGTTGGTGTCAAAGTCGCGTCATTCACGACTGAGCCACCCTCGTGAGCTTCTTCTTCCTTGCGTTATCCTGTCGTCTTATCAATTAGAATTAGCAGAGTCCTAAGGATTTGGAAAAGATAGTGGTTTTTACATGGAACGGCTGCGGTTAGACCTCCACAACACTGTGAAACTCGGTCCTTTCTTCAGGTTAAGTCTCACGACTTCGAAATATAAATAAATATGTACAAAAATCCTAATACACGGATTTAGTGGTACATGCTTATACCAGTTTAAGGTTTTTAAATGCCTTATTTGTCATATTGCTGTCTCTCACTTTGCCAAGAGGGGAAGTCAATTCGAAAACTTCCTACTCATACAAATTTCTATTGATTAAATTCGTTGTGAGTTCCAAGGCAGCTGTAGTTTAACTCTGTAGAAGGGCTTATTATAGAATTGATGAATATATAACTGACAAAGATGTCTGGAAATAATTCAGCACAGACTACCTGTTCTTAATAATCTTGAATTTTACCATTTGATGACATTATTGTACCAATATGCTTATGATTTTTTTGTTTTTGTAATATCTAATTGACAATTTTAAAAGAGACCTATATTGGCAAGTTTCTTTCGGCATTTCTTCTTAGCCAATGGTCACTTCCGAAATGCTAGTAGATAAAAAAAGGAAAAAAGTAAAAAGAGAAATAAATAAGATACAATAAGATTATATTTCAAAAACTGTGAGACGTGTCTAAGTGCCCGCGAGGGCCCAATGGCAAATAAAGAATTTTTATCTTTATCTTTAACCCCCGGGACAGCTATGACCTTCACTGTTCATTGCCTTTTTGGTGGTCGCGGCTGTTAATTCTGATGTATGGATGTTATTCAGGGTTCATCGGTGCCGGTATGCTGGATGGAGCAGTCGCTGGTGGCATATTTGCCTCACCTCCCACCGGCCATGTGCTCTACGCGATCTCGCACCTACATAAATATAACTCAGGTAAAATTATAATAACGAATGACCCCGTACCTGCTTCTTCTTTTTTCCAGCGTTATTCCGTTCCCTAATCCATTCGGATTGGCGGGGTCCGCTACCTAAGCCTAAAGATTGGCGAAGATACTTTTGACATCGAACGAAAGCGCCACATGACTTGATGCTTAGGTACACACCTCACTCGCTTTCTTTAACATTCAGCTCTTTCCATGCACGCTCGCGACACCGTCACTTTGGTCAGGTATGTAAATCTTCGCCTTCCTAAACTCCTAAATCCTTCTACTTTTGCGTTGTATATCTGTTTCGTAACTCTTTCCTCCTGTATTCTTTCTACATGTCCGAACCAACGGGGCATGCCTCTTCTTATTCAAACACCGACACTTTCTGACCAATTCTGTTTCTGACATCATCATAAAAGTAAAAAGAACAATTTATTTTAGATCCGAGCAACGAAGTTGAGGTTCTCCTACTATTGAAATTTTTACAACATCACAGCATACAAGCATACTGCCTATTTGATGTAAACGGTTCCCGTAGCCTATGTACGCCTGTAATACATTGAGCATCACTAGCGCGATGCCACCTCTGCTGCTAACACAGCAACTTCTTATGAGATTACCGGTGACCTCACTCGCATGCAGGAACATACCAACCCTCCAGGGAGTTGTTATATGCCAGCACTTACTGTGAGATGGAGGTACTTTCGAAAAGTAAGTCGAGTTGCTTTGACGCGTTCTACCTCTCTTAAAAACACCTAGACAAACAGACACGATCATGCACACAAGTAATTGTCATGGGTACCCAACCGAAATGAATTGAACCCGCAAGCGTTATATATTGAAATCCTAGTACATCGGTATGAACCTAGAGTGCATTGTAAGCATTTATAAGCTACATAATTATTTATATCTACATTTTCAGGTGGTGTCATCATCTTACTTGGAAACTACACAGGAGACAGATTAAACTTCGGAAAGGCTATTGAGAAAGCAAGAATTACTGGAATCAAGGTATAGACTTCAATAACTCATTGAGCCCTTGAGTTTAAGGAGAGATTTTGCCTCCCTTTGCGAGTTCTACCGATTGTACAATGGGTTGTGTTCCGAGGCGTTGTTCGACATGATGCCAACAGCCTTCTTTTACAATCGCACAGCTCGCCGACGGCTGAGAGTTCATCCTCATACACTGGAACCGCAATGGTCGCGTACTGTGCGATTTCAAAAAAGATTTCTACCGAGAACTATCAAGTTGTAGAACGAGCGGCCTGCCGATGTTTTCCCAAGGGACTACAGCATGGAGTTCTTCAAGAAAGGCGTGAAGAGGAGTTGGCAACGTAAGAGTGACACCCCTGGTGTTCAAATGCCCATAGGCTATGTAACTGCTTAACATCAGGCAAGGCCGTACGCTTGTTTGCCATCTTAGTGGTATGAAGAATGGGCATGGCACAAAATCACATTTCCTACTTTCTCAGTTTCAACTGTACCTATGTTAAAAAGAAAAAATATTTTTAGGCGAGAAAAATAGTTAAAACTAAGTGGCGCCCTCATTTTGTTTTAATAAGCACATTTAACTCCTGGCGGCAACATCGTGGCGCTTCTGGTGTCCATAGTCGTAAGTACTTACCATCAAGCGGGCTGTACGGTTATCAATGGTGTGCAGTGCTGATCGCCATACGATATAGAAGAGCAGGGTAATAAAACAACTAGTATTCGTATATTCAAGTCCAAGAGTAATAGTCTCTTTAATTGTTCCATCGATCTCTATATATAGAAGATGTGAAGCTGACAGACACATTTCCTCGCTCACATACAGAACGTACTATTATTAAGAACCATGTACACCGGCGAGCATGCATGAAAAGAGCAACGAATGGTAAATAAGCGAGTGAGGTATGTAAGGATCGAGACACGTGGCGCTGGGATTTGTCTTCCCCGCAAGGGATTTGGCGTGAAGTTATTGATAGATAGATAGATGTACACTGAGATTCCATATAATTTAATTGCAGGTGGAAGGAGTGATCGTGGGGGAAGACGTTGCGTCCAGTGACAACAAGACAGGCGGGCGTGGTTTGTGCGGCGAGGTTTATTTATTTAAGGTAAGCATACATAAGTTTCGGCGTTGGTGACAGCAGCATAGACCACAGCCTATATATGGGTTTGATCATCTCGATTGCCTCCGCGAACGTTTAGCCTTTGGTTCCAGTTGATTACGATAGATGACAGTCGTTAAGCTAAGTCAGTAGCCTTCGGGCACCTTGAAAATTCTGGCCTCCGCCAAAGTATTTTTTTTTTGGGCAGGGCCGCCTCTCATACCCACCACTGTGTCTCCTGTGTATCCAGAATTAACTGCGGCGACCACCAAAATGGCAATGAACAGTGAAGTCCATTGCCGTCCCGGGGGTTAAACTACAGCTGCCTTGGAACTCACAACGAATTTAATCAGAAGAAATTTGTAAGAGTAGGAAGTTTTCGAACTGACTTCCCTCTTGGCAAAGTGAGAGACAGCAATATGTAATAAGGCATAAAAAGCCTCAAAGAGATGGATAGTCAAGTGAAGCTCAATCGTGCATCACGGTTTATCATATATCTAACACTATTGGGACCTAAATTGTGAGTTGTTACCTAACACATCGATTCCAATAATATAGATTGCAGAACCGCCTAAACGCCCGGTAATTCTACCTTGTTGCCACCACAGTTCACCACAGTCCTTGTTCCCACAGTTCATCATACTCCGTTATACTTGTAGTACTTGTGAACTTGTGAACTGTACCACAGTACAGTGGGCCAATTCTGCTAAATAACAGCAACTGCACGTTTACACCTGTCACTTGAGTCGTGCAGGAATAGTGCAGTGCCGATAAGTGTATTCTACTAAAATTTCCTGCACTGCAACTGCGCTGGAACTGCGCGTATGCTGCACTGCAACGGCACTGTAACTACGCTGCAACTGTGCGTATCCTGCAAGTAAACTACTTAAAACCTGAAATGTTGCCATATTTCAATCTAATAAAACTGAATTTTTATTTAATGTTGACTCCTATAGTTTCACTATTGACCTTGGTTGCCGGAGTGGAGGTATTTCTAACCGAAAAGAAGTTTTACTTAATTATATTTATCCACAAACATCTCCCAAAACAAAGCAAATATAATACACCGCTTCAGAATATTAATACCACTTCGCAAAAGTTGCTCAAGAGTAACGTTAATAAAACTGCAAGTAAACTCCTTCAAAACATCTGTCACCGGTATACAAATGTCAAAACAATTTATCAGAATACGATTATATTGCAGGAAACGTGCAGTTGCAGTGCAGGTTTTTTAACAGAATAGAATACATTTACTGCAACATTCCTGCAACGTCGCTGCTGTCAGATCGTTTAACAGAATACCGAAACGTCAAAATGTACGCATTTTGACACACACCGCGCTGCAGTGCAGTTGCAGTTTTTAGTAGAATCGGCCCACAGTTCACAAGTACTTACTCACACACAGTATGATCTAAGTACATGCGGTTGATGGGAGTCACGCACAATCTTATTTCATAATTCGAAATAAAAGCATGAATTCTGTTTCCAGATGTGTGGAGCGATGTCAGCAAAGAAGTACGACTTGCAGGCCATCCACAAAATGACTGTGGACGTACGCAACAATATGGCTACCTTAGGAGTTTGTTTGAGCGCATGCTCTTTGCCGGGTACGTTATATATGGTAGAACCTCATATTCATCTAAAAACAACTGATTTGACGAATTCGGTGGCGCAGTGGTTACTAACGCTACTTTGACACTAGCGTTTGTAGGTTCGATTCCCACACGGGGCAAACATTTGTGTGTATTATCTGAACATGTATGTTGTGTCTTGGTTTCGGTATTTTTAAGAGGTAGAGCGCATCATAACACCGTCTGTGGTAATACCTCCTCCTCACATAAAACCACAGTCAAATAACAATTTCCTGAAGGGTTGTTGCGTTCCTGTGAGCGAATTATTTTCATTGAAATTCAAAAGAAATGAACACCGCTTTCTAAAATATTGGAGCAGATTGTTAGCGTACAATTCGATGTATGAACGACAGAACTTACTTTATTCAGAATTTTAAAACCTGACCCCGACACGACTCTTTCAACGACGAAAATAGAGGCCAGAGGGAGACTTTGTACAAAGCAACTGTATTTATATAGCTGTGTTCCGGTTTGAAGGGTGAGATATGGCAGAGAAATTACTGGTTACTGTGACGAAACAGCCTTAGATCACAAGATTTGCAGCGCGCGAGTAACATCCCCGTTTGTTTTATTTTGATTTAATTATTTATTCTTAAAGTGAATATATATATAACTAAATATTCTGTGAATATTTCAAGCGTCTACTTGTTGCCGTTATCAATATCGAGCAAAAACGAGCAAAAAAAAGTCACGTTTGTTGTATGGGAGCCCCCTTAAATATTTATTTTATTCTATTTTTTAGTATTTATTGTTATAGCGGCAACAGAAATACATCATCTGTGAAAATTTCAACTGGTTCATGAACTGGTATAGCCTGGTGACAGACGGACGGACGGACAGCGGAGTCTCAGTAATAGGGTTCCGTTTTACCTTTTGAGTACGGAACCCTAAAAAGTAACATCTGCAGGGGTAGGAAAATACTTATTGGAATCGAAAAGTTGTTATTGTTGTTGTTGTTTCCAATGAAATGTATTTCAAACTAATTCATATTGACACGATACACAATTTACATACGAAATCGAAGTATGTTCAATACAATTTGCCTGCAAATTACGATTTAGGGGCAAATCTTTTTAATTCCTAAAATTACGCCATTTTGACTCGAAATATTCTCGAGAGCAAGTAGATTCGTGAAATTCTTCCGAAGTGTATATTTATCATATGTAATTTACAAACATATAACGATTGTAGGTTTTGAAGTGCGTGTAAATTTAACTACTACCTTGAATTATACAATTTTAAATACTAACTTGAATTTAAAATTGTATAATCCACTATAGTTTTACGGGTTATATTGAAACTTCAGGATTTTGTCTGAGAACCCTTCTAGAGTTATTCAACAAAATTTCTTAAGCTAGAAACTAGAATTAAGAAAATATTAAAATGATTCTAAACTTAAGACTATATGGCCAATATCCTTTGCCCTCTCTGGACTAAAAACAAAAATACATAATTATCTTCTTTCACTTAGTGTGTCGACTTTTTGATTCAAATGAGATAAATGGCAATGTGAATACAGCTGCTGGAGGCAAAATATCATTCTTTTGGTTGCAATAATGTATTAGTTGTCATGTTTGGTATTTTACTTGGCGCGAAAATACCAACATTTACGAAAAAAGGGCTAAATTCACGAGCTGAGATCGGTTTTAGCTAGTTGGTACGTACTGGAATTCTTTCTTGGACAAAACTTTGTTTTGGCTTTTCAACTTTTTTTCCGGTTGTCTTGTTCACCTATTTTTTTTATACAACGTCAGGACACATACAGCCTGCCTAATGTAAAGCGGTCACCGTAGCCTATAAACGCTAACACATTAAGTATCACTCGATTCTTAATATGTCCAAGTTCTTATTCTCTAAATATTCAGTGTTTTCCTTGCATCAATAATGAAAAAACTTGCCAGCGTCTGATAATGGTTATTGGATGTGTTGTAGGCCAACCTCCGTTGTTTGAAATCGCTCAGGGCGAGATGGAGCTAGGTGCCGGAGTCCACGGGGAGGCGGGCATCGCCAAGGTCAAAATTGGAACCGCCAAGGAAGTTACAGAAACTTTACTAGAGAAGGTACAAGACCATCATCAGTCTGGTTTGTCTATTATATTTCGAAAGTTAGTCACACTCTAACCTAAGAAATGTCCGATTTTCCTTCTGGGTTATCGGAGTCGCTCTACGTAAAACTCAGTATCTTCGCCAAATCCTTGAGGTTAGGTAGCAGACCCCGCCAAACCTAATGGATTAGGAAAGGGGTAACGCTTAGAGGAAAAAGAGAGGTGCTCCTTATTTCTCTTTTGCTATGCTAATCGGCATGGTGCATCACGGGAAGGCAAATATTTCTCCAAAAGATCATAGTTTTTTTTTATTTTTCTACCGTAGCCTGAGGACATTTGCAACACTAGGGGTGTCACTCATGCGTTGCCGACCGTCTAAAAAACCTCTTCACGCATTTCTTGAAGAACCCCATGCTGTAGTGCCTTGGAAAAACCTCGCATGGGAGCTCATTCTGATAGCTGACAGCTTGATAGTTCTTGGAAGAAAACTTTTCTGGAACCGCACAGTACGCGACCATTGCGGTGTGAGGGTGAACTCTCCGCCGTTGGCGAGCGGTGCGGTTTAAAAAAGTAGCTATCGGCTTCATATCGAACAATCCTTTAGAACACAACCCGTTGTACAACACACAAAGGGAGGTAAAATCTCTTCTTATTAAGGGTTCAATACCGTGTGAAAGCTTAGGATCGTCGACAATTCTCACAGCTAGTGTCTGAATCGAATCACATGGTCCAAGCTGGTATCCAGGTGCTCCCCCCACCCCCAAGGTGAAGCTACTCCAAGTGCGGTCTGACTTGAGACTTATGTAACATAAGTCTTTGCCCCGCGCAGAAGTACTGTTTTGCTCTGTTGAGCACACCAAGTTTTTTGGACGCCAGCTTGACATTCTCCTCCAGGTGACTTGGATATTGTAGTTCACTGTAGATCTCGACGCCAAGCATCCTAATACTTTTGGTGACGGTAAGAGGTGTGTTCTGGAATTGTATCTTCTTAGGGTTGAATTCGACAAAGTTAAGCCGCCCCCAGTCAGATACTTTAGCTAAAGTACCATCCATTTCAGACACAAGTTTATCGCACGGTCTGTATAACAAGTGTCCCTGGTGCTGTCGTCCACATACCAATGAATGCCATCAATTGACATCATATCATTGATATGCAGCAGAAGAAACAGCGTCGGAGGCAGTACAGAACCCTGAGTGACGCCAGCATTGATATCCATCAGGAGCATCCACCGTCAACCACGGCTTTTATGCATCTGTTGGATAAAAAGCTGGCAACCTATTTGCAGAAACCCTCGGGCAGCCCGTTTGATTATAACTTCGATAGAAGACCAGTTCAGAGCCGATCGAACGCCTTCGCCATATCTAGGATGACAGCCAATTCCTCACCTTGACTCTCTATGGTCAGAGCCTAGCAGTAACCACTCACATCCCAAAATATTTTTTTATACAATATCAGGAGGTATACGTACATACAGCCCACCGGAAGTAAAGCAGTTACCATAGTCTACGAAGGCTTGCTATACAGAAAGTATCACGCATTGCCATCCCTGGTGCTAACACAGCAACTCTTTAGAAGCTACTTTCAGAAGATTTGCCAAAATTATATTTAAGACGTGGTTTAAGTATGCTCTTCCAAACAAATCCATATGTTCACGCGTCATTTTTGGTATTTCAAAGATAGAAAAATAATTACTGCTGGCTCTCGCTAACATGTTTTCCCTTTTTTTTTAGATATTAACCCACATGAAGCTTGTAGCAGGCGATAGAGTGACAGTACTCTTAAGCAATTTGGGAGGCACGTCTGTATTAGAGGTGAACATCATCTGTGCTGAAATTCAGGACTATCTGGGTAAGTACCTATGCCATGTGATCAATTCGTACCATCAAAGTTCCGCAAGTCGTACAAACAATATGGTACTCAAATCTGAATTATAAAAAAAAATGATTATAACAAGCTTTTTATTTGATTGCTACAGTAGCTTAATTATAATGTTACTTATTTAATGTTGTTTTAAGTTCAAATCTAGCGCTAAGCATAATCTTATATAAGTAATATACAAATAACTCAGTACCAATTAATAAAAAATCAGCTAAGCCACTTTATATCTAGTGAGCCGTATGTTTATATGCCTAGTGAATTTGAAAAAATACTAAGTATTGATATGTTAGAATATGCACGTGCCAAGCAATACAATTGCTGTGACGTGTACCCTCATCATCGTTGCAAATATCAAAACAAATCGACTACCTGCTTCACGCTGTATAAGACCCCGCTTCTTATTCAATACTTCAACATTTTCACTGTATTACGTAGTCGTGGATTGGCGCAGCTGTGAAACGACACGCTACGAATGCTAGCTTCATCCCTCCCATATGAAGATTTCTTTTTGCACATTTTTATATTTTGATTTTTATTTTGGAATATTTTTGGATACCACTAATTTACTTAACTGGTAATAATGGAACGTACGCCGACAAATCAACTTTCGACGTATGGATCAGATTCAGACTTACACATAAACAAAGAGGATCGCAGTAAGTTTCGCATGAAGACAAGTACGAAAACTTTGAAAATCGTTTAATGAGCGTACTGACAGATTGGAAATCGGAACAAAATCGGAAATTGGATAACATACAATCATCCTTAAGGGATATGAATTCGCGCATAGATGAAATACAAAGAACGAACGTAACAATAGAAAAATCGGTTTCCTTTCTATCGGAAAATTATGAAGAAATGAAGACTAAAGTGGAAAGTTTGGAGAACTCAGCCAGGGATTATGAAGAACGCATACACCAATTGGAGTCTCAAAATGAAGAACTGGCTCGTAACTGGTGTCTTAATATTATTGAGATCAGAAACGTTCCATCTCCACCACAAGAGTCACAGGAACAGCTCATCAACACCGTTATAAAACTAGTTTCGGTGGCTGGTGTAATATTGGAGCCAACTGCTTTCTTTGACATACGTCGGACTAACTCCAAAACGGAGTCCAAGAGCATCCTGGTAACTCTGACTACAGCAATTTTGAAAAACCAAATTTTAAAGGCTGTTAAGATCTACAATCATGAGCACAAAGAGAAATTGAACGCTTCTGTTTTAGGCAATACCTACAATGCTGGAAATATTATTTACATCTCTGAACACCTCCCTCCGAAGACCAGAAGACTATACTACTTAGCTAGAGGATTGGTTAGAACGGGAAAGTACAAGTATTGCTGGATTGCGAATGGAAGGGTCCTCCTACGCAAGGAGGAAGGCCTTAAACCAATTTATGTTACCAATGAATCGCAAATCGAGAAACTCAAGTGTTCAACCTGACTAGATGGTAGTCAATTCAAAACATATAAATCAACCCAAAATGTTATGATATTATCCACAAGCATAACTATACTTTGTCTATTCTGCTTAATATTTTTAATTATGGATATATCTTGTACCGTTATAGAAACGGATAAAGAGGAGACTAAATTTGTTCAAACACTCACACTTACACACATTTCAAATCACAACACCAAAAAACACCTCACACTTACTATTACATACTCACACTCACTTCCATCATCCACACACAATATACGTCGTCCAATGCATGTTAAAAAAAATACTATTAAAATTCGATCATTTAAATAATATATACCACGATCTTGATAAACCTATATCTGACACACGTATCTGTCAACCCGAATCTTGTCATGAAATCCTATCACGTATGAATTCAAAAACCACATTACTGGCACAAAACCTACGGAGTATAAGTCGCAACTTCGATGAACTACTAATTTTGCTCTCCCGGATTAAATATAATCCAGACATACTGATTCTATCGGAATGTTGGTTAAATAGTGCTAAGTATATTCCAACCCTTGATAGCTATAAATCATTTCGTACAGAGAAAAATCATAACCAGAATGATGGCGTTGTGGTATATGTAAACAACACTTGGTCTAATTATACTGTCGAAGAACTTAATATTACAGGAGCCACTTCATTACTCATCAAGTTAAATAAAGATACGGCAATACTTGCCATCTATCGTTTACATTGCTTCACCAATATTACTGATTTTCTCAATTCGCTGAATTGCTTTCTAAACACAATATCAAATTTTACCAACATTATAATTATAGGTGATCTTAACATTGATATAAACCCAAATAAATTAGATTCCCGCTCCGATGACTACCTTAATCTACTATCATTCCACGGTGTACTCCCCGCACATACTATTCCCACAAGAAAATCTAGCTGTTTGGATCATGTTTTACTTAAAACGAAACTTAATTCAAAAACCCTTATTCTAGAAACAACTATGACTGACCACTACACCATAATATTTGCCTTGGAACAAGACCGTAAATATCATAACGTCAATAATACTTATTCCAAAATTAACTTTCAAAATCTATCAAATGAAATGGCAGAATTAGACTTTAATCCGATTTATGAAATAAAAAGCCCTGATAAGGCTGCAAACCAGTTTATTTCTATACTATCGTCAATCATAGTTGCCAATACTCAAACTTGTTTAGTTCCACGACGTAAACGTGTAGTAAAACCCTGGATTACACCAGGAATGCTCCGTTGTATTAACAATCGCGATAAAATGCATAAAAAACTTAAAACTCAACCGCATAACGAAAATCTAAAAACCACTTACCACCGATATAGAAACTTTGTAAGCAAACTATTAAAAAAACTTAAGCGAGATCACGAGCGAGCAGAAATTAAAAATGCTGGATCAAACTGTAAACGGGTATGGGAGATTATTAAGAAGTCAACAAACTTAATTAAAACGAAAGAAAAAAGCGTGGAACTTTTGTTACCCAATCAGTCACCAAGACAATCTGTTAATGATGTAAATTCTTATTTCTGTAATATCGGTAAGGATCTTGCCGAAAACATTACATCAAAAATCTCAGAAAGACCAGCCTGGTCCCAAATATTAAAAAAAACGAACAACTCATTTGTGCTGCTCAATACGGACGAGGAGGAAGTAGAAAGTATTTTAACGTCTCTGAAAAATGACTGTGCAACAGGCTGGGATGGGATTTCCAGTAATATACTGAAACGCTTCAAACATATACTCGTCCCACCTATTACATACATCTGCCGTCTTAGTTTATCCGTAGGTCGATTTCCAAAGGCGTTCAAAAAATCGATGGTTCACCCAATTTTCAAATCTGGTGACAAACAATATGTTCACAATTATCGCCCAATCTCAATATTAACAGCTCTTTCAAAGATTCTTGAACGAATTATGAACATCAGACTCGTTAATTATTTGGAACGCTTTAATATCCTTTCGCCAAATCAATTTGGCTTTCGTTGTGGCAAGTCAACCGAAGATGCAATCCATGAACTGACTGACACTGTGGTTAAAAATCTAGATAATGGCGATAAAAGTCTCTGCGCCTTTCTAGATTTGAGTAAAGCATTTGATACCGTCTCAATTTCTTTACTCGTTGCTAAACTCGAGGCGATAGGAATTCGCGGTAATGCCTTACAGTTATTTAGTGATTACCTTAATGACAGATTTCAGTGTGTGACCATCAACAATCATGTTAGCGACTACCTTCGCGTCACATATGGCGTTCCCCAGGGATCAATACTAGGGCCCACGCTATTCTTAATATTTATAAATGATTTGTGTCAAATAGATATTAAAAATGCTAAAATTATAACGTATGCAGATGACACAGCTCTTTTGTTTACAGCAAAAACTTGGAGTGACGTATTTGATGCCGCGCAAAATGGCTTAAACAAGGTGTCTGATTGGTTGAATAACAATCTTCTGACCCTAAACGTAGATAAAACTAAATATATCGCATTTGCTATTCGCAATTCCTCTCTTCCATCGCCAACCGAGTTTTCACTAATTGCGCACAAATGTACGACATTTCCAAATAAATATGACATGTATACATGCTCATGCCCACAATTAGAAATAGTCACCACTATCAAATACCTGGGTATCACAATTGACAGAAATTTAAACTTTTTACCACATATAGAGTTACTAACCGGCAGGATACGTAAACTAGTATATGTATTTAGAAATTTAAGATTTATAACAGATAAGAAACTAATGAAAACGGTATATCAGACCCTATGTCAATCGTTAATAGTTTACTGTATTCCTATATGGGGTGGAGCTGCTAAAACTCATATTATACATGTTGAACGTGCCCAAAGGTTAATACTGAAAGTAGCTACCTTTCGTCAATATATGTTCCCCACATTTGAACTATTTAAATCTGTACAGGTCCTTACTGTTCGGCAATTATTTATTCTTTACACACTTTTAAAACAACATGCTATGACTCCCCCAATTAGCAATCAAAACACTCACAGGCACAGGCCAATCATTATTAAAACTACTAAATTTAATACTTCCTTTTGTCAAAGATTTTTCTGCGCTATGGGACCTTACTTATACAATAAAGCAAACTACATACTTAAAATAGTACAATCAAACAAGTATCAGTGTAAAAACAGTATAACAAAATGGCTTCAAAATCTGACTTATGAGGAAACAGAAAGTGTTATTGAACGCATAGCATGATCGGTTTTGGTAACAATACTGTATTCCTTCGTCACTGTATATACACAATAGGGCGTAAATTTCTATCTATCTAAAACTTCACGCCAAATCCCTTACGGGGCAGGCAGAGAGAACCGAGCGCCACGTGACTCGATCCTTACTTACCTCACTCCCTTCTTTAACATTCATTGATCTTTTCATGCACGCTCGCCGGTTTCTAGGGCTCCTGACATCACCTTCTGATAGAACATGACCAATTTGATCATCGTGGGTAAGTCTTGGGCTTCCTCGGCTCCTACATCCTTCCACTTTTGCATTGTATATCAGCTTCGTTATTCTTTCATCCTGCATTCTTTCTACATGTCCGAACCAACGGAGCATGCCTCTTCTTATTTTAATACCGACGCTCTCTAAATCTAAATTTAAAATAAATAATTAATGAATGGCGTAAATTTGTTTATAAAAATACCTGTTCACACACAAACAGACGTACAAACACACTCACACCCACACCCCCATACACTAATACCACACACACACACACACACACACACAACACACAGGTCTCATTCTCCTCTTTTCTTAAGTTTGTTATTATTATTATCATACTTTTTTTTTTTATATTGTTTTCTTATTATCGTCTCAGCGGCATGCACTCGAACTATATTGATGAGTACCTACTTGCTGTGCATAAAACAGAGAGCGGGGCCTGGTGACCTGTAATACGGGTTATTTATGAACCCAGTTCAGGCAGCAGTCTCCCACAAACCTTAAAGTGTAAAATTAGCGTACGGTACCAATAATAATGTTTTCCTTAAGTTTGTGGCGAGAAATAAATGTATAAATAAAAAAAATGTATAAATAAATAAAACTCATAAAACTCAATACAGAATATGCCAGGAGATTCATTTTCCATTGCAAAATATGCAATTGGATTTTCCTCACTCAGGGGAAGTGTGGCAGTTTGTTCAAAATACTCTAAATTCGTTTAAAAATTTATTTCAGATTCGAAAAGTAATTTAAAAAGTAGAATAGGAATGTCTTAAAAACCAATATCATATTTCTTAAGGAACATGGTCAAAATGGCATACAAATTAAAAAAAAAAATTGAATTTTTATTTCAGATTCGAAAAGTAAATTAAAAAGTAGAATAGGAATGTCTTTAAAACCAATATCACATTTCTTAAGGAACATGGTCAAAATGGCCGACAATGTTTTAAAAAAAAAAATTAAATTGTTATATAATTGACGAGCCAGGTGTTTCTCTGGCAATGGAAGCTTGCGCATTCTCAACTGGTTTTTTTTATTATTCCATTGCTGTGTCGATTACATAGGTTCTAATGCGGTTATTCTCATTTCTGATTCTATCACATGCCGAGACACAGAGCATAGCTTTTTCCATAGCACGCTGAGTGACCTTGAGTTTCCCCGTACAGTTCGCAGTACAAGCCGTATTTGGTGCAGTGCGTTTTTGAAGAGCTCGGTGGCGCAGTGGTGAAACACGCTGTTACGCTACTTTGACACTAACGCTCTTGGGTTCGATTCCCACACAGGACAAACATTTTTGTGCATGAATATATCTGCTTGTTTTAGTCTCTGGGTGTTTTTAAAAGAGGTTGGGCATCCTAGCAGCCCGTCTGAAGAAGTACCGCCACCTTAGAGAAAACCACAGCTAAAACAACTCCCTAGATGGTTGTTGTGTTCCTGCGTGAGAATGAGGTCTTCAGTAAGCTCCTAAGTATGTCGCAAGTCATATTTAATTTATTGCATGCATTCATAGTCTACGGTAACCACTTTACATTAGGTGGGCCGTAAGCTTGTATGCCACCAGTCGTTGTATAAAAATAATAATATACGAGTAGCATCTCACGCACTCGCAGGAACACAACAAAGTAACAACTCTCTGGAGGGGTTGTTATTTTGCTGCGGTTTTCTATGAGGTGGAGGTACTTCCTCAGACGGACTGCTTTCCGGCCCAACTGATGTGAAGTGGTTACCGTAGATTATGAATACAAGAAGTACATCCTATGAGGTGGCATCGCGCAAGTGATATTTAATGTATTGCAAGCGTTTATTGGCTACGGTAAATGATTTACATCAAATGGATTGTATGCTTGTTATCAAACTGACGTTGCATAAACAAATAAGTGAACCGTTTTAGTATTGACCACAATTAGCAACATCCTGTATATTCGACTTACAGCCAGCAAGAAAATCAAATTGGAGCGCATATTTTCTGGTCACTTCAAGACATCGCTGGAAATGCACGGATTCCACATCAGCGTCCTCCATCTGAATAAGGACCAGGGGGATTTCTGGCTGGAGCTCCTGGACGCACCCACTAATGCCCCTGGGTGGACTGGAGGAGAGCTCTCTGTGAGGAGTGGTGACGAAGATCTCACTGATGACGAAGACTCCGAACTCCAGAGTTATACTAGAAAGGTTTGTTTATTCTTCTATATGTATCTTTACGGCAGGTCCCGTGCGGGCTAGGCAGAGTGAACCGAGCGCTACATGACTCGGTTACACACCTCCCTCGCCTCTTTAACATACATAGCTTTTTTCATGCATTCGCATGCTTCTATCCATCATCACAATTTAGGTCGAAGGACTGAATTCTTGCGGTCCGTGGTCACCATTGTTTAATACTGTACACCGTAATTTCTACACGTTATGAAAAACAAACAATTTTATTCAATAAACTGGTCACGAAAGGTCAATGGCCAGAGCGCGACTGGCGCGCAGCTGATCATTAGCCAATTAATATTTCATTTTTGTTTACAAAAAATGTTTTTGTTTTATAATGGTTACGACTTATATATGACCCCTGCCATGCAATTCTCTAAGCGACTCGTAATGGCTGTGTGCGTCGCTGTGATCACAGATGTCACAGCTTTGACATCGTCTACTGCGATCACGGCTTTTTATTTGGTATTCTATAAGGCTGTAAGCGTACGCGAGGCTGTTTGCCTTGTAGAATTCCATTTCCAAACGCATCCTTGCGGCGCTAGTGTCGCACAACCATGAAAAGTGACACTAAGGAATTGCAATTTTGTGTTCAAGCCGATGTTTCCGAGGATGTAAGGATGTTTGCTCTTACAGAATTGCATGGCTGTAAAGTTAGTAGAGTTAATTTTGTTACATTTTATACATTCACTGTGCTAGGGAGTGCTAAGCGATTGATACGGTCTCGATTCCTATCCTCGTCACCAAACTTCATGCCATGGGTGTCAGAGGCACTCCGCTTTCACTTATCCACAGTTATCTAACTGGTCGCACCCAAGCAGTAACCATTGAAGGCAATATCAGCGTCTATCTCCCAACCGAATATGGTAACCCCCAGGGAAGCATATTATTCCCCACACTCTTTCTAGTCTATGTCAATGATCTATGCTCCCTAAATCTTCCTTCGTGCAAAATTATCTCGTACGCTGACGATACCGCATTACTCTTCACAGCCGACACCTGGGAGTCTACTTTATCCATTGCTCAATAAGGATTAATGCGGTAATGGACAGGCTGCGTCAAAATCTTCTAACCCTAAACACTCACAAAACTCAATACATGACATTCGCTATAACTATCATACCAAAGTCAAGTCAAAGTCTTTTTATTCCGTAAAAATGGCTACATTTGTTTGGAATCGTCACAATTTTTTTCCCTACCGTGCAGTTCATGACTAGGTGAGCACTGATAAAAATACTGCCAAAAAACTCAGGCATCCCTCTTTTGGTATCCAAACAAATTTACATAATTTATTAATTACATTATAATTGGATCGACTCAATCCCAGGCATTTTTATCATTAATATAGTCAGATACTTTATAATATGCCCTGCTACACAATTTAGCTTTAATGGTAGTTTTAAATTTGTTTATTGACAATTCTCTTATATTGCTGGGAAGTTTGTTATAGAACCGTATACATTGCCCCATAAAAGAATTACTTATTTTGTGGAGACGGCTTGGATGTAACACAAGATTATGCTTATATCTAGTATTTATGTTATGAGTATCACTCTTTTTACAAAATGAGTCTACCCGCAAAGATCCAAAAAAACACAAACTTTTAGCACACACACACACACACTATAACTCATCTGTAATCCCTTGTACATGCCCTCCCTTATCCTGCTCAGATTCAATAAAATACTTGGGGATAACTGTGGATAAGCGTCTGAACTTTCGCTCTCACGTTAACATCACGGCGAGCAGAGTACGCAAATTAATTTACTTTTTTAGAAGGCTAAGGCAAGTGGCAAATCCCGCTATATTGAAATCTACATATAATGCTCTATGTCAATCCATATTAACGTATTGTATTACCTCTTTGGGAGGCGCACCTAAACAGCGCCAATAAAACTTGAAGGAGCTCAAAGAGCCCTGCTAAAAGTATGCACCTTTAAACCTTTACGATATCCCTCCCACGAACTAAATGTTTATTCTGTCCGTGGTAATCAAACAACACCGATTGATAGTGTATGACCCCAACATCTCCCATCAAAGGCGCAACCATTTAGTTGCACATGCTACAAAATTCAAAACGGCATTCTCGCATCGTTTCTTTTGTTCTCTGGGCCCATTTCCATATAATCAACTTCAAAAAAAACTTAACATATTAGCGATGACAAGATTCACATGTAAACTCAAAGTATCCGCTTACTTACAATCTCTCAATTATATAGACACTGAAGAATACTTCTTCCTGTCAGATAACGGCAACGCAAGAGTCACACCCCTGGTGTTGCAAATGTCTATGGGCTACGGTAACTGCTTACCATCAGTCAGGCCGTATGCTAGTTTCTCACCTTAGTGGTATAAAAAAAAGATAAATCACTATATTAAATCACGGAGACTAGCCGCTGTATACACATGCTCATCGAGCACAACGGTAGGTACCATAGAGACCGCATTATGACAGCGATAACTATACACATACACACACTATAAACACTAACACATTCCGACACACCTACACTTCGAATACGTAACCTCACTTGTTTTGTCTGCAAAACTGTATTTTAGTAATTATATATAATAGTTATTCAATCACTTTTAATATCAGAACAATACAATATATAAATTACTTAACTAAAATTAAATAAATACACAATAAAACTAAAACTAAATTACATCTAAAATTTAATAACGCTAAAATAATAATAATAACCTAATTGCGTGCGCGCGCCATTGTACCAACGATGCTGGCAGCATTCCCGCGCTGAATCACAATACTAATGCGCTGAGCGAGAAAACTACCAGCTCTGGTTGACGTCGATCAGAAATATTTAACGATATTCCTACAAACCTAAGAGAACTTCCCTTAATAAGTTTATATAGCGATATGTTAAATTCCTTGCGGTGTCACATCCGGGGTAGTATACTATTCTGATTTGGTGGCAACAAGGGATAATTACCAGGCGTTTAGGCGGTTCTGTAATATATATTATCGGAATCGATGTGTTAGGTAACAACTCACAGTTTAGATCCCAATAGTGTTAGATATTTGATAAACCGTGGTGCACGGCAGATGAGCTTCACTTGACTAGCCATCTCTTTGAGGTTTTTAAATGCCTTATTTGTCATATTGCTGTCTCTCACTTTGCCAAGAGGGAAGTCAATTCCAAAACTTCCTACTCCTACAAATTTCTTCTGATTCAATTTGTTCTGAGTTCCAAGGCAGCTGTAGTTTAACCCCCGGGACAGCAATGAACTTCGCTGTTCATTGCCTTTTTGGTGGCGCCGCTGTTAATCCTGGCTACACAGGAGACACAGTGGTAGGTATGAGTGGTGCGCCTGTCCCATTAAAAAAAAAATGTAAGCGGCTAGCGTAGCATGTTTTTTATAATTTTAATAAATATATTTAAATCATAAGAGTGAATTATAAATTTAATTAGTATTGTAATAATTAATTGGAAGACTGTTATTTTCTTTCACTTAATGTAAAAGTGCTTCAGCGTATTTGTTTATTTTAAACATTTGCATGTCACAGTCTGACAAAGCATGTAAAATATTATTTCCACTAACCATAAGTATAAAAAAAAATGTTAATCAAATTTTATTTTTGAACGTATGTATGTATGTATATATAAGACCGATAAATACACTGTTTCATATCATTTCTTTTTTAATTAATAGTTATTAGTCTATAATGCGATTTGTCAGGAATCGGCGGGCCCATCTCTATCGGGAACAGATCAAGAATTATTCCGAGGATGTCTGCAAGCAGCTGGTGAAGAACTGATGAAAAGCGAGGTGCTACTAAACAAGCTTGATTCAGGCTGTGGAGACGGCGACTGCGGTTCTACCATCAAACATTTCGGTCAAGGTACGAGATTTATTTTTCAAAAGAACATCAAAAGGCAAATAAGTAATTCATCAGAGTTTAATCCATCACAGCATATTCCATAATCAATCAGTAATCCATTGGAGCCTAGTTCGTTAGAATATAATACATTAGAGTATCATCTGCCCGAGCATATTCCATCAAAGCATAATTTACTAGAGTATAATCCATCGGAGTGTAGTCCATTAGAATATAAACAATTAGAGTGTAATGGATTATATTCTGATGAACTAGACTGATAGATATACTCGGGTAGATAATACTGTAATGATTTTAAATTTTAAAGAAACATCAAGAGGCAGATAAGTAATCCGTCAGACTTTCATTCGTCAGAGCACATTCCATCAAAGTATAATTTACAAGAGTTAATCTATCACAATATAATACATTAATATTATCTATCGTTTCCAAAATGTTATAAAAACTTAACCTAACTTAAGAAAGGTCTTGCTTTCCCTCTGGCTTGTGGAGGTGTGATGGCAATCGCACTATGTAAAAATCAGCATCTTCACCAAATCCTAATGAATTAGGAAATGGCTTAACGCTAGGAGAAGGAAGAATTTGTTAGAATATAATCCAGCCATACCTACTCTACTAAAGTTCTTTCTGGGTTTCAGCTGTTGTAAGTTTTGTGAAGGAAGGCTCTATGGAACACCCATCGAATGTGCTCTGGGAGCTGTCGGAGATTGCCGAGAGAGACATGGGAGGCACTTCCGGAGGTATATACAGCTTGGGACTGTCAGCCGCCTCGCAGACTTTCGCCAGGTAATCTATAAATATAATTTAATATTTTTTATGAGGGTCTCAAACATCAAACGGGTCCAAAAAAAATGGTTCGGATTTTCCAATTTCTGTATATCACATGATTTAAACAACAAATACTGAAAACGCCAATTCAGATCGTAATTTAATTTTTTACTTTATTTTCACCGGTTTTTCGATATCTTTCCATTTTTACTTATTGACAGCAAACAGTACTTTATTTGCCTGTGTGTTCTGAATCAAAAAGGCCATGGTTCAGTATTCTTTTGCAAAAATCCTTGCAAAGACACTGACTAACAGTCGTGATCTGACATTTCTTATCTGCATGATTTAAATTTTAAATAACGTCAACGGAACGGAGGAATTGAGCGAACAAAAACTACTTTCTTTCAGTTTAAATTATTATTAATTTCTCATTACAACATAAAGCCATTTACATGACAAAATATTAAAATTTAATTAAATATGTATAAATTCTTCTTTCGTGAAAACAAAAAGAAAATTTGTTTCTTTCGGAGTTTTTAATGCTAGCGTGGACACACATATTAACTGCAGTATGTATACTTGTACACATAATTATAGCTCTATTTGTACAGTACAAAAACGATGGACCGGTCGGCTTGGCTCGCCGCCTGGGAGAGCGCGATGCAGGCCATCACCAAGTACGGAGGCGCAGAGCCGGGGGACAGAACTATGGTATGGATCCTGACTGTAGTACCTTTTTGGGGTGGATGTGGCTCACTATTCTTCAGAGTACGTGCGGTACAAGGTTCTGTTTTTATACGACGTCACACACAAGAACAACACACCTGATCTAACGTGATTACCGTAGCCTATGCTTTTTTTATGTACCACGTCGAGAGGCATGCAAGCATACGGCTCTCCTGATGTAAAGCAGTTACCTTATTTCTGTGATCTGTGGCAGTTACCGTAGCCTAATAACGCATGCAACATATATCACTCGCGCGATGCCTCCTCTGCTGCTTACACAGCAACTCCTTAGGAGCTTACTGGTGACCTCACTCACATACAGGAACACAACAACCCTCTAGGGATATGTTATTTGGCTGCGGTTTTCTGTGAGGTCGAGGTACTTCCCCAGACGGGCTGCTTTAATGCGCCCTACCTCTTCTCTTCAACTTTCAGACCAAGACAAACAGACATGTTCACACACACAAATGTTTGTCTTGTGTGGGAATCGAACCCACGAGCATTGGTCTCACAGTCGCGTCTATCACGACTGAGCCAACGAGTTCGTCAAAATGACATTACATTGAGTATTACTCGTGCGATTGGTGATGTATGTGTCTCTAGGTTACGATAAAAGCTTACCATCAAGCAGACTGTATTCTTTTTTGTCGCCTTAGCGATGGAAGCGAGCGCTGAGTATGGCTGTGAGAGCATGAAAATGCAATAAACGCGGTCGATATACGAGCGATGCGCGTAGTCTCTGTCGCTTGTAGAACACGTTAGCAACGATGACGTAAGCGAGTTAGGCTGACAGAGAGTATTGGTGTAACACAAGAAGAGGCATGGTGGAAAGAATGGCAATACAGATAGAACGAGAAAGTGCAATGGTGCATGAGCCGAGGAAAATATAAAAACATAGACTCATTTTGTAAAAAGAGTGATACTCATAGCATAAATACTAGATATAAGCATAATCTTGTGTTACATGCAAGCCGTCTCCACAAAATAAGTAATTCTTTTATGGGGCAATGTATACGGTTCTATAACAAACTTCCCAGCAATATAAGAGAATTGTCAATAAACAAATTTAAAACTACTATTAAAGCCAAATTGTGTAGCAGGGCATATTATAAAGTATCTGACTATATTAATGATAAAAATGCCTGGGAGTCAGTCGATCCAATTATAATGTAATTAATAAATTATGTAAATTTGTTTGGATACCAAAAGAGGGATGCCTGAGTTTTTTGGCAGTATTTTTATCAGTGCTCACCTAGTCATGAACTGCACGGTAGGGAAAAAAATTGTGACGATTCCAAACAAATGTAGCCATTTTTACGGAATAAAAAGATTTTGACTTTGACTTTGAAAGCCTAGAGTTACCTACCATGACCAAATTGTTCGTGTTTCATAATGTTATGTCAGATGCACCAGGAACCTTCGAGCTGGGGAAAGAGTTGTAACTATATATACAGAAGCGAGTGTGGTGTGTAGGAACAGAGGCAGGTAGTGCTCGGTTTTTCTACCTACTAAGATGATTTTGTATACCACTAAGGTGGTAAGCAAGCGTACATCCTGCCAGATGGTAAACAGTCACCATAGCGTATGGACATTTGCAACAACAGGGGTGTCACTCGTACGTTGCTGACCCACCACAAAACCTTTTCACGCCCTTCTTGAAGAACTCCATGCTGTAGTTCCTTGGAAGAAAGTCGTCTGGGTGTTCTCGGAAGAAAACTTCTCTGGAACCGCACAGTACGCGACCCTTGTGGTTCCAGCGTGTGAGGGAGAACTCCCCGCCGCGTCGGCGAGCGGTGCGGTATAGATAAATAGTTTATAAAAACGTTTTTTCAACAGCTGGACACTCTCCACTCGGCAGCTGAGGCTTATAGGCAGAGTATGAACGTAGACCTGAAGACTGCTCTCCAGAGCACCAGCGCAGCGGCGAATCGCGGGGCACAATCTACAGCTGGGATGGTTGCTAGGTCTGATAATACTTTTTTTTATTCTACGACGTACAACGAACAAGCATGCGGTCCACCTTATGTAAAGCGGTTACCGAATACTATGAACGCTAGCAACAAAAAGAATGTTGCTAGCGCGTTGACACCCCCGCTGTCAACACAGCAACTCCTCATCTCCATTATTAACAGCATATAGTTTTAATCATTTACATATTACGACACTAATTTTGTATTTATTTACACCAGGTCGGATGACATTAAGCATCTCCTAATGTGAAGCGCTTACCGTAGTCTATGGATGCGTTAGTAAAAGAATAAAAGCACCGCTGATGTGTTCCATTGAGTTGGTTCAGCACATTAATGCGTAATGTTTTGTTAGGAGTAATGAAAGTTTAATAAAAATTTGAACTAACCTGCAAAAATGTTGTTGGAAATTTTAGTTGCATATAAATCAGAAATATAAAGAATATGGGCTTAACAAGAGCTCCCTCATATCATGTTTATACGTAGACGAAGTTAATCCAGTATATGGTTATTACATTTTTTACAACGTCGGAAGGCATACAAGCATGCGCCCCACCTGATGTAAAGTTAGGTGGGCTTGTGGGTATTTTCGTGCAAACACATATTAGAACATTAAGAGAGGCAGAGCGCATCAAAACATCCAGACTGGGAAAGTACCTCCATGCACAAAAAACCGCATCCGCAAACAATTGGAAGGTTGTTGTGTTCCTGCTGGTGAATGAGGTTTCAAGTACGCACAAAGGGTTGCTGTGTCAGCTGCAGGGATGGCATCGCTGGCAATACTTTCTGTACTGCATGCGTTCTTAGGCTACTGTAATGCCTTTACATCAGGTGGGCTTGTATGCCTCTCAACATTGTATAATAAAAAATAATGTATGTTTTGACAGAGCGGGGCGAGCCTCGTACGTGGCGAGCGAATACACCAGCGATGAAGACGCGGGCGCACGAGCTACTGCTATATGGTTGAATGCCATTGTCAACTTTATTATTAACAGCATTTAGTTTATAATCATTTGTTTCATTTTAACTTTTGAATCTCCGTGTTACAACCACAAACCAGTAAACCATTTGACGGCGCATGAAGGATTCTCTCACCTGAACGCAGTTTGTATTGACCAATGAGAGGATATTAAGAGCCGATAAGAGGTAGGTACCATTTACACGAGGCCTATAGTACACTGAGCCAAGATATTATACTCGTACCAGTTCAATAAAAAATGCATTGTCGTTTACACGTAGGCCTCGAGGTGTCAGTTTATAAGAGTATAATGTCAGGGTAAATTTTTTTCGCGTTTTTTACAAATTCAAATTTTTTTTATCATACTTTATTTCCATTTGATTACAAAATATATACATTGAAGTATAATATACTAGTGTATTTGAACCGACACCGCGAACCAAATGTTTGCGCCATGCTTTGTTGTCGATCGGCAACAAAACAACTCATTGCTGTACTACGTTGAACGAAACGCGAAAGCGCCATGAAAATCACGGCGCTTTTGGTCGCGAGAATAATACTCCTTAGAAGCGATTTAGTGCTGTATCTTCGAATCTTTGGCATAGACATCAAAATTATTTCAGCGCTGCAGCGGACATTAGTTTTAATTATCATGGTATAATAATATACATGTTAATTATTACCAAAATGGAGCAAGACTTTTACTTAGTAAATAATAAAACTCAATGTATATAATTTTGTTCGATAACTTGTTGCCATTTTGTACGTAGTGGCTTATTGTTATTGCTGTAGAAACTTCCGACTTTTGATCAAAAAACCGAGACAAGTAATTTTGACAGGCCTCTCTTTAACGCTACTAGAATATAGAATTAGACAGAAACAGGTGAAAATCTGAGGTTGCAAGGTCAGGGCTATTTGATAGATGTATTAATAATAATGGCCAAGGCCATAATCGCCACATTTTTGCTGGCTTGTGTTGCATTTTTTACCTTTTTTATAATAAAACTTTAAAACATGACAATTTACTCATTTTGGCAGTCATTAAAACAATAGTATGTACCTAAATGGCGGGAAATTGTATTTATTATTTATTTTTTTGTTAATCAGCTGCTGCAACTTTTTACTTGCAAAACACGAACAAGCTTTTTCACGGTCTATTGATGCTCGCAACACGGGGATGTTAATCGCGCGCTGCCAATCTTGTGACCTAAGGCTTAGATTACAAATTATGGTCAGTTTTAGAGGACGTGGCCTGCTCGAAACGACACACAGACATTGTGCCTCTTGAAATCTCTGGAGCAAGCAGTGGCTAAATTTCCAACAGAAACAATGTGTAAATCCATAGATTCGTGGCCAGAGAGATTAAAGGCCTGTATCAAAGACAAAGGTGGCCATTTCGAATAGAATCATTTTTTAAATTTTTCACTGAGACTTCCATAAATATGTACATATAAGTTTTATTAACATTACATTCCTTCATAAAAAAATAAATGCAGATGGTCTGTACATTGCCAGGAGTAAAACTATGACTGCCTTACAACTGCCAACGAAATCATTCAGAAGACATTACCAAGTGGAAATAGAAAGAGTAAAAGTAGAGTGCAGCATGTTTCACAACGCCAATGCCAGTTCAACCCGTTTCACAATGCCAGCCTGGGCATTGTGAAACACGGTATTCAGGCAGTTACGAAGATTTTATTCTCATACAAAAAAATACTTAAATACTTGCACTTTTAAGTTCATATCAATTGACACGGTTCACAAATAAAATTAAAAAAAAAACCAAATTAAACGTTTATTAACCACAATGGCAACTGTTCTAAAACATGTATATTGCGTTAAAATATTTCATTTATATTATCCTATTCACATACTTTTACCTCGGAAACTAATTGACCGATATTGCCAGAAAAAAAATCGAGAATCTACCACACTCCGCTGGCTTATTATTGTTTTTAAACGATCTAGTGCCTAATAATAGGGAATACAATTAGAATTTAGCATTATTTTTTTCCTTCACCGCCGAACTTGTAATTACCACTAGCTCGGCGGTGAAGGCAAACATCGTGAGGAAACCCGCACGTACAAGAAAATATATTTCGAAAGAAGTGACCCAACCTCAGAAAGGTCTGATTTTCCCTCTGGGTTGTGAAGGTCTGACGGCAGTCGCTACGAATAAAAATCTCAATCTTCGCCAAATCCTTAGTCTTAGGTAGCGGACCCCGCTAATCCTAATGGATTAGGTAACGAGATAACGGTAACAAGAAGACAATTAGCGTTAAGCGCGCCTTTTGCACCAGCTTTGTGTACTCAATAAAGTTTTTAATAAAACTAATAATCATTACTTCTGTATCAAATATTTATCAATAGTAACATTATAAACGCGATATCAACAGCTATGTGTTTGTTTGTTTTTATGTCTAAAGTCTGGGACTTTAAGAAGGGCATATACTACATATGTAAATGCTCTTCTCCAAGGGCATATACGTCTGACGGGTACGTGGGACCCGCCATGCAATGCTTGTTGGCGTCACCATTCAAGGAACAGAAACTGAAGATTCTCCTGGACATGGCCCGCACTGTGAGGAGATATCTGAGTCTGGAGGCCAGACCATCAGTAATTTGGGCCTCCGCTCCGGTAGCTGTGGGCGCTCGTTTTTATATATATATAAATGTATTTTAGATCTATAATTGTATATAAAAAAATTAAAAAGGAAAAGAAAATTAAATAAGGGGAATAATAATGCTCTTAGTTAGTGAGATTCCCGGAAGAACGAACTAATATGACAAATCTAATTTTCAGTGTAGCAATCCTACACAAATAGGCTAATATAATTAGCATATTAAAAGATAATTTCCCTTTTCTAGCTTCATATAATTAGACCACGAACTATTTTCAGTAACTAGCCACATCTAAAATATACAATTAGAGTGTGATATTTTTGTCTCGCAACACTAGATTCCGAGGTACCCACGTATACAATATTGTATTGTCACTAAAAGTCCCACTCTGTCGTCTTCTCTATCTCCATCTCTGACATCTTTTGTTGAAGAAGCAATGCTGACATGTCATCTATAAAAAAAAAGTCAATTTTGTACAACCAACTGCTTTTATACAGGAAGGTCTTATTTCAATTGTGTTTGTATGTCTGGCGAGTAGTATTTTGCTTGTAGATAGAGTTTGCAATGAAGATGTGAGAAAGAGAGTATTGCCCATGCGGTTCCCTGTGGATCTGACAGACCCGTCATTTCAAGGAATCGACAATATTTTTTCTAATTCTTAACCTGTTGCGCTCGATATAAACTAGCAGTCGTTTTGCGATCTATCTTGCAGTTTGCAAAGTGCACACGTCGGAGTAACATTCATTATAAAGTGTTTGGGTCTGAGGGGCCCGACCAGGCAGGCGTAAAGACGTAACTTTTAATGGATAACTAGTTATTTTTGTTTTTTTTTTTATTACATATTAGTATATTTCGTATAGTAAAATATTTATGTAATAACCAATTTTGCAGTTTAAAAAAAAATGAATTGAGACGAATTTTAGCAATAAATTCGGATAAAAATAACATTGTAGCTATTATGCATTTCAGTCGTGAAAGCGGAGCCCGGTACGAGGAGAAAAAAGTTTTTTTATATACAACATTGGGAGGAATAGAAGCACAGCAAAAGCTACTGACGTACAGCGGTTAAAATAGCCTATGAACGCTTGTAATACATTAAGTATCGCTCGCGCGATGCCACCTCTTCTGCAAACACAGCAACTCCATAGGAGCTAACTGGTAACCTCACTCATACACGCAGGAACACTACAACCCTCCATAAAGTTGTTATTTGGCTGCGGTTTTTCTGTCAGATGGAGGTGCTTTTGCAGGCGGGCTACTCTAAGCCAAACAGACATGTACATGCACATAAATATTTGTCCTGTGTGGGAATCAAACCTACGAGCCTATCAAAGTAGTCATTGCTAACTCTACCACGGAGCTCTTTGACACTCGAGGAGTATAAAAATATCTCACTTGGATCAGGTTTAATAGGTTTCACCCGTCCGATGAGCCCGGGCAGGTAGTCAGTCTTTCTGATCTGCTTGAAGAACGCATGGTTCAGCAATTGGGTCGCCGTCGGCCGCTTCTCAGGATCCCTGCAATTATTAATAAAATACTTATTAAGACTCTTTGTTAAAAAACTGGTCATCCTCTGTGACGTTATTTGTTGATTGCGCTCGGTGGCGCAGCGGTGAAACGCGCTGTTACGTTACTTTGACACCAACGCTTGTGGGTTCGATTCCCACACGGGACCAAGATTTGTGTACATGTGTAATATGTCTCTTGGTCTTGGTATGGGTGTTTTTAAGAGAGGTAGGGCGCATGAAAATCTTGGGATGTAACACCACTACACAAAAAAACGGAATCAAATAACAAAACTCCCGTGGGTCGTTGTGTTCCTGCGTGCGGGTGAGGTCATCAGTAAGTTCCCAAGGAGTTGCTGTGTTAGCAGCAGAGGTGGTGGCATCACGCGAGTGATACTTAATGATCAAGGTGGACCGTATGCTTGTATTCCTCCCGACGTTGTATAAAATAATTATAATGTTATTATGAGACATTACAAGTAAAACTGAACATTAATCTAACATGCAAGTATACAGCCTGCTTGACGATATGCGCTGACAGTAGCCTATGGACACTTGCAATACCAGGGGTATTTACTCTTGCGTTGCCGCTCCTAGTGATACTTCAATCAACCGTATCTGAGCTCTGCTTGCCACTATTCATAAAGCGAGCATACGGTCGGCATACAAGCATTCGACCCACCTGATGTAAAGTGGCTACGGCAGCCTCTGAACGCTGGTAATACAGTAGTTACTAGCGCGATGTCACCCATGCTGCTTACACACTTACTCCTTAGGAGCTTACTGGTGACCTCACTCACACGCAGCAACACAATAACCCTCCAAGGTGTTTGTTATTTGTCTGCGGTTTTCTGACAGGTGGAGGTACTTCCCCAGACGGGCTGCTTTGATACGCCCTAACTCTCTTAAAATACGCCCTACGTATCATAATACGCCCAACCTCTTTCAAAATACGCCCTACCTCTCTTAAAATACGCCCTACGTATCTTAATACGCCCAACCTCTTTCAAAATACGCCCTAACTCTCTTAAAATACGCCCTACCTATCTTAATACGTCCAACCTCTTTCAAAATACGCTCTACCTCTCTTAAAATACGCCCTACCTATCTTAATACGCCCAACCTCTTTCAAAATACGCCCTACCTCTCTTAAAATACGCCCTACCTATCTTAATACGCCCAACCTCTTTCAAAATACGCTCTACCTCTCTTAAAATACGCCCTACCTATCTTAATACGCCCAACCTCTTTCAAAATACGCCCTACCTCTCTTAAAATACGCCCTACCTATCTTAATACGCCCAACCTCTTTCAAAATACGCCGTACCTCTCTTAAAATACGCCTTACCTCTCTTAATACGCCCAACCTCTTTCAAAATACGCCCTGCCTCTCTTAAAATGCGCCCTACCTATCTTAATACGCCCAACCTCTTTCAAAATACGCCCTACCTCTCTTAAAATACGCCCTACCTATCTTAATACGCTCTACCTCTCTTGAGCAGTCAGAACCCGTTATATACGTTTTCCCATACATTTCGCGGTCGTATTCGACCACCCGGGTTTCGAAGGGTTAATACACCCGATCTTTCATAATACGTCCTACCTCTCTTTAAATACGCCCTATCTCTCTTAAATCTCGATGGTAAGCAAGATATTATTGCAATGCACTCTGAACTAAACACTATTTGTTAAGATTAGTTGCCACCGTCGCCTGAACCACGTGAACCCTGCATGCCAATGCCAGGCAATTGTATAGCGAGTCTCTAACGAAAGACAGGTGACACGACAACCCATCAGGGAGCTGGCCTGGCTGCTCTCGTCTTCCGATATCTGTCACTCCTCTCCACGAGGCCCTGTATATGTTAATCGTTAGAATAACATGCTACGAATAACATTTTTGAATATTAATTTTAAATAATTTTATTTTCAGACAACGGTTTTACAACACGGGTCCATAGATAATATACCTTAACTTAAAATATATTTGATATTAATAATTAACTGACAAAAATATTAGTTTTTTTTATGTATGGTAAATACAAACGTCTTTGCGATATTGTTTGGAGGTAATAATACAGTATTTTTTTTATTTTTAACTACATATTTGTACGTAACAATAAACTTTACTTCAATAAATTAGGGTTGTCCCTAACACGTCTATAAGAATATTTTTTGTTAAGTTAGAACAATGTTACTGAATAGTACTAGCTAATCCAGCATCTGGTACTTTACCTTTGCAGCGCCATTTCGCTGATGTGGTGGAAGGTATCTGATAGTTTCCGGGAGGCGTACACCTGCCGCATTCGAGGGACTCCTTCGCTGTCCCCGACGCCGCTGTCCGTGTTGTACATACCTGTATAAGTAATAATGACCATGACACAGAGAACATAAAATAGAATCGGTCTAAATGCGAACGTTGCGCATAATTTACGCTATAGCGTATGTAGATCGCGTTCGCAATGATGATGTAAAAATAGAGCTGGTTTATTTTATACTAGCTGTGCCCGCGACATCGTCCGCGTGGAATATTATTTATTTATATTAATAAATAAATAAATAAACTTTCTAAAATAAAAGTAGCCTAAGTTACTCCTTATTACATCAACTATCTGCCAGTGAAATGCTCGTCAAAATCGGTCCAGCCGTTTCAGAAATTAGCCGGAACAAACAGACAGACAAAAATTGTAAAAATATTCATTTTGGTATATGTACCGTGTATACATCCATATGCATTTAGTAAAAAGCTGTTATTTTAATATTACAAACAGACACTCCAATTTTATTTATCTGTATAGATAAAAGAGTCTTCGTCCTTGTATTAAAATAAATGTTTCCTAATCCATTAGGATTGGCGAGGTCTGCTACCTAAGCCTAAGGATTTGGCAAAGATACTGATTTTGACATGGAGCGACTGCCGTCAGACTTTCACATCCCAGAGCGAAAATCAGATGTTTCTTAGGTTAGGTCCACACGTCTTTTGAAATATTGATGGAGCAAGTGATTACAAATATGTACAAATTTATAATTACCACGCATGTGATTGCGAGAGCTCTGTGGCGTCGTTACGCGTCTCATTCCAACCGAACACGGAGGTTAAGCAACGTCGACCGCTGCCTGTCTATGGATAGCTTTATCTATCTTGAGTTTCTCCGTCGGAGGGCACGTTAAGCCGTCGGACCCGGCTGTTGTCGCTAAGCTAGCTATGTCAGTGGCCCTTTTTGGTTGAAGGGAGACCCGTATCCTCGCAGTGGGATTAGTAAGGTTGGTGTAGTGTTGTAGGTGGCAATGCGCAAGCGATCTATTATGCATCGGCTTGTATTACAAGCGTTCATAGACTACGATAACTACTTTACAACGGGCGCGTCGCATGTTTGCTTGCCTCTCGGTGTTATACATAAAAATCTGTCAAGTGCGAGCCTGAATCACACATAAAGGGTTCCGTAGCAGTATTAAACAAAAACACATGTTTGTAGGGACCCCCTTAATTTTTTACTTTACTTTTACTATATTTGTTTTTATACTTGCCACGGTTATGCAGACGGACCGTATCAGTCTGTCTGTCTATCCAGGGGACAGACAGACACAGACAGCGGAGCCTTAATATGTTCAATATAATAATTATACAATAAGATTATAATAAGTTGGTACTGAATGGGTACCAAGTGCACGTAGCTCATTAACATCTATCTATCTATAATATCACACCAAATCTATTGCGGGGTAGGCAGAGAGAACCGAGCGAAACGTGACTCGATCCTTACACACCTCACTCGCTTCAATAGCGCCCATTATCATATTTAGTCAAAACCTATCTCACCTGTACATGGTGCACCCTGATACAAACAGGGGAAATAAGGCACATCAAAGAAATGGAGGTAGTTGAAGGGTGTACCTCGAAGTTAGGGTAAATCACAGCCAAACTGCAGTACCCTGGAGAGTTTTTAATGAGGGAGTGAAGTTATAAGCTCCCGAAGAAATGTTATCTTGGTAGATAGTTGTGTGCTAGTTTACCCGCCATGTTGTTTAAAAAAGTAATATAAAACAAACTCTTCATTTCTCCATCATCCAGGCAGGGCTCCGGGAAGGTAGAGCAGTCGAGCAGCTGTGGCCGACTGCCCCGTACCTTCTCTGTGAACATGAGAGTGGTGGGCACTTCTGCAAATGGCACCGCCCCGTTCGCCAGCTCGCAGCACAACACACCCACCGAGTAGATATCTGAACGTTCGTCGTATCCTTTCAGGTTCTGGAACAAAGATTTTATTCATGTAATATCCATGCGTGAACAAAAACACAAAGTTTAATTTTTTAACGGTGCGATGTACAGGAGACGAATCCGAGGGAGCGAAACAAACTCACTGCCTCGCGGAAACGAGTTTTCATAGCCCATTTTTGAGCGCAGCAGGAAAGGTCTTTTAAAATACTTCAATGAAGAGATATGAAACGTCCACTGTTCACTAATATCACATTCCTAATATATTATAATAAAAACGATATTCCAAAATTAGTACATAGGGTATTTACTAATTTTGGATAATCGTTTTTAAAATATTTTATTTTTATTCTATAGTATCGAATAGCACATTATATTGATTTTTCTGGGAGATTTACTGTATCATCAATAAAAATAAATATTAATGTTCAATGTCGACAACCATGTCTACTGTTTCAACGCCATTACGCGCAGTCATATGGCACGCGTGACGTCACATGTAAGTAAACAATTAAACGACCTTAATAAAACAGTTCAGCTGAAGTGAAATTCATTTTTCTGAAATTTATTGAATAGAATAGTGGAGCCTGTCAATCCTAGTGGATTAGGAAACGGGATACCGCTAAGAAGAAGAAGTGTACGAACGGTAATAGACACAAACTGTTTCTATTCAAATGAATTTCAAAAGACGAAAACTGTATCTAGTTACAATTAGCTTGAAGCTCATTTTTTATACTACGTCGGGAGGCTAGCTTATTAACGCTTGCGATATATTAATTATCACTCGCGCGATGCCTCCTCTGCTGCTTACACAGCAACTCCTTGGGAGCTTACTGGTGACCTCACTCACACGCAGGAACACAACAACCCTCCAGGGAGTTGTTATTTAGCTGCGGTTTTCTGTGAGGTGGAGGTACTTCCCCAGACGGGCTGCTTTGATGCGCCCTACCTCTCTTAAAACATCCATACCAAGACAAACAGACATGTTCGTGCACACAAATGTTTGCCTTGCTTGGAAATCAAACCTACGAGCGTTGGTGTCAAAGTCGCGTCATTCGCGACTGAGCCACAGAGCTCGTCAAAACGTGAAGATTACATTGATGTATGTAATAACTTTATTATCACGATTATGTGTCATCTGTACTCAGTTATGGTTTGTTATTCTGGGAAACTCTGTAGATGTCGACCAAGCTTTTAAATCATTCCCGCGATATGTAATGCAACCGCCGAACTTGAGCCGCAAACCGCTATTTAAAGATATATTCTGACATGTAATTTGCCTAAATTACTTGTGTATTTCCTTTTTCTAGTATTATAATAGCCAGTGTTAGAAAAATAAAATTTACTCCCCCGCATGCAGCCAAATAAGTTGTTAAGACCTTGTATACATTCTGTGTACTAAGTATCGGGAATTTGTCAATAAAACAAAAAATACAAATTATTCATCTAAATTTATTTTATCGCCTTCAAAGTAGGCCCCATCGCTTGCAATACAACATCTCCACCGCTTCACCCAGTCTTCCATACATTTTTCATAGGCTATTTGCGGTATGGCCTTTAGCTCATTCAGCGAATTTTCTTTTATGGCTTCTATCGACTCAAAACGTTTTCCTCGAAGTGGTAATTTTAACTTGGGAAATAAAAAAAAGTCAGACGGAGCCATATCAGGTGAATACGGTGCTTGGTCGAGAACTTTTGTTGAATTTTTCGCTAAAAACTCTTTCACTATAATGGCTGTGTGTGATGGTGCATTATCATGGTGCAGCATCCATGAGTTGTGTTGCCACAAATCTGGACGTTTTCGGCGGATACTCTCACGCAAACGCTTCATGACGCCTAAATAATATTCTTTATTCACTGTTTCTCCCTCTGGAAGGAATTCGGAGTGAACCACACCACGGTAGTCAAAAAAAACTGTCAGCATCACCTTGATTTTGGAGCGACTTTGCCGCGGTTTTTTGGGTTTCGGCTCGTTTTCGAGACGCCATTCTGAAGACTGTTGGCTTGTTTGCATGTCGTACTCATAAACCCATGTCTCGTCGCCAGTTATTATACGTTTCATAAAGGTCGGATCCGTAGAAGCTCGGGAAACCATGTCTTCAGCGACATGCTTTCGCTGCGCTTTTTGAACAAAATTGAGCTCTTTTGGAACTAGTCGAGCGGCGACGCGTTTCATGCCTAAAATGTCAATGAGAATGTTGTGGACGGACTTAAAAGATATGTTCACCTCACTAGCCAACTCTCTCAGACTCATACGTCGATTTTCGAGCACTAGCTTCTTGATTCTGTCGATGTTTTCTCTGGTCGTAGCGGTTGAAGGTCTACCAGAACGAGGCAAGTCTACTACTACTTCTCGGCCTTCTTTAAAAGCCTTATACCATTCATAAGCCCTTGTTTTCGATATACACGATTCGCCGTAGGTATTTCGCAACATTTTTAGTGATTCACCACATGAAATATCATTTGAAACACAAAATTTAAGGCACACTCTTTGTTCAACAATATTTTCCATTGTAAAAATCGCCGAGGACTCAAAACTATGACCAACAAAAAGTGTAGTTTAAAACAAATTAAATGACAGATCCCGCTCAAATTTTGCGCGCTAAATCAGTACAGTGCTACCAACATGCAGTAAAAAAATTAGAACGACCTCTTTTACGCGGGTCTTTTTATTGACATATTCCCGATACTTTTTACACAGAGTAGTATATACGGAACTTTGCAAATAAATAATTGATTTGATTGACTTGACTTATGTAAAACAAAATTGGTTTTCACAAAACAAAATAACATTTTTAATATCTAACGTCTCAATATGGCTTAATCTTGCAGCATACGTTGAACGGATGCTTTTCTTAAATAATTCCTACAGTACTTACACATAAGTTGGTTCTTCCACTGCTGTTTTTACATATAAGTTTAGTGTGATAAAAATAAGTGGTATTTAAGAAAAGTGCAACTATAAATGCGTCAATCCTGGGTTGGGGCTATCAGCTCAAACACTTGACTGCATTTACAGATTCGAAGCGAACGCCGTGCCACCAGTTATAAGATTTATAAACAAATATCGGAAAACTGTTTCAGAAATTGCTCAAAGATTGATATAATACACCAGAAGTCACAGAACGCAAATCTGTCAAGGAAACAATGATTACCAACCGTCACAAATGGTGTTGCCACTAATGATAAAATTTTATTTTAAATAATAATGTTATCTTCCTGTAATTTACAAAAAAATATGCATAATTTTGTAGTTTTCTTGCAATTTGATCTAACCTGCTTTGTGTATTATCGCCACTAATTAGTTCACGCGAACTAGCGCCTAACTAATAAAACTAAAAAGCACTAACGGTAGTGGATGGGTGGCGGCCATCGCTAGTTCGAATGAACTAATTGGTGGCAGAAGCACACAAAACAATTTAGATCAAATCGCATGTAAATTTCACTTTCGCAATATAACGTCTGAATTTATTAACTATTAAAAGTTCTCTATTTAAAACGATTTTAGTATTTAATTTCTAAGAACCATTACGACTTATGAGCACAAACTGTTGCCGTGTCGTTTATAGAGCGGGCTCGGAACCTTACGTGGTAGTGTAAAAACGACTATAAAGTTGTATGCACACCTGTTCTAATAACTCCGGGCTGAGCCACATAAGATTGACGTTATCGTGGTCCGGCGGCGGCAGGTTGTGGAGATGTTTCTGGCGCTTCCCACGCACCATCATGCTGGCTGCACTACGCAGCCCGGACAAGCGGACCCCGCCATTTGCACCTACAAGCACGTGACTTGCTCGAACACTCCTGAAACATTGAAATTGTCATTTTGGGTGGTTGTGTTTATGCCATTGATGTTAAAATTAAGCTCAGTAGTTGCTGGGTCGGCAATAGAGCTGACCACAAGCTTGCGACGCTTACCGAACTACAATGTCATTAGCTATGGCGAATTTACATCAGGTAGGCCATATGTTCTTGTGCCTTCCAAGATTCTATGAAAAAAAAGCGATTGTATGAGATAGAGAGAGACCAAGTTCAACTACTACTGTTGGACTCAATTAACGATAATAAATTCAATAAAATTAATTCACATGAACAACTTTCATTATGACTATTAGAGTTCCCGCATGTTTCAGACGGCAGATTAATCTGTCAGTCCCGATTGTTTGCTAGATGACAGTTATTAAAATAAGTTAAGAGAGCTAGGTCTCATATAAGCAGCCCCACTGGGTAAGTATCTCCACCTCACAGAAAACTGAAGCCAATAAAAAACTTAATATAGGATTGTCATGCTCCTGACCACTAAGCTCAAGAAATGCTGTCGTTGCAATTTGGGTGGTAACTCCCCAGACATAATCCATGTACAGTAAGTGCTATATGCAATGAACGTGTGGGCCATGTGCTTGTATGCTTCCTGATGTTGTATAAAATAATCTCTTATCTAAGTTCACCAACCTGTAAACAGCAACAAAGCCCCTTAGTTGCTAATGCATGGCATTAGCTACTACTACTACTGCTTATATATATACTACTTATAACTGTTGCAGTAGATAAAAAAAAGGAAAAAAGTAAAAAGAGAATTAAATATGATACAATAAGATTATATTTCAAAAACTGTAAGACGTGTCTAAGTGCCCGCGAGGGCCCAATGGGCCCAATTAAAACCCAAAAAAAAACAAAGGGCCAATGGGAGGGCCATGCTTTTGTTGGATCTCTCAATTTAAATTAGATTCCACAGTTGTATTATATGTCTGAGTTAACTCAAAAAGGCTTTTAGGATTCTTACCATTAATATTGGCAAGTCAAGTTTAAGTGAGGCATTAAAGCAGCCCATCTGGGGAAGTACCTCCACCTCACAGAAAACCAGTCCAATAACAACTCCTTTGAGTGTTGTTTTATTCCTGCATGAGATTGAGGTTACCAGTTCCTAAGGAATTGACGTGTTAGCAGCAGAGGTGCGAGAGATACTTAATGTATTACAAGCGTTTGTAGACTACAGTGATCACTTTACATCAGTTGAGCCATATGCTTGTATGCCTTCCAACATTGTGACAAAAAAACATGTCCTACAAGTTTTTGTGCTAACACTTACCTGTGTATGTACAATTGTTTGTGCAAGTACTGTAAAGCCAATAAGACGTCTCTCAAGACAATGGCACAGGCCAGCTCCGACAGCCCTTCATTGAAGTAACGGTCAAGTATATCACGGCATGAACCGAAGCACATCAGTGGTGACACTACATATAGCTCTCGACCGTGTACGAAAGATGTGAGATATGGCAAGATGTTTGGGTGTTGGAGCTCTTTTCGGGTCAAGATGTCTTGCTGAAAGTAACATTTATGAAACATTATATCTCTTTTTTGCAATTAACTATATATTTGTATATATATTATATGTATATTATCAGTTGCCGCTGCAATTTGGGCTCCTCTTTTCGCTTACCAACAGGTAAAGCGGAGCCACTCTGCTGAGCTATTATAAAAAAACAATATTTTTCTTGCAAGTTTAACGTCATCAAAATCAAGTTTCATATTATTTCTATTATGTCATTGTCAGAGTTCAAATGTCTAATATTTATATTTTACAAATATATTAACACAAACATAAACAAATGTGAACATCTCTCTCTCTCTCTATTACTTTGTAAATAAACAGTTATAATACATAGAAAACAACCAGATCAGACATGTACATGGATACAAATGTTTGCCTTTTGCATGAATGGAACCCAAGGCTAACACTGTCCATTCTACCACAGGGCTGATTATTGGTGATACAAAATCAAATATCACAGAAACATTTGCTAATTTGTGATCTTCAATGAATGTTGTTAATTTAACATATATTTTTAGTACTTATTTGTCCATGTCTCAATTAAACAGTGTAGCTTGCTATATGTGCTAAAAAACTTGTAAAAAATGTACCAAAGAACACAAAGTTGTGTTGATACATAATGAGAATTATCAATTTATGTTACCTAATGAAAACAATGTTGAATGGACATAACAGTATGTTACAAAATAATTTATTTTAAATATTATGTATACTCTATGGCGTTTACTCTTTGTGGAAAATTTTAAGAGAGAAATAGTAGAGATAAATTTGGTATGGTCAAATTACAATATCTTAGGAACTAACGTGTGCTAATTACCTGTATAAGATTGGCATTTTCCTTAGTTTTATCAACGAAATATCTCTTAATTGCCACATTCTGGTTACTGGGCTTGTAGAGCGCCGAATAAACAACTGCTACACCTCCGCATGATTCAGTTATAATGGAAGTTAGCTGATAATCATTAATGTCCGGGTTAAACATCTCAAAGGTACGAATAAGAGCTTTATAGAGGTAATATGTTGAAAGCGTTGCAGCTAACACGTCACAGCTAAAAGGGCATAATGGCAGCGTATTGATGATCTAAAAATAGCCGTAGCGTCGCTACGAGTCAGATGATGTTTTATTTACAGTAAATAACAACAAAATAAATAAACAGTTTAATTTGTGATTGAGAAACAGTACTGCAACCTGCGAGTATAGTAGCTGTGACAGTGTTTTTGTTTTGTGATTGTGACAGCTGTGTGACATGACAGTTGACAGGTCTGATCAGGGTTGCCAGGTATAGTATTTCAACTTTCGTCAGATTATGAGATTACACTAAATTGTTGGAATAAGAAACTAGAATCGGGTACATATTTTTTTTTCATCTTTACTATAATTTATCTATACTATGAGCTTAAAGAATGTTAAAGACAAGATCAAGGCTCAAATTAAACTTTTGTTTCATCTCTGGCGTTTATCTAACGTTGCAGTTTCATAGCTCGCCTGGAACACCGTGGCGATAACAAAAACAACTTGACCACGATGGGTACGTTAGATTCGTTAGGTTTCCTTCTGATCAAAACCCGAACGAGCGAGCAAACTCAGGTTTAGGGCGAACAAAGTAACAAAGACTCAAAAACAACTTTGTCGCGGAGAGTAGGTTAGGTTTGTCAGGTTTCCTTGTAAAAATAAAACATCTATGTATCGAATTACACATTTTTATTGAAAAATAATTTCGGACATCCGCAATTCACAATTCGGTGGCTCAGTCGTGAATGACGCGACTTTGACACCAACGCTCGTGGGTTGGATTCCTACACTAGGCAAACATTTGTGTGCATAAACATATCTGTTTGTCTTGATTGGGATGTTTTAAGGGAGGTAGGGCGCATCAAAGTAGCCCGTCTAGGGAAGTACCTCCGCCTCACAGAAAGTCCCAGCCAAATAACAACTCCCTAGAGGGTTGTTGTGTTCCTGCGTGTGAGTGAGGTCACCAGTAAGCTCCCAAGGTGTTGCTGAGTAAGCAGCAGAGGAGGCAGTGATACGATATTACGCGTTAGAATCACTTTGGAATGTCACAACACATAATGTTGCAAAATGAGATATTAAAATGGCCGCAGCGACTGCGCGCGGAAATCTGTAATATTAAAGTTACTTGGTCTATTTGGCTGAATCAAAGTTTCAAGTGATTTACACATTATCAATTGTAAAACGACATTGTAAGTAGATATTTGTCAGTATTGAGTCAGCAAGTATAAAGTATCTGCCATGTTTCTGCTGTCTATTTTTAGGGTTCCGTGCCCAAAGGGTAAAACGGAACCCTATTACTGAGACTTCGCTGTCCGTCCGTCCGTCCGTCTGTCACCAGGCTATATCTCACGAACCGTAATAGTTAGACAGTTGAAATTTTCACAGATGATGTCTTTCTGTTGCCGCTATAACAACAAATACTAAAAAATAGAATAACATAAATATTTAAGGGGCTCCCATACAACAAACGTGATTATTTGCTCGTTTCGCTCGATATTGATAACAGCAACAGGCAGACGCTTGAAATATTCACAGAATATTTAGTTATATATTCACTTTAAGAATAAATAATTAAATTAAAATAAAACAAATATTTAAGGGGGGCTCCCATACAACAAAGCATTTGGCCGATTTTTATACCTTATACGACAAAGACAGAGTCGTCTGTCAATCTTTATTTGACAATATGATCATTGGAATATAAATATTGCACAAATATCTATTTGTACATGCCGTGTTATTAGCAGAAACACCATCCGAACTGTACACACTGGTCACAATAATGAAATACGATTGTATGGAGAAAGGCTTACTATTGAATGCGAAGTAGATAAAGATAATGATAGCTACGAGTATTTGAAAGAGAAGAAAGCAAAACCAATTTAAGGATTACGGTTGATGATGAAGTGTTGGAACAAGTGGAACGACGAGTGAGTGTTGGAAATAGTGTACGTACGTAAACGAGTACATTCTCGTACATATACAATAACTTAAAATATATAAGTAGTGTATACCGCGCATATACATTTACTTATGTATTTTAAGTTATGTATATGTGCGGTCAAGAAAAATGAATTTCATGAGCTACCCTAAAATAATATATATATCCTTAGTCAAAAACTAAAACCCAGCTATGCTAACCAAAACATGTCCATTAAAAATACCTTTTTTATACCACTAAGGTAACAAACGAGCGTACGGCCAGCCCGATGGAAAGCAGCTGTCGTAGACTTTGAACATTTGAAACACTAGGGGTGTCACTCTTGCATTGGCGTCGTACCTGTAAAAACCTCTTCTTCTCCTATGAACAATTTTTTTATATAACATCGGGAGTGTCCACATGATGTAAAGTGATTACCGTAGCCTATAAACGTTTGCAATACATTAAGTATACTCGCGTGATGCCACTTTTGGTGCTTTGATGCGCCCTACTTCTCTTAAAAATACCAAATATCTCATAAAAATAGTTCAATGAAGGTAGGGGTAGAGAAGGTAAGACTGCTATCTCGATCTAATATTGATGTATCTGACAGGGGGCGACTGAACTTCGTCCAATTCAACTCCGCAAAGATACAAGTTTGCATGTTCATCGCTAAGAAAACCCAGTATGCTGTTGCTCAATTCCAGAATGCACCTTTTACCATAGTGTGAAACTTCTTAGCAGTAAAAACTTGAGCTAAAAGGCACAGCTCGCTGTATGCAAAGCAGTGCTGCCATGCAATTCTGTAAGAGCAAACGTCCTTACATCCTCGGAAACATCGGCTGTTACAGCCTTGCACACAAAATTGCAATTCTTTGGTGTCGCTTTTCATGGTTGTGCGACACTAGCGCCGCAAGAATGCGTTTGGAATTCTACAAGGCAAACAGCCTCGCGTACGCTTACAGCCTTATAGAATACCAAATAATTTAGCCGTGATCGCAGTAGACAATGTCAAAGCTGTGACATCTGTGATCACAGCGACGCACACAGCTATTACGAGTCGCTTAGAGAATTGCATGGCTGGTCCCAACGCCAGCTTTTGGAAGCGAGAGCTGGGTATGGCACAGAGCGCATGAAAGTACGCTCGTAGACAGCGTTCGCAATGATGATGTTCGAAACAGAGTTGATCTGAAAGAGAGCGTTAGTGTTAATATTTTAATAAAAAGAGGCATGCTCTGTCGTTTCTGACATGTAGAAACATGAAGCAAGTATAACGTAACGTAGAAGGATGTAGAAACCGAGGAAGGTCAAGACTTACCTATCATTTCGTGGGTACTACTGTCTCACCTATTTCTACCGCCAAGCAGCTATATTTATATAGCTGTGTTCCGGTTTGAAGGGTGAGATATGGCAGAGAATTTACTGGGTACTGTGACGAAACAGCCTTAGGTCACAGGATTGGCAGCGCGCGAGTAACATCCCCGTGGTGTTGCGTGCGTCAATAGTCTGCGGTGACCGCTTACCATCTAACGCGGGCCACATGCTTGTTTGCCAATCTAGTTGTATAAAAAAAATTATTCCCAAATTGATCATTGTTTTACCGGAAAGTGATGTCAGGAGCCGTAGAAACCGGTGAGCGTGCATGAGAAGAGCGATGAATGTTAAAGCTCGCTTCTTTAACATTCATAGCTCTTCTCTGAGGTGTATAAGGATCGAGTCATGTGGCGCTCGGTTATCTATGCCTATCCTCTACTGCAAGGGATTTGGCGTGAAGTTATAGGTAGATAGACCTCTTACCGTCGCCAAAAACATTGGACTTCTCGATGTCGAGATCGCCGGCGATGTTCAATAAGAAAGTCACCTGGAAGAGAAGAGCAAACTGGCATTGGTTGTGTTATACTAGTCTCAAGTCAGACCGCCTTTTTGCCTGGATACCAGCTTGGACCGTGTGATTCGGTTCAGAGACGAGCTGTGAGAAATGTCAATGGTCCTAAGCTTAAGCATGGTGTGCCCTTAAGGCTAAGTAGGCCTACCAATTGTACAAACACCCCTGATGTTGCAAATGACCATAGGTTACGGTGACTGCTTACCATCAGGTAGGCTGTACACTTATTTGCCATTTAGTGGTATAAAAAAAGTGACCGCAAACAGCACTAAATGCCATTTTTTTTCAGTTAGATATTTTAATTTAAAAACAAAGCTACTGAATGGATTTTGATAAAATTTCTATGGGACCAATCTGAAGGTACATCCTTACGATAAAAAAAAAATCGAATCACTTTATAAAGAGAGAGTGCATTAAAGCAGCCCTTTTGGGGAAGTACCTCCACCTCACAGAAAACCGCATCCTGGTAACAATTCCCTAGAGGGACGTTGTATTCCTGCGTGTGAGTGAGGTCAACAGTAAGCTCCTAAGGAGTTGCTGTGCTAGCAGCAGAGGTAGCATCGCGCGAGTAATACTTAATGTATTGCGAGCGCTCATTGGCTACGGTATCGGCTTTACATCAGGTGGGCCGTGTGCTCGTATGCCTCCCGATGTTGTCCTGCTCCTTTTTTTTGATGGACTATTTAATTGATTAGAAAAATTGGGTCCTTTGAGTGAGAAAGCATTTGAGTGAGAAAGCTGCCTGCGCGGGGATCTCGGATCACGAACGAACCAATAGGCTCGGCGCCGAATGCGACAAATTCGTATTGGATATCTAGAAAGAATGTTACAAATATTTTAACCAATTAAGAGCATGCAAGTAAAATGTTGATTAAATTATGATGTCAGAAGCCCCAGGAACCGGCGAGCGTGCATGAAAAGAGCTATGAATATCACAGAAGCGAGTGAAGTATGCAAGGACCGCGTCTTATGGCGCTCGGTTCTCTCTGCCTACCCCGCAAGGGACTTGGCGTGAAGATATACATACATACATACAAGTAAAATTTATCAAATGGTAATGAGTAAACACTATAATGTTTAAAGAAAAAGGAATTGAATCTCATTCTACAGATAAAAATGAATTAATATAAGTATTTATATCAAGCATTAACGACTGCTGAAATTGCATTAATGAATTTCGTGTAATTTTTTTTTTATACAACGTCGGTAGGCATACATGCAGGCCCACCTGATGTAAAGCGGTTAACGTAGCCTATGAACGCTTGTAATATAATAATAATAATAAGTATCACTCGCGCGATGCCGCCTCTGCTGCTAACACAGCAACTCCTTTAGGGGCTTACTGGTGACCTCACTCATACGCAGGAACACAACAACCCTCTGGGGAGTTGTTATTTAGCTGTAGTTTTCTGTCAGGTGGAGATACTTCCCCAGATGGGCTGCACTGCCCTACCTCTTTTAAAACATCCTGACCAAGACAAACAGACATGTTCATGTACACAAGGTTTTCTGCGGTTTTGTGGATCTTGAGAAAGCATTTGATAGGGTTGTACGAAAGTAACTGTGAGACATACTGCCGAGATATGGAATTGATGGTTCTGCCGACTCCGCAAGGGATTTGGCGTGAAGTTATAGATAGATTTATAGTTAAATAGTATCTTTACGATTTTGAAATGTACCTTCAAGTAGTCTTCTACATATATAGGTAGTAAGTTTATTTTATGAGAAACTGTTTAGCCTAGTTTAAAATTTACTCCCTTTTTATTATATAATATTACATTGTACACCAATCATGAAGATTAGTGTATTATGTGTTATTATTATTTAACCCTTCGAAACCCGGGTGGTCGTATACGACCGCGAAATGTATGGGAAAACGTATATAATTCTCAACTCAAAGGGTTCTGACTGCTCAAGCTAACTTAGCGTCCAAAAAGATTCATATGTCAATATTCAGGGTTGTGCTATGCTATAAGAAACGTAGTAGGAGTTCCCCTTTAACAGAGCATCTGCAACAAACGGACACTTTTTAGGGTTCCGTAACGGAACCCTATTACTGAGACTCCGCTGTCCGTCCGTCCGTCCGTCCGCTGTCACCAGGCTGTATCTCATGAACCGTGATAGTTAGACAGTTGAAATTTTCACAGATGTTGTATTTCTGTTGCCGCTATAACAGCAAATACTAAAAAATAGAATTAAATAAATATTTAAGGGGGCTTCCATACAACAAACGAAATCGTTTTTGCTCGATATTGATAACGGCAACAGGCAGACGCTTGAAATGTTCACAGAATATTTATATTCATTTTAAGAATAAATAATTAAATTAAAATAAAACAAATATTTAAGAGGGGCTCCCATGCAACAAATGTGATTTTTATGCTGTTTTTATAGATAATGGTACGGAACAATTTGTGCGCGAGTCCGACTCGCACATGGCCGATTTTTGAGGTGCACGTACAGACTTCAGTCTGGAAACCACCGCGTCACCGATTTCGTTAAAATCTTGACGAGCCGTATTGGGGTGTCAGAGGCCACCGCTGTCTTCGGTAAGGTGAAGGTATTCATTCCATTCCCGAGTTACGCCCTGTTTTTTTATATTGAAGCGAGCTCGGTTTTGTCTTTAATTAGTGAACTATACTCCAAGAAGAAGATCGCCACTGAGCTACGGTATTTGGACTGCTTATAACTCCGTTATTTCATAAAGCTATCTTAAAATCTTCGTTAGTACATTTATAGACAAATTCTGTCACTGTTAATGACTTCTAAGAATGAGGACGTGTCAACGGCGACAAGTCCCTAAATAAAAGCGCGTGGGGGACTGCCCTAATAATGTCATCGCCGCCCGCCCAAAACATTTCAGCCATCCGGCACCGGCGGGCGGAATGCAAAAATCTACAATCGACTCAATAAAAACTCGTAATTCCTATATATATACAGGCGGCGACCGCATCTCGAATACGCTTTATACGATGTACTCACTGCTATATAAAACCGGGGAGAGAGCCAAATTCTAAATATAAAGGTGTCCGAACGGAGCCGATCGCGGCCGAACGCGCCCGCCCGCCTCAGTCCATCGCCGGCTACGGCTTCGACATTCACAAAGTCAACGCAAACGAACGCGCGGTAACGAAACGTCCACTTGGTAAGGGCACACCGTAAACGGAATTTCAAACTCCGAATTCCTAATTAGGAACGCGCCCGGGAATTTTGTGTTTTCGGTCTAACAACGTGGAAAGTGACAGTGTTGTGTTCGTTCTTATAGTGTTCTGTACCGCGTTACTGGTAACGTAAAATAGTTTTCTGAAAGTTTTCGCTTTCCCCAGCTTTTTTTATCCGTGCCGGATCGTATGCATCGCTAACTCTGGATTAGAATCGGCGGCTGCACGTGCTGGAAGCGAGAGTATTGAGTTTCAACATGTCTGCCTGCCGTTCCAGAATAATTTCCCCGTCGTTCCCCTCTACGCAATGTATTTCTTTAAAAATTTCGCCCCACTAACGTTGCTCTGAAACTTTTCCTAACCTTCAAATTTTCCACTAACAATTCTGCTTTTATGAATCGGGGTAAACGTTGCTTTGCGTGTATTATCTCTAAAATCGTAATAAAATCTTTTTAAATAACATTTTGTAAGTTGGTACCGCATTGCGTATTTGTAGGTTAGTCGGAAGCCGGTAGGTTTAGCCCAGACGTGCGGAGGCTGGAATGTATTGATTTTAGCCTTATCTCTCTGCATTTCGGTACTCTGTAATCTCTTTTTATACCTATTTTCGAACGAATTATTTCATCATTAAATTTGTTTACACGGTGTTAAAGCTGCATTAAGTGTGTCAATTACACTAATAAAATAAATCGACATCAAAATATCCAGAAGCCCCGTCAAATATTATTTTTGTACGTAGCATAATGTTCGTAGGCGTAGCATAGATTATGTTTGTTTAAAAACAAAATAATGATTGTTTATGATTGGCTTTTGTTTGCATCTGTTGTCATAAATAGCGGTTGAAACTAAAATTAAATAGACAATTTAATTTGAATATACAACTTCAAAGCACAAATTTCTATAACATTTTTAATTTTTTCATACAAGGAAAGTGTAAAACAATTGACTTGAAATTAATTATTTTGTCATTGGATCTCTGTGGATACTTATACACGTTTTTCATATTTTATATTACGTTAGATTACATTAGTTAGTCATAGTTTTTATGTTCATTTGTCTTAATCTACCAGCATATCAGAAATAACCATTATTTAAGAAGAAACCATATAGGTTTTTCTGTCTTCAAAAAGGCGTCTTTTTTATGTATGTTAATTTCATCGTTCAGACCGCTTGTATTTTTTTTTTGAATAAAAATAGTGCTCGAAAAACCTGTAAAATTACGTTATTATTGTCATATTTAAGGGTTATTATTATTATTTTATAGGTACTAGTAAAATAATAATAATAACCCTTAAATATGATAATAATAATCATATTTAAGGGTTATTATTATTCGGGAGTAGTCGCCCGACCGATGTGCTTTTAACGTTACGTTAGTGTATGAATGCTTGCAATACGGGAAGTATTGATCGCGTTTTCCCACTCCTGCTGTTACAAGAGCAACTCCTTAGGCATTTACCTGGTAATCTCACTCCACTGAGTGTGGGCAGCAGGAACACAACAATGTTTCAGAAAATTGTTATTTTGTGGTAATTTGCGGTTTTTTATGTCAGAGGTACTTCCATACTTTGATGCACCCTACCCCTCTTAAAACACCCATACCAAGACAAACAGACATGTTCACGAACACAAATGCTTGCCCGGTGTGGGAATCGAACCCACGAGCGTTGGTGTTAAAGTAGCCTTGCTTACCATTTCACCACAGAGTTCATCAATTTCACAGGTTTAACAAGCCCTCCTTGATTTGTGGTTTATCGAACCGGATGTAATGGTGTGGCTGGTGGTTCGGACACTGTGAGCGATTTTTGTGTGAATCGGAAGATGTAATAATTGAATAACTAATGTAAGACAAATATCACCTTAGTCTTCCTGCGACCACGGACGCTGCAAAGCGTTCGAAACGTCAGGTTCAATAAAATATATAAAACACGCGATACTTCCTAAGGAGTCGCTGTGTTAGCGGCAGAGGTGGCATCACGCGGGTGATACTTAATGTATTACAAGCGTTCATAGCCCATGGTAACCGCTTTACATCAGGTGGGCCGTACGCTTATATCCCTCCCGTTGTTGTATAAAAAAAAAACGCTCAGATAAGGTTTTGGCTGTAGACATTTCTATTTCTATTTTAATATTCTTTTTAAATTATAACGAGGATTCTGTTTGAAGAGCATAAGACGTACGTATAAAAATAAAGTCATAAGATTCCAAATTTATGGCTAATAGTAACCATAAACAATGAGGGAGTGTGTTTAGTCTACTTTATTATACCCGCACTGAGACCAAAATGTCTGTTTTTTAATTTAAATTTGACGAAAATATCAATACGTTTACAGAATTACTAGCCACGATGAATGGAAAGTGGCAAAAAGTATCATTGAGCAGGGATTGCTAACCAGAAAACGGTCTACCTGATGTAAAGCGGTAGCCTATGACCGCTTGTAATGCATTATGTATCACCCGCGAAATGCCACCTCTGCTGCTAACACAGCTACTCCTTAGGAGCTTACAGGTGGCCTCACTCACACGTAAGAATGCAATAACCCTCAATAACGTTCTAGGGAGTTGTTATTTGGTTGGGGTTTTCTGTGAGGTGGAGTTACTTCCCCAAGGAGACGGCTTTGATGCACCCTGCCTCTCTCAAAAACGACCAGTCCACGACAAACAGGCATGTTCATGCACACAAATGTTTGTCCTGTGCGGGAATCGAACCTACGAGCGTCGGTGTCAAAGTAGCGTTACTAACCACTGCGCCACTGAGCTCGTCAGGAGTAAGGCATGAGTATGTACCACTAAGGTAGTATTTTCGGATTTATTTCTTTATTATTTAGGGAATCCGAATGTCCATGAAATTATATTTCGAAAGGTATGACCTAACATAAAAAACTCTCTTACAGAATTGCATGGCAGTTAGTTCGTCTTCAAATACTCCTAACAAGGATTCTGATAAACCAGCGTAATGCAAGTTTTCTTCGACTATTTAAATATTTGAGGAAAACTTGCATTACGCTGGTTTATCAGAATCCTTGTTAGGAGTGTTTGAAGACGAACTAACTGCCATGCAATTCTGTAAGAGCAAACATTCTTACATCCTCGGAAACATCGGCTGCTACAGCCTTGAACACAAAATTGCAATTCTTTGGTGTCGCTTTTCATGGTTGTGCGACACTAGCGCCGCAAGGCTGCGTTTGGAATTGGAATTCTACAAGGCAAACAGCCTCGCGTACGCTTACAGCCTTATAGAATACCAAATAATTTAGCCGTGATCGCAGTAGACGATGTCAAAGCTGTGACATCTGTGATCACAGCGACGCACACAGCCATTACGAGTCGCTTAGAGAATTTGCATGGCTGGGCGCCTGATGGCAAACATTCACAATTGCTCATGGACGCGGACATGACATTTTAGAAATGGATGAACCTGTTCCTCGAAATATCCCATCGTGTAATGCTCAAACAAAAACTGGACACCTTTTTTTTACAACGTCGGAAGGCATGTAATGTAATCATATGGCACACCTGATGTTAGCCAGTTACTGTAGTCTATGAACGCTTGCAATTTATTAAGTATCACTCGACCTTACTGGTGACCTCACTCACACGCAGGAACACAACAGCCCTTCTTACACCACTTAGCTTTTTATATATAAGCTTACGCCCCACTCGATCCAAAGTGGTTACAGTAGCCAATTAACGTTTGGAATTCAAGAAGTATCGCTGACTCGGTGCCGCCACGGAACCCAGAAAGACGATAACAAGATTGCCTGTTCGAAAAAGCTGATGACAAAATGCAGCAATAAATAATCCTTTCTTAATGCTATTTGCGGAATTTAGGCCACAGTATATATATCATGTCAAAGAATTATTACCATGATTCGTTTCTCGCGCTCATGGCCCATGTCTCCATGGCAATCGTTTCCTGACTCACGCAATATGTCCTTTAACTTTGACATAATCCTCGGAAATTACAGAGGTAACGTAATAAAGAAAAATGGGTTTACATTCTCCGTGTTTGCCGTAAAAGACTATTGCTTATATACTACTTCGTGTAACCAACAATTGGAACACCGGTTTGGCACCTGCATTCCTACCGCAACACAACCTCAAGAGCTTTGCGGATTTCTAATTTGGTTGCAATCTTCTGTCAGATAAAGGTTACCCGTCAGGGAATTATTAAATATTTTTTTTATACAACAAGCAAAGTGCCCATCTGATGTAAAGCGCAACAGCCCTCTAGGGAGTTGTTATTTCGCTGCGGTTTTCTGTGAGGTGGAGGTACTTCCAAATACGGGCTGCTTTCATGCTCCCTACCTCTCCCTATGAGACCCCGTTATATACGTTTTCCCATACATTTCTTGGCGGAAAAGCGGCCCGCGGGTAATGAGAGATTAAAAAACCCAGACCAAGACATACGGACATGTTCATGCACACAAATGTTTGTCTTGTGTGATAATCGAACCCCCGAGCGTTGGTGTCAAAGTAACGTAACAATGCGTTTCACCACTGGGCCACCGAGCTCGTCAAAAATATCTCCTCTTTTACTATTGCTTCGTAATTGGCAGGATGCATCACGTGTAGGTGACAGTAGCTTTGACTGTCAGGATAATAGTGACTCACATACTCTTTAAAACTGCACTGATTGCAATCATTATCTGACCTGACCTGAGGATATAAATCCTGATTTTAATGACAATTGTCAGTGATATGTCTTTTCCAACAAGCTTTCTGGGTGCACTAGATACCAACCACACCAGCCCACACTCGTCGAGCTGCTGGTCTCCCAACCGAAGAGGAGTAGAGCATATCCCAACGCTGCTCACCTGTCAATTGGCTTGCTTCCATGTCTCACCAGCTTAACAACTATTGTCCATCGACAACCGAGACCAAACTTACTCCGAAGCACAGTGAAGTTCCAGCTAGATACATCCATCCATAGATGAGTCAGAATAATGATCTATGTAACATTAGTATTTCAAGATCTTACTTACAGTCTGGACCGGTTTAACTTGTCAGCTCGGAGGGTCAGTCCTTTTGTTTGTCTGTCTACTCTATCATGAAATATTCCACTCGGAAACTTGTCTGTGTACATTGCAAGAGTGCACACTGCACAGTTTTTTAGAGCAAAGAGAAAAAAACGAAAAGGTTTAAAGAAAGATATGTCGCATTAAAATAGTTACCCTCCTACCCTATACCCTCCTCGCGCAGAAAACCGTAGCCAAATAACAACTCCTTGTTTTATACAATCCACCTGATGTAAAGCAGTTATCATAGCCTATGAACGCTTCTGATACATGTACGTATCACCCGCGCGATTCCACCTCTGCTGCTAACACAGCAACTGTTTAGAAGCTTACTGGTGACCTCACTGACACGCAGAAACACAACAATCCTCTATAGTGTAGTTATTTGACTGCGGTTTTCTGTGAGGTGGAGGTAGTTCCCAGACTGCTTTGATGCGCCCTACTCCTTGTCAGGTTCTTGTGTTCCTGCGAGTGAGTGAGGTTACCAGTAAGCGCCTAAGAAGTTGCCGCGTTAGCAGCGGGGGTGACTACATGCGTGAATTACCTCGCAGGTATTGAAATGTGATGTTTGCATGGTTATGTATGTATGGATATAAAAACAAAATTACTGCAGGTTTTGTCAAATATATTGGTTTGTTATATAATATGAATCCTAGAATATCTATGTCTTGTAACTGACCACAATGTACACTGAGCCGCAAAGAAAATAGGTCAATAACAGATCAAAAACAATCTCAATATCTTCTCAAATGTTGAAGCTAACTTGATGAATATAGACTGTTATTATATACAATTTTATAATAAAATAATGAAGTTTAGGTAATTTCTTTTTAATATAAAACTTTTTAAGTAACAAGTATAAATTCAATTAAAAATTTAAAAAACCCCCGACGCAAAAATAACCTGTAAAAAGTAACAAAATTTATTATCATTAATTATTATTTAATTATTATCATTAATATTAATAATGATATACACAAAAACACTCTCGATTAAGTCCCTTTTTAAACAAAAAAAAAACAAAATCAAAATAGATTCATCCATTTCGAAGCTAGGATGCCACAGACAGATACACACGTCAAACTTATAACACCCCCCTTTTCCGTCGGGGGTTAAAAAAGTGGAACCGCAAGAGATGTCAATTCGGTGAATTTTGTTCTCCTTTTTATTTAAATGTACTTTTCATAACTTACAAAGAATCATGAAAATCGATTCGCAATTGACGAAGATATCAGGTTAAAAGTTGGTTAATACCGTTACATCACCGAAACTTATGTGGAACAACCCGAGAGGTGTGCCTTAAACAATAAAAAAGTAATCATCAAAATCGGCTTACAATTGACGAAAATATCGCATAACATACGTACAAAAAAAAAACAAATTAAAAATTAAAATTAATTAGTCGGATTGAGAAGCTTCTCCTTGTTTTGAAGTCGGTTACAAATAAAAACCTGCATGTGCACTAGATTATATTATTCCATTAGTGTTTTTTGAATTAGATATACTATTTTCGTACATTTTAGTATTTTGTATTGCCTCCACTAGCTGCTAATACGGCTATCTAAAGATTTGGCATGCTTTCAACCAGATTTCTGAGGTGATTCTGAGAAATATTCTCCATTCCAATGCTTCTTTCAATTCACGAACCGTGATTAAGAGGGAAATTCCGCTGACGTAAACATCGCGGTCGTCGCAGTTCGGCGGGTATCGACTCGATGGGGTTCAAGTCTGGGCTGCGAGCTGGCCACTTCATGCGCGAGACAGGTTAATCTTGAAGTCCAGCACTATCTGGGCTGTATGGGGACTAGTGTTGTCTTGCATGAAAATGACATTCTGGCCCATGTTTACTAAAATGGGTCAACTTACGTATTTAATATTTTAAAGTGGTATCCCCCTTAGCTTGGTGCGGCGTTCAGAAGAAATTCCAGCTCACACGTGTGGAGCTTCCATCGTATGATACTCTCTCTTCAATATCAAGTATAAACTAAATCTGGATTCATCCGAAAACATTACTCTTGACCACTCATTCAGAATCCAATATACATGTTCTCTAGTGACTTAGCTTTGAATTTCCAAGTGACCTTTTCAGTTTTGGACCATTTATGGGTGTTAATAGCTGCAGGTTCAGCAAGACGGTACCTTATTGTACGTGTACTCGGATTGACGCTGCAGCACTTGGAAGGATTAGTGCGATAGGATTTTGCACTTCATCAGCCATTAGAAATCGAGTTCTTAAGGTTGTTGATATCATGACATCATTGCGCAGTGACAGCTCAGTGGATAAGGAACTGGCCAGTTGTCCATCTGATGTTCGCGCGTTCAAATTTGTTACATATTTATCACTCGTTCGCTCATTCGGCGGTGAAGAAAAAATAAATATTGAGGAAAATCCACACGTAAAAGAAATTATATTTCGAAAGACATGTGACTTAACCTACGATAACCTGGTTTTCCCTCTGGGCTGTGGAGATCTGACGGCAGTCGCCCCATGTAAAAATCAGTGTCTTAGCTAAATCCTTAGGCTTAGGTAGCGGACCTCGCCAATGTTAATTTATTTGGAAACGGGATAACGCAAAGAAGAAGAAATTGACATCACATTGCGATCCTCCCACGCAATCGTTACGTCTTGTTCGGCCTATTCCTGTCTGTGATTATTATCTATCTATCTATCTATAACTTAATCCCTTACGGGATAGGCTAGAGAACCGAGCGTCACGTGACTCGATCCTTACATACCTCACTCGCTTCTTTAACATTCATTGCTCTTTTCATGCACGCTCGCCGGTTTCTAGGGCTCCTGACATCACCTTCTGATAGAACACGACCAATTTGATCATGGTAGGTAAGTCTTGGCCTTCCTCGGCTCCTACATCCTTCCACTTTTGCATTGTATATCTGCTTCGTCATTCTTTCATCCTGTATTCTTTCTACATGTCGGAACCAACGGAGCATGCCTCTTCTTATTTTAACATGTGATTATTATATTCAAAAAGTCCAGTGCTTTCAGGAGACTGGGTCCAATATTCTCTCTGTGAACGATTGACAGCAACTCACCGATAGTTCTCGCTGTACAACGCTGACCGCGCCCGTTTTCAAGACTTGTCAGAATTCTGGTGCCATATAAAAACATGTCACTAAACACTCTTTAGGGTCTAGTGATGTGTTATTATCAGAATTTGTTTCTAATAATGATTTGTATATTCTGTAAAGGACACAATAGAAACAAAAGTAAAACAAATAATAAATAAATATTGTCGGATAAATTACACAGCGCCACCTAGCCCCAAAGTAAGCGAAGCTTGTGTTATGGGTACTAGACAACTGATAAACTTACGTAAATACATTTTTTTTTGTAAATACATACTTATTATACATAGAAAATACCCAGACCAATACAAACAGACATGTTCATGCACACAAATGTTTGTACTGTGTGGGAAACGGACCCACGAGCGATGGTGTCAAAGTAGCGTAACAGCGCGTTTCACCACTGCGCCACCGAGCTCGTCAAATGGTCAAACAAGAAAAAAAAAATGGTTTTTAATTTCTTGTTCGTATTATACAATAGAAAAAAAATAAATAAAAGGTTCTACTACTTCTTATGTGGGTTGTAACATAAACTCTAATTTAGTTTTTGTTTCATAAAGTTGGCTCTAATATTTTGGAAGATTCGAGGTTTTTGTTACTGAAACATTTTCTTTGCTACCGAGTGTAAAATAATGAAAAAAAAAAAAACAATTATTTCAGTTTTGGTTCAAATTTTGCAATACTTCCTGCAAAACCGGCAGATCACCATTTAGGAAGTAATTTTGCATCATTTCACGATGCAGTTGCGATATATTCCCCGTTAATTGGACACTCATGGCTCTACGTTATGAGGGTTTAATTGGTGTTCAAGTTCGCCACAGTAAGGATATAAGCAGTAAGTTAACATCCAAGGAATGTGTAAAATCATCGCACTTGCAGAAATGTTTGAATTTACATGGTTCTAAGCAAAATTCACCAAATTAGTCGTAGCTGGTGGCGCAGCGGTTAATAACGCGAATTTCTCACCGACGTTCAGAGGTTCGATTCACACACAGGACAAACATTTGTGTACATGAAGGTCTGTTTGTCTTGGTCTGGATTTTTTTAAGAGAGGTCGGGCGTATCAAAGCAGCATGTCTGGGGAAGTACCTCCCTCACCTCACAGATAAATCACACACATCACACATCTCACCCTTCAAACCGGAGACCGGATTTCCAAAAAGATACAGCAAGTATATAGTAGAGCGTACGTGCGTTTGATCTATTTATGAGTATTATCAATGATTACCAATAAAAACAAAACGTTTGTACGGAGCATATCTATATTGTAAATTGAATTAGCTATTTCCATTATATTAATAATTACTATTACATTTAGGAACTAGCAGTAAGGAAGCCCGTTACGTAGTCACGAGTTATACAAGATCTAAATAAACCAACAAATGTATGCACAAAAGCAAATCCATTTTATTTGCCACTCAACTTTATGATTAGTTTTCGTCGAAAATAAAAATTATAAAGAAATTGTTACGTTTTGCAAATAATAAAGTTAAGCAAATATTAATATATAATAACTCATGCACAAAATTTCCTGTGTCGGAATCGAATCCTTGAGTGTTGGTGTTAAAGTAGTATAACAGCGCGTTTCAACTACTTTACGTCATATGAGCCATGTGCTCAAATGCTTCCCGACGGCTTATAATATAAAGATGACCTACTGTTAAACCACTACGCTGTGAGCTCGTCTGACTCACAAACACACTCACTGATTTCTGTATCGTTTGCGTAATTGTTTGACTGATTTTTTATAACTGGTGATGAAATCACCGGTTGAAAATTTTATACCACCTCGGTGGCCAAAAAAGCGTACAACCCTCCTGATGAAAAGCTATTAGTCAATGAGAGCTTGCTATATAGGAAGCCTTTTTTAAAGATTCTCATGCTGTAGTTCCTAATTTCAAACTTAATTAATATTAAATAAATTATTTCAGATCTGTTTGGTTCCAAGACTTATGTGATATTAATAAGCGTATTCGTATGTGTCTGTGACTGACAGACAGACAGACAGGACTGACTCGCATGCAAGGGTGAAGGGTAAATCTAATTCTAAAAAATCGGCCAAGTGCGAGTCGGACTCGCGCACGAAGGGTTCCGTACCATCATCTATAAAAACGGCAAAAAAAAAACAGGTTTGTTGTATGGGAGCCCCCTTTAAATATTTGTTTTATTTTAATTTAATTATTTATTCTTAAAGTGAATATATAACTAAATATTCTGTGAATATTTCAAGCGTCTACCTGTTGCCGTTATCAATATCGAGCAAAAATGAGCAAAAAAGTCACGTTTATTGTATGGGAGCCCCCTTAAATATTTATTATATTCTATTTTTTAGTATTTGTTTTTATAGCGGCAACAGAAATACATCATCTGTGAAAATTTCAACTGTCTAACTATCACGGTTCATGAGATACAGCCTGGTGACAGACGGACGGACAGCGAAGTCTCAGTAATAGGGTTCCGTTACGTACGGAACCCTAAAAATCATCTTTGTAGTTTTACGACTTGATATACGTTCAGGATTTATCTTAACTTGAAGATTGAGGTTATGGTAAAGGAAAACATCGTGAAGAAACCTGCTCGGCCAGGGCGAAAGACGTGTAGCCTAGCCTAAGAAAGGTCTGGTTGTCCCTCTGAGTTATGGAAGTCTGACGGCAGTTGTCTCTTGATAAAATCAGTATCTTCGCCATATCCTTAGCTAGCAGACCCCGCCAATCCATTAGATCAGCAAACATGATAACGCTAGGAAGAAGGTAGCCGTGCTACATTACTTAACATGCGACCCACGTATGTTAAGTTTCCAGTGGACTGCTTATAAATAATAATTAACTTCTTGACAATATAAGTTGAACAATTTAAATAAGTCGGAACCCTTTACTAGAGTTTTTCACCTCTGTGTCTCCTTAAAAAAGATTTATAGCGGAAACGGAAACCACTAAATATAACAAAACTACACTGAACTGTGAACTCCACAGCAATCTCAAGAGTCGTCAGAGTTTACAATGAACTTAATTAGAAGGAAATAAGACACCTTTTATATCTGATTTCATATTAAAAGTATTTTCGATGGAGAAATTCGTAGCGTTACATCACTAGTTAAAAAGCGTCCAGATTAAACGTAAGTTATGTTAAGAATTATATATGATATCCGAAAGAACATATAGTTCATTAATACTTTATTGTGACAATGTTATTAATAATAACAAATTTTGAAACCAACCTCGCAATAGGATCATTTCGCTAGATCTTAAACACAGAATTTATTTCAGTTCAGTGGATTATATAATTGACGAGCCAGGTGTTCCTCTAGCAATGCAAGCTTGTGCATTCTCAACTGGTTATGAATGACTATACTCATTATGGGTCGACGAGAAACATGAAAATAAATGCATTGTGTTGTGTTTCATTGACACTCACCTACTTGGCAGGACGACTTATTAGAGAGTAATACTATATTTTAGCATGATCCCGAGTGGCTGATTATTTTCTTTCTTCAACACACAAAATAACAAGGTAAGGCAGCAGGGAGTTATAAATACAGTAAGTATGAATAGTAACGGGAATAAAATGAGGAAGATGGCACTGGAAGTAATAATACACCACTGATACCTAATAAATACCTATTCCGGACTCAAAGATGCAGAAGAGAAGCTCTGAATGAAGGACGACGATGTGCCACAAGAAATCATGTGATTTACAACTATTTTGGGAGATTAAAATCAAACAATTCAACAACACGAATAAGGAAATGAGTTCCAAGGAAGTATCTGTTGTTACAATATCCGCAAGATTACCGGAACTTTTAAAGATCTACTGAAACACAAGTATAATCAAACAAACAGTGATTGCACCGGCTAAAATATCCGATGACGACAAAATTGGACGAAGAAGCAGTTCAACAAGTAAAAGATATTTTAATAAATCATCCAGTCTCGATTATGCTTATGGAAAATGAACCAGCCTATTAACCCACCCGTCCCTGCTTCAAATTCTGGTGTGTGCATGTATGTACCACTAAATTAGTGGTTTTAGGACTTATATACACATTGGCAGTTATAACTTGCTCAGTGGTAAAGGAAAACATCGGGAGGAAATACGCACGTACAAGAAATTATATTTCAAAAGACTTTCGTAATATAATTGTGACTGTAGAGATCTGACGCCAGTCGTTCTTACATCGTATATTATCTTTTATCTATTTACCTCTGGCTTTCTAAGATATTCATGAACAGTTTGCGGTGCTATATTGAACGCTTTGAACGCTAGCTTGTAAACATTGGTACACCGAAAATAAAAATAGACACCAAACAAACCTATGACTGCAGTTTAACGGCTTTACAAATTACCTACTCGATCAAAATTTGTTTCATGTCTGAAGGACCAGCTGTATGGAACGTCATTAATTCTTTCAATGGTTTTATAGGGTCAGCACTGCTTCAATAACGATGGCATTGAGATTCTCTACAAACTTCGGCTACAATTCTTCCTTTCGGATACATTAAATAATTCCATTGGAATGTTGGTTTAACCACTGAGTCACTTTATATTGATATAACATCTGAAAAAGTGGTATTAGATCATGATGCTATTGGGTTACTCTGCATGTAACTATGCAGTAGAATCTATGGAACTGAGTTTAGTCACTCCCAGATGTTAATAACCAATGATGTTAAATACTTGGAAATTAAATGTCGTTGAGATGAATACGATTTATGATAACTTTTCGTTTACGTCCCTATAGATAATGGGAAATATACCCATGTACTCGTAATAGATTATGCTTCATAGCCTTTTCCGATACCACGATGGTGTAGATTCGTTTATTTGTTCTCATCTTTCCCAATCTATGTCCCTGCATTCTTTCTGATTCCGCCACCTTCTTCATCAGTCCATCTAACCGTCACCGTCTTCAGGTGGGACTCCAGGTCGCTTTATAATCTAAAGTCCACATGTGAGCAACACCCGGCCCGCGGGCCGGATTCGGCCCGCTGCTGTAAGGTTTGATCCGGCCCGCGAGACATTTTGAAAAAACCCAATTAAAAAAAAATTAAGTACACTACTTATATATACTCACGGAATCTACTTATATATATGCACTACTTTTAAACGCGGCCCGCGAACGTACTTGCATGCTAAAGTTTGGCCCACAACATGTCAAAGGTTTGCCCATACCTGATTATTCTAAACCATTTAAACATATTTTCGGACAATTTTGTTTGCTTATTGCCACACATTGCTTATTGTGTGTTTTATACCTAACATCTGCGACTTTGCTTTTATCTCCTAGCCATGATTTTGTTTAACCATTCTGAAATGTTACTTTCACAAGTTTCCTTTCCAACTCCATTGTATGGATACTTTCTTTTGTTAATACCTTAAATTCGGCAGCGTAAATTAAATTCACTCCTAGGTTATCTATGATCTTTTATCCTGTCCAGTTTCTAGTAGGCATTTCTATAAAGTATTTTATATATTTATTGCATGTCACATGTGATTACAGGTTTAATGTTTTAAACGCAACGGGCGTAGCAAAAAAAATTACAATTTATTATTATTATAAATATTATATTATAATAATTATAATAATATAATATAAATACATACAAAGTAAACATCAATTACATACATTAATTATCATGGAGTGTTAATCGATTTTATCCTCAAAAAATTCCGATAGTATATCACTTTATATAATAGTTTTTTTGATTAGAAATTCTTTTAATTGACTTTCGAAACACATATCACTTTCCAATACTTTGATAGGTGTAGGGATATGATTATATATTTTTATGAACATAGGATGCAACAGTATAACAGTAATGTAATTTAAGGAACCAGCATTCAACAGAATTTCGAATAATTCAGATATTGAAGCTAAGGTACATTTGAATAAGGTTGTAGATTATTATTGTAAGGAGAGATTTTGAACAAATCATGAACAGATCTCTGGAGTATATACGGTTTACAATGTGGATGTAAGAAACCCTGATACACGTGATAAAATTAATAGTCTTATATATCTAAAATTAAAAGAAAAAGTATCGACAACCAACATCCGTATTTTATACTTTTGGTTATTTTTCTTACGCTTTTAACTCATAATATATGACATATCGTTCTAATAGAACACGCATGTTAAGCAATGTCGACCGCACCTTGTCTATGGATGGGTTTATCTATCTCGAGTTTTTCCCGAGTCTCTCGAGTTTCCTCGAGAGTCGGTCCAGTCAGAGTTGTCGGTAGATGACAGTCGTTAAGCCAAGTCAGTGGCCTTCGGGCATCTTGAAAACATCATTGGCAAAGTATGCTCTAAACCCCTTATGGGGGATCCGTATCCCTGCAGTGAGATAAGTTAGGGGTGGTGTAGTAGTAGTAGTCGAAATAGTCAAGATAAACGGGACAGGTGAGATAAATGAAAATAGAATAGAGGAGAGAAAAAGAGGACTCTATTCTTGTCCAACCTCAATTGTATCTACCATATGCAGTTGACTTTGATCCGGGATTTTCACTATTTCCATTGGCCTCCAAAGGATTTACTGTGTTAGGAGCAAAGGTGGCATAGCGCATGTGATGCCTAATGTGTTGCAAGTGTTCGCTACGGTGACCGCTTTACGAAAGGGAGGCATAGACATAGTATAATCTTTAGAGTTAAAGACCAATAAAGACCAAAACCAATTTCACTAGGAGCAAACTGCTTAATTAAAATTGATAAACTCTGGCGAAAGACATATAGGGCGTATCAAAGCAGCCCGATTTCTTAGTCTCAGTATAATGTTTTAAGTTTCTTTTATGATCGTCATTACGTAAAATTCTGTATATAGATAAATTATCTGTAACGTTGTAACCTTTACAGTTTAGTTTCAGTTTGATTATTTTCGGCGTTTGAAGGTTTTTATTTTCACAAAGTTCACAAGGTTCGCCCTGGCGGACGGCCAGAATCGAATACAAACGCATTTAGGCGCTGTCTCGATGTTGTCTTGGATGAAAAATGGTCACGGGCGTAATATACGATTATGTGACGTGACTGCTAAAAGATCGAACGGTTAACTTATTTGACATGTCGAAAGAAATGCCGAATTTGGATGTATTGTATGTTTACTAGACATAGAAATTGTAAAAGGTCTGTCTGCATAGTTATTGTGGTGTAAATGTCTGTTAGCAAACGAAGCTTTGGCAAGAGATAGGTAGGGTACCTACACACTAAATAAAGCTGAGTACAGTTATCAGCTATTCGATAACTGTACTCAGCTTTATTTACGCTATTACGACCAAATTGTTTGTGTTTTATCATTACCCATTGTGCGAGTTTAAGTTGTTTTTTAATCTGTGTAAATGGTTACCGTAGCCTAAGAACCACCGCTGCTAATACACTCAGTCACATCAACTCTCACTCATCCCACTGCAGGGATACAGGTCTCCCTTCAACCGAAGAGCATATTCCACCACGCTGCTCAAATACGGATTGGCGGAGGCCAGTGTTTTCAAGCCGCCCGAGAGCCACTGACTTAGCTTGATGACTGTCATCTATCTACAACAGCCGGAACCGACGGCTTAACGTGCCTTCCAAATCACGGAGAAACTCGAGATAGATAAATCCATCCATAGAAGGGCTGCGGTCGACATTGCTTAACCTGAGTGTTTGGTTAGAATGACACGCGCAATGACGCCATCGACCTGTTTAATATACTGATTCCTCAAAAGCTTACCGATAATCTCACTAACTTGCAGGGAGTATGAATGAACCTTCATGGAATAGTTACTTGACTGTTGTTTTCTATGAGGTGAGGGTATTTCTCCAGTCGAGCTACCTATTATTATGCACCCTACCTCTGAACGATAGTCATGTATCGAAAATACATTCATCTTCCTTAAACTCACACTAGCCTTTAGGAGAACTATCAAATCCGCTATGAAAAAAGTTGAGATTGATAATGAAGCTAGTCAGATCGGCTCTATTATTTATCCCTAGTATTTGTACCGCAAGTGACTTGGCATGAAGATCCGGATAGATAAATTTGTTGTTTACCATGATGTATTTATTTGAACGATAAGCAAGAGGGATTACATGACAGCATTACCAATTTTTGATGGCCAATGTTTACCACCAGATAAGCTATGAAGGTTGCTGCTTTCATGAAAATGTACTACTTTAATTCTCCTGGCTGTTGATTTGCAATGATGTCACAGTCAAGAGAGAAAAATGCAACAGCACTGCCACGACTTATCTTTTTAGAAAATGATGACACTTGTCATTCTCATCTTGAAAATTATTTAGTAATTAACTACAATAAAACATGAAATAATTATATTATTGTTGTTTTCCTACTTCCTAAATTATTATGGAAGAAGCAGTGTATTTTACGCATGTCGCCGCATCGCCGTCAATGTGCTCAGAGCGTTAGAAGTAATCGAATATACTGGCTAGCCTGGAAGTCTGGAGTTGACTGTGCTAATATTAGAGCTGTGCTGAATCGGTCTCTAGTGATACAATCGACGGATTTAGAATAAAATCTCCACTCGTCACAACACTATGATTGATCGTTAGAATTTTCTGGATACTGCACGAGCGAATTTACCAACGCAGGCAGTTTCGATAGAAATATTAATACATATTGTTAACCTGCGATTGTTTACTAATATTTAGTAAGTAAATACTCGCTAGAGCGCTTATTCTATCTTTGTGCTGTTTCTTATAGATATTGTAGATTTTCTGTATGGACATGAACTAAACAATTTAAGCTAACAAAAATATAGTGAACTAGGTACGTGTCTGTTTATCTCGATGCAATTTTACTCAGATTTATTTCGAGGATCGGTACTGAATCTTTGAAATGAATTTGACTGAGAGATTTTTGAACACTATCATCTGTTCCAATTAAATTTGTAATAAAATTAAGATTAAATATCATTTGAGTTGAGTTCCAAGGAAAACTTCTTTCAAACAAGTCGAACCAAAGAACTGCAATAAATTTGTTCATTATCTTACTCTCAATTTTGGGTAACTTACCTGGACGAATAGATATATTTTGGCTTTAACTCTAAAAGATTAGTTTGAGCTAAGTGCCAAATAGGAATCTAGTACTTAGATTAAGGTAATATTTTAGATATCCTCTACGGTCGTTTCTACAGTTAAATTTCTGTAACAAACATCAACGTCTGTTGAGAGATGGCACTAGAATCAAAAGTAGTTTGGCATTTTGATGGTCTCTGGTACATATCATTATTATGCAGCATAATAAATCGACAAATATGTATTATCGTTAAAAAGGTTTCGCATCATACACACTATATCGATCTCTCGCTCGTTGTGGTTATTAGCACGAACGTAATCGATAAATAATTGAATCGATAGACCTTCGGTGATCATTAATCGTTATCTGTCACAATCCTAATCAGAACCAATAAAATAACGATTATTAGAAAAGTTTGCGCGCGGAACAATAATGAATAAGGCAAAGTATTATTCATGTTATTAGTATATTTTTTAGAGGAGACAACGTATAGCTATAATAGATAAATATTGAGTTTGGGTATACATACATACCAAAACGATTCGCGATTATGTCACTATGTTCTATATCTTTCTCGCTAGAGTCGGAAGTGTACACCAAGTGCAACTGAGGATGGCTTTGGCTAATAGATGTTATTCTTGTTATAAGCTACTGCTGATTAACCTTCGTTTTCTGTGCTGCGGCCAGTCGCATAGGACAAGAGAGTGTGTATATAGTGATGACGTATATACACATTCCTTGCACTTTCATCTTGGTTGTGAACGAATCTCTGCATAAGAAGAAAACTATCTGAAAAGATTCCCACAGATTCTCAGGTCTTCTCTTAGTAAATTTATGTTTTTCTTTGATTTATTTTTCAAAACTGCACTGTACCATAGAGGAAGCCTTGATATATTTATATTTACATAGCACGTATTTGTCTCTAATCATATATAGACATTCGTAGAAAGTTTCTTCAGCACTCTCCTTTTTATTTTGGGTTAGGGTTTATTGTTTAGGTGTAATTCTCAGTCAATGTCGTTAAGGGATGAATTTATTTCATTATAATCAGCTAATTCGTAGAAGTATTTTATCTAGAATTTGTTTTAAGAGCTTCAGTAATATCTAAACCCAAGCAAATATTAAGAGATTTGTGATATTTATCTCTAGATCATAACGGATCATCGCATGTAATTGAAGATAATTTTTCGATTATGTAACAGTAGACGCTTGATGTAGTGATCTTCTTGCATTCGTGTCAAACCATAGTGGGTTATGAAATTCGTCAATATTGTTTACTAGCTGTGTCCATGACTTCAACCGCGTGGAATTTAACAAAAAAGTTATTGTTCAGTTCGCAGAGTTTACAGTAACTTATTAATAAGCAGAGTAAAATAGCGAACAGCAAAATACGAGTAATAATAGATATGTATTATGTACTTCGTCCGCGCGGAATAGTTATTTTTTTATTATTTATTTATATCAATAAAAATAAATGAAATTTCTAAAATAAAAATAACCTAAGTTACTTCTTATTACATCAGCTATCTGCCGGTGAAAGTCCTGTCAAAATCGGTCCAGACGTTTCAGAGATTAGCCGGAACAACAGACAGGCAAAAATTGTAAAAATATTCATTTTGGTATATGTACCGGGTATACATCCATATGCATTTAGTAAAAAGCGGTTATTTTAATATTACAAATAGACACTCCAATGTTATTTATCTGTATAGAAGATGTATAGATGTATAATATTTTTGTAATAATAAATAAAAAATAAAAATAAACCTACAAATAACAGTTAAGAGTTTAAAACAAATAACATCCCCTTTTCGGTCTGGGTCTAAACCACGGCCAGGGTTTAGCGCCAGAATAAATCCTTCAAATATGGCTTTAGCAACAAGAGTAAAAGTCAAGAAGTTACGCTTGACCTTAGGCTGACTGTCCCACCCCATAAAATAAAGACTCTTCTTCGAAAGTGCATGAAGTGCCATGACCCGACAAACCCAGTCCCGATACTTGGTAGGCAATCAAGTATACGGCCCGCCTGATGTGCAGTCAGCAGCCTCGAACGTATATAACACAAACATTACTGCTCCTCCTTTGTCAAGCCCCCTTCTAACACACCCTACACAAGCTTTCTGGTAACCTTAATGAGTCGCAGAAATAACAGTCGTTTTGTGAGTTGTAATTTGGCTGTGGTCTTCTGTATGGTTTGGTATCTCTCTTTCGCCAGAGCCTCGCTCTTTAATTAGTGCACCAGGTGCAGGTGAGGTTAGCTAAAAGTTAGGTTAAATTTGATTTTAAAGATGTATCCAAGCATACGTCCCACCTGATGTAAAACGGCTACCATAGCGAGTGATACTTAATATATTACAAGCGTTCATACGCTTGTAATATATTAAGTATCACTCGCGCGATGCCTCCTCTGCTGCTAATACAGCAACTCTTTAGGAGCTTACTGGTGACCTCAGTCACACGCAGGAACACAACAACCCTATAGGGAGTTGTTATTTGGCTGAAGTTTTCTGTGAGGTAGAGATACTTCCCTTCTGCTTTGATGCGCCCTACTTCTCCTAAAACACCCACACCAAGATAAATAGCTGTTCATGCATACAAATGTTTGTCCTGTGTGGGAATCGAACCCACGAGCGTTGGTATCAATGTCGCGTTATTTACGACTGCACCACTGAGCTCGTCAATGATGATAACAAAAACGAGATAATAACAAACTACATATGAGATTAGAATTCAGCTCTGATCTGAGCCATCTGCACCTGGTACAGCGACCCGTATCCAGCGGACTACTACTGTCTATAGCCATATCGTGGAATTGTTAAGTGTATCCAGCCTATCACTTCCTTAGTCTGATACCATAACGAGCACGGTGGTCGCGTGGTCAGCAATGGTTGTAGGGAGCCTGGCTGGTCGACTCCTATGTAGCGCTGGTCTTCGGATGTGAAGCAAGCAATAGCTTCCAATGGCACTGATTTTATTAATATTCAATACACGACACACCATATGCTTCGTACAACAACGTTCGACAACACCGAGCGGAGACGGAAAAACGTCACATTATATTGTTGCCATATAAAAATGATAATTATTTGATGGGGTTGCCAACATGTTGGCCACCATAAAAGAAGGCTTTTAACAGAGCAAATTGTCTAAAACATTAATTTATAATAACAACTACAATAATACTATGCAGACTATAATCATAATAAAATTATCAATACAATTATCAAACATTAATTTTGACAATGCTCTGAAATAAAGTTACTTACATTTTACAATTACTTGTTTCATTACAGGACATTATGTATATCTACTTAAAAGTATTACATCTTAACTAATTGCATTAAGATCTTATGTTTTATTCTTGTTTTTTACAGTAATACGAAGGCTTGTGAGTTCGATTCACACAGTGGGTGTGTGCATTAATTATTATTGGACAGTATCAGTCAGTGGTTCGTGCGTCTGTGAATTACAGACGCGAACGGGCCTCGAGCTAGGCGCTCTTTGCCCGGGCTGTCTCCGGTAGTAACGACTACCGGGTAATTAAACACTTAAGGAAGTGTGTGGAGGCAGTATTGTTCAATTATATGATTCTGACTGAACTGACATGGGACGTACAGATGGATGAACGATCACTTCGCATTATCTCAAGTAACAAATGCACAAAATGTGCAGAAGAAACGGACAACGCAGGACAAACAGGAACTCGTAGGAACGAGTGGTACCAGACTGTGGGCTGCATACAGGCGGATGAATCGTAAGATTAATCCGTCTGGATGCAGCCCCCTACCAATAAGTAGCACTGTGGCCGTAGGGACGCCCGTGGACACGCACCGCCAAATACGTACAGCACCTACGTCCCCACGTGACGTCCCCGGCGCACAGTGTAGCCGACCTACCAAAGCCTTCTTCGCGTGCATTCAGACGGATGAATACAATATTGGACAGTATATATTTTTAAAGAGATTTTGCCAGTCCGGGCAGTACCTTACAGAACACCACAATCAATGAAGAATTCCCTGGAGTATATTCTTAGAGTAGGTGTATTCCTGCTAGTAAATGCTGAATTCGGAATGAAGGCTAAAAGTCGGAATTTCGTATATCTATCCATCTTAACTTCACAAATCCCTTGCGAGGTAGACGGAGAGAACAGACCGCCACATGACTCGTTCCTTCCAAACCTCACACGCTTCTTTAACATTCACTGCTCTTCTTATGCACGCTCGCGGTTTCTGGGGCTCCTGTCATCATCTTCTAATAAAACACGTTCGATTTGGTCATGGTAGGCGAGTCTTGGCCTGCCTCGGCTCCTACATCCATCCACTTTCGCGTTGTATATCTGTTTCGCAATTCTTTCTTCCGGCATTATTTCTACAGGTCCGAACAAATGCAGCATGTCTCTTCTTATGTTAACACGGAACTTTGCAATAACTATAAGATGTAGACTGTTTTATATCTCTACAATATCCCTACTATTATCAGTTCTAGCGTTTAAAACATGACTAAGTAACAAATAAAGAAACTGAGTTTCTTTCGTATTTATAATATTATGGGGCCGTTTATTATTAAACCATCATCCTAATCAATGCTTCAGTTGACGTGTTTAACAGCTGGTCGCTTCTAGAATGATTGGTGGGTGTTCCTATTTTTCAGCTTTGATGTAATCCTACGCCCACGCTCATTCAGAAATACTTCAATATGATGCACCCCTCTCGGGATTGTGTCTAACAGTTATGGCATTTATATTATTCTTCTTCCTTTTTTTATACAACGTCGGGAGGCATACAAGCATACGACGCACCTGATAGAAGCGGTTACCGTATCCTAAGAACGCTTGATTTAGTATCACTCTCGCGATGCCAGCTCTGCTCTTAACACAGCTACATTACAGCTCACTCACACGCCCGACACAACAATGCAGTTGTTATTTGGTTACGGCTTTCCGTGAGGTGGAGCTATTTACTCAGATACAGATTAATAAATACACGAACTAATGCGAAGGCAGTAAAACTCTGGAATACATTACCTCACTGCAAAGTGGGTCTTTCAATATTCTCTTAAAAATGTAACGAAGACGTTCATTTAATCATTTTATTGTACCTAGTCCGGCCATAAGTTCTGTTAAAAACGAATATGCATTTATTTATTTAAAAAATTAATGTAATCTTAATAAAACGTATATGTACATATTTCTGGAAGTCTCAGCAAAAAAATATAAATACGATTCTATTCGAAATGACCACCAAATGAACTGATTTAGGGCATGTCTGTATATAGACGAAAATCGAGCTTCTTTTATTATACGCGGCAGAGTCCTAACGGGAATCTTCATTTCTCTCCATAAGATTTTTATTTCGTAATGGGGTTTCGGCAAGTTCAAGCAGCATTAACAACCTTTGTATTTATAATAGCAGCCGGTCGCCCCGACCCTTTATGGTCTTCAACAGAGAAGTGTTGCTATATCTGCCGACAGTACGAGATACGGACTTACGGCTGATACCAAACTTTTGAAGTGTCTTGAATATGACCGACGGCTCCATACACACTTTGCAAGGCAATCACTGCAATCTTATTTTTTTAACAGCCCATTCAATGTTGTTATTTGATGATAAACACGAAAAAAATATGTAAAACGGCGGGAAATCGAAAAAAGTTTTTTTAATACAATAAACGCGTTCCAAATTCAAAATAATTAAAGAGTTGAAAAAAAAGAAAAATTTCTATTTAACAGTGTTTATAGCCAGACTGGTTATAATAGCTATTGATAAAATCAATCGTTGGCTGGAAGAAATCTATGTTTATTCCATTGTATTGTATTATATACTCGTAGTATACGAGTTGATTTAATCCTCAGCTGTAGCAAGTAGTTACGTATAATTTTAGTTGGCGTATTCCCGATTCTTTCCGGTTTTAGGAACTTTGACACCATTGGAGGAAAGCCAGGTTCTGCTGTACCCAAGAGCAATTTTAGGGTTCTGCATCATAAAAGTAACACTCATGAAATTTCGTCCGCGAAAACTCACCTACCGCGACCAATTTGGTCGTGTTTTATTAAAAAATGATATTAAAGAAGCGAGCAAGGTGTACATGGAGCACATCTTGTGGCGCTCGGTTCTCTCCGCAAGGACTCTGGCGTGAAGGCATATACAAATAGATAAAAAGATAATGTATAACCTTATGCGGAACTCTCTCATTTAACTCATTTTTAAAGCAAGAAAATAATTAAAACATTTACTCAGTTAAACAATAAAAATTCAGAGGATCACCAGGGGATGCCAATGAAAGTATTTTATGGTAGTATTAGGGGCTATAGTTCTACACTTGACACTTTGCTTAATCATTTGTAATTGTATTTTAAAACAAATAGAGTTTCCCATGAGAATATATCTCCATTCGCAATAGAGGTACAGCAAATAGATCGACAAGACACAGGAATTGCATTGGTTAATATGCTATTAGATCTTCTTTTTCCATTTACCATCTGTAATCTCCCTAAAGTTTTTGATTGTGTCAACCAACGGACAGTATTGTTTAAGCTGCAGGAAAACATGCATTACCAAAAAATAGATGAAATTCAAAATGTCATTGCTTCGTATTTAAACATCAGAATGTGGACTGTTGTTTTAAATGTAGTTTAATCTAAAGTCACAAAAAATATCGGGGTGCCGCAAGGTTTCACTTTAGGTCCCTTTTTATTTTTAGTGCAATTGTGTAAACATAATATTCTGTATGGTGTAGAAAATCGTAGATATGTCTACTTTATTTCCTGAGAATATTTTATTGCTTTTTTACTGTAACTCGCCGTAATGAAAGTGTTGCCAAGGTAAACAGTGTCTGTTTGCAGTTCAAACTTCGTCCAAATTAATTTTCATTTTACAAAAGAGATCTATCTGCTATATTTGTAACATAATAGGCTCTAGGACGTCACTAAGGGACTATTCAAAATAATAAATGTCCTCATTGATACTTACAAATATTTTTAAGAAAGCAATATGTAGTGAATATAAAAGTACTAAGCATTTACTAAAAAAATCTTTGAAAAAATCTTAGCAAAAAGAACAAGTTGCGTACGTCGTATAAATCTTGGATAAGTATACCGAATATGCTGGTATATCCACCGCAAGGCATGCTTGGATATAGGTATTTCATTGTCAAGTGTATGTGATATTATAATAAATTGTCTAAATAGTCCTTGCCCGGAGCCTCTTATATACTCCGGAGTATATAAGATATTGTAAAAATATACCTAGTACTGTAGAGTATAACCGCAGTCAAATAATAACTCCCTAGGGTGGTTGTGTTCCTGCGAGTGAGTCAGGGTACCAGTAAGCTCCTAAGGAGTTGCTAATAGTAGCAGATGTGGCATCGCGCGAATGATACTTAATATATTGCATAGGTTCATAGTTTTCGGTAATCACTTTACACTAGGTCGGCCGGAAACTCGTATGCCTCCGTCGTTGTATAAATAAACTGGCGTAGATTTTTAAAAGATCGTCCAAGAAAAGTACGGAACCGGTGCGCTGGTGCGATTACACTTGACGGGTTTTATTTTTTTGCAAAATGTTCGTCTGGCTTGCGGCCATACTCCCGCCATTTTCTAAAAGGGTCGTTGACTACAGCCACATAAATATTATTGTGTAATTGTTGATAAATGCAGAAATAGAACAGAGGCGGATACTCAAGGTCTTTGGAAAGTAGCTAGCAACAGGAAATGACATTTTGAAAGGTTGGCGAAACATCCAACATGTCACTCTTGTGTTTAGTAGAGGAGTAACAAAGTAACGATGGGATTATTGTTTCTTTTCTGCATCCACGACAAAAGATAAAAGATCTATCTATGTATAACTTCACGCCAAATCTCTAGGGTAGGCAGAGAGAACCGACCGCCACATGATTCGGTCCTTATCTCACTCGCTTCTTTAACATTCTTATTTTTTTATACTACGTCTGAAGGCATACAAGCCTGTGAACGCTCGTAATACGTTAGGTATCACTCGCGCGAGGAATCCCTTATTTTCGCATAAAGGTTTTTGCAATACTTTGGCATATTTGTTTTGTGTAATACTTGCCATAATTGTTTTTGGCATACATTTTATGTTGACATAATTATCTTTCAGGCTAATTTGGTTTGGTATACAATTTTAATTCGCATAATGTTACTAGGCATAATGACTATTAGCCTAATAGTATTTAGGCATAAAAATCAATAGGAATAACGGAAACAAATTTAAGTTCTGAAAAATAAAAAGAAGGAACAATCAATATTATTTGCGTAATGTTGTGTATCGATAGGTCAAGGTGGGGCGTCGGTGGCTGGTCTGGACCGCCCCTAAGCCGCCAACATCTTTTACATACATATAACAAATTTGCAAAACTTACTTTTTCTGTACGTGCATTTGGTTCATCGTGGTTCTGCATGTTTTAATAATATTTCATGTTTTTGGTCGTCGTTCAGTTTGGCAGTAAGTCGAGAGTTCCAATTATAATTGAATTAGTGTGTAATATTTTAGGAGTTATATTTAGTTATATTTAGATTATTATGCGTATACCTATAAAATTATGTTTTAATACCATTATGCGTAAATATCATTAGGATAAACAATATTATGCCATGTTATACTTATGTGTTAAAATTTTATACAAATGGATAGGGTATCCTCGAGCGATGCCTCCTCTACTGTCAACACAACAACTGGTCGGTAGGGTCGGCAACGCATGAGTGACACCCCTGGTGTTGCAAACGCTACGGTAACTGCTTACCATCAGGCAGTACCGTACGCTTGATTGATCTTAGAGGTATAACAATAAAATCGGCCAAGTGCGAGTCGAACTCGCGCACGAAGGGTTCCGTACCATTATCTATAAAAACAGCAAAAAAAATCACGTTTGTTGTATGGGAGCCCCCTTAAATATTTATTCTATTCTATTTTTTAGTATTTGTTGTTATAGCGGCAACAGAAATACATCATATGTGAAAATTTCAACTGTCTAACTATCACCGTTCAAGAGATACAGGCTGGTGACAGACGGACGGACGGACGGACGGACGGACGGACAGCGGAGCCTCAGTAATAGGGTTCCGTTTTACCCTTTGGGTACGGAACCCTAAAAAAAATCGGCCAAGTGCGAGTCGGACTCGCGCACGAAGGGTTCCGTACCATTATCTATAAAAACGGCAAAAAAAATCACGTTTGTTGTATGGGAGCCCCCTTAAATATTTATTTTATTCTATTTTTTAGTATTTGTTGTTATAGCGGCAACAGAAATGCATAATCTGTGAAAATTTCAACTGTCTAACTATCACGGTTCATGAGATACAGCCTGGTGACAGACGGACGGACGGACGGACGGACGGACGGACGGACGGACGGACGGACGGACGGACGGACGGACGGACGGACGGACAGCGGAGCCTCAGTAATAGGGTTCCGTTTTACCCTTTGGGTACGGAACCCTAAAAAGATGTCATAGTCACGTTATTAATCGCTGCGCCACCGAGCTCGTGAAAAGCTCGAGACTGTTGGCGTCATATCGAGTAACTCTGGGAACCCAAGGTAATATAGTGTAGGTAAGGGTCATGATTGGGTCAGGTCTGGTTCAGATTTCAATTACATTTGGCTCATGTATGGCTTAATCTAGAGGTAAAAATGAAAAAGCAAATCATATTTCCAACTACGAAGTCTATAAGAAATCATCAAAGATCCTTCAAAAAAAAAACTTTTTTTTTATATACTACGTCGGGAGGCATAGAAGCATACGACCCACCTGATGTAAAGCGGGTACCGTAACCTATTAACACTTGCGATATATTAATTATCACTCGCGCGATGCCTCCTCTTGCTGCTTACACAGCAACTCCTTGGAAGCTTACTGGTGACCTCACTCACACGCAGGAACACAACAACCCTCTAGGGAGTTGTTATTTGGCGGCGGTTTTCTGTGAGATGGAGGTACTTCGACAAACAGGCATGTTCTTGCACACAAATGTTTGCCTTGTGTAGGAATCGAACCCACGAGCGTTGGTGTCAAAGTCGCGTCATTCACGACTGAGCCACCGAGCTCGTCAAAAATCTTTCTTTATTCATCATATACTAATTTGTAAGATATTAATCTAGTGGCAATGATTCCATCGCCGCCTCACTAGTATTTTCTGTTAAAAAACGTGAAAATTATGTTTTAAATCTTCCGTGACACTATAAAAAGAAGGGCAAGGTTTTATGTTGGTAATCGGTCGCCCTTCACGTAAAATTATAAAAAGTTGACAGCGTCGCCCGCGTCCCCGTGATGCTGGCGTCAAGCCAATATAATTTATCTAACAGTTATGTCTTTCAAAATATCACAGCAGTGCAACCGTGCAAGACGTCAAAGCTCATTTTAAATGAGTCTTTTATTGAAAGACTCGCTTCTGTCTGCGACTTAGTCTGCGTAGATGATGATGAGATGGAGGTACTTCCCCAGACGGACTGCTTTGATGCGCCCTACCTCTCTTAAAACGTCCAGACCAAGACAAACAGACATGTTCATGCATACAAATGTTTGCCGTGTGTGGGAATCGAACCCACGAGCATCGGTGTCAAAGTCGCGTCATTCACGACTGAGACACCGAGCTCGTCAAACTGGCATGTTAATAGTACACTAGAGATTTGTATAAAAAGTTCGAAAGGTACAGCGATGTACTTAAGAACCAATTTGATCCCAATAAAACGTGGGCATGTGTTTACTGTAACACGCGCCCGGATGGTAACCCTTCTGAGGAAACCACCAAAAATAGACGCGGGGCTTTCTGTAGCCGATGCCTACCTAATTTGTTAACTGTTGTTTTGATGGGGTGTAATTGGTTCGCTATCTTTAGGGCAACCTACACGTGGTGCACTCTGCTTACTAGCAAAAACAAATTATGTTATGTGTAAGTTTCCTGTAGTAGTGTCAGTAAATTTAGAGGCACATCAAAGCGGTCTGGGAAAGTACCTCCACGTCACAGAAAACCACAACCAAATAACAGCTCCCTAGAGAGTAGCGTGTGAGTGAGCTCACCAGTAAGCTCCTAAGGAGTAGCCGAGTTAGCAGCAGAGGTGGCATCGCGCGAGTGTTACTTTATGCATTGCAAGCGTTCATAGGCTACGGTAACCGCTTTACATCGGGTGGGCCGTATTCTTGTATGCCTCTCGACGTTGTATAAAAAACTCTCACTAAACGGCTGGACTGATATTGATGACTTTGTTTGTATATTAGAGTGAGTCTCTGGATGGGTTAGAGTCACAATTAAACCTGGTAGGTGGCGATCAGGTTCTATATTCTTTCGGGCAGGGCAACGCATTTCGGATCAGCTAATGTATATGTTGCAAAGAATTGATTTTTAACCAAATAAATACTAAAATAGCCTTGTTTTAACTCATGTCCGGTATTTAGGGCTCTTGAATACGCCAGATAATCCACGACCAATTTGATCGTGGCAGGTGAGCTTTGGGACTCCTTTTTCATCGTTCTAATTAGATTTTAGGGTTGTATATTTGTTTCGTCATTCTTACATCTTCTTATTCTATCTCATGCCCGAACCAACGGAGCCTGTTTTCTTCTTACCTTCACTCTCTTTCAGGCCAACACTTAAGGCCAACAATCGATACTTCATCAATGACTTTATTCAATTTTTTTTATATCTACTACGTCAGACAAAAAAAGTATTGGATCCGTCTCATGTCACATTTTTTTTATGTGTTACCTTTTTTTTGACCTGACTAGGTAGTTGGCCACTGTGGGCCGTTACTACGTCACCGGAAGGAAGGAACTGTTACCATATCATATATAGATATATAGATACTTCCAACAAAGGTTAACTCTTGCCCTTGTTTCATGCCGCTATACTTTATATGATGAGCTCGGTGGCGCAGTGGTGAAACGCGCTGTTACATTACTTTGACACCAACCCTCGTGGGTTCGATTCCTACACAGGAATAACATTTGTGTGCATGAACATGTATGTTTGTCTTGGTCTGGGTATTTTCTATGTATAATAAGTATGTAATCACAAAAAAAAAGATTTACGTTTGTTTTTGTTTGGCTAGATGGCGCTGTGTAATTTGTCAGACAATATTTATTTATATTTTACTGTCAGTATAATAAATAAGAATATATATCTATCTTTACATCTAGCATAAAAGTAAGTGAAGCTTGTGTTGTATGTCGGTGTCAAAGCAACCTCACTAACCACTGCGCCACCGAGCTCGTCGTACAGTCACAGTTAGCAGTTACATAGGCTACGCTATGGCTTCTTGCAACACTGGATGCTACGACGTGAAACACTTCTTCACGGTTTTTTAACGCTTACTGATACAACTAACTTTTGGTGAGTTCACTCGCAGAAACACAACCTTAATTTATCTTTTTCCTTGTTTCAGCCATGCAGATGGTGGCGTGACACCGGGTTGACCCGAATCAATTCGCGAGATGTCACAACCACCGCCGGGGCGCGGGCGCGCGCGGCCCCCCGGCTCTCCATCCCCACTCCACTACCGACCCCCTTCACCATGGGCTCCAAGTCCTCCCCCCTTGATCTCTGGACCTCGTCACTCCACCGCTATAGTATCTCCACCACCAGTACAACCCTCCCCAAAGCCATTTCGACCACTACATTCGCCACACTCGTTCCGACCTCACTCTCCTTCACCAAGCTTCTCTATTTCCCCCTATCCTATGTCTCCCACGATGGGGCAGAGTCCTGAATACTACTACCAGTCCCCATATGAACCGGTCCGGGAGTATGATTACGCTGGAGTGCCTTTGGAACCTCCTCCGCCGCCCAGGCCGATGATTTATGAGGAGGACGAGGAGCGAGGGCCTTCCACTGCAGAGATCATTGCCAACCAGTCGCAGGAAGGATATATTGATGAGAAACTGGCCGAGTATCAAGCTACTATTCAACTATTACAAGGTAAGTGAGTTTGCTAAGATTTTTCTCAAGTCCAAACGAATCCTTGATTTTCTTTTTGTTTATACGCCCGCCCGGTGGAAAGGCGGCCCGCATAAGGACTAACTCACTAAAATCGTGCATTAGTCATTATGAGGGAGGCACCCTCCTGGACCCGTGGGAGTGAGGTGGTGAACTCTCGTGAGTGTACTCGTGAGAGTTCACCACGTCACTCCCATTCGGACGGCCGTACGAGTTATGTCAGACTCTTACTGACTAAACACCTAGGGACTGCCTTTAGCCGGGAAGGCTTTAAAAACTTCATCAGAGGCGATCGACCCAGGGGTGACGCAATAATCCTTGAAATACTTTAGGAGGTGAATGTACTCAGTAATAACATACATTTGGTATGTTTATTGGCATATTCAATACAAATAATCATACATTTAGTATGTTTATTGGCGTGAACGATGATTGATTAGGTGATTTAATTACATAGAGTCGTTTCGAAAGTTGTGAAAATACCAATCTTCATACAAATGATTGAATCACCGGCCGGCACCCACCCACTGCTGTTAGTACGTGCTACATGCCGACGCTGCCATGGCTGCTCCGGTAGTCTCTGCCTCGGCTGCTGCGGTTGTCCGCCAGCTGGAACAGAATCCGCATGCCCCCACCACCACCGTCGCTGCCACGACTGGCCTTTTTTTTTTACTAAATGCGTATGGATATATACACGGTACTTATACCAAAATGAATATTTTTTCAATTTTTGTCTGTCTGTTTGTTCCGGCTAATCTCTGAAACGGCTGGACCGATTTTGACGGGACTTTCACTGGTAGGCAGACGACTGTTCAGAGCACAATATAGGGTACTTTTTATTCCGTAAATATTTAGGGTTCCTGCGTAAAATATGAAAAACTGTTAAACTTAGGGGGAAATATCTTCCCCTTCGGGGGTGCGATTCACAAAATAGAAGAATTTCATTAAAATTAGCATAGGTATTTCTATACGCGAAATACAGAATTAATAAGTTATAGTAAACTCTGCGAACTGAACAATAACTTTTTTGTTAAATTCCACGCGGATGAAGTCGCGGGCACAGCTAGTATGTACATAAATCCGAAAACAAATTTAATGGTACACGCTAGGGCTCGAACCGGGGAGTTGGTCGGTTTCTTATCCACTGGGCCACGGTGGAATTAACATGACGATGAACGTGATGTCCCACGTGCATGCGGCTTTAACTCGCAGTGTGTTTTACACATACTCAGATCCTAATAATATTAATTACGCATAGAACATATCTGTAACAGTTATTATGAATGTTCCAGTCGGTATTGAGGCCATGTTTACTCTTGTGATTATAAAACATATCTTCGAGTATAATATGCTCTAATTTCGTATGACTGATTTCGTAACATACAGACAGAAGATAAATCACCAGTTTTGTGTAATTTGTTACAATTTTTGCGAGGGCGGCAACCCTGAATTGTCATGATTGCCCCAAATAACTGGATGGGTGGTTAGGATTGGCTACTGTAACATATAAGTGCGTTCGATTCCCGCACAAGACTAACATTTGTATGCAGAGCAGTGGTATTCCTGCGTGTGAATGAGGTCACCAGTAAGCTCCTCAGTTGCTGTGCTAGGAGCGAGGTAACATCGCGCGAGTGACATTTAATGTATTGCGATCGTTCGTAGGGTACGTTAACCGCTTTACATCAGGTGGGCTGTTGTATAAAAAAAAGATGATTTTTTGCCAGTTTTTTGAAAATGACACTAGAATTAGCTGTTCTGATAATTCTTTAGGAGTCTAGAACAGGAACGGATTCAATGTAAAACGTTGTAAATATGATCCAATTGGAAATAATTTTTCAAACTTTGCCATAAATATATTATGCACTAGCTGCTGCCCGCGGCTCCGCCCGCTTGAAGTCAAATAACGTAGCCTATGTGTTAATCCAGGTCCTAATCTATCTACGTGCCAAATTTCATTCAAATCCGTTCAGCCGTTTAAGCGTGAAAGAGCAACAAACATCCATACATACAAACTTTCGCATTTATAATATTAGTAGGATATTAATTTTATTCCATGCTATGTGGCAAACAAGCTGCCCACTTGCCGCCTGATGGAAAGCGTCAATGAGAACCAGATGTGAGAACAGCCATCACAGTGATTAGCAGCGCTGTGCTGGCTTTTTTGGCGTTAATACTGATTTTGACATGGAGTCACTGCCGTCAGATCTCCTAAACGAAATATAGTTTCTGGGTTGTGAATTTCCTTTTGATGTTTTAGTATAGCTAAGTTAGTGAGAATTTAGTTGTACATGTTAACACCGCAGGATTCGAACCAATGTGGAGTCGGTACATAGGTTGGGTGTATACCATTTGATTTCATAAACATATATATTTACGTATGTACGTTTTGCTTAATCTAGGGCTAAATGGCGATGTACGAGTCCCGAAATATATAAAATAATACCTATGTATCTATGTACAGTTTAAATAACCCATTATTCATTGAGCTTCAATTAATATCCAATGGGGGGAAGGCTCGGCAAATGGCGGCTGTATTTTTGTGTGTATCGCAATATTATCATTTCGACAGCCATGGCCGCCTCACACGCAACTCGGAACTAGAGCGGATAAGGGCCCCCAAACATTGCCGACAAATTAATACAGCACATGTTCAAAATTTAACATCAGTTTCATTGATACATGTTGGATCTGAAAAGTAAATTTCCAAAAATCGGCCAAGTGCGAGTCGGACTCGCGCACGAAGGGTTCCGTACCATTATCTATAAAAAAGGCAAAAAAATCACGTTTGTTGTATGGGAGCCCCCTTAGATATTTATTTTATTCCATTTTTTAGTATTCGTTGTTATAGCGGCAACAGAAATACATCATCTGTGAAAATTTCAACTGTCTAACTATCACGGTTCATGAGATACAGCCTGGTGACAGACGGACCGTTCCGTTTTACCCTTTGGGTACGGAACCCTAAAAAATGTACTGATTACTTACATTTTATTTCAAAACGGCTTAAGTTACACGAAGTTCATGCTTTCTCGGCGCTTCTGTACATCTTCTTACCTGTGTACTACTACCTATACTATAACTTCACGCAAAATCACTTGCAGGGTAGGCAAACATAACTGAAACCAAGCGCCACATGACTCGGTCCTTAAACACCTCACTCGCTTCTTAAGCATTCATAGCTCTTCTCATGTATGCACCGGATTTTAAGGCTCTTGACATCATTTGACTCGGTGCTGGTGGCTCAGTCGTGAATGACGCGACTTTGACACCGATGCCCGTGGGTTCGATTCCCACACTAGACAAACATTTGTGTGCATAATCATGTATGTTTGTCTTGGTCTCGATGTTTTAAGAGAGGTAGAGCGCATCAAAGCCCATCTGGGGAAGTACCTCCACCTCCCAGAAAACCGCAGCCAAATAACAACTCCCTAGAGGGTTGTAGTGTTCTTGCGTGTGAGTGAGGTCACCAGTAAGCTCCTAAAGTGTCGCTGTGTAAGCAGCAGAGGAGGAACCGTGCGAGTGATACTTAATATATTACATGCGTTAATAGGCTATGGTAACTGCTTTTTGATGGGCCGCATGTGTACCTCTTGACGTAGTATAAAAAAAATCCTCCGCTGATAAAACACGATCAATTTGAGCATCGTAGATCTTCGTCTACCTCAGCTTCTATTCCTTCTACTTCGCATTGTATATCTGTTTCGTAATTCTTTCTTACTGCATTTTTTTTACATGTCCGAACCAACAGAACCTGCCTCTTACTTATTTTACCGCCAAAACTCTCAGACCAACTCTGTTTCTAAACTCATCATTGCGAACACTATCTACAAGCGTTACATCACAAATATTGCGTAACGCTCGCATTTCGACCACGTGTATCCTACTTTCATATTCTCACTGCTACACCCAACTCTGGCTTTTATAAGTTGACAATACTTCCATCTCACAAAAAGCCACAACCAAATAACAACTCCCTGGAGGGTCGTCAAGATCATGCCAGTGAAGTTACCAATTACCAAACCTCCTGAGAGTTGCTATGTTAGCAGCATGGGTGACATGTGTAGTAGCGTAATAGACGTTGTACAAAAAAAAAATCTCTCTGGTAAACTCTGTGGTATAGACATGAGATCGATAGTATATAGCCGCCCTTACAAATACTTTATTGGTCTAATGGATTTGTTTGATCAATTTTTTCAATGTTTACATTTTTGTTGCGTTGTTTATGTTTGTTTGCATGCGTTGCATGGTTACTATGTCGGGAGCATTGTGGGATTAATGAAAATGACGTTGAACGATTTCTTCATTATCAAATGTATGTTATGCAATTTGATCCAACCTGCTTTGTGTGCTTCCGCCACCAATTAGTTCAGGCGGCCTAGCGCCGGCCGGCACCCACCCACTACTGTTAGTAAGTGCAACATGCCGACGCTGCCATGGCTGCTCCGGTAGTCTCTGCCTCGGCTGCTGCGGTCGTTCGCCATCTGGAACGGAATCCGCATGCCCCCTCCACCACCGTCGCTGCCACGACTGGCCTGGTCGTCGCTGCGACACGTGTTTCGCCTCTCCACGAGACATCATCAGGCGCTGTAGATGTTAATCGTAAGAATAACATGCTACAAGTGACAAATCCATCGCAGTGCCGTCCCTTATATTGAATTGAGGGTGGGGGTGGATGGTGTGATCGAAAAGATATTTAATAGTGGGGAATGGTTTACGTCAGTCTGTTTGTTTATGAGAGTAATTTTAGAATTTTTTGCATTGCATTTACTAACAGTAGTGGGTGGGTGCCGGCCAGCGCTAGGCCGCATGAACTAATTGATGGCGGAAGCACACAAAGCAGGTTAGATCAAATTGCATGTAAATTTGACTTTCGCAAAATAACGCCTGAATCTTTTAACTATAAATGTATGTTAGATTATGACGACAAGGATGATTGTCAGGACTGTATATGAAGCAGAAAATGCTTGTGCTAGACAGACAGTGGTAGCTCAGTGGATAACAAGGCTATTAACCTGCGGTGCCTGGTTCAAGTCCTAGCATGTACCACTAAATTCGTCTATTCCAATAAACGTACGTAAGATATATGTAATTAGCACTTGCTCTTCGGTGAAAGAAAACATCGTGGGGAAACCCGTACGTTCAACTATATTTCAAAAGACGGGTGACCCAACCTTAGAAAAGTTTTCATTCTGGGTTGTCGAGCTCTGACGGCAGTCTTTTTGACAAGCTCGGTGGCTCAGTCGTGAATGACGCGACTTTGACACCAACGCTCGTGGGTTCATTTGTGTGCATAAACATGTCTGTTCATCTTGGTCTGGATGTTTTAAGAGAGGTAGGGCGCATCAAAGCAGCCTTCTGGGGAAGTACCTCCACCTCACAGAAAACCGCAGCTAAATAAAAACTCCCTAGAGGGTTGTTGTGTTCCTGCGTGTGAGTGAGGTCATCAGTAAGCTCCCAAGGAGTTGCTGTGTAAGCAGCAGAGGAGGCATCGCGCGAGTGATACTTAATATATCGCAAGCGTTAATAGGCTACGGTACCCGCTCTACATCAGGTGGGCCGTATGCTTGCCTCCCGACGTAGTATAAAAAAAAAATCTGCTAAATTCTTAAACTTTGGTGGCGGTCAACCCTTTAGGAAACGAGAGTATGCTAGGAAGAAGCTGGTACCCAACAGACTTGCTATTATGCAGTATCTACCGCGCAAATCTTTCCATTAGGAAACGAGAGTATGCTAAGAAGAAGCTGGTACCCAACAGACTTGCTATTATGCAGTATCTACCGCGCAAATCTTTCCATTAGGAAACGAGAGTATGCTAAGAAGAAGCTGGTACCCAACAGACTTGCTATTATGCAGTATCTACCGCGCAAATCTTTCCATTAGGAAACGAGAGTATGCTAAGAAGAAGCTGGTACCCAACAGACTTGCTATTATGCAGTATCTACCGCGCAAATCTTTCCATTAGGAAACGAGAGTATGCTAAGAAGAAGCTGGTACCCAACAGACTTGCTATTATGCAGTATCTACCGCGCAAATCTTTCCATTAGGAAACGAGAGTATGCTAAGAAGAAGCTGGTACCCAACAGACTTGCTATTATGCAGTATCTACCGCGCAAATGTTTCCATTAGGAAACGAGAGTATGCTAGGATGAAGCTGGTACCCAACAGACTTGCTATTATGCAGTATCTACCGCGCAAATCTTAATGAATTAGGAAATAGAGTAGTGATAGGAAAAAGCTTGTGTCAGACAGACCTGCTATTGTGCCAAGGCCTACGGTCGAGTGGAAGTATTTATGATTGGATCGCTTACTAGCTTTGTAGAAATCTCGACAAATTTTAAGTAATGTTTGTTTAAAAGTGATACACCAAACAAACAAAAGGCGGGAAGAGGCGAACGACGCATAAAGTATTGTGTTCATAGGCAGCGTTAATTGCTTACTATCATACAGAACTTATGCTTATATGCCACTAATGTAGAAGACAAGTACTTAATAAAGACAGGCTGCTGTCAACGATACACAACATGAGTTACAAAAGCTGTCACTCAGAATTGAGCAGCTGGTTCTAAACTAGGGAACGCAATCATGCGAGAAAAACTTTAGCCTCGGTATTTGCAAGATTCGGGCTCTGTGAAGATGTACTCAATTATTTTATTTTAAAAAAGTAGCAAATTATTTTGTAAGTAGTTTTTTTTAAAAAACATTACATTTCTAGAGTATCATCTATTAATCTTTTTATAAATTTTTTTATAGTGTGTAATATTTTTAGAATGTGAGCTCGCAAAAATCCGACCACTTTGTGATTATCAATTTCCGATGCCCAATCAACTTCGACGTTCACAAAGTTATCACCAAAATTTTCCTTAGGTCTCGCTTCGTCTCGATTTTCTTGTTGAGTAACTTCAGAATTTTATTCATAGACTACACATATTATGCCTACCTGAATGCCGTGAGCATAATTGAATAATGATATGTATCGACAGGCGATAGATCAGTCAGTTTCCGCGTGTCAAAATGGATACATGGCGCTCCGTAATCTTTCAAATCTTGCGAAATTGTGCATCGTATTGTCTTAGGTTTTCGCGATTGTTATACATTGAAGAAAACAATTTTTAACGGAAGTATCGCGTGTTTTTTTTTTTTATACCACTAAGGTGGCAAACAAGCGTACGGCCTGCCTGATGGTAAGCAGTTACCGTAGCCTATGGGCATTTGCAACACCAGGGGTGTCACTCTTGCGTTGCCGACCCTGTAAGAACCTCTTCACGCCTTTCTTGAAGAACCCCATACTGTAGTCCCTTGGGAAAATCTCAGCAGGGAGCTCATTCCACAACATAATAGTTCTCGGTAGAAAACTTCTCGTGAAGCGCACAGTGCGCGACCATTGCGGTTCCAGTGTGTGCGGATGAACTCCCAGCCGCCGGCGAGCTGTGCGATTGTAAAACGAGGCTGTTGGTATAATGTCGAACAACTCCTCAGAACACAACCCATTATACAGCCGGTAGAACACGCAAAGGGAAGCAAAATCTCTTATTTTGTTGAACCTGACGTTTCGAATGTTTTGCAGCGTCCGTGGTCTTCCTGCGATGCAAAAACTGTTCATCATCTCGGTATACTGAGACAGCATTCCCTATTCAAGACGCCATTTGCATTTCAGAAGGCCCTGGCAAAATTTAAACCCTCTACATTTTATTTGTATTCCTAACTCATGTGCCTGCATGTGCGTGACGTCACGAGATAAATGACGAATATTGAAACGGAAAATTCTCCACAATGAATTGCCTTTTCCATCAGTATTTTTATAGATCCGCCATCATACCTCCGTACTTACTTTTACTTGTGGAAACCGCCATGTGTTAACACATGGTCTTTCGTTTGATTCTCGCACAAGATAAACATTTTCGTGCACGAATTTGTCTGTTTGTTTTAGTCCGGGTGTTTATTATTTATTGCAAGTACGAATTTACATAAAGTAGTTAGGTACGGTGTATTGAGCTTTGTCTCGTACCTATAACACAATAATTTCTTGGTTTAAAACTTTATGTAGCTTTGTAATTTGTGCGTAAATATGTATTTATTCTCTTCATCTTTGCGTTATTTCGTTTGTAATCCATTAGTATTGATAAGGGATGTAAGTCTAAGAATACGGCGAAGATACTGATTTTATCTCCGCAACCCGGAGCGCGTCAGATCTTTCTTAGGGTAGGTAGCACGTCTTTCGAAATATAATTTTTTGGATATGCGGATTTCCTATTAACATTTTCCTTCACTGTCGAGCAATTAGTAAAGTCGAGCTTTGGAATAACCTTTAGTTATTTCAGCTGTGCGCTTCTAATGTCATCTACGCATGTAGAAGTACGACCCTGTGGTTCTCTTCATTTTTGGAAATAGGAAAAGTCATAGTCGGAGATGTGTTTCGAGGATTGGAAGAAGCGCTGACACAAGTGCATAATATCTAATGGGGACTATTTTGAAGGCGACAATATTAAAGTAGGCGAATCATTTTAAATTTTTAGGGTTCCGTACCCAAAGGGTAAAACGGAACCCTATTACTGAGGCTCCGCTGTCCGTCCGTCCGTCCGTCCGTCCGTCCGTCTGTCACCAGGCTGTATCTCATGAACCGTGATAGTTAGACAGTTGAAATTTTCACAGGTGATGTATTTCTGTTGCCGCTATAACAACAAATACTAAAAAATAGAATAAAATAGATATTTAAGGGGGCTCCCATACAACAAACGTGATTTTTTTTGCTCATTGTTGCTGGATATTGATAACGGCAACAGGTAGACGCTTGAAATATTCACAGAATATTTAGTTATATATTCACTTTAGGAATAAATAATTAAAATAAAATAAAACAAATATTTAAGGGGGGCTCCCATACAACAAACGTGGTTTTTTTATAGATAATGGTACGGAACCCTTCGTGCACGAGTCTGACTCGCACTTGGCCGATTTTTTTAAAACAGAAATTTCTGTTGTCTGCTGAACACACCGAGTGCATCTATATATTTTTAACTGTTTGTTATAAATATCTAAGTTTTGACACATTTAATATTGTAATAGATTGGCATTTCAATCGTAAGCGTTTTATAATTTGATATGATGATATTAATTTTTTTTAATTAAATGCGTACCCGACAATTATACGAAGGGTAATATTTTAGTTTGTTGATAAATTGTTGAGTTTTATGAGCCGAATCACGAGCAACGTTTGTGCCAATGCACAAAGACAATGTACAAATACAATTATAGTAAACATTAATTCGTGAACAGTGAACACAGAAGTGAATCAATGAATTGCAAATGTTGGCACCGAGAGTGCATCTTAATTGTTCAGCGTGTGACTGCAAGAGGTCACGGTCCTCGGCCAGTCCAACCTCGTGGTGTCCGTGAAAGATTATTTTTAATGGTCAGTTTTAATGATGATATTTAAGGGGGGTATTTAATGATGATTTTTATTGAGGTTTTCAATGGTGATTTTTAATGATTGATTTTTTGACGAGCTCGGTGGCTCAGTCGTGAATGACGCGACTATGACACCAACGCTCGTATGTTCGATTCCCACACAAGACAAACATTTGTGTGCATGAACATGTCTGTTTATCTTGATCTGGATGTTTAAAGAGAGGTAGGGTGCATCAAAGCAACCCGTCTGGGGAAGTAAGCTCCTAAGGAGTTGCTGGGAGCTTACTGGTGATCTCACTCACACGCAGGAACACAACTCTCTAGGGAGTTGTTATTTAGCTGCGGTTTTCTGTGAGGTGGAGGTACTTTCTCAGACCCTACCTCTAAGAAACTTTTAATGGTGATATTCATTGATGATTTTTTATGAGCTGCTAAGATGGAAAGCATGCATACTAACCCGTTATATACGTTTTTCCATACATTTCGCGGTCATATATGACCGCCCGGGTTTGAAGGGTTAAAAACACTCAGATCAAGACAAACAGACATGTCAATGCGTACAAATATTTTTTCTGCATAGGAATCGAACCCACGAGCGCTGGCGTCAAAATAGCATTACGAACCACTGAGCTACCGACGTCAAAATGTTGAAACGTCTCATAAAGTCTTCACATATTTTATTGCTGTGACATAACCAATTTGTACAATGTATCCCATAAGTCAGTCGGTTTATCTGTTGGTTGCCAGCCAAGAGAGTAATCCTGGGGGCGGACGATGCAGGTGATGTCAGGCGACACCACTAACGTTATGTCGCTGTCAATCACACTGCATCGGAAACTGTGCCTGTTATTTTAATAACTAGGTCTAGACAGAACGAAAATAGTTCTAAAACAGCTCAACAGTGTAAACACTAAGTGCATTGGTTGTATCGAAAGTGGAGAGCTCGGTGGCGCAGTGGCCGAACGCGCTGTTACGCTACCTTGACACCAACGCTCGTGGGTTCGATTCTCACATAGGACAAACATTTTGTATGTTTGAAAATCTCTGTTTGTCTTGGCCTGGGTGATTTTAAGAGATGTAAGGCGTATCAGCAGCAACAGCCCGTCTGGGGAAGTACCTCCACCTTGGGTTGTTGTGTTCCTGCGTGTGGGTACTGGATGAAACGAGCTCGGTCGGTGACGCAGTGACGAGACGCTATTACGCTACTGTGATACCAATGCTCGTGGGTTTAATTCCCACACAGGACAAACATTTTGTGTGCACGAACATGTCTCTTTGTCTTGGTTTGGTGTTTTTAAGTGAGGTAGGACCGTTTATAGGTTACGGTAACCGCTTTACATCAAGTGGGCCGTATGTTTGTATGTCTCCCGTCGATGTATAAAAAACTTTAAAGAGTGACGATACTTATAAGTACTATAAGAAAGTGTAAGGAAATTAAGAATTCTTTGGTTTCATACAACATTTAATACAGCGAGTTAGTAAAGATACCACGAAGCTGATGAGAACTGTCTCAGCAGCAAAGTTTATACGCGGGCAAATGTAAGTTATTTGTCTTCTTCTTCCTAGTGTTATCCCGTTTCGTAATCCATTATGGTTGGCGGGATTCGTTCCTAAGACTAAGGATTTGGTGAAGGTACCGATTTTTAATGAAACGACTACCTACTGTCAAATTCTCAACCTAGAGAAAAATCCAGTAGTGATTCTACTAAAAAATTGCAAATTGTTTTTAAACTTAACAGTGAAAATCTTAGATGTAAACATAAATCCCTTTTTCCATTCCAACCAACTAAACCGATCAACTAGTTGTGCCGAATGGAGCTCGAAAGTGTCGTTTGTTCCTAACGAACCAATTGAATTATTGTATTGTCAATTACATGACGGTATATTCCGGTCGGAACAACTTTTTGTTTTTAGGTCAATGATATTATAGTAAGTATTAGGTCGGATTATTGTAGGATATGTTCCTTGGTCAAACTGCGATTGTGGATGTGGCGGAAGATTGAGCGCAGCTCACATTCTAGTGCCTTCGTGTTCAGTATTTTGTCAACATATATTCACATTTACTTACGTATACCAGCACATTAGCTTGCTAGGAGCGGTAGGTCTTGTCTTGTAAATGGTATTTGATTCTATATATAAATTACATGAAATAGTTCTATTCTTTTCTGACAATGTCTTCAAAAGGCACATCAAAAATACTCTCTATAAAAAGGCAATCATTAATCTTTAATTCTATCACTTAGTATTGTTTTTATTGTGCTAATCTGTTGACATTAATTTATTGTAATATCTAATTGACGATTTGAAAAGAGGCCTATATTAATATGTTTCTTTCGACATTTCTATTTCGTCAAATTACCATTGAATGCTACTCGTAGTAATTTAAAAAAGAAAAATAAATCGAAGAGAATTGAATAAGATACAATAAGATTACATTTTTAAAATATAATACGTTTCTGTGCCCGCGAGGGCCTATTGCAAATAAAGATTTTTTATCTTAAATTGTTTATTGCTATTATAAATACTACTTCTCGTATTTTTTTTCAATATTTCCTCACAGACATCGGTCAGTTTAAATATTATTACATATATAAGTAGATATTAATTACTTAATGTCCTTTGAATTTCTAATTACGGCATGTAACTTATTTCTTCACTTCATGTCTACTCTAAAATAGTCTAAATAAAAGTGCAATGTAAAGTTTAAAGAAATGTACGGACCCCTTCGATACGACCCGTACAAATAGCTCACAGAAAATTCTTAATAGTTTTGTAAGGTTTAACTCTTAAGAAAATACCCAGCAGAATCAGCATGATTGATGATGACGGAATAATAGAAACTATTGAAACCAAAATACACCAGTAAAATAGAAACATTACTCATCGTCCCACATCAAATGATTCAGATCTCACAGACTAAAATCACAATAGTAAAAATTATCACGTCAAATTAGGACGTAACAAAACACAAAAGAATGCAGATTTAATAGTGTCTTAATTTAAAATTGAGACAGCACCATTTCTATGAGAATTAAAAAGACATAAATTACCTACTTTAAATCGTTTCCAAAACAAACAATGCTAATGTAGCTTTGAAACACGCTACTGAGATAACGCACCTTGAAGCAAAGGCGGATAGGCATAAATGTATGGACACATCCCCACCATTGTTGCATAGTTCTTTTCATGAGTATTATTTGTTATTCCGATTGTCAGTTCTGAATTATTGTGAGAAGAAAGAAAAGACTACATCAAGCTTGACACTGCAGGTCGAATTTTATTTCTTGATTGCGTGGAGCGTAAGAACCATACACACCGTTTGCTGCTACTTTAATTGATAGATGATATATGATAACCACGTTGGCACTGAGAATATAATTAATTTTATTCATATGATGATAAAATATACGAGAGCTAGCGTTGGTGTTTTACGTGAACTAATTTAAACTGACTGATTAACTATCGCCCCGGAAACTGCTGAAGCTAAAAGCTGCTGTGGCAGGTATACGTAATAACAATATTTTGTTTTAACAAATTATTTTTCGGAAACAATGTATTTTAAAACAATGTAATTATAAATACAGATTTCCTTCAGCTGTTACTTTTTCCACACAATGAATTGGACCGGTCGCCAAAGGACCAATGACAGTCAATGAGCTGTTCAATGGCATATGTCCTGTCTTATGCGGAGACATTTTGTCCCTTCTTTCACAATGTTTTAGAAATAATAATGATAATCTATTATGTACACTGAACATAATCAACTGAATTTCCATAACTCATAAATATTTTAATTCACGGTATCTAACGATACGGATTCTGCGTTAGTCGTTTTAAAATATTTTCTCTTCAGTGACCTTGATATTCTCTATCAAAAGACGAAGACCATTAGGTACAGCTATTTTCACCTTTAATATTGCAGTCCAAAAAAGCACAGCTACTATTACTTACTTATTATCACTTAAGTATTCTTCTCCATTAACATCCTGAATTTTTCCTTGAATAAAATGAACATGGACATCCATCATACTCTGCGTAATATTAAATACTCGAATCAACTTACAAGAACCAGGTGTATGTCGAACTTAGGACTACTGATATCTTGGCATGTTGAGCCTTAGGATATTACTGCAGTGCAGTGTAATTAGAACCAAATGACAAATTATACAGTACGCTAGCAACGTCTGCGACCTTTCAGAGAATGACGTCTACTATTGGCATCTTTTCCGATAAATGATAATAGCTTGGTAAGAAATCATATTCGTTTGCCAAATTAAAAAGGAAATTAATCTTAGTAGCAGACTTAATATAGCAATACAATTAAATATAATGGTCTGGCAAGAGCGCCGGCGCTCCCTCAGAACACAGGCTGACATCACCCTTACTGGCTTTCCGCCAGGCAGACCATTTTCATTGAGAACTTAAATATTAACATTTCTGACATTTTGTTCAAATTATACAGGGAATATTTATTATTACTAACGATGACGTCTACACCTACATGCCACTCAAAAAATTACTACATTCGTACACGGTCAAGTATTGAATCTCGAACAGATTAATACAATGAATTGGGCAAAAGTACTCGTATATACCCCGAGCTGAAGTAGTGTTTCGTTTTGATGAGAACACCTCGTTTCTTAGACGCTAACTTGATCTCCTCCAGGTGATTTCATTCACCTGGAGGACAGAAAAACACAGGACATTTCAACTCTAAGAATAGGTACCAACGCTGATGGTCATGGTGAGCCAAGAGACGTTATCTAGGCATTTGACAAACTAAAGCAAATGGATTTTTATAAGAAAATTTATAAACTGTGTCATCACCTTACCTTTGTAATTCTTTCCTTTGACCGCTTTGGAAATTTGGAATTGTCGCCAATAGTCTAAATCCAACTCTATCCCATTCCAAAGGCAAAACGAGTAAAATGGATAACTTTGATTTTCCTGTAGATATTTCAGTAACATTTTTGTATTTCTGTGTATAGTATCTACATGCCAAGTTCCTTGCAGGTTAAGTAAAGAGAACTGACTGGGTCCTTAAACAACCCACATGCTCTTTAGCATACTGAGCGCCATATGACACTGTTCACTCGCTTCTTTGACATACCCAGCTCTTGCTTGTATACGTTGAGATCAGCACCGCGTTGTTTATAGCGAGCTGTATCTTCTGGCACAAGCTTTTTTCATTCACCGTGTCCTTCCTAGCGTTACCCCGTTTCCTAAGCCATTGGCAATGTCGGGATCCGCTACCTAAGCCTAGGAATTTGGCAAAGATATTGATTTTTACATGGAGCGATTGCCAAAAGGAAAACAAAACCTTTCTTAGGATAGGTCACTCATCACGCTTCCTCACGATGATTTCCTGCACTGTCGAGCAAGTGAGTATTACGAATATGTACATAAATCCGAAAACATCAGAGAACCAATCGATCAAAAGGCAGGTTCTATATCTACTGGGCTCTCACTGCTCTATGAACACTGACTCACATCTCGACCTACTATTATAATATTTTATTTTTTTGTTTCTGAAAATCATACAGTCGTAAAGTGTAGTAAATGTGTTTTTATACTATGTCCACTGTACAGCTAACAGTGTAGTGTTACGAGTGACCTGTTTGGCTTCCACCCACTGTCATTAGTATTAAATTTAATGGATTATATTTGATGTAGCCTTGTTTGAGATTTACATATAAACTTATTTTTAGACGCCGTCTTTTGTGTCATCAACTGGAAATCCTTTACGAAATTGAAATTGTTTATGATTGTGTTTGAGTGAGTGTGGGAAAATATAACGCGAATCTGACGCTCTAAAGCAGTGTTACTCAACGTATGAGTCACGACGGGTGTCGTGAAGCCTATAAAAACAAAAAAAAAGACAATGACAAAAAATATTTTAATTCAAAAATGTAATTAAAAGATTTTCGTACAGCAACACAAATCGAGAAAAAAGATTTTTGTGAGCTACAGTCGTATTAATACGAAGGTTGCGTTTGTTGTTTCGTTTACAAATGTTTACCATCGCATGTGCGTTTTGCTACATTTAGAATTCAACCGTTTTCTAAATTGAGGCGACTTCTTTGTTTTTTTTTTTTTAGGCCTTGATAAAAACTTTAATTCGCACAAGGAGGATTTGGTAAAGGAGGAAAAATTTAGAAGATGGCAAATGGAATCAAACACGCCAAAGCTACTGTGGTTAATTCTGGGTATTCTGATTTTCTTTATAACCAAAATGGATCCAAATTGAGAGATTTACAATCCAATTGCAACATTCCGCCTACAGATAATTCGAGCAGATTTTCGGATTTAAGATGTACCTTTTGCCGGTGTGCTCTGATAGTTTGTCCACCGATAAATATTGACATAATTATTTTTTCCCGTTCTTAAAGACATTTTTCTACTCACATTTGGAAATGTTCCAATTTTAAAACTGCAAACAGTATCACAAGGAACGTGATTACAGAAAGCAGCAGTTGTGTAATAAAAAACCATACAACTTTTCAATTCAGGTTAACCAAGTTGATGGAACAGTGGATGGAAATGTACCACCGTGGCCGAAGATTACATAGACGAATCCATCCAAAACAAAATCAACGTTTCTTATCAAATATTAATGCATTTGTAAACAAATTTGTAACGAAATTAATATTAATATGCCTTCTAAAAACTTTGAACAGTCTTCTACGGCACTCATAAATTTTAATAATTGTAATATACAAAATGTGAACTACTATAACTCCTAATAAATAATTTACCTTTGGTTACACTATTGTTTTATTAACCTATAATTATGGTTGTAGAAAAAGTAATGTATGCCACTGTATTAGAAATAGTTATTGTAACACTCGCGCTATGGCCGAGTGTCACAAACAAACACTCGTGTTACAATGACCATAATTTCAGTGCAGTTGCATAAACTACTATTTCCATAAGTGGTATATATGCTTTTATGTTTACTTCAACTCTTCTATAATAGAATGAGTCGACGAAAACCAATCGAAATTAAATAAATAAATATTGTCGGACAAATTACACAGCGCCAACGAACCCCAAAGTAAGCGAAGTTTGTGTTATGGGTGCTAGACAACTTATAAACATACGTAAATATATATTTTTTTATAAATCATACTTACGTTACATAGAAAATATAGAAGACAAACATACATATTCATGCACACAAATGTTTGTCTTATGTGGGAATCGAGCTCACGAGCGTTGGTGTCTAAATTAGCGTTACTAACCACTGCGCCACCGAGCTCGTCGAAGTTGTTTTGATTTATTGATGATAACTATTTTGTTAGGTTAATTAGTTATACACTTAATTATGTATTTAATCGATACCAAATCACGAACACAAATTAATATATAGAACCGAGCGCCACGTGGCTCGGTCCTTGCACACCTTACTCGTTTCTATTTTACACATTAAGGGGGTCAAGTCATGAAAAAGGTTGAAAAACACTGTTCAAAAGGTTTAGTGGATTTCTGATTTATACTACTTTGGGTAGCAAACAGTCACGCGGCCCTCCTGATAAGTGATTACTATTGAGATGAGTCTCACACTGACATTGTTCCGCATATATGTATGTGTGGTATTTGTGAGTGACTATATCAAATTTGATACCATTCAGACATCATTTATAAGCAAGATTTCATCGTCATCAAGTACCAGAGATTTAATAAATTAATTCATCAGTTTGTGTTTATATTCACTATACGTGAGAGTATAGTTTCGATAATCTTGTCACTTCGGCTATAAAGATGTACTATTAGCGTAGTATCGGACAAAGCTGCTACAGTTTAATTTAGAACTTGTCTGTTACCAATTTTTGAAGTAAAACTTCTTTACGCACGCTTGACTTGGGGATAAGCTGGTGAATGCGTGACGAGAGCGTTACGAAAAGATCGGGCGAGGCGAACGGAAGTTGAGAGGGAGATATAAGTTAGTGAAGATAGAAAGAGAGAAAGTTACGATTCGTATATTACTTAAAGGGCAAGAGAGAGAGGTGCTAGCATTAATTTTTTTTCTCTCTTTCTCTCATAGCGAGTTAAGTTTCGTATATCTAAGACGCAGTGCAGGCCTATTGTCTGTATCACACTATGGAGCTAAAGAAGTTTTACTTCAGTCGTAAAGCACACTCGTTTTTTTTTTAATTTCTAAACAGATTCTGCGTACGTTAGTTACCGATCAGGAAATGTACCTAAAAGTCGGGCGACATCGTCTACTCTACAATTAGGCATGTCGCCAACTTCCATTTTTTTTTCTATCGTGTAAGTGGCATGTTATGTCGTCTCCATGATTGCGTAATCTTATGTAATGCTGGAATTTTAGTTGGCAATAGTTGGAATCAATGAACGCACAGAATGTATTCTCGCGATGTAACCCTCAACCTTGAGGATTGTGATCTCTTCCGCGGATTACCGTTTCTCAAAGTCAAAGTCAAAGTCAAAATCTTTTTATTCCGTAAAAATGGCTACATTTGTTTGGAATCGTCACAATTTTTTTCCCTACCGTGCAGTTTATGACTAGGTGAGCACTGATAAAAATACTGCCAAAAAACTCAGGCATCCCTCTTTTGGTATCCAAACAAATTTACATATTTTATTAATTACATTATAATTGGATCGACTCACTCCCAGGCATTTTTATCATTAATATAGTCAGATACTTTATAATATGCCCTGCTACACAATTTGGCTTTAATAGTAGTTTTAAATTTGTTAATTGACAATTCTCTTATATTGCTGGGAAGTTTGTTATAGAACCGTATACATTGCCCCATAAAAGAATTACTTATTTTGTGGAGACGGCTTGCATGTAAGACAAGATTATGCTTATATCTAGTATTTATGCTATGAGTATCACTCTTTTTACAAAATGAGTCTATGTTTTTGTGGACATACAAAAGATTTTCATAGATATATTGCGATGCGACTGTTAAAATATTTATTTCTTTGAATTTTTCTCTAAGGCTCTCACGGGATCAAGTTTGTAGATAGCTCTTATGGCTCTCTTTTGCAATAAAAAGATGGTGTTAATGTCCGCGGAGTTACCCCAGAGAAGAATTCCATATGACATAATACTATGAAAGTAGCTGAAATAAACTATTCTAGCCGTATCAATATCTCGAAGAGCATAACGAGTTATGACGAGCTCGGTGGCTCAGTCGTGAAAGACGCGACTTTGACACCAACGCTCGTGGGCTCGGTTCCCACCCAAGACAAACATTTGTGTGCATGTACATGTATGTTTGTCTTAGTCTGGATGTTTTAACAGAGGTAGGGCGCATCAAAGCAGCCCGTCTGGGGAAGTATCGCCACCTCACAGAAAACCGCATCCTCATCTCCTAAGGAGTTACTGTGTAAGCAGCAGCTTTACATCATGTGGACCGTAAGCTTGTTTGCCTCCCAACGTGGTATAAAAAAAATAACGCTGATTCGGTCTGTTTTGAACAATGGTCAAATCGCAGTTGAGTTTCTTTCTTAGATTACGTCAAACGTCTTTCGAAATATAATTCCTTGGACGTGCGGGTTTCCTCGTGTCTCCCTTCACTCTCGAGCAAGTGATTTAAGGATTTATGTGAATTACAAATATGCACATAAATTCTTAAACACGAATTTAGTGATACAGGATTCGAACCGGGGACCAATTGGTCACTAGGCCGGTTCTTTATCCACTGGGCCATCACTGCTTCAGCTTCCAATGTTATCAATATTGATCAATTGATTTTTTATGATATTATTATATTTTGTAAGATATCCTAAACTCATAAAATAACTATTGTGTGTATCACATCAACCCTCACTCATCCCGCTGCAGGGATACGGGTCTTCCTTCAACCGAAGGGATTTAGAGCATACTCCACGACGGTGCTCAAATGCGGATTGGCGGAGGCCAGTGTTTTCAAGTCGCCTGAGGGCCACTGAATTAGCTTAACGACTTTTTTTTTACGGGACAGACCCACCACTCATACCCACCACTGTGTCTCCTGTGTAGCCAGAAATAACAGCGGCGACTACAAAAAAGGCATGAACAGTGAAGTCCATTGCTGTCCCGGGGGTTAAACTACAGCTGCCTTGGAACTCACAACGAATTTAATCAGAAGAAATTTGTAGGAGTAGGAAGTTTTGGAATTGACTTCCCCTCTTGGCAAAGTGAGAGACAGCAATATGACAAATAAGGCATTGAAAACCTCAAAGAGATGTCTAGTCAAGCGGAGCTCAACTGCCGTGCACCACGGGTTATCAAATATCTAACACTATTGGGACCTAAACTGTGAGTTGTTACCTAACACATCGATACCACTAGCTTAACGACTGTCATCTATCGACAGCCGGGGCCGACGGCTTAACGTGCCCTCCGAAGCACGGAGAAACTCGAGATAGGTAAACCCATCCATAGACAGGCTGCGGTCGACGTTGTTTAAACTGCGTGTACGGTTAGAATGACACGGCAACGACGCCATCGAACTCTCATGTGTATATCGCATATATGTATGTCAGTGTGTATTCTTGTATATATCAAATCAAATTTATTTTATGGATTTAAACAATTTTTAACGGAAATATCGCGTATTTTATTTATTTTGTTGAACCCGTCCGTGGTCGCAGGAAGACTAAGGTGATATTTGTCTTACATTGTACAATTGATGGATTAATTATATATGTTCCGATTCACACAAAAATCGCTCACTGTGTCCAAACGTTTTTAGTAGATCTCTGGGTTTGTGACTTGATTATTTTTAGGACTTAATCCCAAGCAGGTGGTACTTGCCAACCATCTCTATTGAAATTTATTTTAATAACTTTAATATATAATATGAAATATTACCTACATTCCCTAAGTATCTGCCGATAGATTGACGTCATATAATTGTTTAGTCCTTTGATTAAATACCTGTTATTAGTTAATTTGTGGTCAATTTACATAATTCTAACAGATGCTCCACGATTGTGTGTGATGTGCCCCTGACGTCAGCCACCCCCGCCGGTTAATACTGACGTAACCATACCGTCATTAGAATATTCGAGGTCGAAACCGGTCGGTAAAAATAATTAATAAATAAAATTGTGAAGTGGAATCTGTACAAGTGCAAGTATTAACATTAACGAGATGTCTTCAAAATTTCACCAAGCACCTACAATCAACAGTATGAACATAATGAAAAGAAATAAATATTAAACTAAATAAATACTTTTCCTAATTGATCCTTTAGTTGTAACCTTGGATGGTCCCAATTAGTGGATCAAATGGGAAAAGGTCGATGCGCGATGAAAATTATCCGCGTGATTTTCAATGGAGACGTGTGAAAGAAGCTCCAAGGGTGTAACAGGCTACGACTATATATTTAAATATATTGCGTATATTTCCCTCCACTCATTAAGATCCACAGAGTAGATCAGCTTGTAAATCATTAGATACTTTTATTCTCCCTAACTAACCTCCTCCCTGTTGTGTTCCTGCGTGTGAGTGAGGTGACCAGTAAGCTCCTAAGGAGTTGCTGTGTAAGCAGCAGAGGAGGCATCGCACGAGTGATACTTAATATATCGCAAGCGTTAATAGGCTACTGTACCCGCTTTACATCAGGTGGACCGTATGCTTGTATACCTCCTGAAGTAGTAAAAAACACATGTTTTTTTATACAACGTCGGGAGGCATATAAGTATACGGTCCACCTGATGTATAAAAGTGGTAATTGTAGCCCATGAACGCTGGTAATACATTAAGTCACTCACGCGATGCTACCTTTGCTGCTAACAACTTCTTAGGAGTTTACTGGTGATCTCGCTCACACGCAGGAACGCAACAACCCTCCAGGGAGTTTGTTATTTGGCTGAGGTTTTCTGTGAGATGGAGGTACTTCCCCCGACTTAAAAAATCGTTTATGTTTATGGATCCTTGTATACTTATTACCTCCTCTTCAATCTACCGGTGAATTCACGGATACTTCCTTTTCCTATTTGATCCACTGATTGGGACCATCCAAGGTACCAACTAATGGATCAATTAGGAAAAGTATTTACTTATGTATTTATTTAGTTTAATATTTATGTTTTTTTCAATTCACTGGTGACTTTCTTCGCTCTCTTTTGGCGTAAACTCCATTGTTAGGTAATTAAGTAAACGAGACTGTTATAAAACTCACTTTACTAAGTGAAAACACTCACTGTGCCTTGTTGGTACATACATACATACCATCACGTCTGTCTCCCATTGTGGTAGGCAAAAACTATGGATCGCCAGGTGCACTGATCCAAAAATACCTCTCTCGCCTTTTCCACATCAACCTCTTCTCGCATGCTCTTCGGTTTCGATTGCTTTTGATTTGGTCCTTTTCCTGCACATTAGCTATTTGATCCACATGTCTAGTCTGCACGACCCCTGGCGGTATCTCCACTCACCCTTGTTCGATATACTTTTTTTCGTAACTCTTTTGTCATCCATTCTTTCTAAATGTCCGAACCATTTCAACATACTCTTTTTAATTTTTGTCACTACATTATCTTTCATTCCACATTGTTCCCGTATCGTGATATTCAACATATATATACCTTGTTTGTACATAGGTACTTAATAGTATTTTATTTGTTAAAGGAATGAAACCGCCATTCCACATTTGTGAACAGCAATCTACGGGTTACCGCTCACATATACGAATATAATACCTACATAGACATAAGAGTATAATTTTCATATATTTAGCAGAGCTTGCAATGTGCACTCACTGTTGCATCTATAAGTATAGTATTGGTATTCATTTTGGTGGAAACAATTAAATTAGTGTACGTTCAACACTCCTTTTTTTGTTTGGTCGGTTTGGTCATTTAGCCCTCTTCGGAGTCTTAGCTTAGCTTTGCATCCCTTTAGTCAGCCCTCAACGTTTAGCGTTTATGTATGGACACCCTATACAAGCAATATGAAATAATAGCGACATTGTAATGACACCAAAGGGGGGGGGGGGGGGGGGGGAGGTCTATGTTCACCAGTGGACGTCTTTCGGCTGATATGATGATGATGAATGACACCTAACAAACTACCCAAAAATTATACTTTAGATATTCGAGAGTATTTAATAATTTCATAATTCATTTCTACATTCATAAACATGGCTCGATACATTGGTGTTAAATAAGTTAATAATATGTACCGATTCTAATTCGCCTTACTGGCGTATGAAATTAATTATTCCTCCTCTCGCTAGAATCGCCTCGCTTTGCGTCTAGTCGTTATGCTACGATACGTGGCGTGTTATTCTAACGACTAACATCTACAGCGCCTGAGGATGCCTCGTGGAGAGGCGAAACACGTCACAGAGTCGACTGGAGCAGCCAGGACAGCAACGGTGGCGGGTGCATGCGGTTCACATTTCAGATAGCGAACACTCGCAGAGACGACCGGAGCAGCCAGGGCAGCAACGGTGGCGGGTGCATGCGGTTCACATTTCAGATAGCGAACACTCGCAGAGACGACCGGAGCAGCCAGGGCAGCAACGGTGGCGGGTGCATGCGGTTCACATTTCAGATAGCGAACACTCGCAGAGACGACCGGAGCAGCCAGGACAGCGACGGCATGCATCTACTAATGGTAGCGGGTGGGTGTCGGCCGGCAGTAGTTCGCACGAACTAATGAGAGCGGAAGCACACAAAGTAGTTTAGATCAAATTGCCCGATAATCTTTTTGCCAAGTTTGCATAAAACACAAAAAATACTTAGTTGCGAATGTATATTTAAACTTATTTTATACGTTTCTGACATTAGTCACCGGTAGTATGCCAGTGTTATTTGTGACTGACCTACATTCAACTGTAAGCGCTGAATGAACGAAGAATTTCCTGAAACTAATCAGGTCTGAATACATCATAGGAAATTGTGTAAGAAAATTTTATCGATTGCGGCCTTGGGGCTCTGTGAAAATTGTTGTTCGATTCTAAGAGTGATATTTGTTAATTGATTTCTAGATAAACGTTAGTTTCCAACAATTTTAGCAACATCTGATCTGACGAAACCAGAGTCCAGCTGCATATAACGTACGTATCCTTGTCTCCCATTAGGATAGACAGAGACTATGGAACGCCAAGAATAACTATCAAAACATATTCTTTCGTTCCTTCGACATTCATCAACTTCTTCATGCATGCTCGTCGGCTTCAAGACTTTGAGTGATTTTGATTTGGCTCATTTGGTCGATAAGTGTGTGCCTAGGGCGGCTCCATAGGTAACAGAAACAACGGTTGTTTCTGTTATCTATGGGCGGCTCCTACCATCATTTCTATTCATTCTCACTCTTCACACGTCTTTGGTAACTCTTCGTAATTATGGGTACTAAATTTGGTAAATTCATATTATTATGCAAAAATTAAAAATAGTTTTATCAAATCATTCTATAGTAATGAGAAAGTTAGATAGAAGCACCATACGACTCGGTCCTAGCAGCTCTTACGCACTTCTTTAACATAGCTCTTTAATTTAAATTCATTGGTTTTTAAAGATCCTATATCGGTTTCTGGTAAATCCCGACAAGTTTGGTAATAGTAAACGAGTCCTGACTTTCCTCGGCAACTTTTCCACAATATTTTCATTCTAGGAGAAATATTCTAGTAAAGATAGCTATTTCTATGTATGTATGAAAGAGAGACACATATGTATAAAACCAGAAACTCACTTACTGCTTGGTTGGTCAACACACAAAACAATCGAAAACGCATGGAGTTTGCACATGGGCTGCTTACTTGATATACGAGTACGAAGGAATTTCTGAAAAATCGTCAAATAAGTTTAGGAATGTTTGAATATATGTAAATTTGTATAAATGTTTCTGAAGTGAAGTTAAAAATGCCAAAATTAGTCTATAAGCATATGATTGAATATGAAAGTTTATTGTACCTTAAAACGGGATGAAAGTTTGTTTATAAATTAAACTTTTCGTTGGAGTCCGTACGTAAACAACGGTCTCTGTTAAACTGGCGCGTCAAACGAATCCTTGGAGTTTTTGGGGCCATCTATATATAGTACTGTGACTGATTCACTGACTGACAGACAATGCACAGTTTTTAATTGCAGAATCTTTAGAATAAAGGTATGCAATCTTTTCTTTTATCCCTCAAAGTTTTGGTTTTTTAGAAATACCCATAGAATATTTGAAGAGGCAAGGTAATCCTATTATAGTCTGATATTATAGACTTCTAGCTGCAGTCCGCGGCTCCATCCGTGCTTTTCCTTGTCTTGTTCTTTCCGTGGCTTCTAAGGGTCGATGTTGAATAGCCTATCTTTGTCAAGAAGTTATATATTACTAGCTGCTGGAGTCAAATAACGTGCCTATGTGTTAATCCAGATCGTAATCTGTCTACGTGCCAAATTTCATTCAAATCCGTTCAGCCGTTTAAGCGTGAAAGAGCAACAAACATCCATCCATACATACAAACTTTCGCATTTATAATATTAGTAGGATTTTACCTTCTCCTTCTCTACATTGAGAAGGTGGTAGCTACACGGACCATGCCTAGTCTTACAACCATGCTCTTGGGTTCGCTTACTTTGAAGCACATATCTTTTAACTTTATTTGACTTACTACTCCACTATAATACTTTTAAGTGTCCATCATCATCATCACAGCCTCTATTCGTCCACTGCTGAACATATGCCTCCCTTCTAGAGAGCCATTCGCCTCGATCCTATGCTATCTGTATCCTTCAACTCCCTGCAAACCTTTTAAGGTCGTCGCTCCATCTAGTGGGGGGTCGTCCCACACTGCGTGTATCAGTACTATGTAGCCGGCCCACTACCGCTCGAGTCTGCTTATCCTAAGGGCTATGTCGATTACTTTTGTTCTACTGCGGATATCTATCTATCACCCGGAGAAACCCTGAGCATAACTATTTCCATAGCACGCCGAGCGACCTTCAGCGACCATCCCCATACGGCCCGCAGTGAATGTCCACATCTCAGAAGACCTTACTCTTCAGACGTTGAGATATTTTGGACGAGAACATTTGCCGAACATTCGCGAAAGCTGCCCAGCCGAGTTGGACCCGTCTGTTTACCTCTCGGTCCGTTGTTGATGTATGGCGCTGACATTGAATGTCAAAATGTCTTCGAAGTTCCATAATCTTTTTAGTTTGTTCAATTCTTGCAAGTTCTTACATCAACCCTAACTCATCCCACTGCAGGGATACGCGTCTCCCTTCAACCACGGATATAGAGCATACTTCACCACGCTTCTCAACTACGGATTGGTGGAGGCCTCTGTTTTCACAAACCGCTCGAAGGTCACTGACTTAGGTCAACGACTGTCATTTGCCGACAACAGCCCTCCGTTAACGTGCCCTCCGAAGCACGGAGAAGCTCCATAGATAAACCTATCCACGATACGCACAATGACGCCATTAAGCTCCCCTACCAAGTTTAATAAACTAAAAATTTGTTTTAGACGTTAATAATTCGGATGTGACTTTTATTTCTCATAGAACAACAGATGAGTCAAAGTGATATGACAGTGGGCGTTTATTATCCCTGGTTTTTGTCGATGTAACGAAGCCAGTTTTTTCTGCATCTGGTCTCAAAGTTTATTTAAATGGTATATTTTCTAGTGACCTAACAAGAGACCTATGGTTTTTGCAGTAGATTTATGGATTAAAAGAAGAAAAATGAGTAGTTGCTTAAATAATATAAGACGTGTGTGGGTGTTTATATACTCGCGATGCAATGGCATATGAAAAAGTTTTGTCTTTTTTTCAGGAATACCGTTCCTACACGAATTCAATATGTTTGTCTGTGCGTTTGTCCGTTCGTTTGTCTGTCGCTTTTTTTCGAATATTCGATTTTTAACTTCAGATTCGGATTCAGCATAAAAAAGTAGAATAGGAATGTTCAGGAACGCCGTTCCTATCTCTTAAGGAACATGGTCAAAATAGCCGACAAATTAAAAAAAAAATGAATTGTTACATAATTGACGAGCCAGATGTTCCTCTGGCAATGCAAGCTTGCACATTCTCAACTGGTTTATACTACGTCGCGAGGCATACAAGCATACGGCCCACCTGATGTAAGCGGGTACCGTAGCTTATTAACGCTTGAGATATATTAAGTATCACTCACGCGATGCCTCCTCTGCTGCATAACAGCAACTCCTTGGAAGCTTACTGGTGACCTCACTCACACGCAGAAACACAACAACCCTCTAGGGTGTTGTTATTTGGCTACGGTTTTCTGTGAGGTGGAGGTACTTCCCCAGACGGGCTGTTTTGATGCGCCCTACCTCTCTTAAAACATCGAGCTCAGACAAACAGACGTGTTCATGCACACAAATGTTTGCCTTGTGTGGGAATCGAGCCCACGAGCGTTGGTGTCAAAGTCGCGTCATTCACGACTGAGCCACAGCGCTATTTTGTTATTGTAAGTCTGGACCTTCTTCTTCTTAGCATTATCTCGTTTCCTAATCCATTAGGATTAGCGACTACTTAAGCCTAAGGATTTGGCGAAGACACTGATTTTTACATGGAGCGACTGCAGTCAGACCTCCACAACCCAGAGGATGAATAGACCCCGAAGATAGCGGTCCCCGAAGGGTTAATAGGTAGGTAACATATCTTTCGAAATATAATTTCTTGTACGTGCGAGTTTCCTAACGATGCTTTCCTTCACTACTGAGCAAGTGATAATTACAAATATGTACATAGATACGATAATACGAATTTAGTGGTGTATGCTGGGATTCGAACCAGGGACCATTTGGTCAACAGGCTGGTTCTTTATCCACTAGGCTATCACTGTTCATCAGCATCATAACCAATCTGGAAGTTACTCTAAGATTTTAAAGTCTTGTGAAAGCGAGTTCAGTCAGGCGAAGCTTGAAAGGTGCTGAAATTCCTACCACCCATATCACCCGGACCGGGTTCTCAATTATGTATGAGAGAGAGGCAAATAAGCATGTGAGCATCTGATGGTAAGTATAGTAAGACATCAGATTTTTAAGAGACGTAGGGCGTATCAAAGCAGCCCGTCTGGGGAAGTGCCTCCACCTCACAGAAAACCGCAGGCAAATAACAACTCCCTAGAGGGTTGTTGTGTTCCTGCGTGTGAGTGAGGAAACGCTCTCTGCTCTGCCGACACACGCATAAATGTTACAAATTTAGCCAACGCGCACCAGTTACGATGGACTGCTGACTAGTTCTGGTCTGATCTTGGACTGACCGCTGGGCAATCGTAAGGGGAAGGCAAACGTTCAGCAGTGGATGTCCTGTGAACGTAGCCAATGAGCCGTGCTGTGCTAGTTGTTATAAAAAAAATATTAATAAATTACTGTATTTCAAGAACAGAGCGGAACTTGCACTCCATTCTAAATAATGCGAGGTGTCTAAATATAAAGTTATTAATTTAGAAACGGATCGCTGGTTCGAAGTTGTATCTACGTGGGTTTCGGAAACTATTTTTAACATCACGCTACGGATACCAACCAATGGGGGATTTGTGAATGGTATCTATGAAATGGTTGGTGTCCAATAGAAGATACAAGTTAAACAGCAACATAAGTCTGTCCATGAATGGGTTTGTTCGTCTCATGTTCCTCCGTAGGGCTTATTAAACTGTTTGTTTTGTTTGTTTGTATAATCTTTATTGTACTACAAGGAAAAACAAAATACAGATGACTGTTGGTTCCGGTGCGTGGTTTTTGCTGTTCAACTGTTCAGATTCTAAAGAGATTATCCTACTTAGATTTTTTTATATACAACGTTGCGAGGCACACAAGCATATGGCCCACCTGATGTAAAGTGGTTACCGTAGCCTATAAACGCTTTCATTAAGTATTACTAGCGCGATGCCACCTCGGTTGCTAGCACAGCAACTCCTCAGGAGCTTACTGAAGACCTCCCTCAAACGCTGAAACACAACAACCTTCTAGAGCGGTGTTAGTTGGCGGTTTTCTGTGAGGTGTAAGTAATTCACTAGACCGACTGTTTTGATGCGCCATACCTCTCGTAAATATTTCACACTTCAATGTTGATAGTATTGAATATGACGCCTCAGGAAGGAAATACGCCCAAAGTGGGTTTATTGTGACTTATATTGTACAGGGATTCTCGCAGATTTAACAGCTGAACAGCAATATTCTGAAGTTTTTAATTACTCGCAGAAGCACAATAAAACAGGATTACATCATAAAGTTCTGGCTGTAATAGACAACATAAAAATAAACAATCACGATGGATAGTAGCTATTTATTGCCAGTTCATTGCACTGTTCAGACTCGATAATTTTATATTTCAACGGTTGTGTTTTCTTTGGATTCTTATAAATTAACCGTTCAGAAAATAGATATTCGTAATACGCCTACATGGATCTTTTCCCTCGTAATTGCTATTATTATTTTAACAGGCGTTTACACCGTCGTGCCTTTTTTTGTGTGAATGATATTTATTTGTTGTTCTACGCTGCCAAATCCATATAAAAATGAATCAACATGTTTATATGTACAATGCGAAAGTGGAAGAATGGTGGCAGAGGAAGGCCGAGACTCTAGCACGACCAAATTGGTCGTATTTTGTCAGAAGTTGATGTCAGAGCCTGCATGTGCGTGATAACAGCAATTAATGATTAGCAGTCAGAACCCGTTATATACGTTTTCCCATACATTTCGCGGACGTATACGACCACCCGGGTTTCGAAGGGTTAAAGAAGCGAGCGAGTTATATAAGTACCGCGTATGGACGTGAAGCTACAGATAGATTATTTTTACTCGTAATATTGATCATTTAAACTAATATTAATCAGAGAACATTTAATTTTTGTATGTAAGTTCGTAATTGATTCAATAAACACTTAACCGATTTTAAAAATGATTTCATCTACGGATGGGTGGATTGTCATCGAGTAACAGTATTTTCAGATTCAATTTGGTTTTTTTTTTCATTTTGTTTTTTTTTAAGGGGGACGCCTATGTTCAGCTGTGAACGTCTTTCGGCTAATATGATGATGATGAATAGTATTTTATTTTCAATTAAAGATTCAAGCACCATCTCTTGATTCACTTTGACTGAAGTCTTCACTCATCTTTCACAAAAATACAAAAATAAAGCTTTGTGACTATTTGATAAGACACTCCTCACCAAACCATTACAGACGCAGGATGATGACCACTTCGACGGCTTGCGTACATTACATACATTACGTACATTTTACTTGTTGTAGTACTCGTCAATCAAAAAAGTAAAAAGGATATTTCTGTGTCGTTCACCTGCGTATCGGGACGGAAGTCGTTTTGAACGATCCATTCTCTTCGACTGTAGGGATTAATTTAGGGCATGTCGTGTATATCGACGATAAATGCCGAGCTTCAAATATTGTTTTATTATACGCGAGTCCTAGCGGGAATCTTCATTTCTCGCGATAAGATTTTTTGTTTTCTAATGGGGTTACGGCGAAGTCTAGCTTTAACAGCCTTAGTAGTTCAAGGCAATTCACTGCAATCCTATTTTATTTAACATCCCATTCCATATTGTAATTTGATAATAAACGCGAAAAAAATTGAAAACGGCGGGAAATCGAAAGATGTTTTTAACGCGTTCCAAATTCAAAACAATTAAAGAATTGCAAAAAAGAAGAGTTTCCATGTAACAGTATTTATAGCCAGATTAGTTATATATATATATATATATATATATATATATATATATATATATATATGTACAATTTTATAAAATTATTATATTTATTGTAAATTATAAATAATTAATTGTGGAAAAACTAGCAGCAATATCATACTTTAACCCGTGTTATATTATATATTTATTACAAAACATATTATGTAGATATAAATTGATCCTTTAGTACCGATACTAACAAGTACGTATGCTTTTAAGAGAGGTACGGAGCATCAAAGCAGCCCGTCTGAGGAAGTACCTCCAACTTACAGAAAACCGCAGCCAAATAACAACTCCCTGGAGATTTGTTGTGTTCCTGCTTGTGAGTGAAGTGACCGATCAGCTCCTAAGGAGTTGCTGTGTTAGCAGCAGAGGTGGCATTGCGCTAAAAAAAACGCTGCATATATACAGAATTTAAACTACATTGAAACCGAAAGTACTTTTGCCGTACTTTGACGAAGCTTTGACGCTCGTGGGTTCGATTTCCACACAGGACGAACATTTGTGTACATGAACTTGTATGTTGTGTTGGTCTGGGTGTTTTAAGAGAGTTAGGGCGCAAAGCAAAGGATTCATCTCATAGAAAACCGCAGCCAACTTCCAAGAGTGCTGATATTTTCCTGCGTATGAGTGTGGTCACTACGCTCCTACTTGCTGTGTTACAAGCTGAGTTGGCATCGCCCGAGCAATGCTTAATGTATTGCAGGTGTTCAGAGGCTGCGGTAACCGCTTTACATCGGGTGAGCTGTATGTTTGTATGCCTCTCGATGCTGTATAAAAAAAAGGTTAAATGGTCATTGTATGTATATCTTCACGCCAGGTCCCTTGCGGGGTAGGCAGAGAGAACCTATAATATCTATAACTTCACGCCAAATCCTTTGCGGGGTAGGCAGATAGAACCGAGCGCCACGTGACTCGATCCTTACATCTCACTCGCTTCTTTAACATTTTACAAGCTCGGTGGCGCAGTGGAGAAACGCGTTGTTACGTTACTTTGACAGCAACGTTTGGGATTCCCACACAGGACAAACATTTGTGTGTATGAGCATGTCCGTGATTGTCTTGGTCTGGGTATTTTTAAGAGAGGTAGGGCGCATCAAAGCAGTCCATCTGGAGAAGTAACTCCACCTCACAGAAAACCGCGGCCAAATAACAACTCCCTAGGGGGTTGTTGTGTTCCTGCGTGTGAGTGAGGTCACCAGTGTACTCCTAAGGAGTTGTTCTGGCAGTGGGGGCATCGCGCGAGTGATATATGTTACAGGGGTTAATAGGCTACGGTAACTGATTTACATCAGGTGGCCCGTATGCTTGTATGCCTCCCGACGTTTCATAAAAAAAATATGCAGTGTCGGGAGGCATACGAGCTTACGGCCCACTGGATGTAAAGCTGTTATCGTAGGCTGTGAACATTTGTAATACATTAAGTGTCACTCGCACAGTGCCAACTCTACTGATAATACAGGAACTCCTTAGGAGCTTATTGGTGACGTTACTCACATAACAACCCTCCAGGGAGTTGCTGTTTGGCTGCGGTTTTTCTGTGAGATGGTACTTCCCCAGACGGGCAACGTGTTGCGCCATGCCTCTCTTACTGCCTGCACCTGAGGGACATCAAGCACGAGCTGCTGTACACCAAAGCCACGCCGAAGATACTCATCGGTCAAGACAATTGGGAGCTGATCGTGTCACGCGTCATTAGAGAAGGTCGGCGAGATCAACCCGTGGCTTGGAAAACTCTCCTGGGCTGGGTGTTACACGGCTACACTTATATACACGGATACTTTCATAGTATTATGTCATACGGAATTCTTCTTTGGGGTAACTCCGCGGACATTAACATCATCTTTTTATTGCAAAAGAGAGCCATAAGAGCTATCTACAAACTTGGTCCCCGGGAGAGCCTTAGAGAAAAATTCAAAGAAATAAATATTTTAACAGTCGCATCGCAATATATCTATGAAAATCTTTTGTATGTCCATAAAAACATAGACTAATTTTGTAAAAAGAGTGATACTCATAGCATAAATACTAGATATAAGCATAATCTTGTGTTACATGCAAGCCGTCTCCACAAAATAAGTAATTCTTTTATGGGGCAATGTATACGGCTCTATAACAAACTTCCCAGCAATATAAGAGAATTGTCAATAAACAAATTTAAAACTACTATTAAAGCCAAATTGTGTAGCAGGGCATATTATAAAGTATCTGACTATATTAATGATAAAAATGCCTGGGAGTGAGTCGATCCAATTATAATGTAATTATTAAAATATGTAAATTTGTTTGGATACCAAAAGAGGGATGCCTGAGTTTTTTGGCAGTATTTTTATCAGTGCTCACCTAGTCATGAACTGCACGGTAGGGAAAAAAATTGTGACGATTCCAAACAAATGTAGCCATTTTTACGGAATAAAAAGATTTTGACTTTGACTTTAACACCTCACAAACAACGCCAACATTTAATAATCACCTATACCTAGGCGAATAATATGAATTAATTAATAAGCAGCGTAAGCACACAAAGTAGTTTATATCTAATTACCTGCCGTGCAATTCTGTAAGAGCAAACATCCTTACATCCTCGGAAACATCGGCTGTTATAGCCTTGTACACAAAATTGCAATTCCTTAGTGTCGCTTTTCATGGTTGTGCGACACTAGCGCCGCAAGGCTGCGTTGGAATTTGAATTCTACAAGGCAAACAGCCTCGCGTACGCTTACAGCCTTATAGAACACCAAATAAAAAGCCGTGATCGCAGCAGACGATGTCAAAGCTGTGACATCTGTGATCACAGCGACGCATACAGCCATTACGAGTCGCTTAGAGAGTTTCATGGCTGTACATTTGATTTTCAGAAAATAAAGCCAGAATCTATTGACATTTCTATAAGTTGCATTACGTTTTCAGCGTTCTTTCAGCGGCCTCAACCTTTCTGTCATTGTTAAAAATAGACGTCACGTGTCTCGGTAATCTACAACCGATACTCTGCCGTGACGTGCCAAATCTATTTGGGTTAGCCTCACTTCGATGCGACTCAGGAGTCGGTGGTCGGGTGGCCAGCGATGGCTGCTTGAACACCAACAACCACGGGTTTGGCTCCCGCACAAGACAAGTTTCAACTACTTACATTCTTTTCATAAATCCTCATTTTCATCCTGCACGTACCATTGATGTTTTCGGATTTATGTACATACTTGTCACTAGTTCGGCGGTGAAGGAAAACATCGTAAGGAAAAGGTACTCTCTAGGTATTAACCTAGAGAAAACATAACATACACATAGATAACGACATAAGAAGAGAGGATCGAGAGAAAAATTGACTGCTTAGGTGCAGTGATAGCCTAGTGGACAAAGAACCAGCCTATTGATCAACTGGTTCCCGATTTGAATCCTGGCTGGTACTACAAATTTCTTGTTTTCGGATTCATCACTTGCTTCACGGTGAACGAAAACAGCGTGAGGAACCCGCACGACCAAGAAATTATATTTCGAAACATATGTTACCTAACCTATTAAGGGTCTATTCATCCTCTGGGTTGTGGAGGTCTGACTGCAGTCGCTCCATGTAAAAATCAGTGTCTTCAAAGTCAAAGTCAAAGTCAAAATCTTTTTATTCCGTAAAAATGGCTACATTTGTTTGGAATCGTCACAATTTTTTTCCCTACCGTGCAGTTCATGACTAGGTGAGCACTGATAAAAATACTGCCAAAATGCTTCGCCAAATCCTTAGGCTTAAGTAGTCGCCAATCCTAATGGATTAGGAAACGAGATAATGCTAATATATCAAACGGCGTGACCTGAGAAAGGTCTGGTTTTCCCTCTGGTTTATAGAGGTCTGACGGCAGTCACTCCGTGTAAAAACCAATATCTTCGCCAAATCCTTAGGCTTAGGTAGCGGACCTCCTCATGAATTAGGCAACGGGATAACGCGAGGCGAATGGCGACCACGAACCGGAAAACGCAGCGTAGGACGGCCCCCACACGATGGACAGACGATCTTGTGAAGATCGCAGGAAGCCGATGGATGCAAGCGGCACAGGACCGATCGCTGTAGAAGTCTAAGGGGGAGGCCTATGATCAGCAGTGGACGTCCTTCAGCTGATATGTGATATGATATGATGAGAGACTTCCCCTAGTCGCGCTGCTTCGTACCTTTCTTTTAAACACCAAGACAAAGACAAACAGACATGTTCATACACACACGTTTGTCCTATATATGTAGTCATCGGACCCTGACGTTAAAGAAGCATTGCTTCACTAATTTTAAGAGAGGTAGTGCGCGTCAAAGCACCCCTTCCGAGGAAGTACTACCACCTCACAGAAAACCGCAGCCCAATGACAACTCCCTAGAGGGTTGTTGTGTTCCTGCGTGTGACTGAGTTCACCAGTAAGCTCCTAAGTGATACTTAATATATCGCTAGCGTTAATAGGCTACGGTACCCGTTTTATATCAGGTGGGGCGTATGCTTGTATGTCTCCCGACGTAGTATAAAAAAAACACACACCTCGATTCCTCCTATTTTGAGGTCTGTTGAAAGCCAACGAGACTGTCCTCGTGATGTTCATGTCAAATCGAATATCAGTCAGAGTATGGCTGACTGACTGATTGACTGGATGTCAGTCATCGCTGCGGCCGCGTTCTAGTTACTGAACGTACAGTTTCCGGCGACTGTTATTTCGGTAACATCAAGATCAGGACATTGACCTGATAGCTATTGGCAGATTCTCTCTTAGCTGCGGGGAGCTTCGTACGAGGTAAGCCACAAGCTACCATAATCACTAAACAGCAGATAGACGATATGCATGTTTACTCCTGACCTTGTAAATTGGCAGCACATATTGTTTCGGTGTCCCGCATTCTCCAAACAGAGGTACGATTTGGAGCAGGAGTTGGGAATGCGGGTCACCGAAACCACAGTCTCCGAAATAGTTTTGGGGGGAAATAGATATTTTTATAAAATACTGCGTCAGTCTAGCTACGGTTGTCATTAATCGCAACAAGCAGAGCAGCTCCACCTAGGACTAATGCTGTATACCTCGGCTATACTCCGTATAGCCAATGGGATCGCGGTGGCTAGGTGGAGCTGTGAAGCCCGCTGTCGCCCGTGGATATACTGACGCAGTATGGGGAGGGAAGTTCGACAACAGATAAAATAATTTCACCGGCGTTCAAAAACGGGCAAATATTAGAATTTTAGAGAATAACACTGAAAGATGATGAATGAAAGAAGGAATTGTGGAAAGGAAGAGAGTATGATGTATGAATGTGATAATTTATATTTAATGGAATAATTTAAAACAAAAATGTTATAAATAGATATTGTTGTCAAAATAGCCTTGCCCACGGCAGGGGTGCACGAATTATAAAAAAAAAAGACGTTGTAAATTGAGATCACCAGGAAGAGAGGTGGGGGGCAAAAGCAGTCTGACTGGGGTACCTCTACCTTACTGGAAACAATCAATCAAATAACCCTGGATTGTTATAGCCCTGTAAGTGAGGTAACAGTGAGCTCATAAGGAGTTGCTGTGTTATCAGCTGAGATGGCACATCGCGCTAGTGATACATAATGTATTCATAGTACAAAGGCTACGGTAATCGCTTTACATAAGATGCACTATGTGCTCGTATGCCTCCCGACGTTATGCATAAAAAAGCTCGTGAGGAAGCGTAGTTCTAACAGCGAGGGTAGCTCATCGTATTGCAAAGTCTGCAAACGTGTTTTTTTTTATACAACACTGGTAGGCATCAATCATACGGCCCAACTGATGTAAAGCGGTAACCGCAGATGGACGTTTGCATCACTCGCGCGTTGCTGTTCCTACTAGTAACAGAGAAACTTCTTAGGAGCTGACTGGTAACCTCACTCACTCGCAGGCATACACCAACCCTGCTGGGAGCGGCAGTGGAGGATTTGGCAGTGATTTTCTGTGAGATGGAGGTACTTCCCGAGTCGAGGTGATTTGATGCGCCCTACCTCTTTTGAGGATTTAGATTCATATTTTCCAAGTTGAAGTTTGAAGTATGGCACAGCTATGAATGTTAAAGAAGCGCGTGAGGTGTGTATGAACCGTACCTTATGGCGGTATATTCTCTTTGCCTGTCCCGAAAGGGACCTGACATAAAGAATAAAAGTATGATAAAAGTAATATGATCTTGCCGCCATGGCAGAGACGACCGGAGCAGCCATGGCAACAGCGGCATCCGCTATCGGTAATGGATGGGTGCCGGCCGGCACTAGTTTGAAAGAACTAATCGGTAGCGAAAGCACACAAAGTAGTTTAGATCAAAACTCTCGTAAATTTGACTTTCATAACGTTATTTTTACGAAAGTATGAATGAATCTGAATCTATACCACCAGACGGAGACTGTACAAAAGTGGTCTGCGTGAGTACCTCCGTCTCACCTGTTTCTACCGCCAACCAGCTATATTTATATAGCTGTGTTCCGGTTTGAAGGGTGAGATATGGCAGAGAAGTTACTGGGTACTGTGACGAAACAGCCTTAGGCCACAAGATTAGCAGCGCGCGAGTAACATCCCCGTGGTGTTGCGAGCGTCAATAGGCTGCGGTGACAGCTTACCATCTATTGCGGGGCGCGTGCTTGTTTGCCAATCTAGTTGTATAAAAAAATATATATTAACTACGATAAAAGTAGAATCTAGGCAATCTATGTGCGCTATCTTATACGTGCAAATCTGTCACGTTCCAGGTAAATGAAGATATTTATGATGCCTGACGCAAGGCCTAGGTTAAAGCCGCTAACAGCCTCGTCCACCTTGGTGACATCTGATGTCATCTCATATATAACTATATAAACCACTCTGCGAAGCTGATAAGAAATAATAAACTTGTTATCTTACTTGTTGTTTTTATATAAAACTTTATTGTGCAGCATTACTACGAACAGCGGAGATAGCTTAGTGCAGTGTTTTTCAACGTGTGGGCCGTGACCCTCAGGGGGTCGCAAAACCTCTGCAAAGGTGTCGCGATTTGAGTTCTTGTCGCTATTGCTTTTCTGTGGAGACCTTTAGCGAGGCAATCGATGTTAAATTACGTATGTTTTATATAAAAATGTTGTACAGATTATACATTTATTACATAAAAAATGTTAGGTAACTAACAACGGCGGAAGGTCGCAAAAAAATCTGTGATATGGGCGTCGTACCATGAAAAAGGTTGAAAAACACTGACTTAGTGGATAAAGAACCGGCTTTTTGACCAACTGGTCCCAGGTTCGAATGCTGGCGTGTACCACTAACTTCGTTTTTTCGGATTTATTTACATATTTGTAATTAAACATTTGCTCGGCGGTGAAGAAAAACATCGTGACGGAACCCGCGCGTCCAAGAAATTATATTTTGAAAGACGTGTGACCTTACATAACAAAGATCTGGTTTTCTTTCTGGTTAGGACACGGGATAACACTAAGAGGAATGAGAACGAACATTACAATGTGTAAATACATGATTTGGTTAGAATTAGTGATAGATACTAATATATATAAATACTCGCACATATAGTATTTTTTTTATACCACTAAGGTGACAAACAAGCATACGGCATGCCTGGTGGTAAACAGTCACCGTAGCTTATAGTCATTTGCAACACCAGTGGTGTCAGTAATACGTTGCTGATCCTTTAAAAACCTCTTTACGCCTTTGTTGAAGAACCCCATGCTGTAGTCCCTTGGAAAAACCTCGGCTGGGAGCTCATTTAACAACTGGCGAGTTCTCGGGAGAAAACTTTGAAACCGCACCTTTGCGGTTCCAGCGTGTGAGGGTGAACTCCCCGCCGTCGGCGAGCGGTGCGGTTATAAAAAAAGCTATCGGCATAATATCGAACAATTCATCAGAACAGAACACAACCCGCTGTACAATCGGTAGAACACACAAAGGGAGGCAAAATCTCTCCTTAAACTTAAGGGTTCAATACCGTGTGTAAGCTTAGGATCGTCGACAATTCTCACAGCTCATCTCTGAACCGAATCACGTGGTCCAAGCTGTGTGTCTTTCGGGGTAGGCAGAGAGAACCGAGTACCAGAAGACGCGGTCTTTTCACACCTGACTCGCTTCTTTAACATGCATACCCGCCGGTTTCTTAGTCTCTTGATATGACCTGACAACTCACGACCAGTTTTGTCGTGGTAGGTGAGTCTTGGTCAACCTCGGGTCCTACATCCTTCCGTTGTTGCTTTATATATCCGTTTCGTCATTCTTTCGTCCTGCACTCTTTCTACATGCCTGAATCAACGGAGCATGCCTTTTCTTATCCAAAGGGAGGGGCCCTTACGTCATAGTTGCAACCGCAGCAAGCGTTAGCGAGCGTTATACCAAAGATTTTGCGTTACGCTCGCGTCTCGATCGCGTTTATTCTACTTTCATGATTTCTCTGCCACTACACGCCAGATATACTGCTTGTATTGTAAGCGTCCACCACAGTAACCACTTTATATCAATACATATATATATATTAAACGGAAGAGTTGTTTGTTCGGACGCGCTAATATCTTGATCCACCAATTGAACATGATTTTTTTTTATACAATTAGATTGGCAAACAAGCATGCGGGGCGCATTAGATGGTAAGCGGTCCCGGCAGCCTATTGACCCTCGCAACACCACGGGGATGTTACTCGCGCGCTGCCAATCTTGTGACCTAAGGATGTTTCGTCACAATACCCAGTAATTTCTCTGCCTTATCTCACTTTGAATTCTCATTTTGAACTCATTTCATTTTGAATTTGATAGCCCAATTCTTTAGGAAAGTTATATATATCTTGACGAGCTCGGTGGCTCGGTCGTGAATGACGCAATTTTGACACCAATGCTCGTGGGTTCGATTGCCACACAAGACAAACATTTGTGTGCATGAACATGTCTGTTTGTCTTGGTCTGGATGTTTTAAAAGAGGTAGGTCGCATCAAAGCAGCCCGTCTGGGGAAGTACCTTCATCTCACAGAAAACCGCAGCCAAATAACAACTCCGTAGAGGGTTGTTGTGTTCCTGCGTGTGAGTGAGGTCACCAGTAAGCTCCTAAGGAGCAGCTGTGTAAGCAGCAGAGGAGGCATCGCGCGAGTGATACTTAATATATTACAAGTGTTAATAGGCTACGGTAACTGCTTTACATCAGGCAGGCTGTATGCTTGAATGCCTCCCGACGTTGTATAAAATATATATATATATACTATTTAACAGCCCGGTACGAGGCGGGCGAAGCAGCAGGAAATAACTAGTTAATATCTATTTTATATATAAAGCGAAAGAGTTTGTTTGTTCGTTTAAATGCGCTAATTTCTAAATCTACAAGTTAGATTGGAAAACTCTTTGTTCATTTCATAGTCCAATTCTTGACGAAGCAAAATATATTTTTTTTGAATGAAAAGTTCGCAACCACCTATATTGGGATTCGAACCCACGACCTTTCGATTGTGGGTCGAGTTCCCTTTCAACTGAGCTATCCATCGCTATCACATAAGGTGGTATATAAAAATATTGCTTAAACCAAATCACCTAGGGTAGCATATTTATAACAACTATAGTGACTTTCTTGGAACAAGCATTGTATCGCGGGCTGCTATGAAAACTGGAGGTATTTCCTTGCAAGTTCGTGATGTCAGCGCCGCCCGCAGTCACGTCTCCGGCAACCGACTGAAACAAGATCCTAAGCATTCTAAAAACATAAAATCATTCTTTAGCTTCGTATAAACTTGCCTTTTTTATGCAACATTTTTTTATAAACGAGGCATAAACAGCCGTATCCTTTGATTGCGTTGACTTAGAAGTTAGATTTTTTTCATTGCTCGAAGAGATTGTAGACACCTGAGTATTTGATATTAATTTCAACTCGATAGCCCCACCTGTTCTTTTTTTTTATATATATTGGCTCAGCATAGTGGCTCCTCTTCGCCCAAATTGCAGCGGCAACTGACAAAGGACTACAGTGTCCTGTCAGTTGACGGTACCATGCTGGCCCGCAAGGTGCTTCTTCACGCTTCGTTTGAAGGATCCCATGTTGTAGGAAGGAGGAAACACATGTGCAGGCAAGGCGTTCCACTTTTTAATAGACAGAGATAGGAGTTGCCGAACTTGTTAGTAAAGGAACTAATGTCCTCAACAGTGGAATGCTGACATCGGAAGCCTACACGTGTGGTTCTATGACGGAAGGGAGAGGGTGGGATAAGGGAAAATAGTTCTTCAGAGCACTCACCATGGTACAGGCGGTAAATGTACTTAGGGATCCTATGTCCCTACGAAGTTGCAGAGGTTCTAGGTATTTTGTGACCTCTTCGTCGTCGATTATGCGGATAGCCCGTCGCTGCAACCTATCGAGAGCCTCGAGAAGATACTGTGCGGAGCCGTCCCAGAGATGCGAGCAATACTCCACGCAGGCCCGAACTTGAGTCTTATAAAGAAGACAAAGCTGGTCCGGCGTGAAGAACCGGCACACCCTGTTCAGGACTCCGAGTTTCTTTGAAGCTGTTAAAATGAGGCTCTCGATGTAATTTCGTTGGTTTAGGTCGCAACGAATCGTTCCGAAGAAAAAGGGTCTTGACAGACGGACAACAAAGTGATACAATAAGGGTTCCATTTTTTCTTTGAGGTACGGAACCCTAAAAATCTCCCACATTCAAGTTAGGTGATGTCTGTTTGTCTTGGACTAGGAGTTTTTAAGAGAGGTAGGGCACATAAAATCAACCCGTCTGGGAAATACTACCACCTCACAGAAAACTGTAGCCAAAAAACAAATCCCTAGAGAGTTGTTGTGTTCATGCGTGTGAGTGAGATGTCCAGTAAGCTCCTTAGGAGTTGCTGTGTTAGCAGCAACGAGTGATACTTAATGTATTACAAGCGTTTATAGGCTACAGTAGTCACTTTGCAGTAGGCCGGCCGTATGCTCGTGTGTTTGCCGAATGTTCTAAGTTCTCTTGAAAAATCCTATCTCAAATGTATAATAAACTCACAGAATCATATAGGTTACCTACGCTGTGACCTAGAGTGTAGCCTCATACAATGGTCGCTCAGATTTCTAGACTCGTTAAACCAGTTTGGGACTGGGTATCTGTTTTGTATGGTCCTGTTCGGCGGGGCGCCGGTGAGTAGGCGTCGAGACATCTTTGTGGCCTGCTTGTTTGGTAAGTCGGCTATACTCCACAAATAATACTGGGAAAGAGTTTTCAATTACTAAACATTCAAGATTCATTTGTAGCAAAGGTATTAATTACATAAATATATTTAGAAGAACATTCTTGTGCAGCATTGAGCCGAGTCGACAAAGCACCGGCCTAGTGAGCAACAGATCCGAAGTTCGAATCCATGTAGGTACATATTTGTTATTTATCACTTGCTCGGCGGTGAAGGAAAACATCGTGACGTCTCTAGACTCGAGAGCTCGATGGCGTCGCTGCGCGCGTCATTCTACCGAACACGCAGGTTAAGCAACGTTGACCGCAGCCTGTCTATGGATGGATTTATCTATCTCGAGTTTCTCCGTGTTCGGAGGGCGCGTTAAGCCGTCGCTCCCGGCTGTTGTCGATAGATGACAGTCGTTAAGCTAAGACAGTGGCCCTCGGGCGGCTTGAAAACACTGGCGTCTGCCAATCCGCATTTGAGCAGCGTGGTGGAGTATGCTCTAAAACCTCTTCGGTTGAAGGGAGACCCGTATCCCTGATACTTAATGTATTGCAAGCGTGTATATGCTACGGTAACCGTTTTACCAGGTATTTTATCAGGCGTGCCGTATGCTTGTATGTCTACCGACGTTGTATAAAAATAAAAACCTGACTAAGGACGAAATCTTGGGACGGTTGTTCGTCGCTCGGTCCTTACTCAGGTATGTAAGGACCTCATGAGTCACGTGGCGTTCGGTTCTCCAGTGAAGGAAATAATCTATAGAAATCCAATAAAACGATTTTGCATAGTAAATAAAATCACCGCTGCGAGTCGGGGGGTGAAGTAGAAAGCGCAGCTCTTATTGGTTAGTTGACGGATCAATATGGCGGAACTTATCGGTTAAAATATCATCCTATTAGTCAGTAGCAATCACTGAGATATTTAGGCGCTAAATCACTACGTTTTAGTGACTGAAGGGTGACCATCATGCGCTTGAAGTTTATCGATTTGTGTTCACATAGTTAGTTTCATGCACGAATACATGAGGGAGTACTTGTTAGTTAATCTTCCCTCCCTCATCTCCGCTAAAGATTTTGTCATCACATCACATCAACCCTTATTCATCCCACTGCAGGAGTACGAGTCTTCCTTCAACCGAAGGGGTTCAGAGCATACCTACTCCATCACGCTGCTCAAATGCGGATTGGCTGAGGCCAGTTTTTTCAAGCCGCTCGAGGGCCACAGACTTAGCTTAACGACTATCATCTATCTACAACAGCCGGGACCGACGGCTTAACGTGCCCTCCGAGCACGGAGAAACTCGATATAAACCCATCCATAGACAGGCTGCGGTCAACGTTGCTTAGCCTGCGTGTTCGGTAGAATGACACGCGCAACGACGCCATCGAGCTCTCGAGTCTAGAGATGTCACACGTCTTTCGAAATAGAATTTCTTGGACGTCACGATGTTTTCCTTCACCGCAAGTGATAAATAACAAATATGTACCTACATGGATTCGAACTTCGGATCTGTTGCACACTAGGCCGGTGCTATGTCTACTCGGCTCAATGCTGCACAAGAATATTCTTCTAAATATATTTATGTAATTAATACTTTTGCTACAAATGAATCTTGCATGATGAATGAATGAATGAGCACGGAGAAACTCGATATAAACCCATCCACAGACAGGCTGCGGTGGACGTTGCTTAACTCTCAAAAGATTTTGTAAAGAATAAGAACCGATTAATACAAGCTTAATTAATAAAACGTGTTGAAGTCGGTGCAGTCAGTGTTGGCCATGGTCGTGTAGGTACAATAAATGGACCTTCAGGACACAAAGAGCGGTGTCCGGTGGCATGACACGGTACACGGAGGTACCGACAGACTAGTTGAGGAGTATACTCTTGTCACGACAAATTACTTGAACGTAGAGGAATGGAGCTGAGTTAAGCTTCTTGTGTTGTACGCAGGTCTTACAATTGAATACGAAGAAATCAAAGGCATGACATTTGAAAGAGAGGAAACAAAAACATACACGTTGATGATATGGTGTTTGAACAAGTGAATTAGATTGGATATTATACTCAGGTCTACACAGTCAAAAAATCAAACTTTTTAACCAACGCCATCAAAAGATTGAAAAGTTGATTCTGTTTGTAGTATTAACTGCCTAAAATTATGAATTATTATTAAGAATTTTAGATACCATGTTGTGCATATCTATAATTGATGTAAACTCTAGATTAAGGTCTTTTACAATGTATCAATTAAATGTTTGGGTTTATATTGTTGATGTGCCGAAATAAATAAATAAAATAAAATAAAAGATACGGCTGTTTATGCCTCGTTTATGCGTATATTTTGACGAGGGAATCAAAACCTATAGGGTACTTCCCGCTGATCTAGAATCATGAAATTTGGTAAGAAGCAATGTCATGTAGCACAAGTAATGAAAAAAACCGGAAACTGTAAATTTGTAGTTACGTCACAAACAAAAATTGCGATAATATTTTTTTACGGAACTCTCATTGCGCGAGTCGGACTCGCGCTTGACGGCTTTTTTATATACAACGTCAGGAGGCATACAAGCATACGGCCCACCTGCTGTAAAGCGGTTATCCTAGCCTATAAACGCTTGAACTACTTTAATTATTACTCGCGTACTGCCGCCTCTGCTGGTAACACAGCAACTCCCTGAGAGCTTACTGGTGACCTCACTCACTCGCAGGAACACAGAGCCAGCGAGTTTTTATTTGGCTGTGGTTTTCTGTGAGGTGGAGGTACTTTCCTAGACGGTCTGCTTTGATGCGCCCTACGTCTTTGCGAATATAGACCGCATGCACCCAACCACCGTTGCTGCCCTGGCTGCTCCGGTCGTCTCCGCGACACGTGTCTCGCCTCTCCACGAGACATCCTCAGGCGCTGTAAATGTCAGTCGTAAGAAAAACACGCTACAAAATTATTTCTTTCAAATTTTCTGTAAATTTCACTTTCGCGAAGTAACGCCTGAATTTTTTAACAATTTGAAGTAAAGTGGGTTCATTGAATTAAACAATTTTTAACGGAAGTATCGCGTGTTTTATTTATTTTGTTGAACCTGACGTTTCGAACGCTTTGCAGCGTCCGTAGGCAGGTCGCAGGAAGATGGACGCTGCAAAGCGTTCGAAACGTCAGGTTCAACAAAATAAATAAAACACGCGATACTTCCGTTAAAAATTGTTTAATGCAATGTGTAACAATCGCGAAAATCTAAGACAATACTAAAGTGGGTTCGTACGAAAGCTTGCAATTGCAGTACAATACAATACAAGAAGTTACGCATTCTGTAAATAAAAATGGTGATCTATGAGTCTACAACTGTGTCATGATGACTACTGGAATCCGTCTACGAATGACGGTGGATGAATGGATTTGATGATTTGACGAGCCCCATGATCACGGTATTAACAATGGTTACTTTAACACTTCAAGAGAGGTCAGGCGCATCAAAGTAAAGTCTGAGGAAGTACTTCACAGAAAACCACAGCCAAACAACAACGCCCTGGGGGGTTATTGTGGTCCTGCGAGTCAGTGAAGTCACCAGTAAGCTCCAAAAAAGTCGCTGTGTTACCAGCAGAGGCGGCTTCGCGCGACTGATACTTAATGTGTTGCAAGCGTTCATAGGTTACGGTAACTGCTTTACATCAGGTAGGACGTATGTTTGTATGCCTCCCGTCGTTGTAAAAAGAAGACTATGGATTGCGGGTTGGAATTCGGTATCAAACAAGCAATTGTCTGACCATGTCTGTTTGTCTTGGGTTGGGTTCTTTTAGTAGGTAAATATGTTATAAAAAAAAATATTTTTATCAGGTACCTAGCACCTTACCTATAGAACAAGCTTCGCTTAATTTGGTGGGTAGGTGGCACTGTGTGATTTGCCCGCATATAAACTTAGTGTGCTCAACAGAGCAAATCAGTACTTCAGCGCGGAACAAAGACTTATATATACCTTATGATTCGATTCAGAGACGAGCTGTGACAATTGTCGGCGGTCCTAAGTGAAACTTACTTAAACTTAATCGGTATTGGGCCTTAAGTTTAAGGCGAGATTTTTCCTCCCTTCGTGTGCTACCGATTGTACAATGCGTAGCGTTCTGAAGAATTGTTCGATATGATCCCGACAACTTCGTTTTACAAGCGCACTGCTCGCCGACGGCGGGGAGTTTGTCTTTATACATTGGACCCGCAATGGTCGCGTAATAAACTCCCAGCCGAGATTTTACTAAGAGACTACAGCACGGGGTTCATCAAAAAAGGCGTGAAGAGGTTTTTACAGGGTCGGCAACTTATGAGTAAGGACACCCTGGTGTTGCAAATGTTCATAGCCCACGAAATTTCTTACCATCAGGCAGGCCGTACGCTTGATTGCCACCTTAGTCGTATAAAATATATTTATTTATAAAATTTAACTTCCGCAAAGTTACATCTGCCTTTATTTACTATAGGTACGCATTCTATTTTAATTATTCGTCAAGACAATTCGTATGTGCAATACACGAGCCGGGATAGAACTCGCTTCATTATCATAAAAGTCGACGTAACCACACCCTACACTGAATTTATCGTTTAATATTCTTCCTATTGCCTCAGAAATAAAGTTTAAATTGCACTGTTTACAATGCCTTGAATAGTTGGCAAAGCTAGAGTTCAGTTGCCTTGCGGACGGCATGCGGCCTTGCTGCGCCGAATGTTTTTTATAAAAATACTGCAGCAGTCAGTTCACGAAATCCCTGTGTGTACCTATATACATACATAATATCTTTATTGTACAAATTATAAATGCTTATATATAGCAAAGAAAGAAATAAGTGGTGCATGTACGTATCTCTAAGGAATCTCTTCCAATCAATCTTTAAGTATTTGAGAGAGCGGAATGAAACTATTACAGGAGAATAATTTCAGCCGACCCGCGGTAATCCGGCTCCAGGCTAATTCGGCGCCCCATGTAATCCGACATGCATGCCAACATATTCCAGCAACCAGCAAAATTCACGCATCAAGAGAAACGTTGCCATATTGTGCAATTTGTCGCCAATTGGGCTACGTGGGCCCTCCATATTCCAATTGACGACTTGTCGTTTTCCAGATTTTAATCACTACTTATTACTTTGACAACAGGTTTGTTTGAAGAAAATCAACCGACATTGGGCTACTTTAAATCCCTATGGAAATAGGAAATTAAGGAAATGACCTATGGAGAATTAACTATAATGATAACACGTAGTAATTCAATTCACTGTTACGGATTGGGGCGTAAAGTAAAACGTGCAGCTCTCATTGGCTAGTTCGTGAATGGATAACGGGGCACTTACCGGCTTATTGGTTAAAATATTCTCCCATTGGTCAGCAGGCTCGAATCACTAAGATATTTAGGCGCTGACACAAATTTTTATGAGCACGGGGTGCCTTTATGTGCAGTCAATTGGTCTATTGCTTTGTGCTACATGGGCATCTTGCTCAGTTTAATTTTGGCATCAGCTTTGACGTGTCTCTTTCAGATGATAAATTCCATATAGCCTAATTAAAGGAAACAGTGTCGATTTTATTCCACCATTTTTAGTTTATCGGATTACAGTGCATCCTTTTTCAAAGAGTCCCTATTAAAAGGGATCAAGTATGTATGTTTGTCAAATTACCGTGGGTCTACTGTATTCAAATTTAGATATTACATATTGCAATGTATGTATTGCTGAAGGGCACAGTGGCACTAACTTTCGCCACTATGGAATAAAACAAACATAATATGTATACACTTATAAAAATTAAAAGATAATTTATTACACAGAATAAAATATTTTTGCTGTTTAATGTAATGGAATTTGAATTGTACTACTATAATAATATAAGGACTACTACACATGAGTTTCAATATCTGTTTTCTTATAATTGGCGGGATTGGACTGACGGGGACCGCTACCTAAGCTGTCAGACCTTCACTAGCAAGAAGGTCTGACGGCAGTCGATCCATGTAAAAATTCAAGGTCTGTCAGAGGAAAAACCAGACTTTTCTTAGGTTAGTTCACACAAAATATAACTTCTTAAATATGCAGTTTTCCTTACGATGTTTTCGTTCACCGCCGAGCAAGTGATAATTACAAATATGTACTTAAATCCGAAAACACGAACTACTAGGTACATGCCAGGATTCGAACCGAGAACTAGTTGATCAACAGGCTGGTTCTTTATCCACTGGGATATCAATGCTACATATCTTTTGAACAGTAAGTGACATAATGACACTGTATTTTATATAAGTTAGTGTTGTTTTTCTACGATTATCGAATATTATTTCATATGTTATTCGGCTTAGGTACACCTCACAAAAAAATACATTTTAATGGCAAAATACCAAACACATTAGGTATAATATTATCAGGCTAGTTGTACGAATTACATAACATTTATATCTTTGATGTAATAAAGACAGCTAAGGTGTATAATTGAACCAAATTCAATATAAGTAGTATCGAACAGTTTAACAGTTAAGATAGGTAGGGCGCATTAATGCAGCCAGATTGGGAGAGGACCTCCACTTCACAGTAAACTGCAGCCAAAAAACTACCTGGAGGTCGTGTTCCTGCGAGTGAGTGAGGTTAGCAGTAAGCCGGTAGCTGGTGGGAATGTGCGAGCGTTACTTGTGTTACAAGCGTTTAGAGGCACGGTAACCACATTACATCAGGTGGGTTGTATGTCTCTCGACGTTGTATAAAAACTCCACGTGGTTGCCTCGCACGGGAAGCATCCTTCTGATTAACAAACGACATTCTTATGATGGAAGAGCATATTTAAGAACGAAATCCAGTACGGAAGTATAGCTTGCAAAAGATAATAAATTGATATTTTATATATTAACGTCAATGGGGAGTACCCTATAGGATTTGCTTCCCTTGTAGGTGTCAAAATATGCGCATAATCGACTTAGAAGTTTGATTTTTCATTGCGCGAAGTTTGAGAATTGCAGATCTGAGTATTGATAACTCCATCACAGACAGACGGACAACAAACTGATCATATAAACCCTAAAAAGATAAAAAATATTCACTTGCCTCAAGGGCACTTAAATACATCTCGCATGATTTAAATCAAATCATATTGATCTTATTATTTTTTATAGTTTTAATTTCTCTTTTTCAATCTACCAGCATTTCGAAAATGATCATTGGCGAAGAAGAAATGCCAAAAGAAACTTGACAATGTAGATCTTTTTCAAATCGTCAATTTTTATTGTAATATATTTATGTCAGTATATATATATAGATTACATGTGGTCAATCAACGCACGCAAAGCCTCTTCCAATGATACCTACCTCGTAAGTACGAATATAAAGCGAAGTGGCGCCCTCGTATTGCTTTTATTAATAACGCTGAATTTAGGACCAATTCCAAAAAAAAAAACGCTCAATACTGGTGCTGTAGAACCAGATTTATGTTTTTTTGAAACATATCTTGTATTTATTATATTATCAAACCAAAATTTTAACTATTGCTCTTGTCGCCTCTTAAAGCAATAATCAAAATAATGACTTTTTGTACATAAATAATAAATACAGAATATGTCTTAAAAAACATTAATACGGTTCTACGGTGCCATTATTGAGCGTTTTTTGGAATTGGTTGGTTTTTTGGGTTGGTAATAGGGCATCGAGCCCGGGTTTACCCGGACCGAAAAAACCCGGGTTTTCCCGGTTCTGAGGATTACAAAAAAACCCGGGTTTGATTTTTAAAACTCGGGTTTTTCGGGTTTTACTTTAACACTTTTGTTTTTGTTATTTATTAAGTTTAAGCCACTTCGAATGCAATAATAAGTAAGTGGAATAAAAACACGCGTTGATAAATTATTATTTATTACGTAAAAAGTAGCTTCGTTGCTACCAATAAAACAAGCCATGCAAGTTAAATGGAACGCGCGCGTCCATCTATGTATTAGTACGGTATTAGTTATTATTTTATATGAATATCTCTTTTTTTCTAAAGTGGTTAGATGGTCAGAGGGTATGTCTTAACTATGTTGTTTAAATAATGTGTCAAATGCATAACTACTTTTTACTTAGTATTTTAGTTAATTATACCTACTAGAACTATTGGTTACTTAATTGTTAATGCGAAGAAGAGTTTTATTAATGTTAAAATGATTTGTGATACTATAAAAATGTCTTTTGAAGATATTATTTTTATTAGCTTTTAAATACAATAAGTGAATGTTACCAAAATAATTCATTTAATGTTAAAACTAATCTCTGCAAGTCTGTGATTTAAAAAAGACTAGATTACTTACTAAGTTTTAAGACATTCTGAAGAAAAAATAAATCTTTATCACCGATTTAAACATTAAAACTGTTTTAGTCATTTGTAAAGTACTGTTTCATTTATTTAAATTCTTCCTCATCCTTTATAATTTGTACTCATTGTAGGAAATCGATATATAAACGCAGATTAGTGTATTTTAAAAATTACAATAAAAAGATCGAAACGCTCGGTCTACCCGGGTTTTGATTACTCTTAGACCCGAAAACCCGGGGTTTCAAAATTGAACCGAGTTTCGATGCCCTAGTTGGTAAGCGTTGTTAACAAGAACAAAATGAGTTCGCCACATAGCTTTGTACGGCCTGTAACATACGAAGCCAGCTAAAATCGTAACCCTCCTTTCGCCTTTGCCGTAGTCAAGTATCAATTAATACAATATTCATTTATTTTTCAAATGGAGTCTCACCGTGTACCCACATTGCTAAGTAAACATAACATTCACAATGCTACCTATCCGTCACAGACTTGGTCAAGGTTGTACAGCTTTCTATGTACGTCGAATAGGTCATGTGTGTGACCTAGCCGGTAATTTATTGATATTTACTATGTACGAGTACGTTTACATCTGCTTGTTCACTTAGTGGCAATTTTTTTTTTAACGTATTTGTCCTCAGGCATTTTAGCGTTGTTTTATTTTTATTGGGCTGGTAGAGCTTTTTTGAAAGCTCTACTATGTACACTTGCAATACAGGACGTATTACTCGCGCGTCGCCACCTCAGTTGCTGACACAGTGACTCCTCAGGAGCTGCTATATGTGCGAGGTGAAGGTACTTCCTCAAACGGGCTTTGAATACCTCTCTGTTCTCGTTACGATATTTTTTTTACATTGGCTTAGTATAGTGGCTCCGCTTCGCCTGTTGGTAAGCGAAAAGATAAGCCCAAATCGCAGCGGCCGCTGATAAAGGACCGCAGTATCCTGTCAGTTGACGCTACCATGCTGGCCCGCAAGGTGCTTCTTCACACTTCGTTTGTATTTTTATTTTCTTTTTTTTTATTTGTAGTAATTTAAAAGAAGAAAATGTCTAGCTCGTAGATTTTCAACGATAGGCTACGGTAATAACTCTACATTAAGTGAGCCATGTGCTAATTTACCCTCCGATTTTTTTATAATATGTTCCATGGGTTACTAAATTTTATTTAATAATCGTGCTAAATGTACGACTATTTAAAAGGGCTAATCTCGCTTTTCTATTTTTAGATCTGGCAGCCTTCTAAGTAGTGCTGTATACAATAACTTTGTTACTATAAATGTGAGAATTCTTTGTAGACACATTTGTAGCGATGAAACGCATTCCATTATTAATTTCGGAAATTAGGAAGGTCTTTAAATAGGTCACCGTCTGTTGCGCAGTTCCCTCATTGAGGACGCAGTCAAGGGCGTAGGTCTTTGCCCCCTTTTGCATTAGTTGAGATAGGCAGCCGATTTGATATGTGTTAGAGCAGGATGGCAGAATACAGCTGACTTTCGTCTTCCGAAGTGGAAGAATGCTTCGTTTATTGTAACGGTTATTGTTTGCAATTTAAAATATAGGTCCGTGTGTGGTATTAATGTCTCACCATTACCTTTAAAACCAAAGCTGAACTCATCTGCATGTGGTGATGAGAGACAAGTAGATTCCTAACTTATTATGACTGAATTACCAACCGACTCCAATTGCACGCAAGCTCTAAGCGAATTTGCAGTCCGTGCATAGCAAGCAGTTGACAGCTTCGATACGGTTACGTCAAGTGCACAACAGCTGCATCTAAACTGCAATTTTGCATATCAATTTCAATGCCACAATCACAAGAACAGTTTTCGGATATATGTAATTGTCGCTTGCTCAGCGATGAAGGAACACACCGTGAGGAAATCCAAGGAATTACATTCCAAAAATTTCAAAAAATGTATGACCTTATTAACAAAGGTCTGGTCTCCCTGTGGGTTGTGGAGATCTGACGACAGTTAAAATCGGTATCTTCGCCAAATCTTCAGGTTTAGGTATCTAAGTGTACAGATTAGTACTTACAATACTTCTTCTTCTAAGTTCTAAGTTCTTCAAGAAAGGCGTGAAGAGGTTTTCACGGGACTGGCAACGCACTTGATGTTGCAAATGTCCATAGTAACTTCTTACTATCAGGCAGGTCGTGCGTTTGTTTTCCACCTTAGTAGTATAAAGAATAGAAAATGGGATAAAGAAGAGGAGAAGATTCTATACACGAGATGATTCATAATCTTTAATTTACGAGTACTATAGGTGAAATCTATTGTAAATGAATGGAACCAGGTCATACAAAGTCGTATAACGTGGTCTATTGTCATATAACAGACATATTGACATGATGTTGTATGCATAAATGAAAGTGAATTTCTTGTCTAATTTCTGATTGGTAGATACACTTTCTATAAATCCTATTTGTAATCAGTTGTTTCTTTTTGATCTGCACCGAGAAGCATAAAATTTAAACGTGCGTATAGAATGGTTAATTTATACCTAAAAGTGCTTCTAAACTACCGCATAAGGTAATTATGATAAGTGTTGATTTTTTGCTGCCGAAAATATAACATTTGTTTAGAATTATGGCAATAGTCGTCAGCCAAGATGACGCAGACTCTGGAGCTTTACCGACTGAACAGAAGAAGTTTATCACTTATCTAAACCAAAGTATATTTGGAATAAAAAAACAATTGAATCATTTTCACCTCAAATGGCGCAGATAGCACAGGTGTAGAATTTTTTTAAAAGAGGCAGGGTGCATTTAAGTAGTCCGTCTGGGAAAGTACCTCCACCTCACCTCAAGAAAACCGCAGCGAAATAACAACTCCCTCCCAACAGAGGGTTGTTGTGTTCCTGCATGTGATTGAGATCCCCAGTAAGCTCTTAAGAAGTCGCTGTGTTAGCAGCAGCATCGCGCCACTTAATGTATTGCAAACGTTCATAGGCTGTGGACACCGCTTTACATCAGGTGTGCCGTATACTTGTAATGCTTCCCGACATTACATAAAAAAGAGGTGGGGCTTGCTGTTGGATAAACTAAGAACCGATTTTTTAAATAAAAAGTTTTCAATAACGGATTAGAGTCAATTGAAACCAAGTTTAGTGACGTCAACGGCGCCGGCGCAAAAAAACATTAAAACGCTCAATTTGTGATGATTATTATGGGTTTCACTATTTATTTAAAAGCTTTTACTCAACTGCGGAACAATAAATACAGCGTCTTGGTTTTCACGCGTATATTATATGTTTTTTAAAACAACTAGATTGGCAAACAAGCATGCGGCCCGCATTAGATGGTAAGCGGTCGCAGCCTATTGACGCTCGCAACATCACGGGGAAGTTACTCGCGCCCTGCCAATCTTGTGACCTAAGGCTGTTTCGTCACAGTACCCAGTAATTTCTCTGCCATATCTCCCTCTTCAAACCGGAACCACAGCTATATGAATATTTAATAAATTTATATAAATATTTCCGGGCTAAGGTTAGTTAGCTGCAAGCTTCTGAGGAATTGCTGTGTTAAAAGCGGGAATGGCGATACTCCTATTGTAAGCAATCATAGAAATCGTATAAAAAACGTTTAATAAACCTATATACATATGTCAACGCATTTTCTTATAATAGCTAATCCAGTGATTAAACTGATATGTTTTGTAATTATCAGTGATAAGAAATTATCAATGCACCAACATATCTGACATTACTCCCTGACATATATATTTTTTAACAGAATCTCTGAAACTGTGATAAAATAAACTTTAATGTTCTTCCTTGCGTTATTCTAATTCCTAATCCATTAGGATTGCCGGGGGTGCCGCTGCCTGAGCCTGAGGATTTGACGACGATGCTGATTTTGTGACAATAACAAATATGCACATAAATTCAAAAACACGAATTTAGTGTTACATATCAGGGTTCGAACCGAGCAGTTACTGGTCTGTAAATAAGTAAACTTTAATGTAAACATTTAAATAGAAAATAACAACCAATATGAGTTCTATGAGTATTAAGAATATAAAAGTGAACGTAAAGTATTTTGTTAATAAAAGACTTACTCCGCTGGTTCGGACATGTAGAAAGAATGAAAAAAAAAAAACCAGATGTACAAAGCAAAGTAGAAGAATGTAGGAACTGAGCAAGGCCAATACTCACCTACCACGACCAAATTGGCCACGTGTTATCAGAAAGTAGAAAGTGGTGTCAGAATAGCATAAAGATTCAAAAGTCTCGATTACATTAAAACAGTCTTTACTCGGATTTTATGTTTTTTATATCACTTGAGGACTTGAATTTCCAGACAAGCAATACAAATTTAGACGACCCTTTTAGATATTCATCTATATCTATACAGATAAATAAAATTCAATTATCTGTTTGTAATATTAAAATAACCGCTTTTTATTAAATTCTTATGGATGACACTGTACATATACCAAAATATTTTTTTTACAATTTTTGTCTGTCGGTCTGTTTGTTCCGGCTAATCTCTGAAACGGCTGGACCGATTTTGACAGGACTTTCACTGACCGATAGCTGATGTAATAAAGAGTAATTTAGGCTACTACTTTTATTTAAAAAAAAATATTTATTTTTATTAATGTAAATAAATAATAAAAAAATAACACACACACAGCTAGTAAACAATACGAACAATATATCGAAATAAATTCGCGGTAATCTACATCTGGCCACGCACTGGCCCACAAGCCTATATGGCAATAGCGCAGTTTTTTCATAAAGTTCTGCTCAGAGGAGCCTAGCGCCGAAGCCTCAAAGCTTATCGGCCTCGTCTGCGAACCGTCTACATCCACACGTGGACGGGCTCACGCACGCGCACCGACAGACCTTTACTTAACCAAAGCCAGTATCGAGCGAGCCTCCACACAGTGAGGTCATGTCGCAATGGCCGACGGTCGCGACTCCCCGTCGCAAAGTGCTCTCCGAGACCGCGTCAATTTCTTCGAAAAAGTTTGGACAGGACAGTCCAGCAGCGACTCAGTCGATGCACCTACAAACATTGACGAAATAGAGAGACGAATAGAACAGCGTAAACGGCGCCCGGAATCGCCGAAAATCGAAGTTAGGCTGAAACACACCCGCGACACAGAATCTCCTACAAGAAGTTACGAAGCGACGTTTCCTAATTATAAGTTAAGGCATGTGGAACCGACAGAAGAAGTAGAGAGAGTTGAGCGGCAGATCGAAGAGGGCGATCTTGCCGCTGGGGTTCGCTTTGTCAAGTTCGAAAGGGTGACCGTTAGAAGAACGGTGACTGAGAGTAGAGAAAGTAGAGAGAGCAGGGAAACCAGGCAGCTGAGAGCTGAGTCGCCATCGCATGAGTGGTATTCAGACTACAAGCAACAGACTTTACACACAGCTCCTAGGAAGGAGTACGTCAGGAGCAAATCGGAATATGACTCACACATCGCTGAAATTCGCGGTGAGTTTTTTTAAATATATATATGTATATAGAAAAAGAAAAAAACGACCAATGGAGTTAAAATTTTGCCAATAAATGTGAAATAATCCGATTACAAAAAATACCATTAAAATGTAAAGATAGTAAATAATGGCAAGAAAAAAAATCTTGAATGAAAACCAATAAAATTGAGGCTCCAATAGATAGACGCCATTAAAATAAACTTGATATGAGTAGACGATAACATACGCCCGGTTCCCATTAATAATTCCAGTCTAGCCTAGATTATTTGCCGATAGCAGCTTACCGAACAGGTTGCCTAAATGTCGAGGGGGTCACAACCTTGACAACCGAAGTTGTAAACAACGTTGCGTAAGACCGCAAGAACATAATTATCAATTGCGCCGAAACGAACAAATTGATGTGATAATCTTATAACTAAATGTTTTTATAATGCGACAAAATGGTGACAAAGTGTTCTGTAGGCATTAGAAGTAACACTTATAACACATGAAGACTAAACCGATGATAATCATCTTTTCTAGTGATTAGCACTCAAAGCTTGAAAGATATACATCCTAGAAAAGTCCTTCCTCTAAAGTTATTATTAGTAAAACTATAATTTAGTTATTTAGTATCGCAGTACCATGACCAAATTGATCAGAAACCGGCGTAAGTGTATGAGAGAGCGTAGGTAAAAATCAAGTTATGTTATCTCTACCTGCTTCGCGAGGGATTTGACGTGAAATTATAGATAGGTAAGATGGTGTCGCAGTTACATAGTGCATGTTTGGTAAAATGTGATAAAGCCAAAAGAATTAATGTTCTGGATGAAAACACATTTATGAGTGACCTTTATCCTGTTGGTAACAAAGAATAAATTACTTAAAATGAAACTATGGAAATCTCGTATCTTATCGTGAGTTTACTTTTCACACTCGCCAAGGTGATAAAAATTGCACATGTAATTGGTGTACTTACTTACTTGGTTTGGTATCATGTACTGCTTCGAGTCAAGTCGATAAGTCAGTCGGTAAATACTTTAAAATATGTTTTCTGTTGTACTAAATATTTTTTTTGCAAATCTACAAAATGTTAATTAAATTAATTATTAAATCTACATTTGTAAATCAATACTGATATATAAAGCGGAAGAATTTGTTTTGCGGAAGGATATGAAAAAATAATTTTGCATTTGATGTCCAATTTCTGAGAAGGGTTATAGGCTATTTAACATCACGATACGATCTTTAGTAATCGAAAAAAAGAAAAAGATAAAAATTTATAAAATGCGGCCTCCGTGGTATATTGGGATCCGTACGGACAAAGTCTATCCTGTAACGTTTTATGATAATGCAGCACGATTTTGGGCTAATAAATAAATAATATCGATGAAAGTAAACTTGTTAGGGAAAACATATTGGTTTCATTGTGTTTATCTACTCAAATTAATATTCGCCTGGAAACATAGTACCTCGTTTATGTATAAATGTAGCAATTATATCTCCAAACGGCACAATGACATCACTACAACAACAATTATAAATAAATTTGTCACGTGACGACATCCATGACTAGAGTATTAGTTCGAGGCTCATTTGCATGACTATCTTTGTAGACACGATACGATGGACATGGTCAATCAATTTCTGTGACCTATATGTTGTTTGTTTCTCTTTCTTTCAAACTTAAATACTGTAAATATTATCAAATTAGGCACTTGGTGTGTAATGTAAGAAGAAAGAAGGTTTTAAACAAAAACTTTCATCCGTCGCTAGTATATCAATAAGTCAGCAGTCAGTAGCATATCTTATATTTGATTGCTAATTGTCCCGACATTTATGGTTCTTTGTTCATAGAATTGACCTACCGGCTTCAATTTCAATTCGAATGTATACACTAGTAAGTTTGAAAGCCATTTTCTCCTTCTCCTAGCTCCCACGCTTTTTATATTATTTGAGGTTAATTATCTGCTCCAGTTACTGCTTCAAATATCGTATATCAATAGTGTTTTACCACGAAATTCTTTCTTGATATTTGATGTGAATATTCAAGGAATACTTTAAATTTAGCCTATTATCTAGTATTAGCTTTAAAACATTAGCTAGTCTGGATTTAAAATTAATATATTGTCATGTTAGTTATATGGAAAGACAATAAAGTGCCCTCAACTAAACGCTTGAGATAATTCAGTCGAAAACTTTGACGTTTACAAAACATTCGCTACTAATGTGATAACGCACTACTGCTATAATTAAGATAACTCACGTTAAAAGTGTTAATTCAGCAAAATTTTGATTGATTCAGGCATTATTTTGCGAATGTCAAATTTACATGCAATTTGATCTAACCTTGTGTGCTTCCGCCGCCAATTAGTTCATGCGGACAAGCGCCGGCAGGCACCCACCCACCGCCGTTAGTTAGATGCAACATGCCGACGCTGCCATGGCTGCTCCAGTAGTCTCTGCCTCGGCTGCTACGGCCGCCCGCCATTTCATGTTCCAGATGGCGGACGACAGATCAGATTGCGTTCAGGAAATTTATTTTCAACCCAATTCTAATATTCAACACTCAAAACGATTTGTGAAATTTATATTGTATAATTGTATGTATCTCTGCTTAAGTTATGCCTCAAGAAAATAATGTCGTTTCACGGAACACTGCCCTGATCTCTCGAATTGTAATGAGAGTATGCATGATTAGACACTGGACTAGACAGTGCACCTGATATGGATAATAGTGTGTTTGAATCGTTCCACACCGTTAGTGCACGATGTGGGATGCCCACGTGACAAGATTTGCATGAACATCTTGAAATTTGTTATGTTTTTTAAAGATACGTAGGCCATCTAATTTCTTGAATAATTTTGTAAATGTTGGTGATTATACCAGTATATGACCATGTTATCACAGTTTCTACAAAACTTCATCCAAATTTGTGAAGAATTGATGGCAAAATGAAAAGTTTTCGTTCATTAATATAATTTCTATCGTCGTTGTCTTTTAAAATCCTTCGAATTTCCACGGCATGAGTGTTATTTTTAGCTGCCAGCCTCGGCACCTCATCAGTTTGCGCATTTATATCACTTTCTGCCTTATTGATATTCCTCTGCCATACCCATGATGTCACCAAAGCACGGCAACTTAAATACTCGTTTCGCCAGTTCTGATACCAATTCAATGACGTAATTTGTCCAGAACACCAACTGAGATAAAATTGAAATATCCATCTGGTCTTCGAACGATTGGATATGTTTTCATTGATTATTTGATGATTTTATTAATATATATTTTTGACAATTAAATCTAAACTACTTTGTGTGTTTCTAGTGTCGCCCGGCACCCAGCCACTGCCGTTCCATAAAATCCGTATCTATATTCCGTATATCCACGCTGTCGCTGCTATGGTTGTTCTGATCGTTTCTGCGACACGATACATCCTCAAGCATTGTTAATGTTAGTCGTTGGAATAGCATTTTACGAATAACACCAAACCGTAGAGGATGGGTGCCGGTCGGCGTTCAAATGATAGCGAAACCACATGAAGTAGTTTAAATTAAATTACCTATTAATTACTTGTTTGAAGAGTCATGTTTTAATCGTGTTTAATGTGACATAGGCAAAAACACATTATACTCAACTTATACGCATTGAACAATTCGTGACTACGAACAAACTTCTTCTTCTTAGCCCGTTTCTTAAATTGTCAAAGATGCTAATTTGGACCATGGTGCAACTCCCAGTAAATCTTCGCTACTCAGACGGAACCAAACCTTTCTTAGGTTTCGTAGGTCACACGTATTTCGAAATATAATTGGACGCAAGGCTTTTCTCCTATTTTCCTTCGCCGCCGAGCATGTGATAATTACGAATATATGCACGTCAGTTCATAGTCGTGGCTACGAACAATATACCTTCATAATACCGCTTTGTTCCACAGCGATTCGCTGTGATGTGATACATAAATTTGAATATAAATGGCTTTTGGGATGCTCAAAACTTCCATTTTATAGATGATTTTGATGCATCAGGTAGAAATTAATGGTCTCTATTCCTTCGCAAACCACAAATTGGGTAATAAATATATCCGTAGCGGAGACTGCTGTAACCATATATTATAAGGTAGAGCATATCCCATGTCTGTTCACTGCATGGGCGCATTATTGTCAATGGAGCGTGTCGGCGCGATAACCGCAAACTTAGTCCACTGACTAAACCAAGAGTAGTAACTAAACTAAATACTTTTTAGAAAGTGTAGGCAACTTAGTGGCCTTCCTTAATTTGGAGGATGCTTACAACGAAGGACAGTCACGGTACACGTATACATGTGACAGGAGAAAATCAATATCCTAATATTAAGACGCTGGACTATGAATGATTTATTTATTTATAGAAACTTTATTGACCAAAAGATTTCATATTCACGTGAAATTACAACATATACATAATTATAGTATATACGATGAAGTAGTAATTGTGGCATAATTTGCCTTTTCAAATCATTCGTGATATTTATAATTATGTTATGCAATTTTGCAAATTTATTATATTTTCTAAATTATTCTATAAAATAAATTGGTATTATATCAATGTCACATTTAAATAGTAAAAGTCAAATTTCAATGTCAAATTTAAATAGTAAGCTACAATGCTGTCTCACATAGTGAACAGTTAGATTAAGATGTCATATAGAATAAATAATTGAGGAATGTTATAATATTTCATTAGAATATTTTTATCGTCATTTCTGTGTTATGAAGTAGCTTTTACAATATATATTAAATTTATTGTATCTTTATTGACCACTATACAAATAAGATTGTAGCATTGTCTTAGGTTTTCGCGATTGTTACACATTGAATTAAACAATTTTTAACGGAAGTATCGCGTATTTTATTTATTTTGTTGAACCTGACGTTTCGAACGCTTTGCAGCGTCCGTTTCCTGCGACCACGGACGCTGCAAAGCGTTCGAAACGTCAGGTTCAACAAAAAAATAAGATTGTATTAACTAAAAGGGATTATTAATGCTAAAAGGTGGACAATGCTCTACAACTCAATCCTTGAGAAAACGAAACAGAAAGACGAGAAACTTGAAAAAATATGAGAAAACATATTACAAAATTGTAGTAATCAGTTAATAATTTTGCTTGCTGCCTATGTAGCATTTTGTTAAAAAATATTGAAGATTCGCGGAAAAACGTCAGTTGATATTTGAAACCTGGGTCTGTCGGCTTTTCACATTGGATTAATATCACGAGAATTGTGGGTATTATATCCCATGATTGTCGCGAGAATGTTTTAGAATTGGGCACTGGTCGATTTAGTTTAAGAACGCTTGTTCGTAAGGATTTGACTGTGACACAGTTAAAAGTAATGTTCGTGCCACAGCGCACTATGGATAGTCAGATCCGGCACATTTCTGTCTAAGTAAATTATTTTGTATATTTTATATATTGCCTGATTATATAATATGCCTTGAAAGTTAACCTACGTATAACATTATGATTACTATTGTTTCAAAACTCTTTATAGTAATTTATGAAACTTTTTTGGTAGTTTGGGACTGTTAGTCTACTATCCTCTTTAGAACCACCCAGTCTACCTCATCTGCGTATGCACAACAAATTGGGCAAAAGAGAAGTAGGCACAGCGATGCTAAAACTATTGTCAAGGTATTAATTCTCATCTGGCTCCGTTTTGTTCGTATGTTTAAATAAATAAAACCTGCTGTTTAGTAGAACTACTGACGATATACTAGAGTTGATAAAATCATCCGAAACGCAGATTTTTTTAATACAACATACATCGGGAGCATGCAAACATACGGCCCACCTGATGTAAACTGGTTCCCGTAGCCTATATTAAGTATCAATCGTGCGTTACCATCCCTTCTGAGAATACAGAAACTCCTAGTTGGAACACAACAACTCTCCAGGGAGCTATACTTCTCCAGTCGGCTGCTTTAATGCACCCAACTTCTTGAAATTCAGATCATGATAAAGACTGCCTCACCACCTTTTCATGACTCCACTGAACTCTTGGGTATATGAGGCGAATCGTGGAACACGGCACTTGGTGCTCGTCAGATCTTGTCGTGATGTGGGCAACGTTTAGCACCCTACAAGTTATTTCATTCTCTATCCAGTGTCTCTATTTCTAGGGCGGTAACACACGCAAAGTTGCCTTTGCTATCATTCGAAGCCATTCGTGGGGTAATTCTAATTGACCTGTTCCCTCGACGTACTCTCTCTTTATCTGGTCTCGAGTCCGCTACAATTTTTCTTCGTCGCTACTTCGAGCAAACCACGCTTAAGCGAACCCGAAGTTCCCCACCGATGACACAAGATTCACGAAGTACACCGGCCCCGTTTCCTCTTCGGTGCGCTCTGTCCTGTCCATCATTCTCGGATCGGCATTACCTTGTCAAAACAGGTCCAAAAGACGTGGTCACAAACGTGGAAAGTTTCAATTCACTCAGTCACTTTATAAAACATCCACGACTAACAAGGAGTTGTGAGCTTGGACGTTTGACGCAATGTGGTCTGAGTCTCATGGCTACATCATAAAAAAATCGGTAGAGTTCTCTACATCCCAGGGCTTGCCACTCGCTTACTGTAGTTTCCCAAATTTCGCGCTTCCGTCTGCTCAACTCCCGTCCAGTTGCCAAACGATGATGCTAAACACAATCGTACATGTTCGTCTTGTGTGGACTCGACCCAACGAGCGTTGGTCTTAAAGTAGCATTACTAACTACCTAAAAAATATGAAACAGATATACGAATACGACGCGAAAGTAGAAGGATGGACTTCTTCCCGCGCTTTTGACGAGTGATATTGTAGATCTAATTGAAATTTTGACAATTCAGTATAAAATTAGTTTTATGTGACAATTTCGATAGTATTTTGTAACATAAGTGCTAGTGAAATTATACAGTAATGAAAAAACTCAAATATAACACGTTTATGCAATTTTTGGAATACGTGAATAAGTTCATCAAAAACACCTTGTAAAAAACACTATCGTTTTACGGGTGGTATTTAAACTGGGTTGATTGGGTCTAGGTACCCTTCCCAAGTATTTTTTCAGCACAATTCCTGAAGCTGGAACATAGAATTAAGATTTTCAAATGGTTCTAAACTGAATACTTTGACACTGGCATAAAGTAGCAACACTATTGCCATATATTATAAAAAAAAAAAAAAGTAGAAGGATGTAGGAGTCGTGGAAGGCCAAGACTTACCTACAATGACCAAATTGATCGTGTTTTATCAGAAGGTGATGTCAGGAGCCTTAGAACCGGCGAGCAGGCACGAGAAGAGCAATTAATGTTAAAGAAGCGAGTGAGGTATGTAAGAATCGAGTCATGTGGCGCTCGGTTGTCTCTGTCTATCCCGCAAGGGATTTGGCGTGAAGTTATGGAAAGATAAGACTAACTACCGAACTCCTCTGATGATTTTGTAATGAAAAATAAATTGAGAGAAAACTCGCCCTCAATATATAACCAATAAAATTTGAACAATATGGCTGCCTAGGAAATCTATATAATTTTCGAAGAGAAAGCTAGGAGGGCCCTCATTTTACGACCATGTTGGGCCCAATATAGAACAGCACATTCGGATTGACGTGGTAATGCAGAGAAAACCGTGTTAGGCCGATAAGAAGTACAGATATAGCTAGAAAGCTAGATAAGGTGTAGTCAAAGTTGAAAAGGCTTTTTAGTAAACACTCCCGATACACATGATTGGGAAAAGTTGTTTGGCAGACACGGCGATGTGGAGCTATAAGTTGGGATTTGCTAGTTGAAGTTTGTAGCAACATCAGATGTGTTTGAAGTCAGGAATTCATAAACATAGTCGTAAGACATAACATTCTCTTTGGATTGGCATAGGAAAACTTCTTACTTCTATCATCAATTCATCACACATAGACTATGACAGCGTTTGGTGCTTTTTTGACGGACTTGGATACTGGAGATTTTTGTAACTAACTAAAACTAAAAAAACAGGGTGTGACTTTTAGCCGCCGTGAGTTTTAAGTGAATACGCCTTCGTAACGGAAGTAAGTTATATTGAAAGGAAATTATGTAATGCAGCGTAATGATATGATGAAAATGAGGGCGCTTCACTCCCGCGCGCGCTATGCGTCACATTCCTCACTCAACGTAACGAATTATTTGATTCTTTGGCTATTAAGTGAATATCACTTAATAGCCAAAGAATTAAATAATTTAAGTCAATAATACAAATTTTGTTTAAACCGAACTTGCCGGCTTATTATACATATTTAAAACTAATGCAAATGTTATAAACAAACTAGAATTAATATGTATATTAGTCTTCCAGTCGACGTGGACTAACGGCTAATAAAAACAAAATGAGATCGTTACCTTGTTTTACGGAGCTCTCCAATAGTTTTGAACTGTCAAACCGGTTTTTTTCTAATTACATTATCAATATCTGTATAATAGTGTTAAATAATAAATTTATTACATAAAGCTCCATTTTAAAGTGTGTTCATGACAGTGATTCCTTGATATTCTAAAGCACTTTCATTATCCTACAAATTTATTAAGTTGTTCTTGTCCCATATTTGATGTAATAAAGGCATACAAGCGATGTAAAGCGGTTACCGCAGCCTACCACTCGCGCGATACTACCGTTGCTGCTAACACAGTAAATTCTTAGAAGCTTACCGGTGACCTCAATCACACGCGGGAACACAACAACCCTCTGCCGTCTGGGGAAGTACCTCCACCTCAATGATAACCGCAGCCAAATAACAACTCGGTAGAGGGTTGTTGTGTTCCTGCGCGTGAGTGAGGTCACCAGTAAGCTCCCAAGGAGTTGCTGTGTAAGCAGCAGAGGAGCATCGATTGAGTGATACTTAATATATTACAAGCGTTTATATGCTACGGTAGCCGCTTTACATTAGGTAGGCCGTATGCTTGTATGCCTTCCGACGTAGTATAAAAAAACTATCAAGAGCTTATACGTAATAGTCCAGAACAATTAAGAAACAAGGTACGGGATCGGACAACATTTTACCTACCACCAGATGACGAGCTCGGTAGCGCAGCGGTTAATAACGCGACTTGGACACCAAAGCTCGTGGGTTAAAAATTATTACAAATAAAAAAAATACCAGGAAAACACGAACAAATTTACAAACAACCTAGAGATCTACTCAAAAACGTTCGGATACCGAGAGCGATTTTTGTGTGAATCGGAACATATATAAATAATTAATCCATCCATGTCGGTAGATGTAATAATTGAATAACCAATGTAAGACAAATGTCACATTAGTCGTCCTGCGACCACGGATGCTGCAAAGCATTCGAAACGTCAGGTTCAACAAAATAAATAAAACACGCGATACTTCCGTTAAAAATTGTTTAATTCAAAACGAACAAATTTGTTTTTTTTGGTTTCGCCCATGAGGGTGGTGGTGAACTCTCATGAGTACCCTTTCAGACGGCCGAACGAGTTATGTCAGACGCCCACGGACTGGAAGGATTTAAAGGTTTCATTGGAGGCGATCGCCCCAGGGGATACAAATTTCTTTTCACGGTCAATTATTTTATAGAGCATTTTGGTATCCAGATGAGCTTATAATCTTGAAAATACAACGCAAATTGGGCGCAAAAATAACGTGGATGAAGGTCAATTGGTCACAGATTACCAAAACCACTCTCATTGCGTTTATCACAACAGTGATAAGTTATGCACACCTTACGTCATTTCCAAGAATATATTTCTTAGAATTACGTTTTCTCGTTTACTTATTATATATAGATATTTACCTTCTGCGTGTTGTTAGCACGGGACGAGATCCGCCTCTACCTTTATCTTATTGTAAGAGAATCTATTTACTATTCACTACTATGCTATTATTGATTTATAACCACAAATCAATAATCCCATTTGGCATGAAGGCTCCCTACGCTAACGAAATCGTTGTTCTTGCGCCTAAATTCAGCGATTGGACTACGAATCAATGGAAAAACATTTCAACCAATAAGCAGATAAATGCCGCGATGTTGCCGCGAGCTGTAGGGCGATTCTACTAAAAAACTACAAGTGCACTGCAGCGCGGCGTGTGTCAAAATGCGTACATTTTGACGTTTAGCTAAGCGATCTGACAGCAGCAGCGTTAACGAAACATCATTATGTACGCATTTTGACACACGCCGCGCTGCAGTGCAGTTGCAGTTTTTTAGTAGAATCGGACTACTGCGCGTTCTACTTTGCCCCCCGACCCGTAGCGGTGAATTGACTATCTATCTGTAACTTCACGCCAAATCCCTTGCGAAAGGCAGACGCAACTGAGCGCCACATGACTCGATCCTTCCTTACACATGTCGCTTCTTTAACATTCATTGCTCTTCTCATGCACGCTCGCCGGTTTCTAAGGCTCCTGACATCACCTTCTGATAGAACACGATCAATTTGATCATGGTAGATAAGTCTTGGCCTTCCTTGGCTTCTACAGTCTTCTACCTTCACGTTGTACGAGTATATCTGTGTCATACTTGTTTATTCCTGCATTCTTTCCACATGTCCGAACCAACGGAGCATGACTCTTCTTATTTTAACTTAACTTACTTTAACGCGAATTGACCTATTAGTACTTATTACGTAATATAGGTCTCATTGGTTCTCCATAGGTTATTTCTTTTATGTTTATAACTCGTGCTGGATTTTTTATACAACGGCGAAAGGCAAACAAAGCATTGCACCCACCTGATGTAAACTGGTTACACAGCTATGAGCTACTAAAACAGCGGCTCTGTAGGAGCTTACTGATAACCTCACTCAGCGGTAGGAACACAATAACCTTTCGCGTTATTTGAGCGCCATTTTTTTTTATGAATATCCTCAATCGGGCTATGTTTTATCTCTCTTTACTGACGACTGTTCGATAATAACTGCAATGGATGACTCAGTGTACTCTCCAAAGTACGAGACGATTAAACCTATTCTTAGACAGGCTCAGGTCGGCGCTGCCTAACTTACGTATTCATAGAGCCCGTCAAGTGAATGCAGAGACTGGTAATTAATTTATGGCCCTGTAAACTGTTCGTCAGAAACTTTGCCAGCTCACAGAACTCTGAAGACAATAATAATGGATGATAATTCAGACGTAGGCGTAAGGACGAGCTCGGCGGCGCTGTGGCGAAACGTGCTGTTACATTAGCTACTTTGACACCAACAATACATCTATGCCTCCCGACGATGTATAAAAAAAATGAAAAATGTTCAGGTTTGATAATAATTCACATGAACACCTGATATCTTTTAAAATACATACCTACAGGCAGCTATCTCGATGAATATAGTAGTAGTACTTCGTCTATATTCCATTTATAACACATACAAATTACATGTACTTTTTTTTTTATACAACTTGATTAGCAAACAAGCATGCGTCCCGCATCAGATGGTAAGCGGTCACCGCTGCCTATTGACCCTCGCATCTTGTGACCTAAGGATGTTTCGTCACAGTACCCAGTAATTTCTCTGCCATATCTCACCCTTCAAACCGGAACACAACTATATAAATATAGCTGCTTGGCGGTAGAAATAGGTGAGACAGAGGTTAAGATGTTTTTATAGTTATAGGATACGTCGTACACGCTCTAGAATGGCAATACGAAAGTAAGGTAAATGCCCAACTCGCATTCAATTGACCACGCTCGCGTCGCGTCTATACGTATTTCGCCACAAAGCGTAAATGTCTTAAGATATATATTCATCTCTTTCTAACGACAGGTATATATAGGTATCATTTGTCTCATTGTTAGAGCAAAATGTCATAATAAATAACTGTACGTAGATATAGTACTACTTGCGTCATTTTAAAACACAATAAATAAATAAATAAATATTGTCGGACAAATTACACAGCGCCACCTAGCCCCAAAGCAAGCGAAGCTTGTGTTATGGTTACTAGACAACTGATAAACATACGTAAATACATTTTTTTTTGTAAATACATACTTATTATACATAGAAAACACCCAGACCAATACAAACAGTCATGTTCATGCACACAAATATTTGTACTGTGTGGGAATCGAACCCACGAGCGTTGGTGTCAAAGTAGCGTAACAGCGCGTTTCACCACTGCGCCACCGAGCTCGTATAATATACTATAATGTTGGTGTATAGTGTGTCTACCTTTTGATACGTCGTTGGACAGGGGTACCCACGCAGACGACTTTTGTACGAGTACATAGTCTCCCTGTGGTATAATATCCATCCATGCATACATCCATCAATCAATCAAAAAAATACGTGCTAAATTTCGTTTCAACAGAATCGAAACATTTGTTTGCTAAAAACATGAACTCATGATTTATTTTAAAATATGTGCCAACAGATATATCGACGAATTTAGTAAATCCTGACCTCACAGATAAACCTAGTACCTCAGTGGCGAAATTATAAACAGGCGATGAAAAAAACATCGGCTGTGTCATCCCGAGGTCTCGGTCTTGAGCTGATACCGATAAGAGATGACATCATGCCTATTAATGTGCTAAGGTGCACTAATTGACTCAATCATGTTACTAGTTCCATGGCTGTTTTAATCGTAACCCTTGTTAAGCTGTTTGGTAACTTTTTAACACTATAATCTCATAGTTTTCCATCGATGTACGTGCAGTGCGTGGCCAAGATTCGACAAATGTATTAAAGATAAAAATTCTTTATTTGCAATTGGGTCCTCGCGGGCACTTTGACACGTCTTACATTTTTTGAAATATAATCTTGTTGTATCTTATTCAATTCTCTTATTTTACTTTTTTTCTTTTTTTAATCTAGTAGCATTTCGGAAATGACCATTGGCGAAGAAGAAATGCCGAAAGAAACTTGGCAATATAGGTCTCTTTTAAAATTGACAATTAGATATACAAAAAAACCTCACATAAGCATATTGGTACAATAATGATATCAAATGGTAAAATTAAAGATTATTAAGGACAGGTAGTCCGTGCTGAATTATTTCCATTACATATTGGAACCGATATGTATATACTAGCGACCCGCCGCGGCTTCGCATGGGTAGTAGAGCATATTACATGTATACATACAGTAAGGATTATTACTGTATATCCGTATAATATCCGATGAAAGCTCCCAGGCGGCTTCACTTTTTCTTTTTTTTAAATAATTATTGTCATATTTCAACCGATTTACACAATACCTTAACAAACTATACATCTAAACATTCTTCAAGAATCACTCTGTCTATTGGTGAAAACCGCATGAAAATCCGTAAATCTGTCAGTAGTTTTTGAGTTTATCGCGAACATACAGACAGACAGACGCGGTGTGGGACTTTGTTTTATAATATACTAGCTATCCGCCCCGGCTTCGCACGGGTGATATGATCGCTACCAAACTTCACAGGATCATCTGCTGGGCCAACCTGAAGATTAACTGAAAATTTCATCAAAATCTGCCCAGCCGTTTTTGAGTCCATAGAGTACATACAGACAAACATTCATTTATATATATATAGATAGTGGTAGTTATACACCTATTCGATACATTGCATTCCTTTAGTTTTTTTACGGTCTGTTACGAATGTATGAATAATAATATGTTTAGGTGAAGTTTGATTCCACAACTATCATGAGAATTGTAGAAGAAACTGGAAAGCACTGTAGAAAGAAATATTTAAATATTTGTTTATACAACATCGGAAGGCGTACGGCCCACTTGATGTAAAACGGTTAACGTAGCCTATGAACGCTTGCAATACATCACTTCCGCCTCTACAGCTAACACAGTCATTCCTCTTCCTTGGTTTTCTGTAAGGTGGAGATATTTCCCCAGACGGGGTGCTTTGATACACTCTACTTTTTTAAATATTGCCTATTGGTAATTTGACTCAAGTTTATATTGTCTATCTGTTCGTCCACTGCACTACATCACAAGTTTTTATGAATTGATACAGTATCGTAATACAAAATATAAGAAAGCCAAAACCATGTGCAAAAAACTACATTATAGAAGTTCTTCATAAAATAGATTCATAATGATATTCTACTGCTTTCATCTTTGCATTTCGTTCTGCATCCTGCATTCCAATGCAATAATTCAAGTGTACGAACGTCGCACTTTAAAGGTTGTCTGGTTCTTTGAATATTAGTGGACTGTATACTTAATAAAATTGATATGATTTCGGTAGTTAGATGCAACCCCTGTAAAGATCGATAGGAAATTGAGCATCAACCTGTGAGTCACCTTCGCCACGGACGAGGACAACTATGGGGCTCCAATACTTCCGAGCTGATCGTTGCAAATCTGGTAGATGCCGTAGAGGTACAGCGGATGAAGGTCTTCTAGGAGCAACGTACTCCTGATGACGTATAGGCACGGTTCGCGCTTGACACACGGGTGTCCTTTCGGGCGTTCACCAAGCGAATGTGCGGACGTGGATCATCGTACCGAAAACGACGGAAGACATCCAAGAATTGGTGGCGCAAAAATGTGTAATTACCCACCAATACTTTACAAGGATCGAACACCAAGGACTATCTATCTATACCTTCACGCCCTTGCGGGGTTGGCAGACACAACGCCACTTGACTCTATCCTTACACACCTCGCCTGCTTCTCTTACGTTCATTGTTCTTCTCATGAACGCGCGCCGATTTCTAAGGGTCCTTACATCATCTTCTGACACACAATTTGGTCATGGTAGGTAAGTCTTGGCCTTCCTCCATCTAATTCAAGGACTGATTTAGGTATTATGTACTTCATTATATTTATTTGCTGACCGCGTTCGTAATGATGACGTAAGAAAGAGAGTCTTAAAGAGAGTGTCGGTGTTAAGATAAGAAAAGGCATGCTCCGTTGGTTCGGACATGTAAAAAGAAAGCATGATGAAAGAATGACAAAACAGATATACAATGCGGAAGTGGAAAGATGTAGGAGCCGAGGAAGACCAAGATTAACCTACCATGACCAAATTGGTCTTGTTTTTCAGACGGTGATCTAAAGTGCCCTAGAAACCGGCGAGCGTGCACGAAAAAGTAATGAATGTTAAATAAGCTGGTGAGATGTGTAAGGACCGCGGCGTATGGCGCTCGGTTCTCTCTGCCTAGCCCGCAAGGGTGAAGTTATACATAAATTTTGCATTACACGGAGGATCTGCCACAAGCGGCGTAACTGTATTTCACCATTAACTATACTGCCTGGATATTTAGTGGAGTCAATATTATTCTCAAAAAGTGTCAAAAAAAATTTAGTAAACGAGTTTATACTAGATCAGGGCTGTCATACGTCCCGGTACACCGGGTCATGTCCCGGTTTGAAGTGTTATGTCCCGGTGTCCCGGTCAGATAATCAGAGAATCAGATGTACCGGTCGGCGTCTCAGAATTTATGGCAGCCCTATACTAGATACATGTCTATGGTCAGCAGTGTGCAACACTGAGATATGTTGAGCCACACATATGGAGATACAACGGAAGCATTCAATAATGTAAACTAATTATTCAAAATGAACGAAAACTCTCTGAACGGTGGCAAGTTTAAACGGACGGTAACTTCCACAGACCATATAATGAGTATCCATTGTGTTTTGTTGATGCTAATGTTAAACTACATTTGATTTCTATTCCAAATGGTTAAGAGTCACTATTGTTTGTGAATGGTTATTGGGAACATAGATTGCTATCACCGTGAGATCCTTGGTATTTTAGCGAGTTTTGTTATATATAAATAAGTTACCTATGTGTCTACGTGTACGTACGTACATACATACCTCTTCTTGTTACCGGTATCCCGTTTCCTAATCCATTTTAAAGAGAGGTAGGGCGCATCGAAGCAGCCCATCTGGGGAAGTACCTCCACCTCACAGAAAATCGCAGCCAAATAACAACTACCTAGAGGGTTGTTGCGTTCCTGAATGTGAATGAGGTCACCAGTAAGCTTCTAAGGAGTTGCTGTGTTGATTTGGTAACTGCTTTACATCAGGTGGGCCGTATGCTCGTACGCCTACCGACGTTGTATAAAAAAAAGTTCTCTGTACTTACTTATATAATTATTATTTTATTACTTTTAATGACTAATTCTTGTATATGTGAAAGTCGTTCGCATATCGGAAACGGCTATAATCCTTTGGACCAAATTTTGTATTTGATCCAAATCGTTTTGGATTTTATTTCTTGTCTTTCCTGAAAAATAAACATAATATTACACAAAAAAATAACATAAATAACGCCGAGCAAAACCCGGTCCCCAGATAACATAATACAGTTGATAGATTCAGACGTTATTACAGAAAGTTCAATGTACACTAGCGCCATCTAGCGCCGGCCTGCACCCCCTCACTACCGTTAGTAGACGCATGCCGTCGCTGCCATAGCTTTTTTTATACCACGTCGGGAGGCATACAGGCATACGGCCCACCTGATGTAAAGTGGGTACCGTAGCCTAGTAACGCTTGCGATATATTAATTATCACTCACGCGCCTCCTCTGCTGCTTACACAGCAACTCCTTGTTGGCTTACTGGTGACCTCACTCACACGCAGGAACACAACAACCCCCTAGGCAGTTGTTATTTGGCTGCCGTTTTCTGTGAGGTGGAGGCACTACCCCAGACGGGCTGTTTAATGCGCCCTACCTCTCTTAGAACATCTAGACCAACACAAACAGATATGTTCATGCACACAATGTTTGCCTTGTGTGGGAATCGAACCCACGAGCGTTGGTGTCAAGGTCGCGTCATTCACGACTGAGCCACCGAGCTCGTCAAAGAAAAAAAAGTGGCTGCTCCGGTCGTCTCTACTCCGGCTGCTGCGGTCGTCTCTGCCAAAGTTCACCATCTGAATCATGAACCCCATGCACCAGCCATTGCCACCGTTGCTGTCCTGGCTGCTCCGATCGTTTCTGCGACACGTATTTCGTCTCTCGACGAGGCATCCTCAGGCGCTGTAGATGTTAGTTAAATACTACTACGAATGTTAAACTGAAACGATCGGAGCATCGGTAGCGGAAGCATCAAAAGTAGTTTAGATCAAATTGCCAGTAACGCAATAGGTAACGATAGGTACGTTGTAAACCAAATAAATAGCGAATGCCGTTAAAATGGCTCCTGTAGACTCCTGTAGCCTCCTATAGACTTCTGTAGACTTCTGTAGACTCCTGTATAAACGATGTTCAGGGGGAACTTTTTTCACGTTCCTTTAATTTTACCACTTGTGATTCATTTTACTTCATTACACATTGTTATAATATTACACATAGACCGGAAACACACGACTGTTGTTTTGAAAATGATTTTGCTCTAATTCGAGATCGTAATCGTTGTGGGCGAGAATATTATTGGCTAATATGTATTTTAGTAACAAAATACGTACTAGTACTTCTAGGCAGCCGAAATCTAAGCTCGCTGTACACAACGCGGTGCTAATCCCAACGCTAACTTATGGAAGTGAAAGCTGTGTACGGCAGAGAGAGCATGAAAGTAGAATAAATGCGGCCGAGATGAGAGCATTGCGCAAAATTTGTGGCATAACGCTTGCTGACCGCGTTCGTAATCGTAAGAGAGAGAGTTGGTATGTAAGAGAGTGTCGGTGTCGAGATAAGAAAAGGCATGCCCCTTTGGTTCGGACATGTAGAAAGAATGCAGGATGAAAGAATGACCAAACAGAAATGCGATGTACAATGCGAAAGTGGAAGAATGTAGTAGCCGAGGAAGACCAAGACTAACCTACCATGACCAAATTGGTCGTGTTTTATCAGAAGGTGATGCCAGGAACCGGCGAGCGTGCATGAAAAGAGCTATTAATGTTAGAAAAGCGAGTGAAGTGTGTTAAGACCGCGTCTTATGGCGCTCGGTTCTCTCTGCCTGCAAGGACTCTGGCGTGAAGATATACCGTAGTGATATACTAGTATTGTAGTGTGCCTTTTTTTATGTACAGACAATCGACCCCTATCACCTCTATGTGGGATTTTATTCAAACGCAATTCAAATTACCTTTCATAAAGATTGTAAAAGAGATAACCTAAGATAAACTACAAATTCATCATCCAGTCAATCAATTTATTATGATATTCTGTTTATTTTCATCATACTCTCTAGAGTCAGCAATCCTAATCTACAAACTTGGGCTTCTAATTTTTCTTCCGTTCTTCTTTTATTTCTTAAAGAGCGAGCGATATTTTTTATGCATCCACATTGCGGACAGTTCTGGCAAACAAAGGCGAATACGAGTAGTATGGTTGTTTGCTACTCGACGTAACTAAAAAAGCGCGTTATCTTAAGCTGTATGTGGCATGTTAAATACTTCAAACATTCGTTTTGTTTACAAGTTTCTCGTAATACTCGTTGAAAGTGCTAAATCCATTTTCGCATGCCTTTCACTGACAGATAGATCAAGGTACTCGTATATAGGTTACTTTTTTATCTATCTAAACCTTCACGCTTTATAGGTGGGAAAAGGGCGAGTCGTGTATGGCTCGCTTCTCTTGGCTACTTTTTTACGGCGAAAAATTAAGTTTACTGTATAACCTTCGAAATATCTAATTAAATCTGTGTCAATTAAATATTTGGAACCAATACGACACGCATCACCTTTACAATTGAGGTTGAATATCTATCTGATGTCAGTTCAGCTCCTTGAATACCTCCTTGAGCGATTTCCACGAAGCCATTCAGTATGTCACGATGACTGGGTCAGCGCCAACATTGCCATTTGTCGACTGCATTGCTATAAATGTTTATAATGAGATGTATCATTAATTATTTATAGTATGTTGTAAAATACACGTATAATTGAGTACTTTATGTATTTACCTCGTGATCTATCACGCGGTATGTGCTTCTCAGAGGGTTCGTAAGGGCCCACAGCTTGGCTACATTTACTCGAATAAAATGTAAGGAAAAATTCTTTGTTTGGTATTGGGCCTTCAGAGATAGCTCACGTCTCATATTTTTTAAATGAAGACTTATTTGTTTCTGATATTTTACTTTAAGCAGTATTTCGGAAATTGCTAATATGGGACTTTTTTCAAATCGCTAAGTAATTGATATTATAATTTGTAATACAAATAAATTATTGGGCGTATAAATTACGTCAGATAGTAAGATTAAACTATACATTAATGCATTTTCAGACATCTTTGTCAGTCAGATATTGTACAATTCTGTAATATGCCTTTTTACAAAAGTGACTGTTGAAGATATTGTCGGGAAAGGATAGAACTTATTCTGGCAATTTATTATAGAATCGAATATAATTTGCAAGAAAAGATTTATCAGACATGCGCAACTTACTATTATGTAATATATATAAACCTGACTTCAATGATAAGTTCCCCTTTATATGAGAACAAACGGGCATAAGTTGCATACAAATTGAGATATTTCTCCTTTACAAGTCGGTTAGAAATAACCCTTCGTTTTCATATGACACCCCTCTAAATACTGTAAGTTAGGGCCTAAATTGTATAATATTGCCAATACTTTTTACCATTGTTTTATTAGAATTGTATATTATTACGAGATATGCTGCGAAACCTCGCACTGTGCGTGCTCCAACCATCGCTAAGAGAACTTTATTATTTGTAAAAATTACTTATCAGTATATAATATGCCTTCACTGGCCATTTTGTTATGTTCACGTGCCTTTGTTTCGTTCTCACTAAGTTAGTGCCTATTTAATAATAGGTAACTTTCAGATAAGGCACGTCTGAGGCAAGTATGACTATTAATAATGACATCACTTAGAAAGAATGGACCCACAACAAAGTATTATTTACTTGTTTAAAAATTCTAACATATTAAAAGAATAATCTATCGAGAGCAGTGTGAGCCCAGTGGTTAAGAAACCGGGCTGTGGTTCACCTGGTGCCCGGTTCCAATCCCGGCGGGGCATGTACCACTAAATTCGTGTTTTCGTATTTATGTACATATTTATCACTTGCTTGTCTATGAAATTATATTTCGAAAGACGTGTGGCTAACCTAACCTAAGAAAAATGTGGTTTTCCCTCTGGGTTGTTGAGGTCTGACTGCAGTTGCTCCATGTAAAAATCAGTGTCTTCGCCTTCTTCTTCTGTCTTCACTCTAGAATTTTCCTCTCCATCTGCTAATGGACTTTCAGTGGCTTTGTTGGTTATGTTGTTCGCTCTCCGTTCGGAATAATATCTATCAGGGAAACTGACCTTCAACCTGCCCAACATGAGAACCCATGTAAATACTAGACACACACTTCTTAAATATCATAGCTCCGAGCGGACAGGACGCATCGGGATAGCAGGATACAGTAGTTAAATGAAGACTTTGGTCATTATCCGTATGCTTTGTAGTTGGTTTGCCACTTCTTCTTCATAGCTTTATCCCGTTTCCTAATCCATTAGGATTGGCGGGGTCCGCCACCTAAACTTAAGGATTTGGCGAAGATACTGATTTTTACATGGAGCGACTGTTGTCAGACCTGCATAACCCGGAGGGAAAACCATATTTTTTTTATGTTAGGTCACACGTCTTTCCAAATATAATTTCTTGGACGTGCGAGTTTCCTCACGATGTTTTCCTTCACCACCGAGCGAGTGATAGTTGGCAGAGCTGCGATAGCCAGCGGAGCCACATTACCCTCAAAATTGCCGTTTGGGGTAGACTGATGTCATCCAGCTAGCGTTTAGACGGTAATAGTGACAAACTCCAAAATCGACACACTAATAGCTAACATATTGTAGTTGTGTATCCTTTCATTTGAAATTTAAATGTTCGTTGGTGAGGAAGAACGGTCCAAAATCGTTCCAATTAGAAAAAAAAACATATGGGAAAACGTATGGCCGGCCACACTGCACTCCCATCAACAGAAAAAGTAACAGCACTCGTCGCTAGATGTCGTACAGGGTTCCATATATTTAAAAAAAATTAAAAATATAATATTAAAATATTTTTTAAATTTAAAAAATATCAGCTCTGCCTACACAGCTTGCTGTTATTTACTAGTTAGAAATAACGTACATAAATCCGAAAACACCAATGTAGTGTTACATGCCAGGATTCGAATCGGAAACATATTGTTCAATAGACCAGTTGGTTATCCACTAGGCTATCACTGCACTCAATGTATATACGATAAAAAATCTACTCTCCATCAGGCAATTCAATTGACAGTGCACCGACCTGGCCGCGGACCGGTCCCGGATCCTCTCCGGCGAAAATCAGGTTGTGGAATGAAGTTCCCGCCGAGATTTTAACGGCAAAGAAAACTGTTTCGAAGGAAGTCTTTTGAAGGAGATATTACTTATCCATAGTGCCGTAATTCAGCTTGTATTGTGGGTAACCGCTAACATTTGCAACTGGTTGCCTGAAGAGATTTCGAAGTGATGATCAATTTTATATTTAATTTATTTTTCGAGATAGATATATATATGCGTGTTAAACAATCAAACTTGGTGTTCGAATCATATAACATATTATATACGCAATTATTCTGAAAGAACTCAAGAACAGCCCCCTAACTTTTATGACTATACAGGAAGGAATGATGTTTATAGGAAATAAATTTAAAAATATGGACTGATATTATAATGGATACAAATATTAAAAAAATGAAAAATGTTCTTTCCTTGGCCTGCACTTGAGTTCTAATGTGTGTTTTCGTCATACTGACATGAAAGACACACTATAATAATAATAAAGTACTAAGTAACATCAGATATGATAGTTATGGCAGGTGTCCGTCTCTCTTCTGTAATAGCCCAGTACTAATAATCCCTCCAGATCTCATTTCAATAGCTCAATTATTTCCGACACATTTGCAATAGTCCCAATACCTGCCGTGACCTGTTCGTGGGTATATCCTCCCATTGATCCCTTGGAGCAGGTCGCAGCGGGTATAATGCATTACATCATTCTTTTCGAAGGGGCCTCTACGCGTTGGATTCATATCCCCGTGCACGCCTATCAAATGACCGGGATTAAAGCCCGTGAAATAAGAAAGCAATAATAATAATAATTTATTTCTTGCAAAATATGGGTAACAAAGATCTTACAAATATTTTGTACATATGAACAAACCATATCTTACCTGTAGTGCAGGCATGCAAGTATTTTTAAAGTAAGTTACATAACTGCATGTCACAAGCATTGTCTTAAAATATATTCAATTTCATAAATATTATATCAATACAGTACAAAAAAAATTATAACAAGGTCAATATTTAAAAAAATTATAATAATAAAAATAAAAGGAGAATGTTGTCGTGTCAATATTGTCAACTAAGATATTTTTAAAAAAAAAATAATATGTAAAAAAAAAATAATAATAATAAAAAATGTATCGCACAAACTCACTATGATTTCAGAAAATATGTAAAAGAGTTAGTATGTATGTATGTATATCTTCACGCCAAGTCCCTTGCGGGGTAGGCAGAGAGAACCGAGCGCCATAAGACGCGGTCCTTGCATACTTCACTCGCTTCTGTGACGTTCATAGCTCTTTTCATGCACGCTCGCCGGTTCCTGGGGCTTCTGACATCACCTTCTGATAAAACACGACCAATTTGGTCATGGTAGGTTAGTCTCGGCCTTCCTCGGCTCCTACATCCTTCCACATTTGCATTGTATATCTGTTTCGTCATTCTTTCGTCCCGCATTCTTTCTACATGTCCGAACCAACGGAGCATGCCCTTTCTTATCTTAACACCGACACTCTCTTTTAGACCAACTCTTTCTCTCACGTTTTCATTACGAACGCGGTCAGCAAGCGTTATGCCACAAATTTTGCGCAATGCTCGCATCTCGACCGCATTTATTCTACTTTCATGCTCTCTTTGCCATACCCAGCTCTCACTTCCATAAGTTAGCGTTGGAATTAGCACCGCGTTGTGTACAGCGAGCTGTGCCTTCTGGCTTAGATTTCGGCTGCCTAGAAGTTTACCCAACGCTCCATTCACCCTATTCCCGGCACTCACTCGTCTCTCCACATCAGCGGTGTACCTTCCATTGCTGCTAAAAGCACTTCCAAGATATACAATCTCATTCACTTGCTCCAATTCTACATCATCAACCATAATCCTAGTGTTCGTTCTGGTTGTCTCTCTTTCAAATACCATTATCTTGGTTTTCTTCGCATTCAATTGTAAGCCTTTCTTCATACAATCATCTTTCATTGTTGTAACTAGTGTTTGCAGTTCGGATGGTGATTCTGCTATTAATGCCGCATCGTCTGCATAAAGCAGGCAGTTGACCACTGAGTCACCCATTCGCATTCCCACATTCATATTTCTTATTCTCTGAAGACAACTGTCCAGATACAGGATGAACAGCCGAGCCGACAGCACGCATCCCTGTCTGACACCAATGTTGACATCAAACCAGGGCGACAAGCTGCCGTCCACCCGCACACATGCTGTACAATCCTCATAAGTGGATTGCACAGCACGGAGTAGGTCACCGACAACCCCATATCCGGGCAAAATGTTCCAGAGATTCTTTCGCACGACTCTATCAAATGCTTTCTCAAAGTCCACAAAACCGCAGAAAACCTTCCGGTCCAAAGCCAGATGCTTCTCTACGATGTTGCGGAGTGAAAAAACTTGATCCGTATATCCTCTGCCGCTTCGGAATCCACCCTGTGCTTCCCAAAGCATTCCATCGGATTTCACCCTCATTCTCCTTTCAATGATTTTTCCATACACTTTAGCAGCTAAGCTGATCAAACTGATGGCCCTATAGTTGGCGCAGTCCATACGTGAGCCCTTGCCTTTATACAAGGGCACGATGACTGCGCGTCTCCAATCGCTCGGGACCCTTCCGGTTCTCCAGCATAATTTGCTCAAAAACCAGAAGGCGTCCCTAACGCAGGTACCACCTAGCTTGATCATCTCAGCTGTTACCATATCGATTCCCGCTGACTTTCCATCTTTCAAACTTCGTATCGACCATTCAATCTCATCCATAGTAATGTCTTCATGGTACGCTGGCACTGCCGAGTCAATCACAGACTCATTCACAATGCCAGCGTCATGGACATAATCATACATTTCTCTAAAATATTCACTCCACCGTTCTAACACTTCCTGAGTGTTAGCAAGAATGCCACCAGCTTTACATCTTATCTTGTCCATTCTGGATGCTGACGAACCACTTCGAGACTTCTTTACCTCTCCCCAGAAGAGTTTGGTATTTGCCTCGAAGTTCTTCGTCAGCTTCTCTTCCTCAATCATATGTAGTCTTTCACGCTTCTCTTTCACTAAAGCTTTGGAGTCATTCTTGCATCGACGGTATATTTCTTTCTTCATTTCTTTCATACCATCACTCTGGTGCAAAGATGATACGTAATCCAGCCACGCTTTCCTCTTTTTTTCCACGGAGGATTGAACCTCCGCATCCCACCATGCATCTCCTCTTAGTGTTCTACGTCTCTTTGCGCATCCACATGCTTCTTTCGCACTGTCCACCATACTCTCTTTCAGAACTTTCCAACATTCGTCTACATCTGAGTCGGAAAGACTCGCGTTCGCAAGTCTTTCACTGACTAGACGTACATACGTACTCCTCACACTTTCATCTTCCAATTTTTCACTTCTTATTCTTTCATGGTCTCCGAAAGGAATACGCACTCGCCAGTGCCTCCACTTCTTGAAAAGGCCCACAAATCGGCTTATCACCAGATAGTGGTCCGTTTCAAGAGTGGGACCTCTGAAGGCTCTTGTATCCATTAAAGACTTTCGGAGACGTCCATCTATCAAAATCAAATCAATCACACTTTTCTGTTCATTCCGTCTCCATGTGTAAGTGTGAATATCCTTATGATGGAAGAGCGTGTTCGACACAAGGAGGTTTCGTTCCATACATACGTCTAAAAGTAACTTACCAGCATCGTTCACTCTCTTATCTCCGTATGGACCAAGCACAGCCTCATAACTGCTTCGCTTGGTCCCAACCCATCCATTCAGATCACCACACATAATTATCCGTTCATTCGCTTCGGCCAAATCCAGAATACCCCTTACAGTCTCCCAAAACTTCTCGAGCTCCTGGGGATCAGCAGAGCTCTCAGCAGCATATGCTGCAACTAAAAACACTCGCGTAATCCCCAGTTTTATCTTAACCCAGAGAAGTCTTGGACCTACTAAATCGTAATCTTTCACACCAGCGGCCAAGCGAGATGAAAGCACGACACCTACGCCAGCGCTGGCATGAACGTCCTGGTCCACCCCGGACCACAGGGCCATCATGCCACCGGGCAGATCTTCGGTGTCGCTTCCCTTTCGCTTGGTCTCTGACACACATAAAGCATCTAGGCATCTCACGTTCATTATATCTATCAACTCATTCATCTTATCTTTTAGACCACCTCTCACATTTCATGTGCCTATACGACACTCAGCTCTCCTCGTACTACTCCTCTCCTTATTTTTTTTATATAAATTATAATTTATCGTCGAGAAAATCTGAGATCGAATAATAACATTTATCTAATAATAATTTAGTTATTTTTTGTTTAAATGTGTTGGTCGGCAATTGTCTCATTAATTTTGACAGTTTATTATATATTTTCGGTGCCATACAGTATAGTATATACTGTTGTGTAAAAGGTTCGTGTTAGATATGTTTACGCAAATCCTATGATTATCTCGTCTGTTGCGCATTCTCACTTTTTTCTCGACCTTCTGATATGGTTCATATCAGAAGGTCGAGAAAAAAGTGAGGATTACGCTTAACAAACATGGCTACTTCGAATATGTACAAGGAAGGCATTGTAAGAATATTATACTTTTTGAAAAATGGCTTACAGCTATTTGCGGATTTTAAATTAAACATAGCCCTTATGCATCTTTTTTGTGCTCTAAAGACATAATCTTTATTCGTTGAGTTCCCCCAAAAAATGATGCCGTATCTTAATTTCGATGCCGTAACACCATGATATGCGGTTAGGAATGCATAGTCATCTAAGACTTATTAGTCATCTAAGATTCATATAATTTTTTGGCAAGATCAGCTGTATGAGCCTTCCAGTTTAATTTTTTATCAGAAACTAAGCCTAAGAATTTGATTTGATAGTTGAAGAACTAGCCCTCAATGTACGTGCCTCCTCCTATTCAGTAAAAAATTGCACGGATGAAAATATGACTAAGCGGTCACCCGCCCAAGTAAGTCATGAATTTGATCGCTTGACTCGGGCTTACCGCCAGAGCCGTACCACAACCTTGTAACCACTAATCTCGGTTATTTTTTTTTGTATTTTCTGTATTTTTTTTATATTTATTATAGTTAGAATTTTTTCTTGATTATTTCAAGTTTAATCAGCTATATCATTTTCATGACCTATCAAAGATAGTTCCAATAATTTAGCAATTATTGATCCGATTATCTTCCGATTCTTTGTTACTTGCGGTTTTCCTCCTACATCTTCTTGCAATAGCATTGTAACCCCATCACCCCCATCTGCACGGTACGTATCATTTAATAAATCCATTGTAATTCCAGCCTTTGCAATCGTTTCTATCATTGATTTTGATATCGTATTGCTTAAGGGTGCTAAACCATCAATACGAGATTTGACATTTTCAGGCATTCCCTGAATAAACACATCAAGACTCTTTGCATGTTGCTTCATTATTGCATCGGTACAACCAAATTTTGGGATTAGTAATGCTAGAATCTCAACGTTCACGGTAGCATTTTTTCTTTCAGGAATACTGCTTGCATCTAGATAATCTTCTGCTAAGTTTCCTAAACTGAAACTTTTGTTTTCTTGATTGCGATTTGGTAACAATAATTTGAAGATTGGTATAGTATCTATGAACCCCAAAACAAGTGATTTAAAAGTATCAAGCATATCATGCTTTCTCATTTCGTTTATGATTGTCGTGCCATCAAACCTAAACAAACCAAAATCAATTATGAAATCAAAGAGTTTTATTAATAAAAATAATTGCTACGAATTACTAGATATGAATATATTATTTTAGTAAATATTTATATACGTACTGGAAACAATTATGCGCAGCTAAAAGAACTTGGCCAGATTGGTTTCTTAAGAAATCCAAAAAGTTTGTCAATCCTTCACGTGGACCGAGTGCATTCACCGGATTTCCATTATGAAACAGTCTTCTTTCATTTCCAACTTGCATTATTTCTAAACCATTAATTTCACTAGATCTTTTTGAAATATCTTTATCAGAAATAATATATTGATTAAATACATTGTCATTACATCTAGCTGCAATCTGGACAAAAAAAAATCAATATGTTTTATACGATAACAAAAAGAAATAAACTAATGATAATTTTACTATAATTTTACCATGCATATTTCCCTGGATCGAGACAGATCTGTCGTATCCAGATTAAATTTCACTATAACAGCATCATGGAAAGGTCCTTGAGATATATTATCTGTAAAAATGTATAAATTTTTAGTTATGTTTATGTCAATTAAAGTATTCTGAAATATTCGAATAATAAACGTTACAAATTACTATCTCGTCCAATACCAGCATATCTCTCCATTAAATTATTTGGATGAAGGTCAGCCTCGTGCGCAATATTCTCGTCTCGTGGAATATTCGGTTCCATTGTTTGAAAGCTTCCGTCCCAAAACAAAAAAAAAACAAATCAACTATTAAATTTTTTTAAATACTAATTCCGAAATGTCTTCGTATATGATCATGATAACGTATGGTTATGGCCGTGTGCCGGACTCACTACATTGGGCGAGTATTTGTCTGTATCGGAAGTTGTAAGTATATGCATGTAGCGAGGGGATCACACTCGCACAGTGCATCGACAACGTCATTTTTAATTCTGCTGTTTCTTTATAATGTGAATGGCTTCTGTATGCAGAAGCTTCTGTATAGTAGAAGTAACAGATACTTCTACTATGTCAAGCATTATAAAGCACTTATGTCGTATAATAACAATAAAACACCACTTACTTACAATGCAGCACTAATTATTGTTCTGTAATAATAATATACAACACTTCAAAATTAAAAAAAGACAATTATTTAATCAAATTTTACATAAAATGTTTACTAATACACACACGTACACTTTCTCTGACTGACTAGCTACTATAACAATCAGTGTGCAATTATTCAATATAAATGAGTTAGGACGATATTCGCGCCGGCGCGTCCTGAAGTATTGATTGGTTATGAAACTTCCACGTATGGCAAGATTACGTTAATTTTATAGATAAGATAGATAGATAATCGTTTATTAGCTGCTACGGTCACACACATACAAACATGATATACCTAACAGTACAAGAAGGAGTAAACAGGCATTGCTCAAAACATTTCCAGTAATAGGTGCATGTGTGTGCTGCAGCAAGCGAATAGGCCATAGCTCAGTGTGACTTTTGCACAATGCGCAAAAAACACCGATTTTCAGCTACTGCCTGAGGGGCGGGCGCGCTCAAAGTCATTATATAGACATACATGTGTGTTTGTGGTGTGAGTCAGGGGTATTATACTAAGTGGAAAACTCAGGTATCAACATAGCAACAATGATACTCATGTAATTAGATAAGTAGTGTAAGTGAAATTGAATTTGCAAATGTATTGAGATAATAAATTAAGATAAATTAACATTAAATACAACAGGTATTTTGATATAAAATAATAAAAACAATAACCCTAGGAAAAACGGGTTAAACATAACTGTTTATACGCCAGTACAAATTTTTTTTTTTTGACGACAACCATCGCTACAGTAAACGCTTTGGAATCGCTAACTTTTGGTTTTCTAAAAGGAAAGACTTGAGATGTTTTTTGAATGTAATACGAGAGGTGAGATGACGGATCGGAGGTGGAATATTGTTCCAGCATTTCGTCGCCTGGTAGCGGAAGCTGCCTGTGAATGCCACAGTTTTATGTGGTTGAACAGACAGGTGAGTCCTGTTATATCTGGTGCCATATCTGTCATGAAAAGGGGAGATGTTAAATTTGGAATAAAGATATTTCGGCTTCTGAAATTTGACTACCCCGAACAAGAGACAAGCTAAGTGGAGTTGCCTACGGGAGTCCATATTCAGAATAGAGGCATCGTTCAAATAGGGAGAGATATGACTTCGAGCAGGAACGTCAAAACAGTATCGACAACAAGCATTCTGCACACGTTGTATCAATCTCTGAGTTCTACAAAGCAGACGCGGTCCATATACTACATCACCGTAGTTAAGTTTTGACAAAATCAAAGAATCACAGAGCCTGAGACGCACTTTTTCGGTTGCTAAATTTCGAATTTTGTATAGAACCTTTAGTCGGTAGAAACTATTTTTGACTACGGTTGCTACGTGATTTTCGAAACGCAGTTGACCATCCAAACTTACACCCAGATTTCTTGCCTCCTGTACCTGTTCAACGGTGTTGTCCAAAATTTTCAAAATAGGATTATTATATGTTATAATATCAATCTGTTTTTTCGAACCAAGAACTATAAATTTTGACTTTTTCGGATTCAGAACCAATGAGTTCCTGGCAGACCAGCGAGAAATAGCGGCTAAATCCTCATTAATTTTTTCTACTGCTTCAGATATCCTGCTTGGGGTCTCAGAAATATATATCTGAACATCATCAGCATACAAGTGATATTTACAATGTTTTACTGCTTTTACAATGTCAGAGCTGTAGATAATGAACAGAAGCGGTCCAAGAATTGATCCCTGAGGCACCCCACGCTGCACTGGTTGAGACTGGGATACAAGGCTAAGACCATTATCCTGTGAAAGTTTCACAGCCTGCGACCTTCCAGTGAGATAAGCTGTAAACCATGACACAGAGTGCGAATCCAATCCATAATAAGACAGTTTAGCAAGTAGAAGTGGAATATTCAGACAGTCAAATGCACGGGAAAAGTCTAAAAGTGTTAAAATGGTGCCATGTCCGCTATCTTGTGCTGCAAGAATATTGTCCGTGACATCTAAAAGAGCTGTCATTGTCCCGCGGTTTTTACGGAATCCAGATTGACACACTGGAAGTACATCACTTCTTTCAATATAATTTATTAACTGGCTGTACACAGCCTTCTCCAGAACTTTGGAAAGAAATGGTAGAATGCTAATTGGTCGGAGATCACAAAGATCAGCAGGATTCGTAGTCTTGGGTAACGGAGTAACCAATCCATTTCTCCACTGATGGGGTACAGCGCCACTAACGATAGATCTGTTAACAATTTCAGTGATAATGCCTAAAGTACGAGGAAGAGTGAGCAAGATCATATCCCTGCTGATACCATCGCATCCAATAGCATTAGATTTGATCGACAAAATGTACCGAGCAATATCATCCTCAGTGACAGGATGTAGATGAAATGTTGAATCACTGAAACGTTGATTTTCGTAAAAAGAGATATCAATGTTTCGTTCGTTCGGAATTTGGGCTGCGCTAGGAATATTTAGGAAATGGTTATTTATGTCGTCTGGATTATCAAAACAACTCGGCAGGGTGTCACTCTTACACGAATCTACTAATATCTTTTGTTTCAAATTATTCCAGAAAGCCTTACTATTATCAATCTTAGAATTGATGTGATGATTGAAGTAGGCACGTTTTTCACTAGCGATACTCTTTTTAACCAAATTCTTGAGATCTTGATAGTATTTTTTATGAACTTGGGACCCCGATTTTTTAAACTTCCTATCAAACTGATGATTGACTTACGCAATGAAGCCCTCATTGCGTAAGTCAATCATCAGTTTGACTGTACCGGTAACCCACGGCAATGAGTGATTATTTTTGATTTTTACAGTTTTGATAGGAGCGTGCTTGTCAAAAATAGTCAGCATTAATGAGTTAAATTTGTCTACCATCAGATCAACATTGGCCATTTTTGTCACTGACTCCCAGTCCATGGAATGCAAATCCTTGTTAAAAGCGTCGAAATTAATGTTTTTTATAGGCCTATAACTAATCACCCTGGGAAGGATTTTGGACTTGGCCAGTAAGAGTTCGACATTGATCATGGCATGCCCAAGGGATGCTGTAATGTTCTCTACCGAGACTTTTCGGACGCGGGCATTCGTACAGACGAGGTCAATAAGAGTCTCCGTATTAACTGAAAAATGAGTTGGTTCAGTCACTATCTGTCTGAGACCCAAACTTACTAAGAAGTCTGAGACCCTTATCGCACTTATATTTGAAGAATCGAGCATGTTCACATTAAAATCGCCAAGAAGTGCGATGTAGTCGTGACTGGAGAAGTGCATGACCGACTGTGTAAGGGCGTCCAAAAACGACTCTACGCTAACCCATTGAGGTCTGTAAGCCGTACCTATCACCAGGCTAGCGCCGTTAATGCGAGTAGATAGCCATATCTGCTCAATATTTGCCGGAGGATGTTTAACCGTACGAACTCGAACGCCGCGCTTCACATAAAATGCCACACCACCCCCCCCCCGACCACCCCGCATGTGCGGCGGTCGCGGGGTGCTATGCAGTTTGTATCCGGGCACGGCCGGCGCGCACGCCTCCTGCCCTGATCGAAGCCAAGTTTCATTAATAGCGACGACGTCGGCACTAAAACGTGTCATAGCAACCAGAAAGTCATCCTGCTTCGTATTTAACGATCCTGCGTTATATAAACCCAACTTAAGAAACTTATCGCGGATCATTTTATAAACAGAAAATAATATAAACAGGCACAAAGTACGTACAAACAATTAAAAACAGAGTGTGGTAATTGTATTGTGTGTGTAAATGTTAATATGAAACGAAACGACGGCGTTACATTAATAAAATAATACATTAAAGCGGATCTGAAGGATATGAAGTTTTGCTTATTTGCTGCACACAAATGCACCCAGATAGAAATTAGATAAATACACGGTCTAAATATTAACAGTATTATAACAATAACTAATAAATGAATGCGATATTGATAAAGATTAATTGGTGAAAAAGAACGAACTGTAGCATTATGGCGCCTATCGTGCTTCAAAATATCTACATGTATATTACAACTTCTCAGACACCTGTAAATTACAGTACTGAACAACAAAAAATAAACTGAAATGGAAATGAAGCAGTTAACGTGGTGCCAAACAGTAGATGCACCATAAAGTGGTAGGTAAGAAAAATAAACATTATAAAATAATAGGACAAAACTTACTACAACTGCCCATATTTTTAGGAAGTAAATTATTTGAAAGTAGGTAGTAGGGCACTTATTATTTCCCATCAGCAGCACCAACGGCAGGCGACCCAAAAACCCTGTCTAGGTCTCGTTCCGTGTATATGCGAAGACGGGGAGCCTCGGTGCCTTGGTGCTGACGCGCGTAGATCTTGCCGTCCCTCGTCCAGACGTATCGCCAGTTGAGCCGCCCCGCAAGTTCTCGAGCCCGCCGGAACAGCTGCCGATTGACTTTAGTCAACCTCTCGTTGATGTAAAACCTACGGGAGGGACCCGGAAGGGCAGTGTCCTCGGTAGTGGCGCCACGGCGAACGCGGGCCGCCTTGAGGAGTTGATCGCGAAGAGCACGTCGCGCCAACCGCACGACAATCGGACGGGGACGCGAATGCGCTGACTGTGGTGAGGTCGATTGCTGTTGCCGGGGTCCGACTCGCACCGCACTCACCAGGTCAGCCTCGACTAGTTTGACTCCCAGCTTATTCGCCAACGTCATAGCTATATGCGGTAAACTTTCGCCGCTCTGTTCTTCAATACAGGAAATCTCGACGTCGTTGAGCAGAATATCCTGATCTCTATCGTTCAAGTCAGACTTCAGCTGCTCTATGGTGCGCAGTAAGGATTTGTCAGTATGTTCGTCTGTAAGTTGCTCCGCAACCCGACGCTCCAGACTATCGACGCGCACAGACAGCTGATCGACACGCCTGTCACAAATGTCTACTCTTGATGAAAGCGCGGCCAGAGTCTTATCCAGCAGGCTTATTTGCAATCGTGACGCGCTCATTTCTTCTCTACATTGTCGTATTTCAAAAACCAAATTCTGAATATCAGATATATCGATGGTCTCATTAAATCCTGTGGTGTTGAGGTTTGAGGTAGGTAATGCAGCCAAGGACTCGTGCGCGAGCTGCCCCCCAGGGCTCGCAGCCGCTGCTCCGCGACGTAGCGTGACACCATCAATTGCTCCACGTACTGGTGTATTGGTGTTGTCCGACCGCGGCTGCTTGCTCACGCATTGCACGCACTTCCAGGCAGCTTTATGCTCAGGTGTCATCACTTTAGTAAAATGCAGCTCCGTAACGTTCGCACAAAATAGGTCAAATTTGTTTGTGCACATACTACATACCAAATAATGGCTGTGATCGATTTCTGTGAGACAACCGGAGCAATGCATATTAACTGAAGCTATATTGTAGCAAAAAGTAAAATGTACGTATAAAAAATAGCAGCGAATAAAGCGTCCAGTATGCGATCGAACTCGCAAGAGTCACAGTTTTATGAGAAAAAGTACAAAAACAAAAAAAGCGGTAAAAAAAGTGAAAAGTCTGCTAGGATCGAATTCGGTTACTAAAACTTTTTTAACAAACTCTACGAGTTAGGCCAGTGGAGCACTAATGTATATTGTAAAATAAAGCTTCACTTAGAAAGTACAGTACTGCAACTAATGAATGTCCGTTCGATATTGAAGGTCACTGTTGTTGTTAAGCGAACCACCGATGTTATACCGTCAATAACTTTGCTTTATTGTCACTTTTCATAACAAATATTAATTTATAACTTTGTTCACTAACACAGTTCAATAGCCAAGAGTATTAGCATTATTTTCATATAAATCAGTATATTGAAAGAACTAGAACGTCACTTTAAACGATTTAATTATATGAGAGCAGACTAAACACGTCTGGTACGTTAAGAAGCGCACCGCCACCCTGATAACATAAAATAAATCTATCTATCTATCTATAACTTCACGCCAAATCCCTTGCGGGGTAGGCAGAGAGAACCGAGCGCCACGTGACTCGATCCTTACATACCTCACTCGCTTCTTTAACATTCATTGCTGTTGGAGCGTATGCTGCAACCAGAAATACTCGCGTGATGCCAAGTTCAATACGAACCCAGAGAAGTCTAGGCCCTACCAAACAGTAATCTCTTACACCAGTGGCTAAGCGAGAGGAGAGTACGATACCTACACCAGCACTGGCATGATCGTCCCGGTCTACCCCAGACCATAGGGCCATCATCCCACCGGGCAGATCATCGGTGTCGCTCCCCTTGCGCTTAGTCTCTGTCACACACAAAGCATCCAAACGTCTATCATTCATTACGTCTATCAGTTCATTCGTCTTATCATTCAATCCACCTCTCACATTCCACGTGCCTATGCGGCACTCGGCTCCCCTCGTCCCGCCGGAATTGGCGCTGCGTGGTGGGTGGCGGCACCCACCGCCGCATGCAGCTAAATTCGCACCGACGGGGGCGCATCGGTGCGCGTCGCCTACGGGGGACGCCCTAATCCGCACGTCGGTGCGCTCTTGGTCCAGAATTGCAATCGACTGATTGGCAGGGGTCGCGAACGAGCACGCTTCTGGCACATGACCGCCTAATAAAATAAATGCTTTTGAAAATCTAGAAACGTCATTTGACAATTTGAGATATCCAATTATATTTCGGTATTTGATTAATATCGTTTACTTATCTTCTTATAAATTTGATTAATATTATACTTCGTGGAATCGGAAATCAGGTCAGCATGAAAACGATGTAGTACAGATTACTGGAAGTCCAACCAATTTTGTATACTTAAAATATTTGTATATTATAAAACATTATAATCCTTACCATCTGATTCTGACAAAACCTGTAAAGTGTGCCAATTATGTACAAATCTTTGTACTAATAATAATAATAAGCAAATAAATAGATGAATATAAAAACCAAGTATTTGATGAAAAATGTCCAAGTTTATGTATAGTCTGCATCGTGACCTTGACCTTGGGCGCGTCGTCAGCCTGCACGTTGGCCAAGTTTACCGGTATTTAGTGGCCTCGGCATCCGCTCTAATAAACCATCGCGTGGGTCGCTCATTATACTAGTTTTACGACCATGTCCACAATAACCCATTGGTTTAGTGGTTAATACGTCGGTATATAGTTAGGGTTCAATAAAATATTTTTATAGTATGCCTATAGACAAACAAATTTTAATTTTATGCCATTAGGCTGACAAACAAGCACGGCCTGTTTGGTAAGCAGTTACCGTAGCATATGAGCACTTGTAACTCCAGGCGTTTCTTTAGCGCGTTACCCTTGTGCGCAATTATGGTCAACACAGACGAAGGCAGAGGGGCGGCGAAGCTACTAATCTGACAACAAAATAAACTCAACCTCATTTAGTATAATATAAGCTATTGGCTGAAACTAGTGCAATGAAAACATGAAGCATGATTCAGGCGTTATTTTGTGAAAGGCAATTTGGTCAATACTTATTTGTTTGCTTCCGCTACCGATTAGTTCATGTGAACTGGTGCCGGCCGGCACCCACCCGCTACCGTTAATAGATGTATGCCGCTGCTCCGGTCGTCTCTGGCTCGGCTACTGCTGTCTACGCGAGTGTTCGCCATCTAAATCATGAACCGCATGCACCCGCCGCCGTTGCTGTCCTGTCTGCTCCGGTCGTCTCTGGCTCGGCTACTGCTGTCTACGCGAGTGTTCGCCATCTAAATCATGAACCGCATGCACCCGCCGCCGTTGCTGTCCTGTCTGCTCCGGTCGTCTCTGGCTCGGCTACTGCTGTCTACGCGAGTGTTCGCCATCTAAATCATGAACCGCATGCACCCGCCGCCGTTGCTGTCCTGTCTGCTCCGGTCGTCTCTGGCTCGGCTACTGCTGTCTACGCGAGTGTTCGCCATCTAAATCATGAACCGCATGCACCCGCCGCCGTTGCTGTCCTGTCTGCTCCGGTCGTCTCTGGCTCGGCTACTGCTGTCTACGCGAGTGTTCGCCATCTAAATCATGAACCGCATGCACCCGCCGCCGTTGCTGTCCTGTCTGCTCCGGTCGTCTCTGGCTCGGCTACTGCTGTCTACGCGAGTGTTCGCCATCTAAATCATGAACCGCATGCACCCGCCGCCGTTGCTGTCCTGTCTGCTCCGGTCGTCTCTTGCTCGGCTACTGCTGTCTACGCGAGTGTTCGCCATCTAAATCATGAACCGCATGCACCCGCCGCCGTTGCTGTCCTGTCTGCTCCGGTCGTCTCTGGCTCGGCTACTGCTGTCTACGCGAGTGTTCGCCATCTAAATCATGAACCGCATGCACCCGCCGCCGTTGCTGTCCTGTCTGCTCCGGTCGTCTCTGGCTCGGCTACTGCTGTCTACGCGAGTGTTCGCCATCTAAATCATGAACCGCATGCACCCGCCGCCGTTGCTGTCCTGTCTGCTCCGGTCGTCTCTGGCTCGGCTACTGCTGTCTACGCGAGTGTTCGCCATCTAAATCATGAACCGTATGCACCCGCCGCCGTTGCTGTCCTGTCTGCTCCGGTCGTCTCTGGCTCGGCTACTGCTGTCTACGCGAGTGTTCGCCATCTAAATCATGAACCGCATGCACCCGCCGCCGTTGCTGTCCTGTCTGCTCCGGTCGTCTCTGGCTCGGCTACTGCTGTCTACGCGAGTGTTCGCCATCTAAATCATGAACCGCATGCACCCGCCGCCGTTGCTGTCCTGTCTGCTCCGGTCATCTCTGGCTCGGCTACTGCTGTCTACGCGAGTGTTCGCCATCTAAATCATGAACCGCATGCACCCGCCGCCGTTGCTGTCCTGTCTGCTCCGGTCGTCTCTGGCTCGGCTACTGCTGTCTACGCGAGTGTTCGCCATCTAAATCATGAACCGCATGCACCCGCCGCCGTTGCTGTCCTGTCTGCTCCGGTCGTCTCTGCCACACGTGTTTCGCCATCACGCCATTGATCTGCGCTGACCTTATGCAATAAACATAAATATTTCGAAGATAAAAAAGTACCTAGCGTTAATGGTAAATAAATGAACGATTTTTTGACGAGATCGGTGGTGCAGTGGTTAATAATTCTACTTTGACACCAACGCTCGAGAGTTCGATTCTCACATAGGACAAACATTTGTGTGGATGAAAATCTCTATCTCAATCTGGTTGTTTATAGACTATCGTACATAGTCTATTACTTTGAATGGGTACTTCTTCTCGGAAACGGCTCTAATTATTTGAATAAAATTTTGTATATGTATAAGGTTTGGCTTTTTAAGTCTGTGTATCTTTACCAAAACAATGCGATCTTACACAAAAAATATAAGGAACGCCAGGCTACAAGTTGGCACTTAAACCAAACTGCTCAGAATGCTTCAAGTTAGGTAAAGGCTCCGAGAAGGAACTGCGTTAGCAGCAGATGTGTAAAACTAAACTAACTCATAAAAGTGGCCTCTCCATATTTAAACGAATTAATACGCCAAATTTTGTTTTACGTTATCGAAAATCTAAATTTAGGATATGAGTAGCTGTTAACTAATTTGTAACCGTCACGTTAGACCTTGAGGTTAAAGTTACTTAACTACGACCGAGGCAGTTACGTCTAAACTTGGGTTCTAAGTTAATTTTGCTTCCGCTGTGTTGTACCGCTGCGAGGTCTCGCTTTGTCTCTAAGGTCTAAGATCAATGGCTTTGCGACCTAAATCTTTAGTTATTTATAGTATGTTTATTTGTTTGTACCAACAAGCTTACGACTCACTTGTAAAGTAATCATGGAATTTTGACGAGTTAAGAGGGTGTACAAGTAAGCAAAATTTTAATTATTGAATATTGTGGCCACTTATAGCAATAATCAAAATTGTGACTAATTGTACATAAATAATAAAAACAGAATATATCTCAAAAAACATAAATATGGTTCTAGAGTGTTGAGTGTTTTTTGGAATTGATCTTAAATGCAGCGTTACTAATAAAACCTAAAAGAGGGCACCACTTAGCCCCCACTTTAAGCCCCCACTTAATAACGCTACTTTGACACCAACACACTTAGGTTGGATTCCCATATAGGACAAACGTTTGTATGTATGAACATAACTGATTATCTTGGTCTAGATATTTTAAGAGGGGTAGGGAGGGTGAATCAAAGCAAGTAAACGTCTGGGGAAGTACCTACCTCCAAGTCACAGAAAACCGCAGCCAAATAACAACTACTTGGTGGTTGGTGGACTGGACGGTTGTTGTGTTTCTGCGTGTGAATGTGGTCACCAGTAAGCTCCTAAAGAGTTGCTGGGTTATCAGCAAAGGCGACATCGCGCGAGTGATACTTAACTTATTTCATAGCGACTCCTTAGGAGGTTACTGGTGACTAGAGAGTTGTTATTTGGCTGCGATTTTCTGTGAGGTGGAGGTACTTCCCCAGACGAGCTGCTTTGTTGTAGCTACCTCTCTTAAAAACACCCAGACCAACACAAACAGGCATGTTCATGCACACGATTTTTTATCCTGTGTGGAAATCGAACCCGAGAGCGTCGATGTCAAAGTCGCGTTATTAACCGCTGGGCCATCGAGATCGTCGAAATATTATTCAATAGTTCGCCATTTAATAAAATAATATTTAAAAGCTCTTGAGTAACGAACGATACTCGCTGCATGCTTAAATGCAATAAAAAATCCAACCAAACATGTTACTGTGAACATGTTGTTATACAGAAATGTAGTATACGTTGTAAGCGATAGAGTTTAAAGTTATTTGTAGTAAAAGTTTGCCTGAAAAGTCCAGACGGGTCAGACTGGAATGCAAAATGGCAGATAAATAAGGAATGCAATCCACTATCTGTAGTGTTAGACATAAAGGTGTGCGCGTATTTGTCAGTATTTTGTGTTGGTGAAGCAAAATTGAGCGTTATAATATTTCCTTTATAGGAATGACGGCGTCCCCGGTTTAAGTCTAAGGATTTGGCGAATATACTGAACTGTTTGATGAGCTCGGTGGCGCCGCGGTTATTAACGCAACTTTGACACCAACGCTCGTGGGTTCGATTCCCGCACAGGATAAAGATTTGTGTGCGTGAACATGTCCGTTTGTCTTGGTCTGGGTGTTTTAAGAGAGATATGGCGCATCAAAGCAATCCGTCTAGGGAAGTACCTCCAAATTGATAGTTATTACCAGCGTTCATAGGCTACGGTAACCACTTTACATCAGGTGGAACGTATGCTTGTAAGCCTCCCGACATTGTATAAAAAATTGAATGAAGCAACTACCGTCTGGATATCAGAGAGAGAACAAGACTTGTCTTAATCTTTTTAAAATATAATTTTGGAGACGTTCAGGTCCTGGTCCTTCACCTGACGACATTTTCCATCACCACCGAGCATAGTAAATACATTTTTTTTATTTTATATAACGTCGAGAGGCATTCAAGCATACGGCCAACCTGATGTAAAGCAGTTACCGTAACCTATTATTGCTTGTAATAAATTAAGTATCACTCGCGCGATGCCTCCTCTGCTGCTTACACAGCAACTTCTTAGGAGCTTACTGCTGACCTCACTCACACACAGGAACACAACAACCCTCTAGGGAGCAGTTATTTGGCTGCGGTTTTCTGTGAGGTGGGGGTACTTCCCCAGACGGGCTGCTTTGATGCGCCCTACCTCTCCTAAAACATCCAGACCAAGACAAACAAACGTGTTCATGCACACAAATATTTGCCTTGTGTGGGAATCGAACCCACGAGCATTGGTGTCAAAGTCGCGTCATTCACGACTGAGCCACCGAGCTCGTCAAACGTAGTACTACAAGTTCATTAGAATTCGAACTAAGATCAGTCGCTTAACAGGCTATCCTGTCCACTATACTATCACTACCCGAATGGGTTTTATTTTTATTATATAATATTTAATGTATGTACGTACTTATTACAGCATTTCTTAGTATCTTCTTAACTTATTATCAATGTGTGCACACCCTTACTGCATGCATAATGCACTGGAGATACGATGCTAATTTTAGCTCTGAGATAGTTTTCTTGTCGTAGGCATTGAGATTATGTTACATGCTTGGCTTCTTTTTTTAACTAAAAGCGTCATAATGTCGTAATACGAGTAGTGTCAAATATAATTAATTGGTTAAACTTGATTTGATTATTTGATTTGAATCACTGTAATAATCTACTCATCAAATTGGCTTCATATTAAAATCTTCATACAAGACGCAATTTCTGAATCACGCAAACAAAACATTTCATTTATTATACATACATATAGTCTGAGTTATTCGAAAACAATCCGGTGAAAAAAAAAGAAAAAAAAACTGCGTTGTCCCTTTCCCTGTGGCGATCGCTTTATTTGAATCCTTAAAAACCTCCCGGCTAAAGGGAGTCCCAGGTGGTGTTTTAGTCAGCAAGAATCTAACATAAACTTTTCGGCCTTCCGAACAATGATGATAAATGAACAATGATCTGATGCAAGATTTCACCACCTCCCTCCCATATGTCCCATAAACTAAACTAAACTAAACTCATCTGTAAGGCATACCTCGTAAACTATACGTTGTTAACAATTTATGTATGTATGTCTATCTTCACGCCAGGTCCTTTGCGGGGTAGGCAGAGAGAACCGAGCGCCATAAGACGCGGTCCTTACAGACTCCACTCGCTTCTCTAACATTCATAGCTCTTTTCATGCACGCTCGCCGGTTCCTGGAGCTCCTGACATCACAATGTTAACAAATGAAGTATTATTAGCTTGCTGTTCAGCTAGTTATATGCTATATGACGTCGTAGTAAATCCAACATGGCATCTTGCGGCAGCCATGAGTATAATAAATATAATAAAATAATATAGCGTCTTTGGCGTCTAATGAAAGGTTTCAGTGAATACATTCTGATAATATATACATAATTACAGAAAAAAAGATATATAACGACATTTGACCAGCTCAGTGGTGCAATGGTTATTGACACTATTTTCATTTTGGCACCAAGGTTCTAGGGTTAAATTAACACACAGGACAAACATTTGTGTGCACGAGCATGTCTGTTTGTCCCGCCAGGGGTAGTACTCAGCCTCACAGAAAACCGCAGCCAAATAACAACTCTCTGGAGGGTTGTTCCGTTCTGCGAGTGAGTGAGGTCACCATGAAACTCCGAAGGAGTTACTGTATTAGCAGCAGAGGTGGCATCGCGTGAGTGATACTTAATGTGTTGCAAAATAGGCTACGGTAAATGCTCTACATCAGATGAGCCGTATGCTTGTCTATCTCCCGATGTCATATAAAATATATATTATAAATGATAAACAATTAAAAATATAATATTAGATTCCTTCTTCCTAGCATTTTCAAATTCATTAGAATTGACGGGGTCCGCTACCTAAGACTAAAGATTTGGCGAAGATACTATAATATTTTACATGGAGCGACTGGTGTCAGACCTCCACAACCCAGAGGAAAACCAGACCTTCCTTAAATTAGGTCGCACGTGTTTCAAAATATAAATTCTTGGACTTGTGGATGTCCTCGCGACTTTTTAACTACCTACAAAACTAAACTACTAATTAAAGTAAAGCCTGGAAGGTTGCTGTATTCTTGCGAGCTAGAGGTTAACCAATAGGTTCCCAAGGGTAGCTACAAGAGTTTATAGACTGCGGCAACCGCTTTAGATCAGGTGAGACGTACGCTTGTATGCTTCCCGACGTTGTATAAACAATATGTATGTGGCAGCGCCGGCGCCGGCAGCAGCGCTTTTTTGCCGTCGTTGACGGCTATGTCAATGTTATTACCGGGTTTCCCTGACGCCGACCGTGTTCAGTGCTGGCAGCCGAAGAGTAAATTAATCATAGCTAGGCGGATAGCTCGCGGGCTGCGCAGTGGGTCTCGAGGCTGTGGCTCTTTACGTGGGCTGGCTCCCAAGGCAAACCACGTAATTTGTGGTTCCATACCTAAAGTATAAATGGAAGAAAATAGGTCGCTTAAGTGCATAGTGCAAATCTGTCAGTTATTAACAGGTTATCTCATATAGTATTGAAAGTGTGAAACGTACAAATATGTTCTAAAGTTTTTTTTTAACATTTATTTATTTATCAACAGTGGCATCTATTATTACGGGTTACAAACCCAAAACAATAGAGTAATACCCTTTTAAGTCTACGTATAACTAATAATATTTACTGCTACCTTTGTAAATTCACTCAGACAACTAATGAATTGTGTGAGTGAATTTACATTTGATTGATGTTATTAGAATGGGTCATTATATTAAAAATATATATTCGTGTAGGATATCCATCGATGTATAGGATATCAAATGAAAGAGCTTAATACGCACAAGCAAGAGTAAAAACAATCTTAAACATTAAATAGAAAATTCAATATGGATTAGCCAGGTTTAGAGTAACTCTACCTTAGTAGATCATCTCTACCCTCTTCCCTTTTTCCTTCTCCATGGCAAAAATTGAAAATATCTTTTCCTTAACGTACGTACGGAACCTTAAGAGTGGGAGTAGCACTTGAATGGTTTTTTTATATTCATTTTTTGTATACTATAACGCTAAGAAGAAGTTACAAATTAATCTCTCTATTAATTCTATATATTTAGGTACTACAATAAACAAACGTGCAGAATACGTTACTGTGGGGTCTTAATAGGACTGCGTAATTGAAACCGACTATAGAGTGTTCTAGTGGTGCTCTCATTTCACACGTGACGTCACCTTCAAGGTTAGGGCATTACGTAAACGAAAACATAAAAACAGTGAGATCATATCCGACGTACGAAACAAATGAAAATAATCATTGTGCTGTACAGTTATAGTGTATTTTCGTCTGGACGCTTTCAGTTGAATATTTTGCATATTTGAATTAGTAATAAAATGCGTTTAATCACACTTTATGATTGTTTGGCTCAATATATAATATGCAGGGAAACGACACAACACGATATGTCGTCGATGTCAAATATACAGCTCAAGCAATTCAGCTGTTCAGTAAATATGAATGAATGTACGGCAGGCCTTCATCATCACAGCCTGTATCCACGTCCACTGCCAAACGTAGGCCTCCCCTCTAGATCTATTCGTCTAGATCCTGTGCCACTTGCATCCATCGACTCCCTATAAACCTGGTCGTCATCCACACTGCGTGTAGGGGCCGTTCGGTTATTACGTAAGCACTAGGGGGGGTCAGCAGTAATTATTTACTTTTTTACACATATGACAACCCACACATTGTCTATGCTTGAAAAAGAAATGCATTTTCGGGGATTCCTACAAATAATGAATACGTTTAGGCACTGGCTTAGATCTAAGTAGGGGAATTACCGCGCGCTATTCACTTATCAAAATTTTCCGTCAATTTATTGTTTTCTTTCGATATCATACGATTAACGATTTGACGTGTTGTAAGCAAAGCATGTTAATGTTTGTGTTACCGTTGATCCACTTTCGCCAAAGTTGAATTGTTCAAGATGTCGTATCAAATAGACAAATCCAAGTTGTACCTAAAATTGTTCGAAAGTTTTACAAACATCCAATGTCATAGAAAACTTAGAATCATGGATTCGGGTATCATGGACTGAAGACTGTTAATTGGAATTAATATGTATACCAAAAATTTAAAAGAAGTTTGTTTATTACTTAAGATTATAATATTTGTAACTTACTCTATGTTGAATACCGTGTAGATAAAATCTATTTAAATGAATATTCTGTGCGTTAGTCCTCTATTCCAAACCTATTCCTTATTTCTAGACTTATAATTGCTGCTCATGAATCAATCAATTGTACCAATGTTTACGTAAGCATAGGGGGTAGGGGTAAGAGCTTTGCTTGCTTTTGCTGACGAGGGGGAGGGGTGGGTTCATAATTGTAAAAAATGTGCTTACGTAATATTTGAACGGCCCCGTACCAGTAAGGGGACGCCACTCGAGACGAGACGCCTTTCTTCCCCAGCAGTTGTCGGTTTTACGAACTACATGGTCGGCCCACTGCCACTTCCGCTTGATTATCCTGTCACCTATGTCGGTTACCTTAGTTCTACTGCGGATATCATCATTTCTGATTCTATCACGCAAATAAATCTATAGCACGCTGAGCGACCTTGAGCTTTCCCATACGGCCCGCAGTGAAGGGCCACGTCTCAGTTCCGTATGTCATCACTGGCAACACACACTGTTCGAAGACCTTGCTCTTCAGGGGTTGAGGTATTTTGGACGAGAAGATGTGTCGAAGTTTCCCGAACGCTGCCCAGCCCAGTTGGATCCGTCTGTTGTCTGTTACCTTTTTTTATATTAGAGGGGGGGGGGGGCAGACGATCATGTTTGTCACCTGGTTAGTGGTCACCACCGACCATTGACATCAGCAACACCAAAGGGTCACTGATCCGTTGCCAGCCTTTTTAGGGAAACATAGGCTCTTTTCTTGAAGGCACCACGTATTTGTTCGGGGACACCGCTGAGGGTAATTTATTCCACAATTTCATCGTACGTGGTTGAAAATGCCTCAAAAAGCATACTGTAGTGGATTGCCTCTCATCAAGATGGTGAGGGTGAAATTTAAGTTTACTAACCTAACACCCGTAAGACCCTGAAGGCCTTGGAAGGAAAAAGTAAAATGAAATTGCTATCTTTTGTAATGTTTATTTATTTATTTGTTCACGCCAAGACCTTCGCGGGGTAGGCAGAGAGATCCCAGCACCATATGACGCGGTCCTTACACACATCACTCGCCTCTTTCATTTTCAGCTTTTTCATACGCGTTTTCATGTTTGTCTGAAGTCGCATTTATTAACACAATTTTTGTAATTTAATTTCCATAAACTTGAACATATGTATTTATGTTTGTATATCTTCACGTCAGGTCCCTTGAGGGATATACATAGAGAATATGTTTACCCCGCAGCGCCATAAGACGAGGTCCTTACACACCTAGCTCGATTCTTTAACATTCATAGCTCTTTTATGCATGTTCGTATGTTTCTAGAGCTCCTGATGTCACCTTCTGATAAAACACGAGCAATGTGGTTATGGTATTTATTTATGGAAAAGGGACACCAACAGTAAACATACATCACATTGGTTATGACATTGTACAAACATAATTCTTATATAATACCTATTACAGGCGTATATAGCATTTATATTATTTGGGTATTTCGCTTACATCAATAAATAATACATAAATAACAATAAATGGTAGATGGGTCCTGGTCATCCTCGGCTTCTGCTTCCTTTCACTATCACACTGTATATCTTTTTCGACTTTTTTTTTATCCTGCTTTCTTTCTACATGTCCGAACTAACAGAGTATGTCTTTTCTTTTCTTAACACTAATACTCTTTACCCGCGACGCGACGGTATCGGAGGCGGTATATGCGTTTGGAGTAAGAGGTGTTTTATTTGTGTGTCTGTTATTTTTTCTCGAAAACTACTGAACCGATTTTGATTTTTTTTTTGTTTTAAAGGTGACATGATCGGGAGTGTCCTTAGCTACGATTTAAGCAAATCTGTTCAGCCGTTTTTTTACGTCGGGGTTTTTTTTTTAAATTCGGTTTATAGAACTTTATTTCTCATTAAGACAATTGTCACTTACATGAGAACAATATTTTATAAATATTAGTAAAATATTATAACAATTATTTATCTCGGTGTGGGTAAGAGAATAATAAAATGTTAGTATTGTTACGGTCGTTCTTAAATTTGTACGTGCATTATATATAAAACGGATTTTATTTTAAGATCAACTCTCTTTCTTACATCATCATTGGAATATGCGCTCAGCAAGTGTTATGCCACAAATTTTGCCGCAATGCTAGTAATACATTAAGTATCACTGGCTTAATGTCCTAACTCCTCAGGAGCTTACTAGTGACCTCACTCACACGTACGAACATAACAACCCTCTAGGGAGTTGTAATTTGGCTACAGTTTTCTGTGAGGTGGAGGTATTTCCTCATGTGGCCTGCACTGATGCGCCCTACCTCTCTTAAAACACCCAGACCAAGACAAACAGACATGTTCATGCACACAAATGTTTGTCTTGTGTGGGACTCGAACCCACGAGCGTTGGTGTCAAAGTTGCGTCATTCATGACTGAGCCACCAAGCTCGTCAAATATATATCGTATTCGTATGATTTTTCTGTCTATCCGATATTATGCGGGCGTATGGTGGGTAGTTGTGCAATGAGAAATACAATGCAATTCGTATGACTCTATAATTTTAAATCAACACTTGTAATCAATGTTCAGGAAAATACGAAACGAGAGCACAGTCCCAAGACGTCGTCACTTGCCGCCGTTTGCACTAACTCTCCCTTTCTCCCAGTGGTGACCTCTTGACTCTACCAAAGTGCGCCACCGCTGCACCATTCGCGCGCTTCCGTTTCGTTTTAAACATCCATACTCACGACCGGATGCGATATATATACCTATATATATATATATGTTAAGTTATCCACCTTCTAAAATTCGGCCAAACTTCAGTGTGTCGACCATGTATGAATAAGTTCTCAATAAAAAACTTAAATATTATATTAAAAGTTATTTATTACGTTAATTATTAGGTTAAAATTTAAATGTCATGTTATTTCAAAAGCGTAACTACAGATCACGCCATTGACCCAAATAATCTGATTATACCCTAAACACGATGTCCATAGGCTCCGCCGCCTCGGTCGTAATTGCTATAATTTGTACAAGCAACCAGTCAAGGATGGTTCACGAACTTGAACCAGTTATTTTATACAACGTCAAGTGCCACACAAGCACGAACCATTTTTAGCACACATGATGTAAAGCGCTTACCGTAGCTTATGAACGCTTGCAATACATTAAGTTACACTCTGCTGCGAACACAGCAACTCCTTAGGAGTTCACTGGGGATCTCACTCTCTCGGTGGAATACAATAACGCTCCAGGGTATTGCTATTTGTCTGCAGTTTTCTGTGAGATAGAAGTACCTTCACAGACGGGCTGCTTTTGATCTGCCCTACCTCTTTTAAAATTACGGAATGCCGAGCTCCTGGCAGAGGTTTGCCAAAGAAGGGGTGAATAGGTGACAGGATCGGCAACGCTCGATTGTCGCCCTTGGTTTTGCAAGTTCATAAGGCTAAGGTAACTGTAAGTAAGCTCCTCAGGAGTTACTGTGTTAGCGTCAGAGGTGGCATGGCACGAGAATATTTAATATATTGCAATCTTTTATGTGCTACGGTAATCGCTTTGGATCAGGTGAGCCGTATGCTTGCATCCCTTCGGACGTTGTATTATAAAAAAAACTGCTTACCATCAGGCGAGCAGTACGCTTGTTTACCACTCAAGCGATATAGGAAAATCATACATTTTTACATAGATCTGAAAGAGAGCGTCGGTGTTAAAATAAGAAGAGGCATGCTCCGTTGGTTCGGACATGTAGAAATAATGCGGGATGAAAGAATGACGAAGCAGATATACAATCCAAAAATGGAAGGATGTAGGAGCCGAGGAAGGCCAAGACTTACCTACCATGACCAAATTGGTCGTGTTCTATCAGAAGGTGATCTCAGGAGCCTTAGAAGCCGACGAGCGTGCATGAGAAGAGCAATGAATGTTAAAGAAGCGAGTGAGATATGTAAGGACCGAGTCACGTGGCGCTCGGTTCTCTCTGCCTACCCCGTAAGGGATATGGTGTGAAGTTTTAGATAAATCGATACTTATTTTAGCCAGTTTGTATTAAGGTGACAGAGAATCTATTAGTAACCGAAGCACAGACGCTGGCGGGCATTGAAACCGTCATGCAGGGTAATACCCAAAAACCACAAGTATGTCAGGGCTCAAGAAAAAGGTATAACAAAGCCAATTTATTGTATGGACTTTAGTCTATGATACTTGTAAAGAGTCATTCTAACCGAACACGAAAGGTTAAGCAGCGTTGATAATGACCTGTCTATGGATGGGTCGTGGAGTCGTCAATACTGGCTCGACAGTCGACAGATGTTGCAGATGACGTGTGGCTTGAAAACACTGGCCTCCGCCAGTCCCTAGTTGAGCAGTGTGGTGGAGTATGCTTTAAACCACTTCGGTTGAAGGGAGACCCGTATCCCTGCATTTGGATGAGTTTGAGCTAGTTTGGTAGTAGTAGATAAATGCTACCCTTTTGTTGTAACCTAACTAGGGGAGCTGGGCCTGCGGCGCATTGGCAGAGCTGCTTTTGCACAATAAGTAAATAACAGCAAGCTGCGTAAGCAGAGCTGCTAACCCTAACCGGCGATAGTGATCGTGTTGTTGTTTTTCAGTGGTCGCCATACGCGCTCCAATTGACTTTGTATTGGAACGGTTTTTGGGGCAATAACATCACTTATCGATATCCTTTATTGAGCTAATCGAAATTTAATCTATTTTAGAGGAATCTACAATACTTAAGGTACATTCACGTCGAACAATCAGCTCTCTAGCTTCAAAACTGAAAGAGTACTACGTGTAACAGTCGAAAACCGCAAAACTGCAAAAAAGACAATTTTCTCGGTTATAAAGCTTCGCTGGCTAACGCAGCTCTGCAAATATATCCCGAACGAAATCAAAGTAATTATTTAGAGCACATTATAAAACCAGTTGAGAATGCGCAAGCTTGCATTGCCAGAGGAACACCTGGCTCGTCAATTATATATGAATTAAAAATTGTTTTTTTTTATTTGTCGGCCATTTTGACCATGTTCCTTAAGAGATAGCAACGGTGTTCCTGAACATTCCTATTCTACTTTTTTATGCTGAATCCGAATCTGAAGTCAAAATTTGAATATTCGAAATAAAACGCACTCACAGACTAACGCACACACAGACAAACATATAGATTTCATATAGGAACGGTGTTCCTGAACATTTTGATGATGACAGATGTTTCTTTCGAGCATTATCAAATCTATTGCGTTGGTCTGAAAGATAGTGCCGGTATTAAAATGAGAAGAGGCGTGCTCCTTTGGTACGGACATGTAGAAAGAATGCACGAAGAAAGAATTACGAAATATATATACAACGCGAAAGTAGAAGGATGTAGTAGTCGAAGAAGGCCAAGACTCACCTACTATGTACCAAATTGATCGTGTTTTATCAGAATGAAGCGTGCATGAGAAAAGCAATGAATGTTAAAGAAGCGAGTGACATGTGTGAGGACCGAGTCATGTGGCGCTCGGTCTTATAACAAACGAAATCCAACAAAAACGTAACTTGTTAAATATGTTGCCAAGACCCACAATCGAACCTGTTGATTCCAATTGGCCATTATTTCCGTGGTAGTTCTTGTGGTTTTTTTTATACTACGTCGGGAGGCGTACAAGCATACGGTCTACCTGATGTAAAGCGGGTACCGTAGTATTAACTATCACTCGCGCGATGCCTCCTCTGCTGCTTACACAGCAACTCCTTGGAAGCTTATTGGTGACCTCACTCACACGCAGGAACACAACAACCCTCTAGGGAGTTGTTATTTGGCTGCGGTTTCCTGTGAGGTGGAGGTACTTCCACAGACGGACTGCTTTGATGCGCCCAACCTCTCTTAAAACATCCAGACTAAGACAAACAGACATGTTCATGCGCACAAATGTTTGCCGTGTGGGAATCGAACCCACGAGCGTTGGTGTCAATATTGCGTCATTCACGACTCAGCCACCGAGCTCGTCATGTGGTTCACGTAACATGGCACCGGCCGCGCCAGCCGCCGGCCGCCAAGACACTGCAAGGTTGTCGTACTGAAACTAATTGACCGGAACAAGTGGAACGGATTGAATGGAATCAGAACTATTCTATTGTACACACTGATACAATGAGAACGCTGATAACCTAGTGGATAACGAGCATGTTAACCGATTGATCCCCGATACAAGTCCCTGTCTGGGCTGGGTACCGTTATGCTCGTGTGTTTTTTTTATACAACATCGGGAAGCAAACAAGCATACGGCCCACCTGATGTGAAGCGGTTACCGTAGTCGAAGAACTTGTAATACATTGAATTAAACAATTTTTAACGGAGGTATCGCGTGTTTTATTTATTTTGTTGAACCTGACGTTTCGAACGCTTTGCAGCGTCCGTGGTCGCAGGAAGACTAAGGTGATATTTGTCTTACATTAGTTATTCAATTATTACATCTACCGACATGGATGGATTAATTATATATGTTCCGATTCACACAAAAATCGCTCAAAAATTGTTTAATTCAATGTGTAACAATCGCGAAAACCTAAGACAAACTTGTAATACAAGCACCGCTCGCCGACGGCGGTGAGTTCACCCTCACACGCTTGAACCGCAATGGTCGCGTACGGTGCGGTTCCAGAGAAGTTTTCTTCCGAGAACACTCAAGCTGTGGAATGAGCTCCCAGCCGAGGTTTTTCCAAGGGAGCATGGAGTTCTTCAAGAAATGCGTGAAGAGGTTTTAGAGGGTCGGCAACGCATGAGTGACGCCCCTGGTGTTGCAAATGTCCATAGGCTACGGTGACTGTTTAACATCAGGCAGGCCGTATGCTTGATTGCCACCTTAGTGGTATAATAAAAAATAAAAAACATTAAGTATTAGCTCTCGAGATGTCATCTCTGCCGTAAACACAGCAACTCCTTAGGAGCTTACTGGTGACCTCGCTCATTTGTTATTTGGCTGCTTTCCGTGAGGTGGAGGTACTTCCCCTGACGGACTGCTTTGGCCGCACCTCTCTTAGAAACACTCAGACCAAGATAAATGGTTTTTCCGGTGTGAGAATCGAACCCACGGGCGTCTGCGTCAAAGCGGCCTTACAGAATTCGTCAAGGTGGACTGTATAATCATTTGCCTCCTAACGTGGCCAAAATATACCTGAGAGACATTTCTGCAGACGACAGTAACCGGTCCCAGGCAGACAGCGTACTTGTTTACCGTCCGAGTGGTATAAACGTAGGTAATGTAGGTATAGCGCACGATCTCGTCCGGCAGAGCGCGCGCGAGCCAAGGTCGCATTAGATCATCGTATTGTGGTCAGTTGTCCGTCTGTCACAACACAATCACAAGGCTCGCGTCGCCAGTGGTGGGGACAGAAAGGCTTCGCGCTCGATGGGAACATATATTTTATACTAGCAGAAGCCCGCGGCTTCACACGCATGAGATTTGGGCTTTTAGTAGCCTTTATTTCTCTGTTATCATGAAATTGTTTCGTTTAAAAAAAAAAACCCAAAATTCAGGATCGTAAATGCAACCATAGTGCGATTAAATTTTCGTACAGCGCCATCTATTGACCTTTACAGGAGGCAATGTATATGTGCTTTATTTATATTACATAAAAAATCCGTAGTTATTTTACGTTACAAAAAATACGTATTCTATGAAAATAATAAAAATAAAATTGCAAAGTCCCCCGAAGGGGAAGATATTTCCCCCTAATTTTAACAGTTTTTCATTTTTTACGCAGAAACCCTAAATATTTACGGCATAATAAATACCCTATATTTTGCTCTGAACAGTCCTCTACCTACCAGTGAAAGTCCCGTTAAAATCGGTTCAGCCATTTCGAAGATTAGCCCGGACAAACAAACAGACAGACAGACAAAAAGTTAAAAATGCGAATTTAGACTTTGGTTACGTGAAAATAATAATATGAGCTTACGATAAAGGCTGTATTTTGAAATCACAGACAGACACTTCAATTTTATTTATATGTATAGATGTATAGATTAGCCCTCGCGACGTCACCTCTGCCCTAAACACATCAACTCCTCAGGAGCTTACTGGTACGCAGGAACGACCTCACTCGTACGCAGGAACACAACACCCCTCCAGGGACTTACTTGGCTGCGGTATTTCTGAGAGGGAAGTTTTATGGGGAAGTACCTCCACCTCACAGGAAACCGCAGCCAAATAACAACTACTTAGAGGATTGTTGTGTTGCTGCGTGTGAGCGAGGTCACCATTAAGCTCCCAAGGAGTTGCCGTGTCAGCAGCAGAGGTAGCATCGTGATACTTAATGTGTTTCACGCGTTTATAGGCCAAAGTGGCGGCTTTACATCAGGTGGATCGTATGGCTCTATGCGTCCCGATGTTGTATAAAAAAAGATTAGGTACGTGCGAGTGAGTCTGTATCGAAGGTGTGTAAAAAGCGCGGATCTGTGCCAAGGCCGCTTGTCGTCCGTTCGCAAGCTGTTAAGATCAGCTATTTATATTAATTTTGACATCTGATTTCAAGAAATCGCAGTTTGACGGGCGTCGCGAATCTCTCGCTGAATTTCTAAATTTAACTGGTTCTCGCATGGTTTAGGTTACGTTAGGTATTAAAGTACCTATCCTTTTTTTTAAGGACAACGTCGGTTCACCTGATGACCTGACTCGCGCGATGCCACCTCTGCTGCTAATAAAGCAACCTCGCTCGCACGCAGGAACACAACAACCCAACAACAACTCAGTTTTTGCGCGCTAGTACGACATCTACCTCTTTTTAATACAATATCATTGGTTTAGACCAAACTGCACCACGCTGCTCAAGTGTGGATTGGCGGAGGCCAGTGTTCAAGCCGCCCGAGGGCCACTGACTTAGTTTAACGACTGTCATCTATCGACAACAGCCGGGAGCGACGGCTTAACGTGCTCTCCGAAGCACGGAGAAACTCGAGATAAACCAATCCATAGACAGGCTGCGGTCGACGTTGCTTAACCTGCGCGTTTACTTAGAATCACACGCGCAACGACGCCACCGAGCTCTCTTAAACGTGTCTATCAACATATATATGTATATCTATATGACGTAACTTGTCGAGATTTCATCTATGCAAATGAACATATGAAACATGGTGTTTAATTCGTTGTTCACACAACTTGTAACGCCGACCTTGGACTTGTCTCGAAGTCAAGGTGAGGATTGTTATGCAGTACATTAGCGTGGTCTGCCAGAGCATCTAGCCATTTCTGTGGGATCATTGGTTATCTATAACACGCCTAGTCCCTTTCGGGGTAGGCAGAGAGAACCGAGCATCCCAGGACTCGGTCCTTACACCCTCACTCCTTCATAGCTCTTTTCATGCACGCTCGCCAATCCCTTTTTTTTATACATCCACCTGATGTAAAGCGGTTACCGTAGCTTGTGACCGGTTACAATACTCGCGCGATGCTACCTCTGCTGCTAACACAGCAAGTCCTTAGTGTCTTACCGGTGACCTCAGTCACGCGCAGAAACACAACCCTCTAGGGAGTTGTTACTTGGCTGCGGTTTTCTGTGAGGTGAAAATACTTCCCTAGACGAGCTGCTTTGCTGAACCTTACCCCTCTTTAATGCTATATGCTTACTTTCGTTCTATATCTATCGTAACAAGCTCTTGCATATGATGTATATAATTTAGTACATGAATCATGTATCGATAGCCCAGTGGATAAGGAATCGGCCTATTGAGCAACAGGTCCCAGGTTCGAATCCTAGCATGTACCACTAAATTCGTGCTTTTGGATTTACGTACATATTTATAATCATCACTTGCTCGGCGGTGATGGAAATCATCATGAGGAAACCCGCACGCCCAAAAAAATATATTTCGATAAACGTGTGACCTAACCAAAGACTTCTATGTATACTACGACCTAACCTAAGAAAGATCTGTTTTTCCCTCTGCGTTGTCGAGGTCTGACGGCAATCGCTCCATTTAAAAATCTGTATCGTCGCCAAATCCTTTGGCTTAGGTAGCGGACCCCGCCAATCCTAGAGTACAAAGAATCTTATAGTCGTGTGGCGCTCGTCTCTCTCTGCACACCCCGCAAGGGATTTGGAGTGAATTATAGATAGATAGTACACAGGATCTACTTGTCCAAGGTCACCTCCGTGCGAACAGACCCTAAATTCCGTACAGAGCTGGAATGTGCAAATTGCCAAGGTAATTAAGCCAATGGCGCCTCCCGGTCAATGCCAAGTGACGTCACCCGGACCAATGGCTGGCGACAATACACAATCGAGGTGCATAATTGACTTTTTTATAACAAGAGTATACTCCATGTTATGTAAATGTGAGGGGCCCGTTGGCGTACTTGTGCGAGTCACTCACGAACACGCAAATTAAGCAACGTTGGCTGCAGTCCGTCTATAGATGGGATTTTGTATCTTGACGTGCTCCGTGCTTCACGTCGAGCTCCACATTTGAACACCGTGACGGAGTAAGCTTTTTAAACCCTTTCGTTTAAGGGAGCACCTACCCTTGCAGTAGAATTGCGTTAACGGTAAGCTTTCAGAAAATCACAGATAAATAACGACTCCCTGGGGGATGGTTGTGTACAGGTAATGAATATAAAGCCCGTCACAGACGTAACTATAATATCACTGAAGATAACGTGCTATCTCGCTCCATAAGTATGGAACAAAATGTTATGAGACAGGAAAAGTAGAGAATTACCATGTTTCATATATTTAGAGAGAGAGAGAGAGAATGCATATTATCGTGTGATAATTATAGCTGCCCCTGCTGACGGGCTTGGCAGTTCCAACTTGCATCGGAGGACTTGAAATTTACCTTTTTAGGGTTCCGTACCCAAAGGGTAAAAACGGAACCCTATTACTGAGGCTCCGCTGTCCGTCCGTCCGTCCGTCCGTCCGTCCGTCCGTCCGTCCGTCCGTCCGTCTGTCACCAGGCTGTATCTCATGAACCGTGATAGTTAGACAGTTGAAATTTTCACAGATGATGTATTTCTGTTGCCGCTATAACAACAAATACTAAAAAATAGAATAAAATAAATATTTAAGGGGGCTCCCATACAACAAACGTGATTTTTTGCCGTTTTTATAGATAATGGTACGGAACCCTTCGTGCGCGAGTCCGACTCGCACTTGGCCGATTTTTTTAGGGTTCCGTACCCAAAGGGTAAAACGGAACCCTATTACTGAGACTTCGCTGTCCGTCCGTCCGTCCGTCCGTCTGTCACCAGGCTGTATCTAACGAACCGTGATAGTTAGACAGTTGAAATTTTCACAGATGATGTATTTCTGTTGCCGCTATAACAACAAATACTAAAATATAGAATAACATAAATATTTAAGGGGGCTCCCATACAATAAACGTGATATTTTTGCTCGTTTTTGCTCGATATTGATAACGGCAACAGGTAGACGCTTGAAATATTCACAGAATATTTAGTTATATATTCACTTTAAGAATAAATAATTAAATTAAAATAAAACAAATATTTAAGGGGGGCTCCCATACAACAAACGTGATTTTTTTGCCGTTTTTATAGATAGTGGTACGGAACCCTTCGTGCGCGAGTCCGACTCGCACTTGGCCGATTTTTATTTATACAACGTTGGAAGGCATACAAGCATACAGCCCACCTGATATAAAGCGGTCACCGTAGCCTATAAATCCTTGCAATATAATAAGTATTACTTACGCGATGCCACCTCTACTGTTAACACAGCAACTCTTAAGGAGCTTACTGATAACCTCACTCACACGCAAGGAACGCAACAAAAACACCCCCGACCTACTCATTGTGGTATTGTTATGAAAGATGGCAAGTTACTGTTCATGTACTTAATAGAAAAATGTTGCTTTCCCAGAACGAAACATAGAATTATTAATATAAAAGTATTTTGTATCGATCCATACGTATATATAGAACAAAATCCCCAACTGTATGTATAAATATAACCACAAAAATATCATTTATCAAAAATAAACCAAAAAATACCGCATCCGAATAATAACTCCTAAACCAAACAGTTGTAGCGAACAACTGAGGAGTTATAACAGCCGCGGGCTAGCAATCAGCGACCGATACTTCGGTTGCAAGTATTTATTAGTTATGGTAACCACATTATACATTGCATAAAGAAAAAAATCTTATCTGGAGTTCGAATCGCTGACAACGCACGCTCTGCCAATAAAAGCTTGTAAAAATGCAATGACCTAAAAAGATCCCCAAAGATACGTAAAAGATATGCCAGTTCGAAACTCCATTACGCTGATGATAGCGGGAGTTCCTGAAAACCCGTCAGTCGGTCGTCACGCATCCCAACCCCTGAGTAGGGGAGGCTCCTTGGCACGCAATTGGTACGGGGTGATACGATCAAAGGTCTGCTTTATATCGGAGTTATTTTTCTTACCCTAATAGGTATTTCAAATGAGCAATTCTTGTACTCGTATATATATATTTCGTACATCTCAGAAACAGTATTCAGATATTGCGTTAATGTTAATACTTGCACTTGTACAGATTCCACTTCACAATTTTATTTAATTATTATTTTTATAATTATATTGGGTAAAATAATTATGTCTTCAAAAGTCCACCAAGCGCCTATAATCAACAGTATCAACATATTCAGATATTGTTTTGCTTTTTAAGCTTGTTTGTAAAAAAAAGATAAAGATAACAATTATTTATATTAGTTAGATTTAGTTAGTTAATTACACCCTCACGGGCACTTAGGCACATCTTACATTCTTTAAAACTAATCCTATATTTCTTATTTTTCATAGTTTAGTTCTTCCAGTTTCAATTTCTCTTTATTTCTACCAACAGACCATTGGCGAAAAAGAAACTTGCCAATATAGGACTTTTTTCAAATTGTACAATTAAAGGTATATTAATACATGTATATGTGTCTTTCCTGAAATCACATTTTGATTCAATACGTAGTTAATTAATATACTTGTGTAATACATTTTCAGCAAGCAATAATAATGGTGCACGGCAATTGAGTTTCACTTGACTAGCCATCTCTTTGAGGTTTTTAAATACCTTATTTGTCATATTATGTCTCTCTCACTTTGCCAAGAGGGGAAGTCAATTCAAAAACTTCCTACATATTTCTTCTGATTAAATTCGTTGTGAGTTCTAAGGCAGCTGTAGTTTAACCACAGTTTGTATTCAGATAAGGTTTTACTACTTAAGTTTATCTGATATAGGTAACTTTCCTGAAAAAAAAAACGATATATTACCGGGCACTAGAGTAACTCGCCATGGCGACGGTGGTGGAAAAAGGAAGCAGAAGAAGTGATGCTCTGATATAGTCAATGTAACATTATTTTGACAGTAATCTATTTAGTAGTATACAAAGTCGTCGCTCAAATTTATTGTACATTGTAAAACATGCTATGCTAGAAAACACCTCACTTCTCATACATAAAACCGCTGCCAAATAACAATTTCCTAGAGGGTTGTGTCCTGAGTGTGAGTGAGCTCACCAGTATGCTTCCAAGGAGTTGCTGTGTAGCAGCAGAGGAGGCATCGCGCGAGTGATACTTAATATATTACAAGCGTTAATAGGCTACGGTACCCGCTTTACATCAGGTGAGCCGTATGCTTGTATGCCTCCCGACGTAGTATTATAAACAAAAACATGTTACTACTCAGTACTACCATATTTACAGGCCAAGTCCTTTGCGCCACACCTCACTCGCTTCTTAAACGTTCATAGCTCTTTTCTCGCTGATTCCTAGGGCTCCTGACATCATCTTCACACCCGACCAATTTGGTCGTCGAAAGTAATACTTTTTTTTTATCAACTAGACTGGCAAACAATCATGCGGCCCGCATTAGATGGTAAGGGTCCACCGCAGCGTATTGACGCTTGCAACACCACGGGGATGTCACTCGCGCGCTGCCAACCTTGTGACCTAAGGCTGCTTCGTCACAGTACCCAGTAATTTAAAGCCTTTATAACTTTCCAGTAAAGTCTTGGCCTTGCATACATATATGCAGAATTTTTAAATCACACGTAAATAAAGATATGCATGAAATACATGCGTGCTTGGATTTAAATAAAACAAATAAATTACATTCCAACTGTAATTATGTGAAGTGTCACTGAACACTTCTGTAAACACTCGTTAAGAACACTGATGAACGCATAAAGTTATGCCATTTGCAGTTTATTATGTAAATAAAAACCTTTCGTAAATTTTAGTCGACCGTGGGTGAAATGACTAATATACTATTCTTGGCAATACATTTTTCAGAGCAGTGATATACTAGTGGCTAAAGAACCAGCCTGTTAACAGTCTGGTCCGTGGTTCAGACCCTAGTGGAGCATGTACTACTACATGCGTGTTGTATATTTATAATTATCACAAGCTCGGCGGTGAAGAAAACATCAGATCACACACTTGAACCCAAATGTTTGAGGAATAGCCAGTCTGACGGCAGTCGCTCCATGTCCCAACTTTTTTGAAGTAGTGCTCATCATAATATCTATCTTTACTTTGAATCTATTGTATATCTTCACGTCAGATCCCTTGCGGGGTAGGCAGAGGGGACCGAGCGCCATAAGATGCGGTCCTTACATACTTCACTCGCTTCTGTGACATTCATAGATCTTTTCATGCACGCTCGCCGGTGCCTGGGGCTCCTGACATCACCTTCTGATAAAACACGACCAATGGTCCGTTTGGTCATGGTAGGCTAGTCTCGGTCTTCCTCGACTCGTACATCCTTCCACTTTTGCATTGTATATCTGTTTCGTCATTCTTTCGTCCCGCATTCTTTCTACATGTCCGAATCAATGGAGCATGCCTTTTCTTATTAACTTAACATCTATTGTATATTTGATTATATATAAAGTATTTTTGGAATATTTACCCACCCAACATTCTATTTAGGAACTAGTATTAATACTTGAAACCCCAAACTCCGGGTAAAACGCGTCATAATAATATTTATTAGTGGAATTATTCCTCTACGTTAAAATAGTTTTAAGAGATTTTCGGATTTGTCGAAATCCCTATTAAATCCGATTATTTTCGGCACTTTAAGCCTTGTTTTGGAAGTCTCTGAACTCATAAACTAAAAATAGAAGTCTATATTCGTATATTGCCTCAACAGTAATATTTGGCAGACATTTGTATGCATCTGTTGCACTGAACTTGGCTTGTGTTATTTGATGGCTGTGAAAGTGAATCATTTCGTTGAATTAATATCGCATACGATAATTCAATGTACCTACGTAGTTTGGTATACTTATTCAGTATAATACGATACCCACCTACCCACCGACGCCTACCCAGCAAGAGATGTGACGATATACATATATACACTCGATATATCCAGTGTCAACTGTTTACATCTTGATATTTAAGCTAGTGTATTTTTTACTATTTCTCTTCAATCCGTGTGCACACAAAGTCTATGAATAGATACAGGTGTTATATTGCGAAAGTTTTTATATGCTAATTTGATCTAACCTGCTTTGTATACTTCCGCCACCAATTAGTTTATGCACACTAGCGCCGTCTGGCACCCACCTACCATTAGTAGATGCATGCCGTCGCTTCTATGCCTGCTCCGGTCGTCTCTACCTCAGCTGCTGTGCTCGTCTCCGCAGAGACGACCAGGACAGCCATGGCAGCAACGGCATGATGCATCTACTAACGGTAGTGGGTGGGTGCCGGCACAAAGCAGGTCAGATCAAATTGGATGTAAAGTCTAAACAGATATTGTGAATTGATACGTACATAACCACTCTTCAATTTGTTTGTTAAATAATTACATTACATATTTAAATTAATTGTGTATAAGTTAAATAATTAAATCCAATATTATAATATCAATTTCGTAATTGGTCGTTTCATCAGAAGGAATGGACAGGAGGGAGCCCTAGGGATCGGCGAGCGCGCATGAAAAGTGCTATGAATGTTGAAGCGAGCGAGGTGTGTAAGGAACGCCTCCTGTGGCACTCGGTACTATCCCGCAAGGAACCTGGCGTGAACACATACATACACTAATTAAATGCTTATAATTATTATTTTTAAGAGAACCCGTAAGAGAGGTAGGGCGCATAAAGCGATCGTTCTAGGGAAGTACCTCCATCGCACAGAAAACCACGGTCAAGTAACTACTCTAGAGGGTTGCTGTGTTTCTGCGCGTGAGCCACCAGTAAACTCCTAAGGAGATGTATTAGCAGCAGAGGTGGTATCGCACGCGTAATACTAACTTAATGTATTCCACGCGTTCGTATGCTACGGTAACCGCTTTACATCAGGTGGGCGTGTATGCCTCCCGACGTTGTATATGAAAGAAAATAATTAAATCAACATTTTCTTCTTGTTACAGATGAACAAGAAAGAGTACAGAAGAAAACATTTGTCAACTGGATCAACTCACACTTGTCGAAGGTAAGACACTGAAATGACGTCTATTTGATCACCTACAGAAACTTACCTACACGTGAAGCACCCTGCTTACTAACAAACGAACCCGGACAAGAGAAAGACGCATCGCAGATGCTATACCTAGATATCACTGTATTTATTTGTAATTCATCCATTTTCACGCTTGTTTGTCACCTTAGTGGCACCTGGTACGACCTGCCTGCAGTTACCGTAGCCTATAGACATTTGCAACACGAGGGGCGTCACTCATGCGTTGCCGAGGCTGTAAAAGCCTCTTCACGCATTTATTTCTTTCCCCTTACTTTCTTTCTTTTGAGCCTCAGCCGACTTCATCGACATGTTTGGACGAGCTCGGTAGCGCAGTGGCGAAACGCGCAGTTAAGTTACTTTGACATCCACGCTCGTGGGTTCGTGTCCCAAACAGGGCGAAAAATATTTGTCTTAGTCTGGGTGTTTTTAAGAGACGTAAGGCGCAACAGAAAACCGCAGCCAAATGACGACCATCTGGAGGGACGTTGTGTTCCCGTGTAAGGAAGGTCACCAGTAAGCTCCTAAAAGAAGTTGTTGTGCTAGCAGCGAAGGTGACATTGCGCGAGTGACTTTATAGTGTATTGCGAGCGTTTATAGGCTACGATAACCGCTTTCCATCCAGTGGGCAGTATGCTTGTATGCCACCTAACGTTGTATAAAAAAAACACTCTGCTATAAACATGTAATACACTCTGCTATAAACATGTAAAACACCCTGCTATAAACATGTAATACACTCTGCTATAAACATGTAAAACACTCTGCTATAAACATGTAATACACTCTGCTATAAACATGTAATACACTCTGCTATAAACATGTAAAACACCCTGCTATAAACATGTAATACACTCTGCTATAAACATGTAAAACACTCTGCTATAAACATGTAATACACTCTGCTATAAACATGTAATACACTCTGCTATAAACATGTAAAACACTCTGCTATAAACATGTAAAACACTCTGCTATAAACATGTAATACACTCTGCTATAAACATGTAATACACTCTGCTATAAACATGTAAAACACTCTGCTATAAACATGTAAAACACTCTGCTATAAAAGGAAACTCTGGTAACAGAAAGCACCCCCATTAATCCGTACTCATTGTTGGCATACGGGTCTGGTTTAAGAAGATGAGTTTAAAGCTGTTCTATCAGAGATTGGTAAATTCTCGAAAATAACTTGTCGAGCAAAGCACGTCTTGCTATCATTCAAGGTGTATTAATGCCGACATTGATGTACGGCAGTGAAACATGGGTATGGCAGAAGAAGCATGAAAGCAGGGTGAACGCCGTAGATATGAGAGCGCTGGGGAGTATGTGTGGAGAGAGAATGATTGATAGAGTAAAAAATAGCATCACACGAGAACAATGTGGAACGAAAAATGATGTAGTGACAAAAGAGTTACGAAAGAAGTGTATCAGGCAAGAGTGAATGAAGATATCGGTAGATAGCGCCCAAAACCGAAGAGCATGCATGAAGAGGTAGATATGTATGTATGTATGTATATCTTCACGCCAAGTCCCTTGCGGGGTAGGCAGAGAGAACCGAGCGCCATAAGACGCGGTCCTTGCATACTTCACTCGCTTCTGTGACATTCATAGCTCTTTTCATGCACGCTCGCCGGTTCCTGGGGCTTCTGACATCACCTTCTGATAAAACACGACCAATTTGGTCATGGTAGGTTAGTCTCGGCCTTCCTCGGCTCCTACATCCTTCCACTTTTGCATTGTATATCTGTTTCGTCATTCTTTCGTCCCGCATTCTTTATACATGTCCGAACCAACGGAGCATGCCCTTTCTTATCTTAACACCGACACTCTCTTTTAGACCAAGAGGTAGATAAGTGTGGAATAAGCGAGAGAGGTATGTTTGGATCGGTGCACCTGGCGTTCCATACTGGCTACCGTAATGGGAGACAGGCGCGATGATATGTTTGTATGTATGTATGCTGCTATATAGCTAGCTGGTTTGGATCCCTGTCCTCCTAAGAACGATGAGATCGAGATAGACTGGCATAATGGTGCCATCGAACGCTTTAGTCCCACTTCTGTACTTAACAAATTTATTACTGACTAGCTATCCGCCCCGGTTTCGCACGGGTGATATGATCGATACCAAACTTCACAGGGTCACCTGCTGGGCTAACCTGAAGGTTCACTGAAAATTTCATCAAAATATGCCCAGCCGTTTTTGAGTCCATAGAGGACATACAGACAAACATTCATTTTTATATATATAGATGATGATAATTAATACTCAATGTTTAATTTCCAGCGCATACCGCCACTGCGCATCGACGACCTGATTTACGACCTTCGCGATGGCACCAAGCTATTGGCGCTGCTGGAAGTGCTGTCAGGGGAGAAACTGGTAAGGATTTGCAATGCATAAGAAGTAGGACACGGTCTTGCAGAAAAATTGCAGCTTGATATTGATGACAGAGATTTTAATAACGGTGACGAGCCCAGGGGCGTAGTTGTTAGCAGTGCTGCTTTAACACCAAGGTTCATGGGTTCGATTTTCACCCAACCAAACATTTGTGTGCTTGATCTGTTTATATTGATCTGAGTATTTTTAAGAAAAGTAGGCCTCATAGACAACCGTAGTCAAATAACAACTTCCTGAAGGGTTGCTGTGTTCCTGCAAGTGAGTAAGGTTACCTAGTAAGCCCCTTTATGGTTAGTGGTATAAAACCACTAAGGTGGCAAACAAGCATGCGGCCTGTTTTATGGTAAGTAGTTACTGTAGCCTATGGACATTTACAACATTAGGACCAGAGGTCTCTCTGTCGCGGTGCTGACTCAGTTGTTACTGAGTTTACCTCTTTACGCCTTTCTTAAAGAACTTGATGCTGTAGTCTAAAGGGAAAACCTCGGCGGGGAGTACGCGACCATTGCTGTTCCAGTATGAACTCCCAGCTGTTGGCGAGCTGTGCGATTGTAAAATGACGCTGTTGGCATCATGTCAAACAACTCCTTGGAACACAGGCCATTGTACAGCAGTACAACACGAAAATCAGTAGAACATACAAAAATTCTTTCCTTAAACTCAATTGCTCAATACCTTGTGAGTATGGATCTCAGGACACAACTTCAGCACCACAGCTGGTGTGCCATCTGACTAGCTCGACTTATGAATGTAGAGAGAGTGATACGCCTGCGGGACATCTCGCTGGGTAATTGAGAGTTCCGGCATCGGTGGTACAGCTCCACGCCATTCAAATTTGAGTAAATCGGTTGTTTCTTTAGCACCCTCCGGTTGTTGCAATAGTGGCATGGATGGGTGACAGAAGTTTCTCTCAGCAGCTTCAGCCGACGCCCAGCAAACACGGTCCCCAGAGGGCATGCTTGAATGCAGCTCGCCTACTCTACCGACGAAATCGAATTTTGCTCTAGTAATCACCTTTCAAGTGGATTTCCTAAGGGGATGCTGTGTTAGTTCATAGGCTATGGTAATCAATTACGTTAGGTGGGCTGTAAGTTTTTCTTCCCAGGTTGTTTAAAAAAAAAAACTCTACCTCTTGCATGAAAGCATCACTTGCAAAACACCAGGGTCGCTCGTGATGTTAACTTTGGCTCTAAAGTAACACAAGCATGTAACTCATGACCCTTACTATGTAACCTATATTTAAGCTAATTTAATTAAATACAGCCTATGGAGCGCGGGCGGGTCCTCCGGCGACCTCACTTCCTATCAAATGCCAACACGGCCCTTCGCTTCCTCGCCGGTAAGAGGATCAAACTGGTCAACATCAACGCCGCCGACCTGGTTGACGGCAGGCCAGCCGTCGTACTGGGACTAATCTGGACCATCATCCTCTACTTCCAGGTAGGATGGACTGCGTTCTTCTTTCTCTACTTGAGTACATAGAGTTATCACGGTAGAAAAACATTAGTGTCCGTTAGATTTGAAACTTGTAGGATAATTTGGCTCATTGCACCCACAAATCTAGGCTTGTTTTGAAATCGAAACACAAAATATGAAGAACGAACAACGCTGAGTTCCTATGAACTATATTATAGGTTTTGTATTTATTTATTTATTCAAAAAAATACAAATATCTTGAAAAGAAAAAGCGATAGTTAATAAAATCTCAGCATTAAACAATTGAGAAGCAAATAAACAAGATACAGAAGACGAAAATAATGTTATTGTAGTAGATTTAATATTATAACATCTATCAATTTAAGTATCTAGTTATTTTATTAACAAAGTGACTATTGTGACTGAAGAAAAAATCGATTAAATCTTTGTACTAAATACTAAATTGCGGTAAAAAGGATACAGGAGGCAAAAATAATATTTCTGTAATAGATTTAGTCGATACACTTATCAAAGATCCTATCCTATATGGAGCATGGTCTGATTTTTAAAGGCGAGTACATTTTAATAATTTCAGCAAATACTAATTTTTGTTTGTTGGTAAAATTACGAAGAGCATCGTCATATTTACTATTTCAGATCTCTATTTATTTGAGTTTGGAGGCAACTAACAATACAATATAATATTTCTGTAGATGATATTCTAATCCAATAAGGTGATAAATTTTATCCAAATTTATTATTGTTAGATAGATATCAAATTCGGTTCATCGTAACTTTATTGGATTAAAATTGATAATCCGAATTTAATGTCTATCTAATAATAATAAATTTGGATAATCTTACGTGTTTCAAAATAGCGTCACCACTCGCAGTTTCGTCTCATGTGACTTTTAATAATACTTGAGTGATATAAATAAGAATACATCCAGAGTTTTTGACAATAGAAACAATATACATTTTTACTATGATGAAAAAAATCTGTATGAATTGTTATTTACTATTTTCACTGTGTTATTCATTTATCTTGGTAATGTATGTTCTCACTTATAATGTAGAAATTATTTTTAGACTGAAGTATAAACTTTGTGATGTAGTATTACGCACTTGAGATAAAAATTAATTGAAAATATTCACATCAACAGGCAGTCGAACAGGAAGCCATTGTTTGTATTTGAATGAATGTATTTATTGAACAATGAATCAACCGATGAATATTTTATATATTATCTTTTATGACATCCACGATTATTATCCATCTATTACTTTCTACTTGCTTATTATTTCTGACCATTTTGTCATACACGCATTTAATTGAAATAACAAACTAATTTAAAATAAATTAGACAGCCAATGGCAGGAAACAGACTGCTCTACTTTTTCTGTAAAATCACGTATATAATTCATAGAATTTATTTATTGGTACAGTGTTAGGTGTAATGAATTTAATTTTACCAGTATTCCATAGTAAAATGATTTATTTTTACATTAGACAAATAACTCTGATTGGTTTCCACGAGTGAGTAGTTCACGTTAGTCACATTTTCAAGAAGATCATTTTACTAAATTATCGATGGTTTGACTAGAGGCACTGACAGACCGTTTCAATGAGAATAAACCAAAGACATGTGTAAGTGTTTATAGCTCATATCAAATGTTGTTTCTGAGATATTCGATCGTATCAATCAGTTACCTGCAGTATCTGTTATTCAAATAATTATATCGTATATAATTCAAAAGCAACTCTTTACAATGCATCAACAAATATATTCTTATGCGTTTCTTATACATGTTAAAATGTTACTAATCCTCCTTGACTTGTTTTTGGTCTATTCTCATTTTAATTGGCTTCAACTTATTTTGTTTGCGCAAGCTTCTCTCAATATATTGGACCCACAGGACAGAGGACCAAAGGTGGGTATCGCGACACGGCTTTTAGACTTTGACCTGTTTTATATTTACCTAGAGTTCTCTTTTAGGATATTATAATCAGTTCCAGTGCTATATGAGTGTTAATATTATTCAAATCGTGTCTCCATTAACTAAAGTAAAATAGAAACTATGTATGCTCATTGGATCTTTAGATCTACTTATATTAAATAGTAATACATTCACTTAGTAACGCATTTGTTAAGAAATTTTAGTAAATGGAAACATAAGTTACCACAAGAAATATTATCAAATATACCCGGCTTTGTAACTTAGCTTTTAAATATATAATCGTCTGCGTCGCATATCAAGTATTTCAAGCACGTGAGTTCATGCTTGATTAATCTTGCTTATATATATTTATATTTCCCTGCATCAACATTGCAAGGAAATTTTATTTATGTTCCGATCTCTATTTGTAATCTACTCTGACTTCTTCATTTCCTGTACAATGCAAAAATGCTGGTAAAATTGAGAGTACCATCAAATACTTAATAAGTAAGTAGTTCTGTCTGGTACTACTAACATCAAACTTCGTTATTTTTTTAAGCATTATGTGTCACTATCACCTACTTTTTACCAACGATAATAAAAGTCAGTTGCTTGCGATGCTCAAAGAGAACTGCTATTGGTTGACGATATTGTGGACTTTTTGACTAGAAACTCCACGTGCACATGTCGTGTTTTTTCTTATCATTCACATGAATGTCGTCATCATGTATTTTTTATCTTTTAAAATATGATTATTACATTACATTACTTTTAAAATATTAGGTATAATGTGAACCAGATACATTTGTATTTCATCCGATCATGTAACTTGATAAAACATATATTTAACTTACCTGAATCTATCTGTTCAATCAATCTGTTTTACGTCATATATATTTTCAATCTCTATGAACAAAATGTTCAACTAATACTACAGTAGGTACATTACGAACATATAAAAGCCATAGTCACTGAACTGATCCCTCCTAATCATAAATACAAAAAATAAAACGCCGTCAAGTGTGAGACCGACTCGCGATCTGAGGGTTCCGTAATAAAATATTTTCGCAAATTATTGTCGCAAAAACAGTTTTTTTTTTTGATAAAAATACTAATTTACGGTTTTTGGATTTTTCCTTTACTTGTGCCACATGATTCTTACCACATTTCATAACACTAGGTCAACGGGAAGTACCCTATAGGTTTTTTTATTCCCTTGCGAGTGTCAAAATAAGCGCATAAACGAGGCATACACAGTCGTATCTTTTGATTGCGTTGACTTAAATTGATTTTTTCACTGCTCGAATGGATTACAGACCTGAGTATTTGATATTAATTTCAACTTGATAGCTCCACAGACGGACAACAAAGTGATCTTATAAAGGTTCTGTTTTTCGTTTTAAAGTTCGGAACCCTAAAAATGAACAGAACATCAATAGAATTGTCTAACAATCTGTTAAATTGATATTAAAGAGTCATTAATTCTACCACTTGACAACAATATAATTGTACTATATGCTGACATAAATTTATTGTAAAATTTAATTGTAATATCAAATTGTCGATTTTAAAAGAGACCTATATTTCTCTTCGCCATTGGTACCACTTCGAAAATAGAAGTGCTATGTGTGCTTGTGTGAGAATGGGAGATAAAAATGAGAATTGAATAAGCTACAATAACATTATATTTCAAAAATACAGTGTCCGCAATGGCCCAATGGCAAATAAAGATTTTTTATCTTTTTTATCATGCTGTTGTACCGTGACTAGTATCATACAAATTAAATGCCGCAAGTATGAAGCAAGCAAGAGCACCATGCGATTTTTTTATACCTAGATTATATCTAGATTGGCAAACAAGCATATGGCCCGCATTAGATGCCACGCGGTCACCACAGCCTATTGACGCTCGCAACACCACGGGGATGTTACTCGCGCGCTGCCAATCTTGTGACCTAAAGCTGTTCCGTCACAGTACACAGTAATTTCACTGCCATATCTCACCCTTCAAACCGGAACACAGCTATTTAAATATAGCTGGTTGGCGGTAGAAATAGGTGAGACAGAGGTACCCACGCAGATGACTCCCTATGGTAACTGGTAAATTAAAATTTAAATCATTCACACTATAATAAGCGCAGTTTATTTGATTAAAAATAAATAGTATTATTCTCTGATTGAAAGATGAACTAGGGACCCTAAAAACATACAGATTAAGATCGAATTTTTGTTGCCAGAGATTTGATTTCTTTAGGCTAGCGGAATAGACTTTAGCAAAGCGAAAAAACACAAAAAGAAATTCTGGAGCTAAAATAAGCTGAAAATGATTACTCTTAACTGAAAGGAAAGTTGAAAGTTGAACATAAACTCCAATCTGAATCGTCTTTAGCTTACTTATTACTCTTGCCCAGATTTAGGCGTTCATTTCTAAAGAAATACAATATTAAATTGTAACATGTTCCATCAGATCGAGGAGAATAGTCGAGCTTTAGAGTACCTAGGAGGGTCGAGATGTGCCTCAGTGATGTCCCAGGAGTCCGGAGCCGCCACTCCGAGGGCCGAGGACAGGTGGAAACAAGGGGCTAAGAAGACATTGTTGCAGTGGGTGGCAAACGCTTTGCCAAAGTAAGTATTATGTGGTGTACCTATTTTTTACCGCGTATTGTCATAATAGATTTTATCTATCTATCGATAAGGAAAGACGTGTGGTTTGAAAATAGTCCTTAGTTTGTTTTATTGTATTTTTTTATACACTACGTCGGGAGGCATATTAGCATTCGGCCCATCTAATGTAAAGTGGTTACCGTAGCCTATAAACGCGTTCACATTAAGTATTACTCGTGCGATGCCACCTCTGTTGCTAACATAGCAACTCCTTAAGAGCACACTGGAGACCTCACTGTGAGGTCTTCAGTATGCTGCTGTGCAGGAACACAGCAACCCTCTAGGGAGTTGTTATATGGCAGCGGTTTTCTGTGAGGTGAAGGTACTTCCCCAGGAGAATTGTTTCGATGCGCCCTACCTTTTTTAAAAATACTGAGACCAAGACAAACAGACATTTTCATGCACGCAAATGTTTGCCCCGTAGAATCGAACCCACGAGCGTCGGTCAAAACTGACTAAGTTGTTGTTGTTGTAATCTCTTTATTGCACAAATATACATAACATATACAGTTACAAATGTTTAGTATGTACAAAGGCGGACTTATCTCTGTAAGAGATCTCTTCAAGCCAACCTTTATAGGCTTGATAGGAATATGTAATACATATATAGGCAGAGAAACTATCTGTACCTTCTTTAACTAAAATATCATGAACTAATAACATGAGTCATTGCAACAGTAAAACATACATAAATATAACACAAATTACTTAAGTATTACTGGCTTAATCCTGGTTTCACGTCCTACACGTTGCCTGGGTTTGAATGATGCCGTAATGATCACGTTGAGATACCTATTTACATTGTTAGGGTTCCATACCCAAAGGGTAAAACGGAACCCTAACATCCGTCCGTCCGTCTGTCACCAGGCTGTATCTCATGAACCGTGATAGTTAGACAGTTGAAATTTTCACAGATGATGTATTTCTGTTGCCGCTATAACAACAAATACTAAAACATAGAATAAAATAAATATTTAAGGGGGCTCCCATACAACAAACGTGATTTTTTTGCTCATTTTTGCTCCATATTGATAACGACAACAGGTAGACGCTTGAAATATTCACAGAATATTTAGTTATATATTCACTTTAAGAATAAATATTTAAATTAAAATAAAGCAAATATTTAAGGGGGCTCCCATACAACAAACGTGATTTTTTTGCCGTTTTTATAGATAATGGTACGGAACCCTTCGTGCGTGAGTCCGACTCGTACTTGGCCGATTTTTTTTTAAATTCTTAAGTACAAATCTCGAAACTAGAAAAGAAGTTTCTAGAAAATGCTGTTCAGTTCTGTAACTCGTACAAAGGTCCTCGGATGCTTGGTTCTGATTATACGAGTCCTACTACAAACACAGCAGGAGTTGCTGTGTTTGTAATAGTAGTACATGATCTGACACTAACCTTCGTGGATCCGATTCCCACACAATCTGTTATCTTGGTCCGGGCGTTTTTAAGAGACGGAGGGCGCATCAAAGCAGCCCGTCTGAGGAAGTGCCTTCATCTCACAGAAAACCGCATCCAAATAACAACTCTCTGGAGGGTTGTTGTGTTCCTCCGTGTGAGTAAGATCATTAGTAAGTTCCTAGGGAGTAGCTGTATTAACAGCAGAGGTGGCATACTTAATGCAAAGCATTCAGAAACTACGGTAATCCCTTTAAATGAGGTGGGCCGTACGTTTGTATGCCTCCTGACGTTGTAGAAAAAAAGGTAACCTGGTAACCTTACTACTTACTCGCAGGAGTAGCGGTACTTCACCAGTCAGATCCTGCGCCCTATAATATGTACCACTTTCTGTGTTGTGGTCGCCAGTTTGTTCATGTATATTAGCTAAGTTACTAGCCTACTAAAATCTACAGATTTGACTTGCGAAAATATTTACATATTACCAAAACACTGTAGCTTTTTTCCGTCTGGGGAAGTACCTCCACCTCACAGAAAACCGCAGCCAAATAACAACTCCCTAGAGGGTTGTTGTGTTCCTGCGTGTGAGTGAGGTCACCAGTAAGCTCCCAAGGAGTTGCTGTGTAAGCAGCAGAGGAGGTCTCGCGCGAGTGATAATTAATATATCGCAAGCGTTAATAGGCTACGGTACCCGCGTTACCTCAGGTGGACCGTATGCGTGTGGCCTCTCTACGTAGTATAAAAAAAGCATCTTTCCTACATGTTTCTTTCTCTCCTGAACATTGGAGTATTGTAGTCTTCTTCTTTTTTCTTACGGGATTTATTACGACCTGCCTATGATTTAATATAAAATTGTCATTTCCAGGGACTCAAACATCCAAGTAACAGACTTCGGTTCCTCTTGGCGCGACGGCATTGCCTTCCTTGCAATCATTGACGCTATCAAAGCCAATCTCATCAATTTAGCTGAAATGAAGAGGAAGACAAACAGACAACGTCTAGAACATGCATTTGACGTGGCCGAGAGTGAACTTGGCATCGCCCGGCTTTTGGATGCTGAAGATGTGGATGTAGAAAAACCAGACGAGAGATCCATCATGACATATGTGGCTCAGTTCTTACACAAATATCCGGAACCTAAGGTGAGTATCATATGAACACATATCATCACGCCTGTCTCTCATTGGGATAGGCAGAGACTACGGAATGCCAAGTGCACCGATCCAAACATACCTCTCTCGCTTCTTCCACACTCATCATCAACCTTCCTTCAAAACCTCTTCGGGTTTGGGTGTTTTTGATTTGACCCTTTTTCAATACATCGGAAATTTGATCTATATGTGTGCGTCTAAGGCGGCCCCTGCTGATATCTCCATTCACTCTTGCCTGATACACTTGTTTCATTTTTGTCATTAATTCTTTCTAAATGACCACACCATCTCAGCATACCCTTTTCAATTTTTGTCACTACATTTTTTTTTATACCACTAAGGTGGCACACAAGCGTACGGCCTGCCTGATGGTAAGCAGTTACCGTAGCCTATGGGTATGGGCATTTGGAACACCAGGGGTGTCACTCTTACGTTGCCGACCCTGTAAGAACCTCTTCACGCCTTTCTTGAAGAACCCCATACTGTTGTCCCTTGGGAAAATCTCGGCAGGGAGCTCATTCCACATCATCTTTCATTCCACATAGTTCTCGTATTACTATTTCTCACTCTATCAATCATTCTCACTCAACACGTACTCCTTAGAGCTTTCATATCTACGGCGTTCACCCTACTTTCATGCTTCTTCTGCCATACCCATATTTCACTGCCTTATATCAATGTTGGCATTAATACACCCTGGAAGATGGCAAGGCGAATCAGTTACACCACTAATACGACACTTTCAAGTTTAGGCTATCTACAGTTATCCAAACCCACTTTATTATAATCTTCTTGTTTTTTACTAACATGGAAATGATAGAAAATGTGATATCGGTTAATTATCTTTATATTTAACTAATATTGAGGTCGAATCACTATTTGACTGAATGGAGAGTATACAACTAAAATCTGAGTGTTATGTTTGAGTTTACTTCAAAGTTCGTGATTCTATGTTTACTATTATCATTTACACTTTAAATGTCATACTAAGTTGTATGTATCTTTTAAATTAGATTGTGTAGACATAGTATAATGTTGTTTTCGTTTAACTATTGCAGACAACAGGACCCGACGCCGTAGCGGCAGTACAAGAGGAGTACGAATCTCTTAGAATGTGGTTGACGGAACGCGTCACCATAGTTCAAAGGCAATACGACACGCGAACACTCTCGCGAAATTACGAAGACTACGTTCGCGCCGAAAACGACAGGCTCGCTCGCGAACCGATCTACCAGAAACTCGAAAAGCTTATGTACACACAAAGCCTGGTAGCAATAGCTCCCAAATCCTGGCGAGAACTCGTCTCTTTATGGGTAGAACTCGAGAGATTACACAGAAGGTGGCTTTGGCTGCTGGACTCGGATCTGCCAGGCGACTTCAGTTACGTTGGCGAGTGGCTCGCAAAAGCCGAATTTCTTTTATACTTTGATGAAATCCCAACAAACTTGGACGAAAGGACTGCCGCTTTAATTAGCATGAAACTAGAAGAACACAGTTCATTCTTTGCTAGTCTTCCTGAAGTAATAGACAGGTTTGAGGCGGCATTGAGATCACCAGATGCTGCACAAATACCCCCAGAACGGCTTCAAGACATGAAAGAAAGGCTTGAAACTGTAAGTCGAAGAGCTCAACAAAGAAAAGCGAGGTTAAAGTATTTAGAACACAAGTGTTGTATTGTTGCGTTCACGGAACTGACAAAAGCAAAGCTATCCTCGTGGACTGGTAAATACGGTCGAATAGACCATGTCCGTGCCTTATTAGATGATTATGATAATTTTGTGACTAAGAATAAGATTTTTCAAGAGTTTGATAGAGCGTATGTTGATATAAAACAAGTTGCCGAAGAATACAAGAGAGTGTGCGAAGTGGATAAAACAGAGAGTAGAGAAATGGATATGTTTTTGAGGGATGTCTCTGATACTTGGAGAAGAGTAGCTTCAGACGTGAGGTGTGCTCGGAGTCTGCTTGAAGAAGTTATTGCTCACTGGGAAAGATGGAATACGTTGGCAGACGACTTCACGACATGGTTGGACAAAGCTCAGCATATGCTGAGGGTGTCCGAAGACGAGAGATTAGAGTTCTTCCATGACTTAACTGTATGGAAAGAGAAGCATCAGTTGCTCGGTGAAGCGGCTGGATTCCTAGCCGCTACATGTACGGAAGACAACAGTTCAGAGGTGAAAAGAAAATATGTGGAGATTACTGAACGTTGGGAACGCGTCTGGGAAGAGGCTGAGCGGTACGTAGTTCTGTAAACTGAGCATTTTTGTGTACACCTTAATTTATAAACATTGTGCTTATATTATTTTCTTTAATGTTGTAGTTACGTGCGTGGAGGTGACGCACTTCGCCACCGTCGTGAACTCGCCTCTGGCATACAGCAGCTGGACAGTTGGCTGATGTCTGCTGAGAATTTGCTATCACGTCAACCCCGCGCCAACACTACGGACATTCAAACGTATATCGACCAACTACTGCAACTCAATTCTGAAATTGAGCAACACGAGGAGATTTTCAAGACTATCAGCAGGTGTGAACTTCATGTGAAATTTAGAACCTATATATACTGTCGATCAGAAAAGGTATATGAAACGGAAAGAGCTCTTTCTATCCATTAATATATTCTTTTCCTTCATTCTCCGTGGGTTCGGAAATGTAGAATCAATGCAGGATGAAAGAATGACGAAGCAGATACATAATGCGAAAGTGGAAGGATGTAGGAGCCGAGGAAGACCAAGATTAATCTACCGTGACTAAATTGGTCGTGTTTTATCAAAAGGTGATGTCAGAAGCCCTAGGAACCAGCGAACGTGTATGAGCAATGAATGTTAGAGAAGCGAGTGAAATGTGTAAGGACCGCGTCTTATGGCGCTCGGTTCTCCTGGCTACTCCGCAGGGGACTTGGCGTGAAGATATACATACATACATTTTCATACAGGAAAATCTTCTATTCTATAACTTAAACGCCAAGTCCCTTGCGGGGTAGGCAGAGGTACCGAGCGCTATATGACTCGATCCTTACTCACCACATTCGCTTCTTTAATATTCATTGCTCTTTTCATGCACGTTCGCCGGTTTCTATGGCTCCTTACATCATCTTCTGATAAAACACGATCAATTTGTCTGTCTGTATATCTGTTTCCTAATTAGAAAATACGAAATCTTCCCTGTTTCAGGGTCTACTAATTTCTAAAGTACAAATTAATTCCATTAATAATAGAGCCACCATCTTTGTGATTGATGCACCGTTTCTCCGACAGAAAGGACCGTGATGATCATGATCATTATGACGAGCTAGGTGCCGCCGTCGTTGGTAACGCTACTTCGACACCAATGCTCGTGGGTTCGATTTCCACACAAAACAAACATTTGTGCCCATGAACATGTATATTTGTCTTAGTTTGATTGTTTTTAGTAGGGGTAGGATACTACAAATTCAGCCCGTCTGGGGAAATATCACTTCACTAAAAACCGCAGACAAATAACTCGCGTATTTCTCTGTGCGAGTGAGTTCATCAGTAAGGTCCTACGGAGTTGCAGCAAAGGTGGCACCGATCTAGCGATACTTAAAGTATTTCAAATGCTCATGGGCTATGGTAACCGCTTAGCATCAGGTGGGTCGTATGTATGCCTCCCGACGTTGTATTAAAAAACCATAAGGTTCAATAAATTTATATTTTTACAGAACTTTCCAAACTGCAATAGCGGAATTGCCTCGTGATGAAGTAGAAGCAAACATGGCCAAACTCAAGCAACAGAAAGAAGCACTGGTTCGAGTTCGAGCAACGGTACCGGTGAAACTCCACCAGTACAGGCAACTGCTGGTACAGCACGAGTCCTTGGAAACTGGACAAAAAGAGATCGGCCAGTGGCTCGACAAGGCTGATGAGACATTGAGGACTCACGGAGAAACTAGACGGTTAGTCCAATGCGCATATGTGTCCTTTAAAAACTTTGTGTTATATTAGGATTACGATTCTACAAAAACCTATTCAGCACTTATGCAGCACTGTACCTGCAAGCAAATCACTGAACAGAATGAATTTCTTATTTGAAAAGTGTTAATGCCATGTTAATATCAGCATCCGTTCCATTGTTCTCGACACATAATTACCACCATGTATTGAGAATCACATGAACTAAATATACAAGGGATGTTAATTGTCGACTTTACAAGTAATTCAAATTATTTATGTAGCATAAATAGGGCAAAATAGAGGTCTTTAGAGGGAAAATACATAAAAGTCGCTTAAATCTATTTAACCATAAACTATAGCATGCAAATATTTATGCCAAAGACAGTGACAATGTTACATATAACCAAATAACTAATTTGAACATTGAACATATAAATTTTATCATCAGCTAAGATGAAAAATTTAAAAAGATATCCCTTGTAATAAAACGTGCATCCTTAGTACCAACTATCTAATACCAGCCTCTCCCATTAATGGCGACCGATACCAATGGATTCATATCAATTAGTTTACCAGCTGAGAACAGGTATTTAGATAATAGCCCTATCTAACAGAAGCACAGTAATAAATAGTTCCGCCTTTAAGAGCAAAGCAGAATAACAATTCCCTACAGGGTTGTTGGGTTCGCCAACGAAGCGCAAAAATAGGAGAAAGGATGGATACCCCCAAGTGACACACCTTTTGTTGTAAGCGTTTATATGCTACAGTAACCGCATCATAACAGGCAGGCCGTGATCTTGCCCGAGGGTGTAGAACAAAAAACTCTGATCGTAAATTCTGTCCTGTTATTTCTTTCACAGAGAAATAGTTGAACAACGCTACGAAATCCACCGCACATTCTTCTCCAGAACCACGTATTATCGCTCGATGCTGGAGAGCAAAAACAAGGTGTTCCAGAACATCGTGAAGGCAGCCGACACGGACCGCAGCGCTGACGTCACCGATCAAGTCCGCCTCATGAGGGACCTTAATGAAAGGTAAGGCTTCTTGGGTATGGAGTAGGAATCATAGATTGAGATTTAAGAGCTTGCTACCACGCACCGGTTTATCAACATAATCGGCGGTTTCTATGACGTTGCGATTTAGACTAGTAATAAAACAGTTGGGTAGTATTAAAAGGGTGTTTTGACGAGCATGGTGTCGCAGTGGTGAAACTCGGTGTTAAGCTACTTTGACACCAACGCTCGGGGGTCAATTCCCACACAGGACAAACATTTGTGTGCATGAACATGTCAGTTTGTCTTTGTCTGGGTATTTTTAAGTTTAGGGCGCATCAAGGCAGCCCGTCTGGGGAAGTATCTCTACCTCACAGAAAACCGCAGCGAAATAACAACTCCCTAGAGGGTTGTTGTGTTCCTGCGTGTGTGTGGGGTCTCCAGTACCCTTTGGTTAGAAATTTCTGCCGTGTCATTTCATTGAACTGAAAATAGCCGATTGTAGAGTTCTTTTTATGGTTCTATACCTTAAAAGAAAAAAAAGAACCCTTATAGGATCACTTTTTTTGTCCATCTCTCTGTCTGCTAACTGGTGGAGCTACAAAGCTGAAATTAATATCAAATACTGAGATCTGTAATCGCTTCGAGCAGTGAAAAAGTCAAACTTCTAAGTCAATGCAATCAAAAGATACGGCTGTTTATGCCTCGTTTATGCGCATATTTTGTCACTCGCAAGGGAATCAAAACCTATAGGGTACTTCCTGTTGACCTAGAATCATGAAATTTGGTAAGAAGCAATCTCATGTAGCACAAGTAAAGAAAAAAATTCGAAAATCGTAAGTTTGTAGTTCCAACACAAAAATAAAAACTTTTTTTGCGAAAATATTTTTATAGAAAACCCTCCGAGCGCGAGACGGACATGCACCTAACGGCTTTTTTAGGGTTCTGTACCCAAAGGGTAAAAACGGAACCCTATTACTGAGACTCCGCTGTCCGTCCGTCCGTGTATCACCAGGCTGTATCACATGAAACCGTGATAATTAGACAGTTGAAATTTTCACAGATGATGTATTTCTGTTGTCACTATAACAACAAATATTAAAATACAGAATAAAATAAAAATTTAAGGGGGCTCCCATACAACAAACGTGATTTTTGCTCGATATTGATAATAGCAACAGATAGACGCTTGAAATATTCACAGAATATTTAGTTATATATTCACTTTTATTATTGTCTTAGGTTTTCGCGATTGTTACACATTGAATTAAACAATTTTTTTTAACGGAAGTAACGCGTATTTTATTTATTTTGTTGAACCTGACGTTTCGAACACTTTGCAGCGTCCGTGGTCGCAGGAAGTGGACGCAGGAAAACTTCCTAAACGGACAAAAAAGCGGAAAGCGTTCGAAACGTCAATAAATAAAACCCGCGATACTTCCGTTAAAAAAAATTGTTTAATTCAATGTTCCGGTTTTTTTTAATAATGTAGCAATATCTGAGAAAATAAATAAATAAATATAAATAAATATTGTCGGACAAATTAATGGGATTAATTAATGGGGGACAAATAAATGGGATAAAACTAGTCAATTCCTCGATGCCTACCGAAGGGGTTAAGGGCTTACTCGCACGCTGCTTAACTTCGCATTGCCGGAAGTGTGTTTTCAAGCCACCCGAAGGTCACCACGTTCTCGGCCAATACGTCGGTATCGACAACAGTCGGAACCGACGGCTTAACGGGTCCTCCGAATGACGGAGAAGGTCGAGATAGATAAACCCATCCGCAGACAGGTTGCGGCCGATATCGCATAACCTGCGTGTTCGGTTAGCATGACGCGCGAAACGACGTCATCAAGCTCTCGTTTTTTAATACTGTGATTAAGCAAATATATAACTCGCTGGATATTTTTTATGCCAGTCACCAACAACAGTCACCGTTGTGCGTTGCCGACCCTCTAAATACCTCTTCTCGCATTTCTTGAAGAATCCCATGCTGTAGTCCCTTGGGAAAACCACGGCTGGGAGTTCATACCACAACTTGAGAGTTATCGGAAAGCAATAGATGAAGCAATTATCGCAGTATATATTTCACAGTCTCTTTAATAAATCATACAAAGCGCTTGTATGGCAGTCAAGCCCAACAATATGTCATAGGCGATGTCTTTAGTTGAGGCCATTTTCTCACCAGGTTCGCTCACGTATCGTCTGAAGCCACGCGTCGGGAAGCTGACCTCCAGAGGCTAGTCAGAGCGTGGGAGGAATTTGAGGTGAAGAAACGGGCAGTAGAAGAATGGGCATCCAGAGCGGAAGCGCTACTTGCAGACAACCGCGTCGACTCGAAGCAGGCTGTGGACTTCCACAAGAGGTTCTTCCAAGGAGCTGATGAGAGGGCAGTATCAGAATTGGTGCGATCTGGACGTGAGCTTATTGAGGTGAGTGACATTACTTTGATATGGTTTTACGTCTTTTTGAATCAATATTTATTAAATTAAATCGATACTTAGCAACGTTAGTAATGAATGAGCCATGATAGCTTAGTGGAAAAAGATCCGGCTTATTAACCAACTGGTCTCCAGTTCAAATCCTAGTGTGGGCATGTACCATTGGCCTTTCCGGATTTATATACATATTTGTAATTATCGCATTGCACGGCGGTGAAGGAAAACATCGTTAGAAAATCCGTACGTCAGAAATTATATTTCCGTGAGAATTTCCTAACCTAATCTAAGAAAAATCTGGTTTTCTGTCTAGGGCAGACGGCAGCGTTCCTATGTAAAAATTAGGATCTTTGCCAAATTTTTTTAGGCTTTGGCAGCAGACCCCGCCTATCCCGATGGATTAGGTATCGGGTTAATGCTAGGAATACGAAGGCATAATAACATTAGTACCCATTTCACTCGTCTGGTAGACTAGACCCTCACGGATGCTCCAGATTGTACGGAGAAGACATGTCAGACTAAATGGGTACTCGGAAGTGGTACTGCCTGCGGGTCGAGTCGATAATGGCCCACTCATCAGCCATGCAATTCTCTAAGCGACTCGTAATGGCTGTGTGCGTCGCTGTGATCACAGATGTCACAGCTTTGACATCGTCTATTGCGATCACGGCTAAATTATTTGGTATTCTATAAGGTTGTAAGCGTACGCGAGGCTGTTTGCCTTGTAGAATTCCAATTCCAAACGCAACCTTGCGGCGCTAGTGTCGCACAACCATGAAAAGCGACACTAAGGAATTGCAATTTTGTGTTCAAGGCTATAACAGCTGATGTTTCCGAGGATGTAAGAATGTTTGCTCTTACAGAATTGCACGGCAGGCCGTTTCGAGAAAGTTCGAAGTTTATGATTTCTCTCACATTTCCAAATTGTTAGTCTGCACATAACGAGGGCATTTTTTTTATACTACGTCGGGAGGCAAGCAAGCGTACGGCCCGTATATAAGGTAGTTACCACGATGATAACGCGAAATAAGATGGTAACAATAGACTATGAACTTGCGAAGGAAGAATCACTCGCAGGAACACAACAGCCTTCAAGGAAGTTGTTATTTGGCTACAGTTTCTTGTCAGATTGTACTTCCCCAGTCGGGCAGTTTTGATGCGCCCTACCTCTCTTAAGCTTTCTCGGTCAAACTGCTATTTCCGTTATATTTCTACTTACCATTTTCCAGCTGGTAAATGAAGAAGACCGTCCGCGCGTGGTGCAGACCGTAGAAGAGCTGCAACGCCGCTGGAGGGAACTCCTGGACAGGGCTCCACCACACCTGATGCGCTTGGAGTTCCGGCTCGACGAAGCTGTCTTCCACCACTGCATAAAGGACATTGAAAAAGAAATAGTTTATGAAGAGCAAGTAAGTATATTTGACGTATGAATGTTGATGAGTTACAAATATATATTTTTATACAACGTCGGGAGTCATACAAGCATACAACCCACCTCATGTGAAGTAATTATCGTAGCCTATGAACGCTTATGAAACAAGGAATGTCAACCCAGCTGGTAACACAATAATTACTCAAGAACTTAATAATCGCATTCACTCGCAGGAACACAATGATTCGGAGAGTTGTTATTTGGCTGCGGTTTTTTGTGACGTGTAGGTACTTTCCTAGAAAGCTTTCTTTGATGCGCCCTACCTCTCTTAATATTGCTTAGCTTAACGCATGTCATCTATCGACAACATCCGACTGCTTAACGGGCCTTCCAATAAACGGAGACATTCGACACGACGAATCCCAACCATAAATAGGCTGCGGTCGAATTCAACTTATCTTCCGTGATCGATTAGCCTGACTCGCGCATCAACGGCATCGAGCTCTTCAATGTTCGACCGTATTTAATGCAAGGATTCGTAATTAGTGACGAATCCCTGCATTATACAGATATTTCTTCTTATATGCGTGCGCGGGGATTTGGATCCAACGCGTAGAGGCCCCTTTGAGAAGCTTGATGAAATGTTGTATAGTCCCCATGACCTCTACGGAATATCAATGTGGCAATATACCCATGAATCAGGTCACGGCAGATATTGGAGCTATTGCGAATGTGTTAGAAATTATTGGGCTATTGAAATGAGATCTGGAGGAATTATTAGTACGGGGCTATTACAGAAGAGAGACGGACGCCTTTTTTTTTTTTTGTGACCCGGGAAAAAATGCGTTACGCACACCACCGGTGAAGCCTGGATGGCCTCCGGTGGTAGTGTGGGACTCCCCGTCGGCTGCCCGACGGTATACCCACTAAACAAGGCCGCGAATTGCCATCGGCCGCGTTGGTGTGGTGCCCCGGATCTGTCAGCAACAGGGCACCACTGCGACTGGCCAGCCCCTCAAAAGGGGCCGGACTTCTTCTCTCTAGGGGCCATCTCGGCAAATTGGGACGGCCCCTCCGGCGGCGGGACCACTATGGGGCCAGGTTCCCATCCTGACCCCTAGTCCCACATATTAGGGAGGCGGCAATAGGTGCGCATAGCGCCTACGCCGCACTCCCGTCCGCCGTCTCCGAAGCGGGACAGCCTCGGGATCGTCCTCCCTGTCCCGCTCCGAGGCCTCCTTCTGGGACATGACCGTCTCACAGAAGGAGGCCATCGCCTGCCAGGCACTGTCGCTCCCGAGCATGGAGTGGACCACGCTCGGGAGTGAGAGGTCCGCGCTTCCAAGCGCGGTCACCAGATCGTGGCGCTGCCGAGACCACCTGGGACACTGCTCCAGCGTGTGTTAGGCAGTGTCCTCGGCCGCGCCACAATCGTGGCAGCCTGGCTGCTCCTCCCGCCTCGCGACCCGGTGCAGGTACTCACCGAAGCACCCGTGCCCGGTGAGCACCTGCACCATGCGGAAGGTGAGGCATGCCCTCGCTGGCGACACCGCCCCACCACCTCCAACGTGGGGCGCTCGCCGAGGCTCCTCCTTTCCGCAACAGACACGTACACCTCGACGAGCACCTCCGCCACTAACTCCCAGGGCGGGTCGCCAGCAAGGGCGGTCGCGGCCGTCCAAGCAACCGTCCGGTACCCCCTTATCGCTCTCTGCGCTATGACCCGCTGCGCTCTGTGCAGCTGAGCCTTGTTCCGAGCGCAGAGGGCGTCCGCCCATATGGGGGCACCGTACGTGGCCATACTCCGGCAGATACCGGAGTACAGCCGCCTGCACGCGGCGCTGGGCCCGCCCAAATTGGGCAGGAGGCGACCCAGCGCCGCCGCAGCTCTGATGACCTTCGGTCCCAACCGCTCGAAGAAGGGGCCGAAAGTCCATCTCCCGTTAAGGGTGAGGCCCAGGTACATCATCTGGGCACTCACCCTGATCCTCTGTCCTCCTATTTGGAGGTGTGCTCCGGGGGGACGGCCCCGTCCCGCGGTCCCGCGGAAGAGGAGGGCTTCGGTTTTCTCCAATCGGACCCGAAGCCCAAGCCTCTCTATACGGCTGATCACCAGTCCCACCCCGACTTCGGCCAGCCGCGCCGCCTCCACGAAGGTCTTACCCCGGGATGTGACAAGGGTGTCATCTGCGTAACAGATGACACTCATCCCGGGGAGGAGACGGCCCCGCAGGACCCAGTCGTACGCGAGGTTCCACAGGATGGGGCCCAGAACGGACACCGCACCCGACGGGCCTCCTCACCATCTGGCCACTCGCGTCCTCGTAGCACACCTCCCTGTCCTCTAGGTATGCCTTCAAGAGTCTCCCCAAGTACGAGTCTTCTGTAAGATGGTACTTCCCATGAATCAATTTGCTTATTTTATGGCCTCGTATTTGTCAGAAACTTGTTAATTAATGAACAGGGTAGAACCATGCACAGATGAGATTGACTCCGGCACTGCAGATAGATTAGACACCATAACATAACATGACATTTTTAAGTTTGATTAATTTAGTTCCACGATACAACATTTAATCGTAGCCGCATTAATCGCATCTACTATATTATTCCATTGTTATCAGGCTTATAACCAGAGCGATGATGCAGACGGTATTTTAATCAGAAACGAGGAGTATTTCCGGAATCAAGGAAAAATCATGCAAGTCGAACATTGCCTCCAAAACCTGAATAAGATAGCCTCCAGCTACACGCATCAAACGAATGACACTTCTTTAGAAGAAGCTGTCAGAAAGTGTCAACAGCAATGGGAGAGTACAGTACATAGGGTAGAACACTTTAGACAACAACTGCAAAGAATTCCCGCTAAATGGGATGCGTACAAGGAGAAGTTCAGAGAAATGGAGCGGTGGATGGATCACGTAGACAAAACCATGGATAGCATAGTCCGAGAAGTAGATTCTGCTGAAGCGTTTGAACGTGAGAAGACCATATTCCAGGTAAGTCTTATATTAATGAAATAGTAAAATACTGTATAGTAATAATGCTAGAGCTAATAAATTTATTTTTTAATGAATGCTTGCCATGGACACAGCTAAAGGAACTGATGGTAAGACGAATAAATAGATATTCCTTAATTCAGATACCAGAATAATTATTTAAGTTTATATCCTGTATACATTAATATTATATAATATCTGGACTTGTAGTCAATGAACGCACGCAACAATTTGAACATGAAATATAATTCAATTTATTTTTTGCAATAGCTTATTTGATTATACGTACAAATTGTAAATGTGTGACATTATTCATTATTTTTCTAGAACATTTGCCGCGAGGCTGACAGGAAAAGAGAAGATATGAAATGGCTAGTTCAAACTTTAGACATGCTAACAAATCATTGTCCAGAGTTAGAAGCCCAAGAAGAACAGGTGAAATTAGAAAATCTTATAGCAAGATACAAAAACTTGATACCAACCATCGAAATCACAATGATCAAGACTGAAACATACACACGATGTTATACTTACCGCCGTGAGGTTCACGAGGTTATTTGTGTATTAGAGTCTGTCAAAGAACAGGCAATGATTGAACCTGAACCTCAATCTCTACAACACGTCGAACAATTAGTGTTAGAACAGCAGACAGCAGTACAGAAGCTCGACCGCCAGCGACCTTCCGTCATGTCCATGCTTCAACGGGGAAAAGAACTTATTAAAGATGCCAATGCACCCGCATTTGTGCGTGAAGATGTTAAAACTCTTGAAAGTGGCTGGAACACAGCTTATGAATCATCTACAGATCGTCTCCACAAATTACGTGACACGCAAAAAGTGTGGTCGAATTATGAATACCAAAAGGAAGAATTGTTATCTGATCTTAATAAGATAGAAAATATTATAGCGCATCCAGGACTGGAACTCGGAATTAGTAACGTTGGCCGTGAACTCCACGAAACAAAGCTTGTAAGTACTGATATCGAAAAAGCGAAATGTGAGAGGCTCCCGCAACTACAACAGGCGTACGCTGAATTGCGTTCTCTTACTGCAAATAAACCCAAACCAGTAATAGAAAAAGATTTGGAAACCATTGAAAGAAAATTAGATAGAGTAGAAGATGAAATTCAGACTAAAGTCGTTCATTTAGAAAAGTTCAATGAAGAGTGGGTCAAAATTGAACACAAGTTAGATCATGTTAAAGAATGGATCAAAAAAGAAAGTCCTGCTTTAATATCTCAGATTCAGTCTGAAAATATCACTCCAGAAGAGCGGGTCGAGAAATCACAAGCATTACAAAAAGTGATCAGCGAGAAATTGAGTATTATTAAAGGAGTCGCTGATCAAGGATCAAAACTCTCTGTAGAACATCGCGTTCAAGAAGCTAATAGACTCAAGGGTGAAGTGGCTTTACTAGAAAAAATGATGGCTGATCTACAGCGATCCACGGAACATCAAACAAAGGTTGTAGAACATGACTTAGCTAGTTGGCAGAGGTATCAAAAAGGAGTTGCAGAAATTAAACCATGGATTGAAGAAGCTGAGTTGAAATTGGGAAATGTGCCAAAACCTACTTCTTTACCTGAAGCTCAACAGTTGCAACAACAATCCCGAGCACTGCTTGCAGATAGTGATAAACAACTTATGAACTTGCAGATTTTATCTAGTGTTAGCCACCAGTTATCGGGAAAAACTAGTGCACCTGACGAGGTTGATGCCATTCACTCACGGTGGGCTGTCGTACATGATATGGCTGACCAATGGAACAACAAGTTAGATAAATTAGTCACCAATTGGGAAAACTTTGAACGTGAAGCTGATAAATTAGAAACTTGGATTGAAAACGGTGAGAAATTACTCAGCAGTCGTAATATATCCATAGAGTCACCTCAGGTTGAAAAACTTGATCGAGAATTAAATAAATTAAAGTCTTTTGGAAACGAAATTTCGCAACAACAGGCTAAAATTATTAGCTTATCTCAGACATGTGACAACATCTGTCATAGTATACAACCTGAAGGCGCTACTGTTTTAAAAAATAAAGTATCTGAAATTAAGCAACGCACAAATGCTCTAGCTGAAACTGTAAGGTCAAAAGTCAATGAACTATCAGATAAAATTATTATTAGGCAAGAATTTATGACAAAGCTTCATAACTTTGATAATTGGATAACTGACATCAGAAGAAAGACTGAAAGTTACGATCAGATTGCAGCAGATAAAGTGGAGCCAACTTTGCAATCAATGCATGTATTGTCACAAGAACATGCAGCCAAAGTGCCTGAGTTTACTGATATTTACAACGAAATCAAGAATATGACGCTTACTACACATCCAGACGAATCTCGTTCACTAAGTGAAACATACTCAAATATTGCTCAACACTATCAAATAATCGAAAACAATATTCAACAAAACAAAGGTATTTTACAAAAGTGGTCGGATTTATTAAATTGGTATGAAGATACCAAGCAGCAGCTAGGTCACATACAATATCAAATCGATGGCCCAAAACTTACACCTGAAAGCTATGAAATCTTAAGACAAGAGCTTGTAAATATTGTCACTAAAGTACCAGAATGGAAGAGTAATGTCGCTTTGTTAGATGGACCTTCTAAAGTTAAAGTTACGGACCAAAATACTGGCAGGATTATGTCTCCTACAAGTTTAGTTAAAGAAATTGAAATGAAAGCTGACGCGTTATTGAATCAAGTCACATCTAAAAGAGATATTGTACAAAAAGTCGGCGCTAGATGGGACAAATTCAATTTGCAACACAACGCTCTAGCTCATGTTTTGCATGGTGTACAAACCGTGCTTAACGAAATGGCTCAAAAGCCAGTGCAATTAACTGAGGCTACTATTCAGGATATGACAGAACAGTTGGATAAACTTGACATAGAGCTACGAGAAAAACAATCTGTACGTAAAGAGTTACGAGAAGAAGGTTTACATTTAATGAGAGAAGACCAACCCAACATGGGAACAATTCAAAATGCTTTATCTTCTGCAGACAATAATTGGGACCAAATAGTAAATGCAGTCCGTGATACTAAAAATAAGTACATTTTGCTATCTTCAACTTTGCAAGAATTAAAGAATTTCACTGTTGCGTTTGACAGAGAAATGGGTAGAGCAGAGCAGTTATACAATGATTCTAAAGATGCCCCCAGTGATTTTGTTCAAACAGCTCAATTACTAGATAAAGCTAAGAAATCTTACGAGATTTTAAAACGGTCTAAAGGCTTGTTGGACCAAATGGATGTAATAAAACAGTCTATTTTGAAACAAGCATCGACATTGGGTGGATTTGATACAAGCCCCCTAGAGGAAGCATTTTTGGCATCGCAAGCGCAATGGGAGAAAGTAAATGATGCTACTATTAAGAGAATTCAAGATTTAGAATCACAGTTAAATGTATGGAGACAAATTGATGATACAAAGAACCAAGTCGTAACTTGGTTAAGTGAAACTGGCCAAAACTTGGCAAATGCTTGTGATAATTTGGAAATAAGGTTTGGACAAAATCACCTGACTAAGTATAAAGAAGAGTTACCAATATATCTCGGTCTCAAAAATAGCATCAAAGCCAAGTGTGAACAAATAATGAATTTGAATAAAAACATCCCAACGGGACAGATTTCTTCAATAACTGATTATTTGGATACTGAATTTAAAGCTCTGCAGACATTAGCTGAAAATCTAGAAAGTGCCGTGTTTTCCTTAGAGTCAAAAGAAAACAAATTAAAAGATAACGTTAAACGCCTCTCTGATAGTATCAGTAAAGTAAGAGACGATATTATTAAATGCGATGATATGACAGGAGACAATGCAAAAATTTTGGATCGTTTAAAGAAATGTCAGGCTTGCAAAGTACAACTTCAGAGTTTAAGTGACGAAATAGATAATTTAACGCAAAACGTTTCCGAAATGAATGCTAACTATCCAGGATTCTACGAATCGTTAGTCCCGAAAGAGTTGAGTACATTACAAAAAAGATTCGAAAGTGTACTCTTGCATGCTAATAAGACCGAAACTACACTTCTTACATTCTTACAAAAACTATTTACTGATAAACTAGCGATGTTTAACAGAAATTTAAAAATCTTAGATGACAAAACTAGGTGGTGTATGCCTGACGTCAGTAGTGATAAATATAATTTAGAAGTAAAAAATGCGGCTTTAATTGATGTCGAAAATGGGATTGCCGAATGTGTTAGTAAAATAATAGAATTAAGAGAAGCCAGTGATATATTGAAGATAGTAGCTGAACCAGCCTGCGCACAAGAAGCCGCAATTCAAACTGAGAAAGCGCAGAAAAACTTAGATGTTCTTACTTCTAATTATGACGAAATTAAGAGTAGACTAAAAGAAAATATGGATGCTTGGCAAGAATATGAAACTTTACTGGAAAATGTATCTGATTGGTTAAAAGAGAAAGAAAACAAAGTTAGACAAGAAGCTGCTAACTTACTCAATTTGACGGATATCGATAAAAAAATTTCTGAAATTAATGACTTGAATAAAGAAATCAAAGCTTATGAAGCAGAAATAAATAAACTAACTGATACGGGAGAGAAAATATTGTCTCGTAATCCTGACTCGCGTGTATTGCAATATATTAATCATCTCATAACAAGGTATCAGACTGTTGACAAATTTATGGATAATCATCTTAATAGATTGAATGACTTAAAAAATAATAAAAGTAAGTATGATATATCTATCACTGAATTCAAAAACTGGCTTCAAGATGCTAATGCTAAAATTAAAGATTTGGCAGTTATGAGTAAACATGCTAAGCCATCACCTGCAGATTTAGAACAAATAAAAAAATTGAATGAAAATAAAGAAGTTGGTCAAAGGCTACTGAATAACGCCATCGAGTCCGGAGAAGCTTTGTTCAGTGGAATCACTCCCGAAGGACGCGAAGAAGTGAGAAACGAACTGAGAACTTTGAGAAACTACTTTGAAAATTCTGTCGATTCTCTAAATAACGTTATCAAGGATATTGAAACTACTATTAATAAGAGGTCGTCATTTGATGACACTTTCAATCAAGTTCAAAAATGGATAAGCGACAAAGAAAAAGAACTCGGTGAATGTAAGTTGTGTCCTACTCTACCCGAAAAGAAAGCTCAGCTTCATGCTAACAAAATTTTACACCAAGAAGTGGAATTACATCAATCTATGCTTTCTCAACTAACTGAAAAAATTAAACTCATGCCAGATGAAGATGCTGAAAAAAGTCTCACTAAAATCATTAATAGATATACGACTATGTCTACGGAACTTAAAAAAAGAATCGCTACATGTGAATCTCAAGTTACGGACCACGAAAAATATGTTCAATTATTCGAGGACTGTCGCGATCGTCTTAATCATATAGTTGCCGAAAACAGCCTACTTAATTACGGTGTACTCACACAGAAAGAAGACGTCGATTCCAAAATTGCTACTATTGAAAAAGTAATGTCAAGAGCCCAGGACATTGAAAGTATACTCAAAGTCTTAAAGACGCAATTAGATATAGTATTACAGACAACAAGTCCCAATGGACACCCAGTTTTAATTAGTGAATACGAGCATTTGAAAACAACATGGGACCAATTTGCTACACAGTGCAAAGAACAAGATAAAAAACTTAAGGATACTCTGAAGCATTGGAATGAAAGCCAGAAAACTTTAGACGAATTAGAAGAATGGCTAAAAGTTAAAGAAAGTCAAGTCCGAGATCAGAGTCTGAAAAGTAATCTAGACGCTAAGATAGCGCACTTGCAAAAAGTTAAGGAAATACAAAGTGCACTAGCTTCAAAAAGCTCAGACTTTGCCTCTTTAACAGATAGTAAGCAAAATATTGCAAGTGAATCTGAACTTAGCAATAGAACATCGAAACTAGCTACACGATATCATACTCTAAATAATCTGGTTAACGAAATTATTTCTAAGTACGAGGTATTTGTTTCGGAACATAAAGAATTTGAAAACGAATATAACAATATGGAGCAATGGCTTATGAACATGCTTGGTGAACTGCAAGATCTTAATGAAATTGTGGGTGATTACGCTGTTTTACAGGAAAAACAGAATAAAGCGAAAGAACTATATGAAACCAGAAATAAAAAAACACCTGCTTTTGAAGAATTTCTTAGTTTGGGAGAGAAACTGTATACGCACACTAGCCCAGATGGAAGAGAGGTTATACGTCAAAAGATTCGTAAGATAAGAACATTGTGGGATAGCTTTGGTGATAGTTTCCAAGAAACTGTTAATAAGTTAGATCAGTGTCTTTTACAATTCTCGGACTTTTCTCTTGCTCAAGAACAACTTACCAAATGGTTGAAGGATGTTGAAAGAGCAATGCAGCGTCATACCGAACTGAAAGCGTCGCTGGAGGAGAAGAAAGCGCAATTACAAAATCATAAAATAATGCATCAAGAAATTATGACTCACCAACAATTGGTTGAATCTGTATGCGACAAGGCACAACAGCTCGTCGATCAAACACACGATGCTTCCTTGAATGTCTATCTACAATCTATCAAGCAGTTGTTCCAGAACATTGTAACGAAATCTCAAAATTTACAAGACAATTTGGAAGACTGCGTCAAAAGGCATGATGATTTAGTTCACCTAATTCAACAATACAAAGAATGGCTGGGATCACAATCTGAAAAGCTACTCGATATTGAAAATGCTACTGGAGAGAAACCTGAAATTATTAGAAAACTTCAATCTGCAGTGGCGATGCAAGACATTGAAAAGATTGGTTCAAACAAGTTAGATGAAATCCGAAATGTATTTACGTCTGTTAGTAAAAGTACTTCAGAAGCCGGAAATGTTGTTATTAAAGGTGAAATTGATAACTTACTAGACCAATTAAGAAATACAATTAGCAACATTGGAGTTTCGGAACAGAAATTAAAACACATGCTGGAAATATGGAATAAGTTTGATTATAGTATTGAACATATTACTGAGTGGCTTAAAGATATGGAATCTAAGTGTCGTGATCAGAGTCTCTGTTCTACTTTACAAGAAAAGGAAACACAACTGAAACGGTATGTTGATTTGCGTAACGAAATAAATGCAAAGGAAAAAGAAATTGACACATTTGTCGATGAATCGCATAGCCTAATTCAAATGAGTGGAGTTGAACGTTTGAAACCCTTAGTTACTCAAATAAGTAGTCGCTATCAACAATTACATTTAATTTCGAAAGAAATCGTTAATCACTGGTCAGAATTAGCAGCAGACCACAAGAAATACATTCAATTGCGTAATGAATTTGATGCATGGTTAAAACCATTAGAAGAACAACTATATCAAATGGTAACCAAGGAAGATAAATTCAGTATTGAAAGCAAAGGAAATAAGTTACAAGTATTTCTAATGGAGAGAGACAATGGAGAGCATAAAATTAGCATGTTAAATATAGCTGGTGATAAAGTCCTACCTGAAACTGCTGCTAATGGTAGAGAAAATATACGTAGCGAAATTAGAGCACTCAGAGAAAGATGGGACAAACTTAATGACACAATATTACAACAACAAAAGGAATATGAATCTCAGACTCTGCAATGGTCAAGCTATCAGGATGTACTTAAACAAACGCTGTCATGGCTAGATGAAAAAGAGAAAACTGTAAATTCTGAAGAGCAGGCTGTTCTTAATGCAGCTCAAGAAATTAAGTCCAAATTACTAAAAAATAAAACATTATTACAAGAAATATGTTCACACAAGAGAGTGATAGAAACAGTTACCGAGAAAGCAAAGAACGTAACAGCTACTTTACATTCCGGTAAAGGAGAAAATGATGAAATGGCGGCTATAATTCAATCTGTATGGGATAGATACAATGCATTGACAAATCGTTTATCTGCCATTATAAACAAACATGAGATTACTTTTGAAATTTATCAACAATTTGCCGACCAGCAAAAAACATTGCAAGATTATCAAAAACATTTATGGGATCGTCTCCACCTTTTATCAGATTTCACTGGAAATAAAGCTGCTCTTCAAGGCAAGCTAAACAAGATTCAGGAGTTGCTTGACGCCATTCCAACTGGTAATAATAAATTAAAAATGTTGTCTGATTTAATCGAAAACAATGGTGCCAAGTTATCTCCAAGAGGTAAAGAAGGCATGTCTAGAGAATTGGCGTTACTTAGAGCAGACTTAGAGAAATTTACAGCAACAGTCCATGATGTAAAACGAGGCATAGAAGATAAGATTCAACAGTGGATTGAATTTGACAGCGCTAACGATCGTCTGCAACATTGGTTGAGTGATACTGAAATGAGCTTAAAAACTTATACTCCAAAAGCAACACTGGATGAAAAAGTAGACCAACTCAACAAATACCAGGTTAGTCTTTTGTTTAATATTTATATTTTTCTTTATTTCTTTCATGTATTTTGGATAACCTATTATATCGCGAATTTTAAACAGGATTTATGTAAAGTGATTGATAACCACGAAAATGACTTGAGTGCGGTCAAAAAATTGGGAGAAGCTTTGGACCAAGTAAGAGAGAAACTGAACAAACTATATCCTCAGCACTGTAGGATCATAGTCTAATTTTCAGTAGATATTCTAATTTCACAAGAAACCCTAATATTTACAAAATTCTAACAAGGAGAAAATTTACAACTACTTACTTATATTTTAATTACCAAAATTACGTTATATTTTAATGTGTATGCAATATTGAATTATTACTAATTTAACTACAGGCGTTGGTTACTGGTACTTCCTAATTCTGATAATACGCCTTTGTAGTCTAAAATATTCACTTAACTACCAATCTAAACGATGGTACTAATGGTAGATGTTGTAGTCTAGTTTAAAACTACTTTAGTCTAAATATAAGATGGTATTTTAATTTAATAATTCTTTCAGGCTATATTGGCAAACCTAAAGAAAACTGAAAATGATGTTGACAAGCTAACAGATGAATTTAGTGACCTTATTGAAAATTGCAACGATACTAGAATTACAATGAACTTACAACAGATGACATCACGATTCCAGTCAGTGCAGTCAACAGCTAAAGAACTTGTAAAGAAATGTGAACAAGCAGTCAATGATCACAATGCATATCAAGAGAAATATAATCAATGCACGGACTGGATAAAATCAGCACAACATAAATTTGAAGAGTGTAAAAAGAACCTATCTAACACTCCTGAAGGCATTAGTGTCAAACGTGAAAGCCTTAACGACCTTCTAAGTCAACGCCGAAATGCCACTTTACTAGTTAATAATACGTTTGAACTCGGAGAAAAATGCTACCCCTCCACCTCTCCTGAAGGCAAGGAATTAATCGAACAACAGTTGCAAGATATACAACAAGCTATCGACAACTTGTATGACAACATAATAAAAGCAGAAAGAGAGTTAGATTCTGAGTTAAATAAATGGTCATCATTTGAAGATAATCTAAAGAGTGCACAGCAATGGCTGACATTAGCTGAAAAGAATCTTTCAAAAGAAATTGAACTCAAGGCTACATTGGATGAAAAACGCAATCAGCTCAATGTATACAGAACACATCTGCAAGATGCTATTGCTCATCAACAAGATATTTCGAACTTGGAAATTAGAGCCCAATCTTTACCGGATGTATCTAAAGATATAACTAAAGAAATCAACCAGCTCAAACAACGTCACGAAACTATATTGACAAGAGCTAAGACATTCGTTGAACAATATGAGGCCATTGTTAACAACCACCAACAATACACGAAATCTGTTATGGACTTGCAAGAATGGGTGGAAGCTACACATAATACAGCAGAACTTTGGGGTGACGTTAATTTAGAAAGAGTCGCGTTAAGCAGTAATTGTGAAAAACTAAAATCACTGCAACTTAGTTTACCAGAAGAAAAGAATAGAATCGATAAAATTCGTTCTTTGGGAGAGAAAGTTTTACCTGGAACAATAAGCAACGGTCAAGCAAATATTAGAAATCAAATTGATGCCTCCCATCAAGAATGGGAAGGTTTAGTGTCTTTCATAAATAAAACGATCGAAAATCTTGAATACAAAATACAACAATGGAATGAATATGAAAATATGAAAGACCAATGCTTAGCATGGATAAGAAATACAGATACTCAAATTCATGCTGTTGACCTCAAGGCAACACTCCCTGAAAAGCAAGAGCAGTTTAAGAAATTCCAAGAACTACAAGGTGAAGTTCGCGCAAAAGAACTCGAAATTGATAACATTACTGAGAAAGCACAGAATCTTTACACTGGAGTTTTGGGCCCTCGTGGTTCACAGATATCTGATCTATCTGTTAAATATCAGACTTTATCCCAAAAAGTAAAAGATTTAACAAACAGATGGCAGCAGTATGTGAAGACACATCAAGAATTTTCAAGCAATGTTACTGAATGCTCGCAATGGATTGAGGAATTAAGAGATAAATTAGATTTCTGTGCTGATTTGAGTTCGTGCTCGCAAGATGACTTGGAAACCAAACTGGTGTTAATCCAAAATTTACTATTAACTAAAGATGAAGGTTTCACAAAAGTGCAATCATTAGTAGAGCTGGCCCAAAATGTGTTGGCTAATACTGCACCTGCTGGACATGAAGCTATCAACAATTCTCTTATAGCATTACAAGAACAGTGGTCTGCATTGTTATCAAGGATGATCGAGACCAAGAGCATGTTGGACGATTCAGTTACTAAATGGGCTGGATTTTTGGAGCAAATACAATTGATAGAAAAAAGTAACAGTTGGCTAGAAAATATGTTAACTGAACTCTCTCCTTTTGAGACGTCTATACTTGACAAGAGAGCACAGCTCGAGAAACTTAAAGAAGTTGAAGAAAAGGCTCGTTGTGATCGCTTAGATGTTGACACTTTGAAAGCTAAAGCCGCAGAAATGATCGCCAGTGGCCAACAAAACCAAGCTGCTTCTCGGGCTCAAGAGTCTCTAAATAAATTTGATGTACTTTATGACAAAATTAAAAAACTACTTGCTGATCGTGAAGAACAATATAAAGATCATAGGCTATACAAAGAAGCTCATGATGAACTTATTCAGTGGCTGAGTAGAGCCAGAGAAAAGGTGCCATCATTGAAGTCAAAGCCACTTAGTGACAAACTAGCCATTGAAAACTCTGTGGCTCCTCTTGAAGCTCTTATTAATAAACAAGCACAAGGAGAATTACTGCTTGAGCATCTTCAACACACAGGCGAAGTAGTTTTGGCAAGTACATCTCCCGAAGGTCAAGTAGTAATTAAAAATGAAATGAAAGCTCTGAAAGAAAGTTTCGATGATCTTTTCAATGAAATTAAACAACAAAAGAATCAGTTAGAAGACACAGTCAGCCAATGGCGAGAGTACAAAGATGAATATGAAAGACTGTCAGACTGGTTGCAACAAAAAGAAATTTTAATCAAAAATCATAAACTGGCATTACTTGGAACTGCTAAAGAGAAAGGCGCACAAGTTAACGAGGTCAAAGAAATTGTCGATCAGCTCAACAAGGGTAAGGATGATATTGATAACTTTAATGCTTCTGCTGCTGGCTTGCTGTCCTCACACCTGGATACATATGTAAACAATCAATTAAGACATCTTAACTCTAGATATCAAGTATTAGTCAATATGGCTAATGACGTTCTCAAGAAAATTGAAACAAATTATGAACAACATCAGAACTACGACGATAATTACGCAAATACAAAGAAATGGATTGACGATGCTTGGGAAATTACTCGCAGCGGAAGTGAGGCTGGTAGTAACAGCAGTAAAGAATCATTGCAGAAAAGATTAGAACAAATTGAAGATCTGCTTAAAAGACGCGAAGAAGGTCAGAATCTTGTTCATGCCACAGTTAATAGTGGAGAAAAAGTTTTACGAAACACAAGATCCGATGGTAAGGATAGGATTAACACAGAATTAAAGGAACTGCAAAATGAATGGGATCGTCTTGTCAAAAAAATGACTACGGCCAAGGTACATCTTGAAACGGCATTACTCCAATGGGCAGACTACAGCTCCAGCTATTCTCAACTTCAGCAATGGATCTCAGATAGAGAAGCAAAATTACAAGAAGTATGTGAGCAGAAAGTCGCCAAGTCCAAGAAAGGTCAAGATCGTCTTGCCGGACTTACTACAGGTCTTGGACTTGGTGAAAGGAAAGCCACACTTCGTCAAACAAACAATATTGTCCAAGATATCGTTTCGTTTGAACCCATGATTCAGTCTGTAACTTCTAAGGCTTCAGAACTTATGCAACAAGCTCCAGCGTCTGAAATCACCAGCAAATATGAAACACTGTCGAAACAAGCTAAAGATTTATATGAAAAACAAAAAGAAACAGTTGAACAACATCAAGCATTCATTGATGCTGGCTCAGACTTTGTCCAATGGATTAGGGCTGCAAAGGAACGTTTAGGTAAATGCTCTGATGCAACTGGAGACAAGGAATATTTAAGCAGTAAGATTTCACAGCTTAAGGTACTGGAAAGTGAATTACCCGAAGGTCAAGCAAAACTGCAAAAAGCACTTGAACAAGGCGAAATATCATGTGGTTTGGCTGACGACGACGACAGAGAAGATATAGAAGAAGAAGTCGCTCTTATGCAAGAAGAATACGATACCTATGTGTAAGTTTATCATTACATTGTTATGGTGTAGTAAGTGGTGCACCCTGCCAATTAGGAAACAAGTTTATCGCAAAAGAACAGTAGATACAGTAATATTTAATAATTAGGCTCCCTGAGGAAATACCTTAAAGAAAACCACAGCCACAAAACAACTTGCTGGAGGTCGAATACCAATGGATTTCAAACAAATGATAAACTGATTTTTGTTTCTACAACGTCAGGAGGCAAACTAGCATATGCCTAATGGTTCCGTAGCCTATAATAATTTGAAATACAGGGAGTTTGATGAGCTCGGTGGCTCAGTCGTGAATGACGCGACTTTGACACCAACGCTCGTGGGTTCGATTCCCACATAAGGCAAACATTTGTGTGCATGAACATGTCTCTTAGTCTTGGTCTGGATGTTTTAAGAGAGGTAGGGCGCATCAAATCAGCCCGTCTGGGGAAGTACCTCCACCTCACGAAAAACCGCAGCCAAATAACAACTCCCTGGAGGGTTGTTATGTTCCTGCGTGTGAGTGAGGTCACCAGTAAGCTCCCAAGGAGTTGCTGCGTAAGCAGCAGAGGACGCAACGCGCGAGTGATAATTAAATCGCAAGTGTTAATAAGCTACGGTACCCGCTTTACATAAGGTGGTCCGTATGCTTGTACGCCTCTCGATGTAGTATAAAAAAAAGTATGATGTAGTATAATTTCCTGTAGTATTAATTTTTACACCAACATACATTCGATTAAGACTCCATTTATGAAGGCGCTTTACTTACTACAAATTCTAAAACTATATCTTAAATAATTAAACTAGTATATAATCAGATTACATATTTACTTTCCGGCTTATGTCTGGAATGTTTGAACCATCAATCACTAATTTCTGACATATTTTATGCGAACATTCCAGAGCGTGTTTGAGAAAAATATGTTATTTATCAAACATCTGTTACTTAATTAGATTTTATACCAAAAGGTATATAAAGGTATATAATTATACTAAGTAAAATATAACATTTAAATAACATTAGTAACGTATAGGTTGATATATATTTATGTATACAACACATAGTCGTGTACCTCTACACTAAGTTCTTTCCGGTTAGCAGAGAGAGAAATATGATGCTTGTATCGCAAGCGTTCATAAACCACGGTAATCTCTTTCACTACAGGCGAGCCACATACTTGTTTGCCATTTGACGTTGTATAAAAATATTTAGTTTTTATATAGTTTGTTAATTTTATATCTTTTGTTATTTTATATTCAGTGAGCAACTTAACAACACCAAAGCACTAATCGAAGGAGGTATTGTAAAATGGACAGAATACGAAGAGCAATACAGGGAAGCCTTGGACTGGTTGTCGAAGACTGAAAAGCTAGTGCAATCGTTTAACAAGCTACAAAACGACCTGGAGCAGAAGAAAGTAGTACTTGAAGAGTTCCAGGTTAGTCTAAAATTAACAATACTGTCAGCGTTAGGGATTTGTTTTGATTGTTGATTGATTCACAATATCTTCATATGAATAATTGTTCTCATCTTATTAAACGCACAATTTTTGTATATTATATAAATACATTCAGTGTATCTTGAAAATAGTTGTAAATATTTGGATCAAAATTTGTATTTATACAAGGTTTTGCTTTAGTTTATCTTTAAAGTACCTGAAATAAGTAATACAATTTCCTACAAAATACAAATCTACGGATCGTATTTTTATGTTTTTTTTTTTTTTTGTATTAACACTAATCAGGTATTGGACATTAAGATTATTGAGTATTTGTTGGTCCCGCCATATGTGGGGACTATCTTATGCGGCCGCATAGGTTACCCGATTCGAATCACACTAACATCACTCTGTTTTTGCACATTTTTGGCCATTACATTTAACGAGCGATTCCTGTACGTACGTATATACCTATTTATATAAATGACATAAAAACACCACAGTTTTGATCTGAACATTTGAAAATATTTTTTTCTCCGAATTACTACGTGGCGAAATGTAAACATAACACGAGATACACGGTTAACACTATCTGTTTATATTTCAGGGACATCTTCAGATGTTATTTGACTGGCAGGCCGAGTTGGATAAACTAAACATGCATGCACAAACATTATTGGAGACCTGTTCCGATACTAGAATTTCCAATGGAATCACACAACTTACTACGAAATATAACGCTTTGTTGTCACTAGCGAAAGAAGTAATGAAACGCCTCGAACTTCATTATCAGGTAATCGATTAGTGAGTTCTTGTACATAATTAGAATATACAAGATTCATTCAAAAGTTACGTGGTCTTAGTTGGCTACCACAATATAAATTTTAATTGTTCAACTATAGATACATTTTATGACATCACACCTTTATGTCACACAGGAACATCAACAACACAATGCTCTATATGGAGAATGCCAAGACTGGTTAGACAGAACGCGAGAGAAGCTCAACCAGTGTGCCGAAATTCCTAATACTCTGCAAGAGGTTAATAACAAACTTAATACTGTGAAACTCCTACGCCAATCTTTGGAGCAGGGTCAAAACAAGCTGAGATACCTCCTGGAGCTAAAGGAGAAAGTCATTATGAACACTGAACAAGCCGGCGCAGCCAAGATACAAGAAGACACAGATAATTTAAAGCAAGAATTTGACAAGCTGATTGCTGATTTACAAGATGTTCGTAATAAGCTCACGAGTAGAGCCGCACAGTTCGATGATATTTCTAAGGTATGAGTAATGTATTTAAAAAATTATGAATCTGAAATAATCTTGATTAGTTGAATTATTTTGGTTCGGCTGGGTGTCACAAAATAAATGTCAAAAATTGTTGACTTTCAAATTATCGAGCTCGACGAGCTCGGTGGCGTCAAAGTTGATGCCACGTTGACACCAACCCTCGTGGTTTCTATTACCACACGGAACAAACATGAACATGTCCGATTGTAATGGTCTTGATGTTTATAAGAGAGCTAGAGCGCATCAAAACAGCCCGTATGGAGTAAGTACCTCCACCTCACAGAAAACCACAACAAAATAACAACTCCCTGGAAAGTTGTTATGTTCCTGCGTTCATGAGTGAGGTCACCAGTCAACTCCCAAGGGTTTGCTGTGTTAGTTTTGCTGCTAACAAATATAATAAGCAAGTTATACTTAATGTATTACAAGCGTTCATAGGCTACGGTAATCGCTTTACATCAGGTGGGCCATATGTTTGTATGTTCCGACGTTTTATAGAAAAAATATATAACCTGTGGGCCCAGGCAATCACTAGGAACTTCAAAATACGTGATCAATCTAAATAACCTAACATTTCATTTGCAAAATGGACCTACAAGCAAGAAGCAATAGGGTTTTGAATTTATTTCAAAAGTTTGGTCGTAAATATAAACATAGAACAGTATTGCAACATTTAATGGGCTAGCTTTGGATTAGGAGTAGAGGCTCCATTAGGGCTACGCATGAGCTGCACTTAGTTTGGTTTAGTACATGTTCAGATCAGGGAAGGACAAAAATAGTTCAAAGTTTTTATTAAGTATACAATTAAAATAAGAATGAAAGTTTTTATTTTCATTAAAACAGAGAAAAATAACTTTATGTACCAACCATGTTTTTTTAATGTAAAACCATTTGCAACAGTCAGTCTACAATAATAATTATTGAAGTCTTTAATGTTGCATAACGCTGTTGCAAATGATTATTGTTATTAAGATTTGGAAATTATTAATTACACACTTTTGTATTGCTAATAATCTCATACACAATTGCATTTTTTAGATTCACAAACTGCTCGTGGAATGGCTAGATGATATTGACCACAAGATACAAGCTGATGATTCCTTATTAAATGATTTATCAGAAAAGAAAGCAAAGTTAGAAAAATTCAAGACCTTCAACAGAGATATCGATTCACATAGTGATTTTGTGAAAAGACTGAATGAGAAATTATTGGAAGATTCCTCGTTGAAGTCCAAGGAAATTGAAGACACATTGAAACGTTATGAAAATATACGGAAGACTGTTAACGAAATGATAGGCGTAAGTAAAAAAGTATAATATAATCTATAACGTACTACAAAGTCAGTCTATAAGGGCCTTCTTAAATAATACATATCTCAGTATTGATAATTGACTAATGTCGAAAAAATATAATTCTTTCTATACCAATTCGTGATTTGAGAGTCAGTAAAAATTGTATGAATTACATAGAGTCGATTCTATTATACACGTAAAATACAAAATTGACGTACAGAGATTCTTATATTATCTATGGGTGTTTTTTTTTTTTAGAAACTTGAGGAATACGTCAATTCACATATTCAATACAAAGAAGCATATGATGCCTTCTATGATTGGATTCGGAATTGCAAGATAGAAATCCAGCAATGCTCTGATTCCCATGGAGAGAAAGAAGAAGTTCAGAAAAAATTAAAAAGCGTCAATAAAATCATCGAATCTTTACCTAAAGGAGAAGCTTTGCTTAAGAAGACTATCGGACTTAGCGAGGCTGTATTGAAAACCACAGGAAACGAGGGCAAAGATAGTATCAATCAAGAAATCAAACAGCTACAAATAGAATGGGAAAATCTTCAGCAAATTTGCAAAGATACTAAGAAGCTCCTGGAGAAATGTTTGTCAGCCTGGGCAGATTTCTTGGAAACATCAGAAAAGATGAGTAAATGGGTCAAAGAGTTCGATACTAAATTAAAATCTGTGCAAAAGGCTGAAAAAATTACGCCAGAACATCTGGAGAAGTGTCGTGTAAGTAAACGAAATTTTGCTTCTTATTTAGAAGTAATATTTTGCTTCTAAAATATTGCTTCTAAATAAGAAGTAAAATTTCTTTATTTCAACTTGAGAATTGATGTCCACTAAAACGTATAAATAATAGTTTTGTATTTATTATAAAATATTTTTCCATCTTGATTTGCAGGAGTTGTTAGCTGAGGCATTAGGTAATAAACATGTATTAGAGGAACTAAATGACAGGTGTGAAAATCTTATGGAACTGAGCGCATGTTCTTGGGTTCGTGACAAGACTGTTAATTTGCAAACGGAATATACTACTTTATTGACTAAAATTCAAGGATTAGTTTCTAGTGGTGAAAAGAACCTGTCTGATCACACTGAATTTATCAAAGCTAAAGATGAACTTCAGCAATGGCTTGAAACAGCACATGGTACTGTGCAAGATTCCATTGGAGTAGGCGATATTGATACAACTAAAGATAAACTCGAAACCATCAAGCTAGTCAGCAATCGCATGACAGAAGGCCACCATCTGTTACTTGTATTACAAGATGCGTTTAAGAAAGCCTTAAATAATACACCGCCTGAAGAGCAAGACGGTCTACGCAACAATGTCAAAATATTGCAAGAGAGTTGGGATCAGCTCAAGATTGATCTTAATTCCATTACGGCTCAACTTAAAGCTGCTATTGGAAAATGGGATGACTTTGAAGATTCTAAGAATAAACTGAACCAATGGATCAAAGAAACAGAATTAAACCTAGAAAAAGTTCCTCCCACCGGTGGCGAATTTGGTGAAATGAAGACACTTCTTGAAAAATACAAACATATTGAAGAAGAAATTGATAACAAGAAGCCAGAATTAGAAAGATTGAAGAGTGAAGCGGCTGAACTTAGCACCTGGGCAAAGAAACCTGCTGTAAAAGAATCCGTTACAGAAATCGAAAGGAAATGCAATGCTCTACGAACAAAATGTGCTGCCAAGAGAGCTGAACTTGAATCTGAAATTAAAGACTACAACCAATACCATCAATCTCTACAAGATACAGAGAAGTGGCTACTACAGATTTCTTTCCAGCTTATGGCTCATAATTCCTTGTATATTGCTAATAGGGAGCAGACAGAAGAACAATTAGCCCAACACGCTGTTTTATTAGACGATATTCAAAAGTACCGATCTACTCTTGATGATTTAGAAGCTAAAGGTCGTGCTCAAATTGAACGATATGAAGGTACTACTCCATCTATCAAAGAGACGGTAGGAAAGCAGCTAAAAAATGTTAATGACAGCCATAAATCCTTATTAGCAACTGCATTACAAATTGAACGTCGTCTTAGGGAAGGTCTGGCTAAGTTCAAAGAATATGAAGACACGCTAGAAAGTATATTAAACAACTTGGATGAATGTGAACCTGCTATCACGGAACTTGATGTTCCAGTAGACGGGTTATCCCATGGTCGAGAGCTATTGGATAAAGCTAGGGTATGTAACCATTTTGTTAAATTTTATAATTTATACCTAAAGTTCTCTCATCCTCCATAAGTACGTTGTTCATTGAGAAAAGTAATTATTTTTAATTGACTTAGATTTTGTAATTACAGCTCAAGTATAAGTTGAACAAAGATTATTTATTAAATAGCATTATTTTATTCATTTATTTTTATTTAACGGTCCACGGTACAACTTTGTTTTTGTTAAATTAAGAAAAACCGTATACAAATTATGTCATTGTTGTATGGTAAGCAATAAATAGATGTTGCAAAAAATCTTTGGTAGCTCGTATGAGTCTAGATCTATTTTAAAATTGATCAATCATAAACTCAGGGTCTTCACAATCGTCTGCAAACTGAGAAGAGTCGCCTATCTGCAGCAGTAGCAGCATGTTCAGCAGCCGCTGCTTCTGTTTCTCGCCCATCTTCTCCGGCAGATTCAGCGCCATTGCCTATACCTCCTCGGGAACTGCATGTACGGGCTCGACTGGAGGATCTCATCGATCAGGTACTGGCGGTTTCTGCCAAAATCCTAGCTTCAGATGTCTTGACTTCCTTTTGATTTGTGTGCTTCAACTAGAGCATTTCTGAACATATCGGTTTTCAATGTAAACTAATCAGTAACTGTTAACTATAAATTGTATACTGCTATGGATGTGTTCGATAACAATTTCAAATATTCCATTAAGTAAAATGTCAATATAGAAATTAGAATCATATAAGATATTTTCGTAGGACACATTTTAAATAACTGAGAAATTACTTTAAATACTTTCAAAATAGGTATCTAAAATGTATTTTGGTATCCATTGTTGTCATTAGTTGCGGGTTCAATAACAGTTCGATTTCTGTCTAACGTAAAATTATGTTTTTCGAAGTCTTCAGTCTTTTCGGCAGCTTCTTTGCAATAAGATGTTCATGGAGGCATATTATTAACACCGTAATAAGAATTCCTTAGCTTGCCAGGTCTACAAAAGAACAGTACCAACGAGTTGTAAATATCCAAAGTAAGGTTTTGATTTATTTTTGTCGGGCTAGTCAAATTGAAGTGTAGATAGAGTTAATAGTGTAGTTAGTCATATTAAAAATACGAGGGCTTGTCGTTGGCAATGTATTTTTGTGCACCTGGTTCTTTGTACTGAATCAAGATGGTTGAAATATTTAAAATGATCTGTATTTCTAACTATATATACTATAATATTTAACTGACAGAAATCTGTTTTGAAAAATCCTTACACCTACAAACAAATTAGTTACAAATAATTCAAGGAAAGATCGTCTTGACTCAGAAGCTTATAGCGTAGTCACAATTTGGATAAGATAATGGTGATTCAAGCACTGGTTTGTGACATTAATCACAAAAAGCGTGTCATTCATTTGCACTTTTTGAATATATTTTGGCACCTAATAACCGTTATTCCAAGGAACTTAATTAATTGATACGTATCGGTATAATGTGGATAAATAAGAAAGACAGAAGTTTAAGTTCTTTCTTCTTAAATAATTATTTACTAAAAATTTCAGCTGAACGTGCAAAGAGTATCATTATTTCTTCGACAAATTGTAATTTTCTGTCTTGTAAAGAATATACAGCCACATGTTTATCAGTTATACAACTTGCAGGGCTTACATGAGAGATTAAATAAATAATATTTTTTCGGTCCGTTCATCTGAGTCGCATTACAAACGCGGTATTCGTCAATGGCCCGTCTTATGTTTCCAAAATTAATGATTGCTCGTTGGAAATTCGTAGCATTGTATATACTAACATGCACTGTGTTTCGTTGTCGTGTGCTGTGTGTGATGCATGGTTTGTTGTAGAAACATGTGAGCGAAGTAGGCAGCGCACCACGAATCCAAACATTGATAAGAAATCTAGAAGCGCCAGAGTTCGGAGAAAAGATGATGGCTTTTGAACGAAAGGTAAGGCTTCTAATGCTTTTCATCGTTCAAGAAATAAGTTGACAAATGTTTGAATTGAAGTAACTTAAACTAGGAACTTTATGAACATTTTTGAACAGTTAAAAAAAATTCAACCTTTTTCTTCTAAATAATTATATGTATATAGCATATTTTGTATATTGCTGTTGGTTTAATAAAGAGACGGTAGGTCGTTAAAGTGAGTAAAATTAAAGAAAATATTAATTTGGTAAAAAATAATATTCACTACTCTGTAGGAAACTGCAGAATGTCTACTATTTAACGCAAGTATATATATATACATTTGAGTGATGAAATTAGAAAAATGTAACTATAGTATACCATTAGTACCAGGTAGAAAATACAGATATGTTGTATGTTTCACGCTTATAAATTAACTTCACTAGTCATAGTTTTATCATTTCTCACATATCATCACGGTCTCAACATGTCAATATTAAAAAGTATTCATTAATATTATGTTCACAAAAGTAATTTATATCATTAATTCTCAAGGTACAAAGCCACTTGGAAACCTTAGGTGATGCCGTCCACGGAATGGAGGAAGCGATGAAGCAAGTGGTTGAGATTCAGGAATGGATCAATGTTCACAAGGCGTTGGCTCGTGACTGGCTCGCTAATCCATCTAAATTGAGGCCTGAGGCAGCTAAACAAGACATCGCAGCAATGAATGACGCCCTGGTATCACTTGGAGAGAAGAGAAATAGACTGTTTACTGAAATACCCACTGAAGGTATCGGATGAGTATTATTATTTAATCATAAATAAAGTAGAGTTTGTATTTCGCAGCAACGCTAAATATCTTTTAGATGAAAAATAGCCTTAATGTTGAATGCTATTGTAGAAGTTCATGAAAATACATTTAGGAATTTTCGAAGCAGTCAGAACCCGTTATATACGTTTTTCCATACATTTCGCGGTCGTATACGACCACCCGGGTTTCGAAGGGTTAATGTATGCGCAACGGACAGACGGGCAATGATAAAATAGGCCTTTTTGACATCTGTACCGATAGTAGAATCCGGAAACATCACTAATTTAGTATATTCCATATATGAAGCCGACGTTGCAATGGTTTAATTATTTATGTATAATTAGGTTAATGTTAATGTGATCTTTAACATTCACTTTCACAATTCATTCAACAATTAGGACGATATATGTTCATGTATTTTACATGCTTCATTGTTTTTAGGTTTAGAAGACGAAATAACCTTAGAAGAAGATTTAGACAATCTTGAAGAAACTATTCTTAAAGCTATTGAAAGAGAAAAGGGTAACCAAGGTATCATCGATGATTTTCGTCACAAGTATCAAGAGATTAACGACTGGTTTGATTCTGTGCTCAAAAAGATGTGTCTAGCGGATAAAGGATCTGGTATTCCATGTCCTCAAAAACTAAGTGCTGTTAAAGAATTATTAAATGAATTCGGACAAGCAGGAAAAGATAAAGTTGACAACATCAAATCCGTTGGCTCACAAGTGATAAATATTGTCAGCAATTTAGAATCACAACAAGTAGAGGAACAAGTGGGTATTATATAGCTTTTTAAGTAAATGCATGACATTTACCAATTTCTTTTTAACTGTTTTTTATAATTATATATTTTTCCCTAGATGAAATCCGTAGAACGAAGGTACAACGACATTGCCAAACGTATTCAACGAAAATTGCAAATGCTTGAAATTACATACAAAGCAATCGATGGTACCAAGAGTGAAGTTGCAGCTCAAAACGAATGGATGCAAACGGAAATCGACAGCATTCTACATCCCGAACCTCTTGGTTATGACAGTAAATCAGTTAAAGACCGTCAAAAGAAAATAGCAAACTTACTGAAAGAAAATGATGGCAAGAAGACTGTAATTGACTCATTAGAAAAGAAAGTTAGCAATATTCAATCAGAACTTGAACCATCAGAACAAATGCAATTAGAATCAGAATTATCGGAACTGGCATCTAAACAAAAACAACTTGCAACGCTCATCAAACAAGAAATTGACAGATTAGGCACCTGTAGTGAAGACAGAAAGAAGTTGGAAAATGATATTGAGAAAGCCAAGAATTGGCTAAAGACGAAATTAGCAGAAATTAAGAAATTAGGAGGACCAGTTCCTCTAGAAGTTGCGAAAGTAGAAAAAGAAATTGCTGTCCACAAAAAACATCAAGGCGAATTATCTGACTTCTATACTGATACACTAACCGAAGTTATGCGTCGGGGAAATGCAGTATCAAAAGACTGCTCCAACGAAGATCGTGCTAAATTGCAAAGTATATTGGAAGATTTGAATAAATCATACACATCAGCTAAAGTGGATATTGACGATAAACTTGCGGCTTTAAATAAATTATTACAAGGCAGAAATGATTTTGAGACTGAAGTTGCCAAATGTCAGAGTTGGCTTAATGAAGCTGAAGTAGCAGCCACTCCCGAATTGCGTACTAGTAGTTTACAACTATTAGAAGAACAGTTGGTCAAATTTGAAAAATTGAGTAAAGAAGCTGAAGACGTCGAAAAGAACATCAATAAAATTAAAGACAAATCAAAAGACATCATGGACACATTATCAGATTCCAACAAATTGCAGCTCAAAGAACAAGTAAATATTTTATCAGATAGATTTGCGAGAATAAATGCAATTATCAACGACAAAAAGAATATACTACTGAAACATATCAAAGAATATAAAGACGCTGCTGCTAAAATTGCTGCTGCTCTTGAATTCTTACACGAAATTCAAAACAAATTAAAGTCACTAAATAAACCTATTGGGAATAAAGTTGAAGATGTACAACCAATCATTCAGGCATACGAGTCGATCCTTGTAGACTTAAAGAAAAACAAGGCAATGTTGAATGAGTTACAAGGTGGTAATTTACACGATCTGCAAGATATTCTTACACAACAAGATGACTTGATGAGCACTATTGAAGATCAAATTTCAAAACTCAAACAACTGTTATTACTACGTGAACAGTTCTTTGCTCTTGTTAAAGAAATTGAAGACTTCATTGCTAAGTATACTGATCTCACAACAGACATTGAAAAATCTAATGATACCCTCGAAGATAAAATCAAACGCTACGATGACATTATTGGCAAAATCCAAGGATGTGAAGCTCTATTGGCTACTGCCACTGACAAAGGACAACAGATAGCAGCTGAAGGTACTGTGATTGACCGAAATAACATCACTGAATTGTTGCAGTCACTAAAACAACAATTACTAACTCTCAGAAGAACCGTAGAGTCTAAAAGACAAGAGCATGAAAAAGCTGCGGCCGAACATAAAAAACTAGCAACCGATTTATCTGAAATATTGCAGTGGCTTCATGATAATGAAGCTGCAGTACATTCGCGACCACTTCTTAACAGGGATATTGCCAGTGTGGATAAGAAACTTATTGAACACATTACGTTAACTAAGAATATTCAATTATACCTAGACAAGCTAACGAAGATAACAGATATTGTTAAAAATGACGATGGGGTACCTGGATCATTACTAGAAATGGTTTCGGAAGCAAATTCACTTAAGACGTCTTTGCCAACTGAATTAACTAATAGGGAGAAATACTTACAAGATAATAAGAAAAACAGACAACTATACCTTCAATTAGTAGAAAAATTAAATATTTGGGTCAACGAAGCTAGAATAAGACTTGATATGGGCAAGAATGGCACAGACTTCGAGAATATAGACGCTGATTTAGAAGAACACAAATCATTCTTCAACACATCAGAACCTGAGATGAAAGATTTAGTTGGAAAGCGTATGCAGGACATCGTTGATAAGATCTGGCCATCATTAGCGGCATCAGAACAGGAAGAATTGTCCAAAGAACACCAGAATCATAACCAACTTTTAAAAAATACATTGAATTCAGCTAAATCTCGACAAGCCCAATTGGAGCAGGATCTGGAGATCTGGAAAGACTTCTGTCAGTTGGTAGAGAAAATTAAAGCAATTTTAGAAAAGAACAACGTTAAAGAAGAGCCTATCAAATCGGTGGATAACCTAAGAATGCACTTGGAGAAACTGAACCATGCCAAGAATGACTTAGAGGTAAGTTTTATTTTTTAATTTCACAATCTTAATACATTGCTAAAATTATTTAAGTTGTTTGACCAAGAGACACGATGTAACGTGCCGCGATTTAATTATAATAGTAGTATAACAAGCGTGAAGTGTGTCATATCACTCGGATAGTAAAAACTCAGATCGTACGTATATTGGTCAATATTTCTTAATTGAGCAAATGTGCATTCAATACAAGATATTAAATAAATACTGAATAGAGTAGTCCGAAACAAAACACGCTTCTTATAGTAATTACGCGATTTTAACCGACTTTATGAAAGGAAGAAGCCCACAATTTGAGTTTTATATTACTAACATGTACCTACTCTGTGGAATTTCTCAAATCTCACGTAAATCATGATCATTCCTTTTTCCAAACAAACTTTGTCAGTGCTTACATACGTTTTAATTGATACTTCTATTAATATTTCATACTTTTAGACCTACGGGTTTGAGCTGTGCATTGTCAATCAGTCATCGAATAGAGTGTATTCTAGAAAGGGAAGGCATAAATTAACTATATATTTATTTGCTTATATATCATGAATATATATCGGTTTCTATTATTTTCTATTCTATAAGATAATTGACAGCCGATTGACCTCTTTGGAATGATGTGTTCTCAATAGATACATCCATTTTACAATTTGTGATTGGTAACCTCAAATTACAACGGAAGAATTAATGTTATATTATCGAAACCAGTTTCGGAAACAGAATTAATTCTATTTCATTTTGGCACCAGCTTTCAAAAGATGTTCATATTATTTTGTCCAAGAAATTGGTTTCAAATTTTGGTTTCCGGCACGACTTAAGGGTTGCTTTCCTTTGCATGCTACGAAACATACATATACAATCGAGAAAAAGCATTCTGTAGCTACATTTTAAATAAACTAGCCAAATAAAAGTCGATCTCGTACAAGAATGGGTTCCGTATATGTAATATAACATTTAGTACCTTGTATCTAGAGTAGAGCGATCGAGCTTCTCTCGGCTTTATATATGTTTTGGAATACAAAATTTGATCCAAATCATTAGAACCGTTTCCGAGATACGAGGAATATATCCATATATATATATATATACACAAGAATTGGTCGTTTAAATTAATAGAAAAAAATGTCCAAAGAGGCAGTAATGTTAGTGGGGTTCGAACCGGCTGGTATTAGTGTTTAACACGACCCGCAGGACTTATAGATTTGAGTAATCTGACAGTATTCTATTAGCTTTGGTGACAGTCCAGGCCGGCAGGCAAAGACCAGGCCCGCTGCTGTGTGGGCAGTACTTTGGCTAGTCAGAACAACAACTGACTATCGTTGAAGATGGTATCGATTGTATTGGTGTAATATCGCTGATCTATTTTTTCCAATATAAGGATGTAACAGTTTAAACTCGCAATTGTACGTTTTTGAATCTTTTTACATATTTTTATAATTTGTTTAAAACTTACCCTTGCGGGGTAGGCAGAAAGAAGCGAGCGCCATAAGACGCGGTCCCTACAAACCTCACTCGCATACGCATTCTTCAACAGTCATAGCTCATGTACGCTCGCCCGTTCTTGGGGCTTCTGACATCACCTTCTGGTTTTATTTTATACTATGTCGGGAGGCATACGGCCCACTTAATGTAAAGCCGTTACCGTAGCCTATTAACGCTTGTAATATATTAATTATCACTAGCGAGATGGCTCCTCTGCTGCTTACACAGCAACTCCTTAGGAGCTTACTGGCGACCTGACTCATACGCAGGAACACAACAACCCTCTATGGAGTTGTTATTTGGCTGCGGTCTTAGTCGAGCGAGGTTAGTCTTGGTCTTCCTCGGCTCCTACATCCTTCCACTTTCGAATTGTACAACTGTTAGGTCATTCTTTCAACCTGCATTCTTTCTTCACGCACGAACCAACGGTGTATAGCTTTTCTTATTTTACGACTGATACTCTTTCAGACCGATTCCCTTTCTTACATTATCATTGCGAATGCGGTCAAATTCATTTGGTCATTAGCTTTCTATTAAGGCTGGCATGAAGACATGATAAAATCATAATGGTTCCTTGTTGAAACCATGATAGTGCCTGCGGAAAACTGAGTGACCTATTATTAAAAGTAAGTGACGTGGCAGATTATGTACTGCTCAACAACAGTGTCTGGTACATCAAGAAAATAACATGTCTCCATATGTTTTTTTTACACCACTAAGGTGGCAAACAAGCTTACGGCCTGCCTGAAGGTAGCAGTTACCGTAGCTTATGGACATTTGCAACACCAGGGGTGTCACTGTTGCGTTACCGACCCTGTAAAAACCTCTTCACGCCTTTCTTGAAGAACCCCATACTGTAGTCCCCTTGGGTAAACCTCGGCAGGGAGCTAATTCCACAACTTAATAGTTCTCGGTAAAAAGCTTCTCAGGAACCGCACAGTACGTGACTATTGCGGTCCCAGTGTATGAGGATGAACTCCCAGTCTCCAACTCCCGTCGGCGAGCAGTGCGATGGTAAAACGAGGCTGTTGGCATGATATCAAACAATTCCTCAGAACACAACCCATTGTACAATCGGTAGAACACGCAAAGGGAGGCGAAATCTCTCCTTAGACTCAAGGGCTCAATACCGTGTGTGAGTTTAGGATCATCGACGATTCTCACAGCTCGTCTTTGCACCGAGTCACAAGGTCCTAGTTAGTAACCAGGTGCCCCCGCCCAGAGATGACTACAGTACTCCTTATGCGGTCTGACTTGGGACTTATATAAGCCTTTGACCCGCGCTGAAGTACTGTTTGGCTCTGTCTCTGTCTGTATATAATATAAGTTCTCTCCATATGTTATAACTGATGAGATCTATATTGCGTAATAACTCAATTCACCGCTACGACTCGGAGGTAAAGTAGAACGCGTACCTCTTATTGGCTAGTTCACGGATCAACAACACGTCACTTACCGGCTTATTGGTTAAAATATTCTCCCATTGGTCAGTAAGCTCGAATCACTTAGATAGTTACATGCTAAAGCAACGTTTTTGTGAACGCGTGATACCTTCATGCACAGTTAAGCGGTTTATTGGTTTGTAAACTTTGCAACTGTTGCAAATTACATTTGGAAAAAAGAAACATATCTGACTGAATACATAAAAAAGGCGATACGATTGTACAATGTGTTCGTAGTCGAAACGCGTCGTGCAGTGTTGCCAGAATAAATTACATATTAAGTACCAATTGTAAATTCAAATCACGATCACCTCACCAGACGGCGAATCCAACTGATTTTAGCTTCAGCTTCATGGTAGAAATATCTGGGTGTATCTGACTCCCACCATCCTTACAACCGAAGCTAATCTCACCGGCAAGTCACCTCACCTAGCAAACTAGACTCTGGTAAAGAGGTCGGGCACAGCGATACTTGATCTGAAGCTTTGGACGAGCGTGTGGTGTAGTGGTTGGCATAGGCTACATTATCACCAAAGCATAGCAAAGGTGCTATTCCCACACAGGATAAACATTTATGTGTGTGTAAATATGTTTGTTTGTCTTGGTAGGGGTATCATAGGAGTCCGACTGAGGAAGTACCTCTACCTCACAGTAAATCGCAGCCAAATAACAAGTCCCTGTAGGGTCGTTAGTTCCTGCAAGTGAGTGAGGTGCTAAAGAGCTACTGTTTCAGCAACTACAGTAGGTAATGCGCTAAATATACTTTCTGTATTGCAATCCTCCTAAGCCAAGTCAGCTCCTAAGGAGTCGCTGTGTTAGCAGCCGAGGTAGGATCGCACGAGTGATACTTAACGTATTGCAAGCGTTCATAGGCTACGGTAACCACGTTACGTTACTGGTAAAGTACTTCTATCTTACAGTAGACCACAGCTAAATAACAAATCCCTGAAGATTTGCGTTTGCAGAGGGATTGGCAACGCGTGAGTGATATTTCTATCAAACGTTCAACTCCAACAGATACCATTTTGCAACAGTCGGGTTGTAAGCTTGTTTGTCACCAACGGTGTAAAAAAACGCTCTTAATATTTTTTTAATGTAATCCATCTATAATATAAAAATGAATCGCTAAATGTATTGCTAAGCTCAAATCTCGAGAGCAGCTGAACCGATTTCGCTAATTCTTTTTTTAGAATATTCCTTGAAGTACGAGGATGGTTCTTACGAAGAGAAAAATTTAAAAAGTTGCCTAAAAGTATGGCAAAACAACGTTTGCCGGGTCAGCTAGTAGATAATAAAAAAATCGGATACCAAAAAGTAACAAATTAGTTTTTATTAATGAAACTGATATGAAACTTGGCGCCCGTTAGATCATTTTTCTCTTTAGATAACACCCCTCCAGGAAGTTGTTATTTGACTTCGGTTTTCTGTGAGGTGTAGTTTACCCAGTGGAGTTTTAATGACCTCTACCTTTCATAAAAACACCTAAACCAAGACAAAAACCATGTTCGTGCACACAAATGTTTGTCCTGTGCGGGAATCGAACCCACGAGTCTTTGTGGTGTAGTAACATTGCTAACTACTCCACCACCGGGCTCGCCAAGTTGTCAGACGTCTCACTTTCATAAACATATCATGCACAGGCAGGCCACCAAAATTGCGCATTGTCACATTTATCAGACAATAAACTTATCATTTGATTCTCAAACGAAAATATCAGACAATAAACTTATCATTTGATTCTCAAACGAAAATATATCTGATAAGAAACTGGAGTGAATGCAATTGGGGATAATGTAGACATTTTAAATATTAAAACGAGTACTTTCAACAAAAATTGAAAAGTCTATTTGAACGAGCTGGAAATATATATATATATATATATATATATATATATATATATATATATATATATATATATATATATATATATATATATATATATATATATATTATACTACGTCGGGAGACATATAAGCATACGGCCCACCTGATGTAAAGCGGGTACCGTAGCATATTAACGCTTGCGATATATTAATTATCACTCGCGATATATTAATCCCACTCCTCTGCTGCTTACACAGCAACTCCTTGGGAGCTTACTCGTGGCCTCACTCACACGCAGGAACACAACAACCCTCTAGGGACTTGTTATTTGGCTACTGTTTTTCTGTGAAGTGGAGGTATTTCCCCAGACGGGCTGCTTTTATGCGCCCTACCTATAAATCGTAATATGGATGAGAAAGTAAGCAATGAAAAAGAAATTAATATGGAAGGAATAATGAATGCTATAAAGACTGAAAATTGGTAAAGCTATAATGACGGAATGTCGGCCGAAATGCTCAAAACGGAGGCATTGTTGCAAGGTTGCTATTCATCTCATTCAGGGATAGTTGCTTGGCGGACTTGATAGGATATAAATTTGCAATAAAATTGAATTAGTCAATATTCGAAACATGTCATTCATTAGGTTCTGTTTGCGTCTGCGGCGGAAGAACTACAGCGACTGAATGACGCCTTTAGAAGCAAAGGAAAGAAAGTGAAGCTACGAAGATGAAAGCGAAAGTCATTGTATAAATCGAAAAGTTACAGAGTTACAGATACGATAAGAAAAAGTGGTACAAGTTAATACATTTTGTGTATTTAAAATTTTAATTTTAAGCAGATATACTATATCCACCATATACCACTTTGTTGACCACGTTGTTATATATATAATGCAAAAGTGGAAGGATGTAGGAGCCGAGGAAGGCCAAGACTTACCTACCATGATCAAATTGGTCTTGTTCTATCAGAAGGTAATGTCAGCCCTAGAAACCGGCGAGCATGTATGAAAAGTTAATTGCAAGCAAAGCAATTAATGTTAAAGAAGCGAGTGGGGTATGTAGGGATCGAGTCACGTGGCGCTCGGTTCTCTCTGCCTACCCTGTAAGGGATTTGGCGTAAAGTTATAGATAGATAGAATTTTAAAATAGCGTGAAGGTCGTAGAAATGAGAGGTCGGTGGAGTTCTGTGAAGCTAGGCTAGAGTGAAGAGGGTGTGATACGAGAACAACGTGGAGTGAAAGTGGATGTCAGTGTAAAAATTGGAAAGGAATGGTTCATACATTTGGGAAGAAGGCATAATAAAAGAGTTGCAAAAGAGGTGTATCCAGCAAATGTGAGTGGAGACGTCGGCAGGGTTCTCCCTAGACACATACACAACCGATGTGCTGCTAAAGGGCCAAATCCGACATCGACGAGCCTGGATGAAGGTATAATTGGACATTGGCATTCCTAATCTCTACCAATTAAAATAGGCGTGGTGGCATACCTACGCGTTATCAAAAAAAAACAACCACAAATAAATTTCATGACTAATTTACAACGAACAGTGTTATAAATTAATCAATCAATCAAAGAATTAACTGTTTGATTTATAAAACTGTTTTTGCAGACACACAAGACAAACAATTGTGCGTATGAACATGTCTGTTTGTCTTGGTCTGGATGTTTTTAAGAGAGAGGTAGGGTGCTTAAAAGCAGCCCGACTGGAGAAGTACCTTCACCTCACATAAAATCGTAGCCAAATAACTTCCTAGGGGATTCTTGTGTTCCTGCGGAAGAGCGAGGTCACCAGTAAGCTCCTAAGGAGTAGCTGTGTTAGCAGCAGATAAGGTATCGCGCGAGTGATACTAAATGTATTGCAAGTGTTGATAGACTACGGTAACCGCTTTGCATCAGGTGGGCTGTAGGTACGCTTATATGTATTCCGACATTTCCGACGTACTATATAAAACAAAACACTGAATAAAATTGAAAAGAATATGGTGAGATTATTTGGACATTTTAGAAGAGTGAAAGAAATGTATTGAGCAAGGGTAAGTGGAGATATCAGCATGTAGGTCTCGGCCGAAATCTTTCAACAGAGACTGGAAGCGTTAGGAATTAGGGGAGTTCAACTTTCCTTATTCAAAAGTTACCTGCGTGGACGCAGTCAATGTGTAGTAATAGATGGTCATGCCAACTCCTATATGACTGTCGAATATGGTTCCTCAGGGCAGCATTTTTGGCCCTAAACTGTTCTTAGTATACATAAATGAACTGTGCTCTCTGAACATCCCTAAATGCAGATTGGTCTCCGACGCAGACGGTACAGCTCTGTTATGCTCTGCAAAAAGTTGGAAAGAAGCTTTTGTAGTTGCACGAACGCACATAAACCAAGCTCATTTCTCCAATTTTAATTATTACCAATTAAACTTATTTTGGTTAAATCTAAGTAAGGTCATCTTTTCACACCATGTGAGGAGAGTCTGGTGTACTGAGGTACAGGCCCTCCCTAGTTCAGTCACCAGCCTCTCACAATCTTAAACATTGTTATTTAAAAAATAAACCCGCTTACTTTGTTTGTATGCCAGTATGTTTATAAGAATGTGGAGAAAGAAAAAAAAAATATTTTGAATCAAATAGGCGAATGTGTTGAAAAAGGGCGAATTCAGAAGCACTCGAAACCGAAGTGACGTTGAAGTGAAATGGTTGATGATTGTGAAAGAAGCGAGAAAGATAAGTTTGGATCGGTGCACCTGGCATTCCATAGTATCTATCCACCCCAAAGGAAGACAGACTTGATGGCATGAGAATATGTCCTTAAAATCTATTTTGAAGATCTAACTACATGCATCCAGTTCACTGCTGAAAATAGACGTTAGTCTTACAGACAAGCAAATTTATTTACAGCTATGTTAGTTCCGGGAATTAATTAGTATAGTTACGTAACTTGTACGGAGATTTACCCAAAAGTCTCGAAACAACGTTAGATTTTTTTTTTATTGTATCAGGACATAAAGACACCGGTATTTGAGGACGAGGAGGCTACTGCAACATCTGCCACATTCATTTTATCATTGTTACCTAATGGTAAAATACAAACAAACTTACGGAGCATAAAATTAATAACGAGTATATAACCCGCAAGTACAATCAATAGCATCGTTTACCCTGAATACATAAAAAAACTAAATACAGTAAGATGAAATATGGAATGAGCAAACAATATAGTTTGCTTGTAAACCAGAGAGTATCTAATTGTTCACTCTATTGTAGTAAATGTCCTTACTAGGTCGATGCACCCGTATTAAACATAAACCGTTAAGTTTCGTCTGAGAAATTTCGCGCCTAATTACCTACCAAATTCTAGATTCTGAAGGAAAATGTTCGTCCGCGTATTTAGTTTCCCAGGAAACTTTTACTGAGCTGCTGCCTCAGCAGCCGAGGTGATAACATGTAAGGGATATTCCTTCTATTGCAAACGTTCATAGGCTACGGTAACCACTTCAACCATCTATGCAAATGAAATTTACGCATCATTTATTGTTAGACGTGAAATCTAATTTTAGGGTCTTAAATAAAAAAGCAAAGGAAGATCTAATTATGCTAAATACATGTTATAAACTGATTTTTTCTTTCTATTAATCTTCATAAAATGATATTCTTAAATATATGCCCATATTGCCCATGAAAATAAAACACTTCACTGAGAATTAAGTTTATCAAACTGGATCCATTGAACGACTCCTCGTAAATTCATAACACGGGCCGGTTGTTAAGGTGACATTATCATTTATGCAGCGGGTTTATAAGGTGGAATAATAAAATATATATATGAAGAAAATATGCTTAGTGACTTTCCATAAAACCAATTTTATTTCACCGTTTAGCTAAAAGTTTAATTTGGCAAATTAAAGATTTTGATGTTACTTATCTTGAAATCATAAATACTTAGAATATCATTTATTTTCACAACACAAAATAAAAAAATGTTATAAACCCAGCGATAGATATTCAGTTTAAATACCAAAAAATGTAATTGTTTAAAAACTTCCTACTCTTTTTCGCTTCCTGAGATACAGCGGTTTGGAGAGTTTTAAACCGTGTCCAATGTTGTTACTTAAAAATTGTTGATGCTTAAAAGTTTTGCCAGTATATTTCTCCAAGCGAACTCTATTAACAAACATGGAATTTAACCATGTATATAAAAACCCTTTATTTAAAGTAACAGTGTGAAGATATAAGCTTGCTGCCGATGATGCATTGGACTGCAGTAATATATTAAAAGGTATATTAGTAGCAGTAGGAATTTTATTAAATTTCGCTAGTCAGTTTAACAGCATTTGCAATTTTTTACCAAAAACAAAAGTAGAGTCGTACTAAAATAAAAACTAATATAACAAAAGGAAAATAAAATTCAATAGGACTGAAATTATTAAAGAATATATAATAGCAATATAAAAAGAAAAATAATTTGCAAATAATATATTGCACAATGTTTACACAATTAGTGGTCGAACATTCGCCTTAACAGATGATGTCACGCGCCGCGCGAAGGCCCCGCGCGCTCGCCGTTCAGTCAATTCCTACACACCGACGCAATGAGATATTTACACTTTAAAAATCACCGATTTTCTCTTGTTTTCTCATTGTTTAAGTGTCAAATCCACGTGCCTACTTAGTTTACGTTTTTTGTTATTTAGTCAGTTTTTTTTTCACTATTCATAGGTATAGTATTAAACATTCCACGAAAGAGGAAGGTGAGTGTCAATTTCCGTTTAGCCGGTCATGTGCAATTTTGGGTGTGTACTTTGTTTATGTTTACTGCATTTTTATTTTGCTACCATAAAAAAGAAAAAGTTAATTCAAAGCACAAAATCATCCGTGCGTAAATACATTATTATAAAGTTAATGTTAGAATTTGTATTAAACAAGTTTCTATACCTGATAGATATATATGGAGGAATCATTTCCACCTCACAGACCATATCCAAATAACAATTCCATAGAGGCTTGCAGGGTTCCTTATTGAAGTCACGGGGGTGCTTTTAAGGCAGTAGCAAGGATAAACGACAAGGGTGCGGAATAATTCTCCTTATGTTGCAAGGGAAACTTTTATTGTCATGGGTCTGTGTGGTTATTTGTCAGCCAATATATAGGTACATAACAACGTGTAACATTTAAAAAAAACTATATTTTTTTGTGCTATATTTTAATCAAAACAATAATTTTAACAGTAATTCAAGATTACTACGCTTGAATGGTTCATGTTGAATAAAATCGGCACAAATAAATTATATAATTCAATATTTCAGACAGTGGCAGTACACGCTTCACTGCAATCGTTTCCGGTTATTTTCATCATTAAATCTTCATGCTTTTAAACATCTAGTCCTGCCCAAACATCATTCACTGTGCATTTAACTAAACTTAAAGAGTTTTTATTTAATGAGTCCAATCATTGCCGTAATTTCGGAAAAATAATATTTAATTATATGTCTGGATGTAACCTGTTAAACATTTTCCAAAGATAATTAAAAATGTACAATGTATTGCTCTATAAGCAGTGCGTTATTGGAAACTATCGTCGGCGGGGTACACACCCGTTAAAAGATAAAAATGCCTCCGCCACGACTGTTGTAGTCGTATCTTGGATTTCAATATAAATTAATATTTATAGTTTCTACATTCGTTAGTTCAAAGTTAGAAAATTAATTAGATACTTGGATCTCACCAAAATTCCTTTTTATGTACATTCATTACGATTTTTGTATTAAGTAATCGTCGAAACTAAGTTTTTAAAACATAGAAATAATAATGCAATGAATCCGTTTTCCTTCAGCGTCTAAATATAGCTTTGTTAACCTGTCAAGGTCATTGCGACCATTGTAGCAAAGAGGAAATCTCGTTCAAGAGCTCCAATTCAATAGCTCATAAATACACCAACTTGCTGAAATTTACTAGGACTTAAATTTTAAAAATAAAGTTTACTAACATTAGTATGTTTAGAAAGTTACTTAGTTTATTTTTCCGGAGTGTATAAGTTTTAGTATTTCCTTTTTTAAGCAAAATACCACAGCGCCATTTTACATTTTGTTAATCCCTAAAAAATATTGCCATGCGTTTTGCTGGGCGTGATGCCATGCGTATTGCCCGGCGAGGACGTCATTACGAACGATGGCGCCAGCGAATGATTAGGTATTTCTCGCCATCGCCATGCTGTCATCGACGCCACAGCCGCATGCATGCCGATGCCCGGCTAAGGAAAAAAACGCCAATGTCGTCGATGACCAAAATGCCATTTCGCTAATGTGTCAGAATTCAAGGCAATTTAATTATAAAAAAAGCATGTATGCCTAACGATAAACATTGTTTATTTATCTGGAATTCTTTGAGAACTGTGTTATCACTCAGCTTATCACCGGCGTTATCAGTCACAACACAGTGGATAACACTGTAAACAGAGGCTAGCGCCTCTTGTTCTGTGTGCAATTTTATATCCAATACTGGAAGTTTTAACTGTATTAACTTACATTTAAAACTATTCATTCTAAAACTAATCATATGTTAAATAAACTAAAAAAAAAGTTATGGAAATACGGATTATTGAAATTTATAAGTCAATATGGTTATTTTTCTTTTTAAATTTACCTTTCTGAGACGATCAGCTTTTAGCTGCCTGTAATGCGCGTGAAAGTCTCCTTGTGCTACAAGAGTTCATAAGCTGCAATAGCTTCTTTACATCAGCAGACTGGCAACATTTTTTAACCTGACTTAGTATAAAAATACAAAGCTATGCGGGTGTATATATATATATATAGTAGGCTCGAATTTATAATGGTATTTTGTTCTGAATTAGGGCTCTACACTCGGTATAGATCCGAGTCATTTTTTAATTGTGTATGTATATCTATCTGTCGTATCACGCGTCAAGCGAGTACTAAACGGGACTTGAAGAAATTTTTCACAATGACAACACAAATCTTCAGTAAGCACATTTTTATAGTGATATTACGAGCTAGCAGTAGCCCGCGACTTTGTCTACTTTTACGCTTCAATCCTGAATATTTCCGACATACGACCTACTATAAATATGGACTCGGGATAGACAGACAGACTCCATCAAACAAACAGACAGACAAAAATTTTATCACTCTTCTTCTGTTCTCGCCTCTGTTCGATGTTGAAGTCTAGCTCCACCACCATTTCGCTTTTTTACACAAATAAGATGGCAAACAAGTATGGACCTGATAGTAAAAAACTGAACCGTATCCTCCAGACACTAATGCTAGTAGATTAAAATAAAGAAAAATAGTAACATAAGATAATTGAATAAGATACAATAAGATTATATTTCCAAAATGCAACACGCGTCTAAGTGCCCGCGAGGACCCAATGACCAATAAATATTTTTTATCTATTTTTTACACTTGCAACGACAGCTGTCATGTTCTTCGTGTAAAACCACATGCTGTAGTGACTGGGGAACTGGCAGACAACAAACCGCGCTGTACGCCATTGTGGTACCAATGCTTGGGAATGTACAAGCTCAACCCAGTTGCTTACAACATGCAGTCATTATCACTAGACCTACAGACTTTGACGAGCTGGGTGGCGCAGGAAATGACGTGTTTGATACCAACGCTCGTGGGTTCGATTTCCACACAGGACAAACATTTGTGTGCATGAACATGTCTGTTTGTCTTGGTCTGGATGTTTTTAAGTGAGGTAGGGTGCATCAAAGCCACCCATCTGGGGAAGTACCTCCACCTCAGAGAAAACCGCAGCCAAATAACAACTCGCTAGAGGGTTGTTGTGTTCCTGCGTGTGAGTGAGGTCACCAGTATGCTCCTAAGGTGTTGCTGTGTTAGCAACAGAGGAAGCGTCGCGCGAGTGATACTTAATGTATTACAAGCGTTCATAGGCTACAGTAACCGCTTTACATCAGGTGGGCCGTATGCTCGTGTGCCTTCCGACGTTGTATGATTTTTTTCTCATTATATATTATATTTTCTAGTTCATTCTTAGTGCTCCCCTAGTATAGGCCTAGGTATAGATTCTAGGAGAGCACTAGGAATACATTTCACCAGAGGGAGACTTTGTACAAAAGTCGCCTGCGTGGGTACCTCTATCTCGCCTATTTCTACCGCCAAGCAACTATATTTATGTAGATGTTTTCCGGTTTGAAGGATGAGATGTGGCAGAGAAATTACTGGGTACAGTGACGAAACAGCCTCAGGTCACAAGATTGGCAGCGCGCGAGTGACATCCCCGTGGTGTTGCGAGCGTCAATAGGCTGAGGTGACCGCTTAACATCTAATGCGGGCCGCATGCTTGTTTACCAATCTACTTGTATAAAAAAAAATTGAGGTTAAGCAATTAGCCTATACATTTTTTATGCCAATTGATTAATTGGTGCAAATTGTTTTAACAATATTACTTTATTATAACAGAAGCTACTTTTGACTATACCATACTATACTGAGAAATTTGGTCTAAGATTGAACACATTAAAACCCTGTTGCGTCAATTCGTCATAATTCACACATTAAGATATGAATATAACTCTACGACAATCTCGAATTGTAAGCTAACGACAATTTATAAAATGTTGCTAACTTTCATTATAACTATAAGGAACAAAGAACAATTTTATAACTTCCCATTAATGATATCAAATGAATGAACTCCTTCATAACTACAATCGCTAACTATATAGTTTTACGTTTGATTTGGTATCAGATATTGTTCGTCAGAACTTTTGGTTAGTACTTCCGCTACAGTACACCTTTTGCCTCTGAACACATAGTAGTGGTATTTTTAAATATCTTCGGGTCTAACACTCTCGACTTTTAACCGACCCTGTTAAAGTTAGAGAACTTATCGTTAAAAAGGATTGTTAAAAATAAAGTTGCGCAGTGATACAATACAACCTAATATTTCTTATGTCAAAGGTAAATAAATCTATATTTAACTACAATGTGTGAACAAGTGGTTTAAAGTCAGCAGTCAGTTCCTTTGTCTTCTTTATTAGTTAATTAATAGACAATCTATATATTATATAATTTAAATCAGAAGCTGATTGAGTGATATATCAATGCACAGTCCAAGCCATGAGGTCTAGCGACATTTTTTTTACTACGATCCCTTACGGTTAAGAATTCATCCTCGCATACTGGAGCCGCAATGGTCGTGTACCATTCCAGAGAAGTTTTCTTCCGAGAACACTTAAATTGTGGAATTAACTCCCTAACTAGGTTTTCCCTAGGGATAGACGTAGAAACCTACAGGGTCGGCAATGCACGGGTGACACCCCTGTGGCGTACGTGTCCATAGGCTACGGTATGTGCTTACATCAGGCAGGCCGTATGCTTGTTATGAAAAAGGGTATAAGGTAATATTGGTATGAAAAAAGGGACGTAGGGATAACCGAGTGCCAAATGACTGAGTTCTTACCTGTAACACTCATAACTCTCCTCACGCACACCCGCCGGTTCTTAGTTAGTTCTTGATATAACCTGCTGATAAAACACCTTTCCACTTTCTCTGTATGTAATTGTTTAAACCATTTTAAAATTTTAACGCCCCCGTACAAAATTTTTCACAATATTATTACTATTGTTTAAAGAAGTCAAAGGTTTTTATTTTCATAATTGCTTCTGGACAAGCATTTTTATATATTTTTATTATAGCCTATATAATTTTTAATTTTCAGAACCAGCAGCCGCTCCTGGACGTACTCCGGGAGCGGGCTCGAGAGCTGTGCTCTGGAGCTGATGCAGCGAGTGGAGAGCGGGTCGAACAGCGGACCAGAGCCTTGACCGACAGCTGGAACGTCTCTTGCGAAGGTTTGCCGTCACTTGCCTTTCGACATTTTTGGCTAACTGTACAAGTTTACAATTCTGGAGTCCTGAAATATAGGTTACTTCCTAAAGGATCCAGTCCACCCAATCTACCTATCCCTTTGTAACAAACTACTTATTATGTAAACTAATGGTGGAAAATAAATATTTTTTAATTTTCATTTATAATTACATTCTCAATTCATGTATTAGCTTCGCTCGGCATTTTATTTATTTTGTGTGTAACATCGCGTTTTATCAAAAAAGACACCTATTAAAGATAAATTTTAATAGTAAAACCCTATCGAAATACAAATTTGATCCAAGTCGTTAAAGCCAGTTTTGGGATACTGAATAAATTATACATATATACTACGAATAAATAATAAGTCATATATACAAGTATTTCTCATTTAGGGTACCCTATAAATTATAGATATTATTTAGTTTCCTATTATTATTACTAGACGAGCTCGGTGGCGCAGTGGTCGAACGCGCGGTTACGCTACTTTGACACCAATGCTCGTGGGTTCGATTCCCACACAGTACAAACATTTGTGTGCATGAACATATATGTTTCTCTTCTTGATCTCTCTTCTTGGTCTGGGTATTTTCTATGTATAATAAGTATGTATTTACAAAAAAAAAATGTATTTACGTATGTTTATCAGTTGTCTAGTACCCATAACACAAGCTTCGCTTACTTTGGGGCTAGATGGCGCTGTGTAGTTTGTCCGATAATATTTATTTATTATTATTATTATTATCATGTTACTTTAAGCAGCATTTTTTATATATTTTGGGTCAAACGTTGTGTTTAGATATTATGTTTTTTTTTAATTTGTCTATATATAAGTGTTCAGATAAGTTCTAGACAGAAACGCGCTTTTACACAAAAAAAACCACACGACTCCCTGGACGGTTGACTCATTCCTCCGAGTGAGTAAAGTACTACTAGCGAGTTGAGGAAATGCAGCGCCATCGACTTTGTTGGCAACGTGCGAAAGATGTTCCTTATTCTGAAAGTCTTCTTAGACTACAATAACCTACCACTGCAGAATATAAAATACTAATAGTCAAGTTTATTTATTTATTTATTTATTGAGGTACACCAACAGGTTACATGATTGCATTCAATATAAATTCAATTAATTGTACAAATCTGGGCCCAGCATGCAACCCAATTATAGGTGAACACAACTTTCACAAGAAATTAACAAATTAGAAAAAAAAAAATTAAAAAGTAACAAATTTAACAGTATCAATTGTCAAAAAATCACGACAATCCCATAACCATTAACAAGCGCCATGAAACAACTGAACCTTTCGCTTAAACTTTAAAAGTGAGTCATGATTAATGTCCAAATCACATGAGTTGTTGATTTTATTATAGCTAGAAAGCATTCGTGGCAAAGGTGCATTTCTACCCAGGTTCGTCCGTGCCTGAGGTATGACCTAGGTTTTAGTGAGCTTCCGCCTTGAGTCGAGTTTAGGTACAACAAGACGTATTTCGCTCAAAATATTTTGGCAATCAACAGCGCCATGTGTTAACTTGTACAGAAATACCACGTCATGGGCCTCACGGCGATCGGCCAGCGAAGACAGTTCAAATTTTGACAAGCGGTCACTATATTCATTACTTAAGTTCTGAACAAAATCCAATCCTAAATGAAAATTATATTCATTAGGTCTTGCAAAACGTGCCGCGACCTCCGACCACCAACTGCAGCGGTGGACGCAACTCCTCGACGTCCAGAGAAGCCTGGCTGCCTCCATCACCGCGGCGTCAGACAGACTCCGCCAGTTGGACGCCAACCCGGGCACGAGGCGAAAGGCCCTCGACACCAGACACGCTCTGCAGGTACGTAGCATTCTTAGTACTTAATATATTTAGTATCATCGCAATTAGTCTAATTAGTATCCGAAAACAGGAAAGATGCCTGCTTTATACAGTTTAAAATTCCTAACATTCTAGATAAATTTTGATATAGAGACGCCGTAACAAAAAGCTTGCAATTCCCTATTCATTTGTTTTTGAAGATAAAGACCGGTTTATATCATTCACATGAAAGTAAAGAATGGAAAAATCTTTTTGATACTAAGGAATGAGTTCTTTATATACATGCTGTACATGACGACGAGCTCGGTGGAGTAACAGTCAATAATGCGACTTTAACACCGACGCTCGTGTGTTCGATTCCCACACAGGCCAAACATTTGTGTGCATGAACATGTCTGTTTGTCTTGGTCTGGGTGTTAAAACCGTAGAACCCTCTGAAGGATTGTTGTGTCCCTGCGTGTGAGTGAGGTCACCAGTAAGCTCCTAAGAAGTTGCTGTGTAAGCAGAGATGGCTAAGCTCGAGTGATACTTAATGTATTACAAGCGTTCATAGGCTAAGGTAACCGCTTTACATCAGGTGGATCGTATGCTTGTATGTATAAAAAAAACCCTATTCATGAATATGGGTAATGCTCCTCAAAATAAGTAATACAATTAATAATTGAATTTATAACTAAAAATACTCTGGTCACACAAAGTGTACTTTTATCCAAATTTCGGGACTATGAATAACACGAACAGACATCAACGAGAAAGCAATACTGTTATCATTTTGCCTGACAACTCGCGAACCCTAAAAATGTGTGATGTTGACCAATGATATAATTAGAGCGTCTCTTGTCGGCACAGGAGCTGCAAACTGAAGTATCAGGACTCGAAGACACAAAGGACGAACTATTAGAACACGCTGACTTCGTCATCAGTCTCCTGAAGCTACAAGGAAACTCCAAGGAAGCCGCTGAAGAAACTGAAAGCACTGTTCAAGAATTAGTAGAGGCTTATGAAAAGTGAGTACTGTTTGTTGTGTGGAATATAGTACTCTTAGATTTGTGTTAACCCTTATCTTGGCAAACAGTTTTAGTTAGTTGCGCTGTAGGAAACTTCCCAAAGGAATTTCAGCTATAATGAATGATATAGATCTAGATTTATTAAGAGAGGTAGGGCGCAAAGCAACGGCGCGTCTGGGAAGTACCTCCACCTCACAGAAAACCGCAGCCAAATAACAACTCCACAGAGGGTTGTTGTGTCCCTGCGTGTGAGTGAGGTCACCAGTAAGCTCCTAAGGAGTGGCTGTGTAAGCAGCAGAGGAGGCATCGCCCGAGTGATACTTAATTTATTACAAGCGTTAATAGGCTACGGTAACTGCTTTACACCAGGTGGGCCGTATGCTTGAATGCCTCCCGACGTTGTATATATAAAAAAGGTAGTGATATGTCTAATTATTAGGGAAGATATCTGTAGCACCCTGAATATCGTTTCTCTACCTGGTTCGATAAATTTTATTTGAATTTAGTTGAACCGCCCTCTGGTGTCGAGGACTAAAAAGGAGATTTAAAAGGGTGAGAGGAAACAGCTCATACATTGTTTCTACAAGAATGTTTGATGATTATGTTAATTAATTTACAATAGATACCTAGAACGTAATGGTATTTATTACGTTTTGTACTTAAAAATGATCGTCGATTATTAACGATGCAAAAGGAATTAATATAATGAATACTTCGATTGTCCGTCTGTACGTTGCTACTTTCCCCGAATGCGGTTCGTTAATTTATAATCGTAAAATTAATATTAACTTTAATTATTTTTCTAAATATGTCTAATATATCAACGGATAACGCAAACCGAAACGTCTCAACTTTGAAGTATTGCATGGAGATCAATTGGGGTCCGGAAGTAACTGCTTAAAAAGGATTTTAAAATATTCTCCCAGGGTATCCGAATAAACGGAGACGAAGTCCTGACCTAGACGATATCAAGCGAATATATTTGAATCTGACCAATAAAATAGGAAATCATGTACGTAGATATGCTAAGATGTGGGTTAAATATTAATAACATAGAGTGCTTTGTGGAAAGCACGAAAATATAATTGTATGATATAATTATATAAATATTTAAAAAAATACAGTGATCTTGGTAAGTACCTAATTCTAGTTAATTATTAAAAGTCGATGGTTCAAATTCGACTACAAGCATTTTTGAAAATTTTAGGAAAACATATACAAAATTGCATGTTCCCAACTTTATTTTTAATTAAGTTATTTCCAAAGTTTTTGTTATCAATTAAATCAAAGCTCGTCAGGAGCCATAACAAGAATATTTGGAAAAAAGAAATCGGTGGACAAACAAAAGGTACTTTCCGAAATGTTATGTCTTTGCCTATTTAGATTTATTAAATGACCTTATATGTATTGAATTCTGAACGAAACGGCTATTATAACGTACATTGTATAAGGTACTCTTTTCCCTGAACAATCAATCGACACCAATAGGCGACACTAAATATTTTTCTAACATTGACAAATACTGTTAATTTATATCACGAAAACATTGGCCTGCCGATCGAATCCGGAAGGAAGCGTTCCTACAAAATTTGGCACCTACTCAAATAGCTGACAGCCTGACGTTAGCGGCTTCCTCAGCCAAAATAAATGCTGAAACAAATTTAAAAGAGTTTTAGCTAACAATGACAGAGAAAAACACATTTCTGCTAGCGTTCCTATTTCATCGTAAAGCACTTTTAATATTGATAAGGAAAGTGGCGTGTATCGTTCTTGGTTCACCGTTTGCTGTTGTTTCTATCTTCCTTAGGGTTGCCACGTCTAAAATTAGAAATGTCGTATTTGGCGTTTTATATAGACGATCAGTTTGGTCTAAAGCGGCGTATTTTTTTTATATTATCTCAGCATAGTGGCTCCGTTTCGCCTTCGATGGTAAGCGAAAAGGCTCATGGTAATTATTTTAAATAGAGATTTAGTCACATTTGAAGGTATTATTACAGTTGATTGATATCTATTTAAATATAACACAAAAAATATGTTTCCTGCTAGTATAGTTTCTTACTTATCTCAAAAATAATACCAATCTAGGAAACTACTTATTATAAAAAGTTTGCTGCGTATAAAATCTAATTTTGTATTCATTGAAGTTTATGTACATTACAGAAATTGACATCTCTATTTCTATAACTTCACGCCAATACCCTTGCAGGGTAGGCAGAGAGAATCGAGCGTCACATGACTCTTCTTATGCAAGCTCGCCGGTTTCTAAGGTTCCTGAAATCACTTTCTGATAAAACACGATCAATGTGGTCACGGCAGGTAAGCCTTGGCCTTCCTCGGCTCTACATCCTTCTACTTTCGCGTTGTATATCGGTTTCGTAATTCTTTCTTCTTGCACTCTTTCTACATGTCGGAACCAATGGAGCATGACTCTTCTTATTTTAGGAAATAAGTGATATATGTGATATACATTTATTTAGAAATCTTCATAAATTCTGGCTGTATTTCGTGAAGAATTTTCTTTCACTAACGAACTTAGTTCTACGGTTGAAACAAAGTTCACTCTGAGTCAACACACACATGAACTTAGGTTTCTGTTAGGTGCAACAAGTGTCGATCAGTTTTGGGTCAAATAAAATGATGTTCCTAAATTGCACAGTGTTTCAGTAATTAGCAAATAATCTACACAGACAAGCTCCCGAGGAGTTGCCGTGTTAGCAGCGTTACTCTTATATTGCAACCGTTAACAGGCTATGGTAACCACTATACTTTGTTTTTAGCGGTTTACTTTGCCTTCCGATATTGTATAAAGAAACAAACTTAGTTATGCGGTCCAAGAAATATTTGGAATCTTCAGTGCGCGAATACGACGCACTTGATCGTCTAAATCTAGTTAAAATTAATTCTAGTTAGTTTTTAACCATCATAACATCATAGTAATCAAGTAAAGAAAACAATTATTACATTAATTTTATAGTTGGGCCTTCAGGTAGCAAGCAACTAACTTACGTATACTAATCTCTTCATTTACATATTTCTTAGTCGTGATTTTGCGTTTTTTTATTATGCAAATTAGACTCTCAATAACTGCCCGGTCCGGCCTCACAATATACGAGAATATCACTGAAGGAGATTATAAAAGCTAATCATTTGCGACCCTACTTTCTAGTTTGTTTTTCATCGTTCTGTTTTTATGCAGTAACCGGTTACTGATGATAAAGTGCAAAAAATTTGCGATGCTAGCGATAGGCTGTATCTAAAAATACACTGCAACATGGACATGATTGATGGTGCCCCATCACGGCAGCTGGTAAAAACACCATTTACATCACAGCTTCCGGGTGAAATTTAACATCAACCACATATGTGACTTTAACAATATGGTACTTAAACACCCTGAAAATCATCTTCAATCAAATGGGAGTAAATATCGAATCCGGCGAAAAGGGGTTTCCAAGTGAAGTTATAACATCACCAAAATTGTAAGGAACTCCTTGAAGCACTATGCATCCTAAAATAATAGTTACTCATGGAAACTTGCGATAGAAGTGAATACTTCAAGTGCATAGTCCTATAGCTATAGATATATTGATGACTCTAGAATGTGGGTGACGCGAACTTATCTCATTTTCTCCTCCCTAAAATCACATCTAAAAATGTTTAAAATTAATTTACCTTTGAGTACTCTGAGTACTCTTGGAACGATTAGAGAACCTGCCTCTTTTTGTAATAAGTTAAAAATGATAAAAAGCAATTGCATGGTTCGATAACTCGCATTTCCGATTTCACAAAACGAAAGAGTTCGGTGCAGTCGTGAAAGACGCGACTTTTACACCAACCGTTCGATTCCCACACAAGACAAACATTTGTGTGCATGAACATGTCTATTTATCTTGGACTGGGTGTTTTAAGAGAGGTAGGGCGCATCAAAGCAGCCCGTCTGGGGATGTACCTCCACCTCACAGAAAACCGCAGCCAAATAACAACTCCCTAGAGGGTTGTTGTGTTCCTGCGTGTGAGTGAGGTCACCAGTAAGCTCCTAAGGGGTTACTGTGTAAGCAGCAGAGGAGGCATCGCGCGAGTTATATATGTTGCTTGTGTTAATAGGCTACGGTAACTGCTTTACATTGGGTGGACCGTATGCTTGTATGCCTCCCGAAGTTGTATAAAAATAAAATTTTAAAAAGTTTAAGTACGCTATTAACATGCTATTTTTTTCATCGACCGTTAAAATTAATAATTCTAAAGTTTATCATTTTATTGCGCATTGCGGGTATTGAACTCTATATACAATCCCCACAAAGGCTACCATTGCCTGTCTCCAAACTACCGCAGAAGCGTCTGTATTGCTCGCCAAATTCGTGAAGTTTTTATAAATCGTTGAAATTCTATTCTTATTCCGTTGTCGTAAGATTGAGTGTTCAATATATATGTATAAAGTTCGTAGTCGTAATAAATTTGACGTAATTGTCTGTATCACATATGGGGCGGTCAAGGGCGTTCGGTTCAGATGCGGCTGCCGACATTATGACTTGCTGAATTCGTTAGTCTCATTTGGAACATTAAAGTTCATTACAAAGTTTTGTAATTTGAGTCATTGTATCCGATACCAAATACAGACTACAGTGTATTTCAGTTGTATCAAAATTAGAGACATTCAATCTATTTCTTTCCTTTTGCTCAGAACGTGCTTACAACATTACACAAAGCGAAAAGTCGTATTCGTAAAGTCAATGGTCATAATAATTTGTTTTTAATTCTACTCATCCCATACGGCACACTCCAGGCAAAAGGCTGCTTCGCAGACCATCTCTGCCAATAAGATGTTCGAAGATTATTTCGTCTGAATTCGAGAACACGAACAACTTCTACGACGTTTACTTCCTATTATGCGTATCAATAGCGTGAATCAAACCGCGTAACATCCATAAATAGAAAAAGCAATCAGTAACGCTATCTGAATACGATCGGCCATGCCGCCAGAATGTTACAAAATATTTTTTTAATGTAACTTCATACATATAAATAGTTTTTACAGTATTCACAATTATTTGATGTAAAATAGATAATTAAGATCTTCGTCGCGTTTCGTGTTAAGATGGTAGTATCCCTGGATATTCAGTAAAGACAAAAAATAAATTATTTAATTTTGACCAAGACAAACACACATATTCATGCACGCATGTGTTTACGCTTGTGTAGTGGGAATCGAACCTACTCGTACGAATTTTGGTACTTAAAAGATAAAACATACCCGGTACATGCGTACTTCTTCCTCGACGCGTCTTAAATGTTGGTAGAAATACACAGAAATAATTTCATAGTGCAAATTCTAGAAATAAATTGGGCGAAAAGTCGCTCAATTTATTTCTAGAACTTTCAGGACGCGACCGCAATTTTGCAAAAATATTCATAACGTTAAATCATCACCGGAATCGTCATAGACTTAATTTTACTTGAAGGATGATGATCTCAGATCTACTTCAGAATTTCTTATAGCACTTTAATGTCACACGCCTAAAGTTCACAATCCAATGACATCGTCTATTATCCTGTCGCATTTAGAAGTCTTACGTAATAAGCATTCGATGATGAATCTTTAATTTTAAACATTGCTCGCGTGGTTCTTGTTTATGTTGTTTAAAGATAGTAAAGCAGTGATGTATTACAAATAGTATTTCTGCTCGGCCTCGGTATGCGATTTGGTTTGACTTTGATTTCAATGTAAGCAGGCGCTCTTTGCTGCATGAGGTCATGTTTAAACCTAAAATATTTTTTTTTTTGTTTTTGCGACTTGTTGTACTTACATAAAATTTTGTTCGATGTATATATTTTGATCTGTAAGTGGTCAAAGCCAAGCAAAGCATTATACAATGTGTAACGCAAAAATCATTCGCCACGCGATGCCATCACCGCTACATGCAGCGACTCTACAGTGTTCAGCCATGCAATTCTCTAAGCGACTCGTAATGGCTGTGTGCGTCGCTGTGATCACAGATGTCACAGCTTTGACATCGTCTACTGCGATCACGGCTAAATTATTTGGTATTCTATAAGGCTATAAGCGTACGCGAGGCTGTTTGCCTTGTAGAATTCCAATTCCAAACGCAGCCTTGCGGCGCTAGTGTCGCACAACCATGAAAAGCGACACCAAAGAATTGCAATTTTGTGTTCAAGGCTGTGACAGTCGATGTTTCCGCGGATGTAAGGACGTTTGCTCTTACAGAATTGCATGGCTGATAGCCTTACTCATTCTCACGATTACAATAACCCTTCAGGAAATAGTTATTCAGCAAGGATCCTACTTCGAGACACTGCTTATGTGGATGTATACGTACGTTATTGTTTCTCTTTATTGCAATAACATTTAAATGGATTAGGATGAAATTAGAGTTGGTCTGCAAGAGAGAGTCGGTGTTAAGATATGAAAAGACATGCTCCGTTAGTTCGGACATGTAAAAAGAATGCACGATGGAAGAATGACGAAACAGATACACAGTGCAAAAGTGGAAGGATGTAGGAGCCGAGCAAGACTAACCTAACACGACCAAATTTGTTGTGTTTTATCAGAAGGTCAAGAGTCCTAGAAACCGGCGGGCGTTCATGAAAATAGTTATGAATGTTAAAGAAACGAGTGAAGTATGTAAGGACCGCGTCTTATGGCGCTCGGTTCTCTCTGCCTACCCCGCAAAGGATTTGGCGTGAAGCTATAGATAGATAGGGAGAAATGTAGCGCACCTTATTGGTGCGCTAAATAAGTACGCTCTGAATACATAGGCTACTTTTTTATCATGAAAATAGTTAGGGTTCCTGTGTAAAATATTAGAAGACGAACTTTCCGCGAACGAAGTTGCGGGAAGTAGTTACCTAGTAGCTTATATTCGAAGTTAAAGCGTAACATAAACACTAAATATGAAAAAGGACGCTGTTAATTTAAGAACTTTGTTATTTGTAGTTTGTTTTTTTTAAATAACATCGAGAGGCATTCAGGAGTACGGTCATAAAGGAAATAACCTATGGAGAAACAATGACACGATTTTGTGTAGTAAATAAATTCACCGCTTCGTGTCGGAGGGTAAAGTAGAACGCGTAGCTCTTATTGGCTAGTTCACGTTTCAACATTACGGCACTTAGCGGGCTATTGGTTAAAATATTCTCCCATTGGTCAGTAGGCTTCAATTGTTGAGATATTAAGGCGCTAAAACACAACGTTTTAGTGAGTGACCCTAATGTGCAGTCAAGTGGTTTATTGGTTTTTCAATACGGTCCACCTGATGTAAAGTGGTTACCGTTGTATGAACGCTTTCAATACAAAAAGTGTCGCCCGAGCGTTGCCACCCCTGCTATTAACGCAGAACATTACTCAAGCTTTACTCATTATATTAATGCGCAATTGGCAGTGCAGTTACTTATAAAAATGCAACGCACAACGTCTGTGATCGTCCTAAACCGTCCCCAGAGACGTGCACATTGTTTACTGACTAATGTTTGGATTCGAGTCCAGTGGTTAAGTGGTTAGCAATGGCTACTTTAAGGATCGTGGACTCGACTCCCACACCACAAACATTTGTGTGCACGAACATATCTGTTTGTCTTGATCAGGGTGTTTTCAACAGACATTGAGTCTATTATTGCCAGCATCGAAGTAGCCCGTTTGGGGAAGTACCTCCACCGCACAGAAAACCATAGCCAAATAACAATTTTCCATTGTTGAGCGTCCCTGGATTACAAATAATATTTTCATGCCCCCTTTAATTTTTTTCATCACTAGAATTTCTTCTTGATCTTGTTCTAGTAATTGAGAAACATTGACATAAAATGGATTTCTGGTCATGTGCCCGTTCTTAGTGACTTACTCTGTATTAATGTCTTGATAGTATCGGCGAAATTAGTCTTTCAATAATTGCAAATAAATGAGTTTTTCTTCTTCCCGCGCTTTTGACGAGTGACATTGTTGTTTTACTTGAAATTTTTACAATTCAGTATAAAATTAGTTTTGTGCGACAATTTCGATAGTATTTTGTAACATAAGTGCTAGTGAAATTATACAGTAATGAAAAAACTCAAATATAACACGTTTATGCACTTTTTGGGAGACGTGAATAAGTTCATCAAGAAATCCTTGTAAAAATCACTATCGTTTTACGGGTGGTATTTAAACTGGGTTGATTGGGTCTAGGTACCCTTCCCAAGTATTTTTTCAGCACAGTTCCTGAAGCTGGAACATAGAATTAAGATTTTCAAATTGTTCTAAACTGAAGACTTGGCTGTTTCCCTAACTTTGACACTGGCATAAAGTAGCAACGCTGTTGCCATATATAATAAAAAAAAAATGAGTTTCTATGTCATCTTTTAAATCTTCATCCACTTTGTTATTTTTAATTGCTTCGAATAGTCGAGAAAAAGATATTCCACTCCCTTGATATAGGTATCCCTACGCCTCCCTAGGGGGGCTAGCCCCCTTGGTTGGAAACTCCTGCTCTAGAGGGTTGTTGTATTCCTGCCCATGAGTGATGTCACCAGTAAGCTAAGGACTTGCCGTGTAAGCAGCAGAGGAGGCATCGCGCGGTAACCGCTTTACATCAGGCGGCCGTATACCTCCCCACGTTTTTTTTTTAAGAGATGAGAATTGTATCCCTTTAAAGTAGCTGTTCTTATATTAATATTCTATATATATAATCGGTCCCATCAAAGAGTAGCGATAACCTAGTGGATAAAGAACCGGCCTAATGACCAAGAAGTCTCCGGTTCGAATCCTGACATGTACCACTAATTGTAATTATCACTTCCTCGGCATTGAAAAAAACCTGCACGTACACGAAATTATATTTCGAATGACATGTGACCTTACCCAAGAATGATCTGGTTTACCCCCTGGGCTGCGGAGGTCGGACGGTAGTCGCTATATGTAAAAAAAATATGTGTTTTATTTTTATTGCGTGAAGTTATAGATAGATAGCTCATTATCTTCGCCTCTAACCTATACCATCAGGCGGAGTCTTGTGGATGTTTGCTACTAGAAAAGATTCTTCTCAATTTGTAAATAAAATATACAGCCATAAATCTGCGTACTCTAACATTAAACGTAGTCCATCCCCCCCACGCCCCCCACCCGGGCGATGTCCTATTTGCATTTATGCCAAGTAGCACACAAATCTGCCAACGCGTACGTTAAATATTGTACCTACTTGCCTAAATAAGTGGTAAGTACATGCTTGGCAGCCTGAACTCGAAATATCTGTACAACGGGTTGTGTTCTGAAGAATTGGTCGATATGATGCTGACAGCTAGCTACCGACGGCGGGGAGTTTACCCTCACATACTGGATTCGGCAATGATGGCGTACTGTGCGGTTCCAGCGAAGTTTTCTTCCGAGACTTCTCAAGTTGTGGAATGAAGTCCCAGCCTAGATTTTCCCAATGGACTACGGCATGGGGTTCTTCAACGGAAGGGCCTCTTTGCCGTCCACACGATTGTCTAAGTCCATATCATATGTTATAGGTGTTACATAACATGTAGTATCATGTTTACAAGTTAAAGACGCGCGCACATCACTCCAGCCACAAGACCTAGGTTCTCCGCAGACTAGAATGCAATCAATCAACATACAACATCATACTCAAAACGTCATAAATTACTGATCGAATACATCCAAATATGTGTTTTCCTCCGAAAGTTATAAGACATAATATCACACGGCGCATGTTCCAGACAATCGACGAGGCACGGGGGACGGGCAATCGTTATTCAAACTGGCAGACTACTATTTCCGAGCGCAGTGCGCACGCGTGGAAAGTACCAGTTTATAGGTCAGGGCCTCCCAGTCTGTACTGGAACCCGGCGACAGAAATATACCTAGGACATACGCCATATTGACTTCTGCGAAATATAGATTTTTCAATACGGACTTATCGCAAAAGTACGGCATGGAGCGAGGGCTCCCGGCGCGAGCCCGCGCCGCGGTGCGAGGGCGCGCTCCGCGACTTCCCTTCCGCGAACTAAAAACAATACCGACCGAACCGGTCCTGAAATAAGTGGACTCGCCGAATGAACAGTTTCGAAACGAAGTTTTATAACGAGACTGGGCCGTGCCTGCGTCGTCGGCGAGCGGCCGACAGTTTCTTTTTACTTCATTCCTCGGAATTATGTGATTGTGCCGTGCGAGTATCGCGCGAGTGACTCACTCGTCTAGGCGTATTTCTGTGATGTAGAGTCGGCGAGTCGGCGTGCCGCAGTAAGACTTTACACTACTCAATATTATGTGATATTTTTGACAGCTGAACCCCAAAATGTTTGTGTCATCCGTATGGAGGGGGCGCGCGCCGCCGGCCGGCGACATCATTACTGTATGTCGTTTGTTGCTGTTCTTTCGTTACGCAACGATGAATACGCTTCCGTTTACTTGAATTATTTTACAAAAACATCAGTTCGCGTGTTGCCTCCGTGATTTTAGTTAATATACGGGCGTCCAGCGTGAAGGTCGCGCGTGTCACGTCACGACGTCGGGCGACCGCACTCGGCCGTGTGTGCAAAACGTAAACATTTGCCGGCGAATGCATCGAAAAAACCTCGCGCTCTGATGTCACCGTGCAAACATTAGAGCGTGGAATTTAAAATTAGATGCGTCGAGCGATTCTATCGAAAACGGTTCATTGAGCGACGGGCGGGCGACGCGAGCGGAGCGCCGCGAGCGAACGAGCACGAACGACAAGGTGCGCTCGGCGCGAGACGCGCGGCGCCGGCGCGACCTTGCACCGCCACGGGCGCCGCGTCACGCCGCTAGATTATTTTCGTCGCTTTTGGCAGCTCCTCCTGACTCGTGTGCCGTCGAACGGTCCATACATTGCTAATACACGATGAGAATCGTACATTTTAACATTGTATTTCTTTTGCAGACTGCGACAGACCATTGCGGCGAGGCTCGCGGAGATCGAAAAAGTTGTGTCCGAATTCGACCGTGTGTCGGAGAGGATTGACGAGCTCCGGCAACAGATAGAAGTGTCCATTGCGAAAGTAAAGACTTTCTACGTGTTCGGGGAAGACGAAACGGAAGGTGTGCGTGCACTTGCCAAAGAAGTTTCAGACTTAGTGGAGCATACGAAAACATTCACCGAGGAAAGCAGAAAGCGATACGGCGGTTCTGCGCCGGCGGACGTGGCGCAAGAACTCTCTGCTTTGGAATTATCTTCAGAAGCATTAGCTGCAGCAATGGAGGAGAAAGAGAGGGAATGGAAGCGGGCGCGCACTGCCCGCTCAGAATATGCGACGGATGTCGAAGACGTACAGGCGTGGATCCGGGCTGCTGAATTGACAGCCAGAGAGCGCAAGTTACCACCAGAGTCCTACAGGGAGCGTCTAGTTGCGACCAGATCTGAAGTGCCAAACATTGCTGACCGTGTGGAACGAGTCACGCGCAATGCACGTGCGATAGTGGAGGGCAGCCGTGACGCTGGAGAAAGACAGTTAGTTCAATCCACAGTGACGGCACTCTCCGAACAATTTGCTTCTGTATGTAGCGAATTGGAAGCAAGACAGGCAGCTGTTGAAGACGCTTGTGACGCCGTAGCTAGATTCCTCGCGTTATTAGAGAAAGTCCTGCTTTGGGTGGAGACACAGCGTGCATTCCTTGCCCGGCCACTCCCATTAGCCGACTTGCAGGAGGCACAGCAAAAACAGACTGAATATGGGGTACGATTAATATAAACTTTTAGGCAATATTAGGTTTGATTTAGTGTATAGTAAATACTAACATCTTGTGTTTTTCAGAACGCGCTCAAGAGTTGTAAGCAACAAGCTAAGAATCTCGCAGACATGGCCAAAGAAATAGAAACTATTGAACGCGTTACGAGTCCAGGGGACCTACCTTCACGGCTAGAGGCTGCAGAAAACGCAACTGTCGATGTTGAAAAGAGATTGGCGAAGATAGTTAGTGATACGTTAATTTATTACATTGTGTTGATAACTTATAAAGGAACATATTATAATACGTATTGGTTATGTTTTACAGAACGGTTTACTTCAAGAATTAGCAGAAGAATGGGAGAGGTGTGAAAAGAAATTAAAGGATGTTGGGCATTGGCTAGAAGCGACAGCGAGAACTCTAGAAACGCCACAAAATGCAAAGAAACCTCTCAGAGACCGGCTCGCATTCAGAGAGAAACTTATCAATGATATTTCTACACAAAAAACAAAGATTTCGTACGCAGTCGAAAAACTCAACGTGAGTTCTAAACCGTGTTTTTGTTATTTCTGGTTGCAGGATTGACGGTTTGGGTCGGATTAAAATTTCGCGACTGTTTACCTAATATTTCAATAAAATCGGTTGGCAGGTACATTTCGGTCCAGACGGCGTGGCGGCGCAGTCTAGAGGACCGGAGGGCGTCGAGGCGGCTGCCCGCGAACTTACAGCAGCACTGGACGAGCTCAGTGCGCAGACTGGAGGGCAGGTCCAGCAGTTAGCGGCCGCGTTGGCGCAAGTCGAAGCCTATTGCGCCGATGTAGCAAGGCTTCGTGCCCAACTCCTCGAAGCGGAGCAGCAGCTGCGGCATGCCGCTCAGCCTAACTACAGCCCTCGCGATCCCGACAGGGCGCAGAGGCAACAACAGGTAAGACTATATTATTTTTAAACAATTATGAGAAGTCACGTCGAGGGAGCATCGGTTCGACCGCGACTCCTATTCTCCCTCGATGTTCATATTGATTGTTCACACGCACCGACACCATCCGAGTAGGTGGCTAGCGAATATTCTAGTTTTGTTTATCGCGATCTCGGGAGGCTCTCAGTTGGATGCCTGTATCATGGTGGCAGGCAAACCTATGGGCGAGGTGGCGGGCACCGCTTGGCACGGCACCATACCTTCGATATCGATCACGTCGAAGATGGCCGTAGGCCACCTGTACATTTCCACTGGCTACGCATTCATCTTTATTTATTTTTTCTTTTTGTTATTTCCACCCTCACCCTCACCGCTACTAACTTATCAACTGATATCCTCTGTCAGGAATGTCGAGAGAGAGTAAAATTGCTACAAAGCAAGATTCAGGCGCGGAACGAACGAATCAAACTCTTAGTACAGCGCGGCAGTCCGGACTCTGATCCGCTAAGGGACACCTAGTTCTGAAGCGATCGAACCTTTCTTTTAGCTTTAAGTCAATTCTTTAGATATCTATTCCTACTTTAATTTTTTTAATATTTAATAATTAAACATACTCGACACATCGCAGCCACCGTCGTTTCTTTTCATAATCCTATGCTTCATCGTCCACAATTGAACTTAAAAACGTTCGCTGAACACTATAGTAAATTATTGTATGTCCGTACTTGCGTATCAGGAGGTCACACGGCGTATCGAAGAGCTGACTCAGTCTATCTACGTGTTGGACCCCTACTTCGTGATGCCGCCAACGCAGATCGAAGCCGCGGACGAGTCCGTGGCTACTCTGTCGATGCTCGTGTCGAGTGGAGACAGTGCGCGCGCCAATCGTCGCGCGCGCTCTCCTGAGCGCCGTGACCGCAGAAAGCCGCTTGCACACCCAGCAACTCTGAATGTACCCGACCGGCCGCCCCGAGCTAAGAGCCCTGCTTGGGCACTCGGAGCAACCACATACGCAGAAATCGTTAAAGGATGTGGCTCCCGATCAAGCTCGATTGGTTCTAGGCAGCCCAGTGCTCAAAGACAAACTAGTTCACAGAGAGAACGATATGAACAACATAGCCAATCAGAGAGAAAAAGTCCGTCTGTTGCTGAAGAAGACACATACACAAGTGACAATGTTAGTGTAGTCGTACAACCGTATGTGCAGTGTGATTCCCCTGAAATTAAAACGTATAAACCTAGTGAAGGTTATAGTGAGTCTCATGTGTACAATGTTAGTGAAAGTGAAACGTTTAAAGATAACGCTAATGTTGACTATGAGGATTACGTGTCCAAACCGAATGTCATTACCAAAGATGCACACAAAGATACCTATGTTGCGAAACCATCTTCGGTACATCAAGAACTTCCGATAGAAACTGCACTTTTCGAACATGTATCTTCTGGTGATCAAACTGTAGAGACTTTAATAATATCAAATTTGCAACATCCTGAACGCGATGACAGGTCGTCCAGTCCTGCAGCTCGTTCACATGAACTTTCTTATGCAGAAATATTAGCACTTGGTTTACGTAGGCAAGCTAAAACATCAAACATATTATCTTTACCGAAACCACAAGTAGCACAAGTAGAATTGGTTAAAGAAATTATCGTCGAAGTAGAAAAAGCTCCTCTAACTCAACAATATGATACTAAAATTGAACGTATAGACACATCAAAACCAAAACCTGAGAGACCGTCGCAACGAAGTCGTTCAAGAGATATGCCAAAACAGAAGCGCGTGTCTGAAAAACAATCAACTAAATTACATGACGTGAAAGTTCCCAAAAAGAAAAAAGCTGCTAAAAAAGTTATCGAAGTTCAAGAATTTGACGATGTAGTTGAAGTAACATCTATTGTTCCAGAGAATTTTTCGAAAAGTTCTTCAATTCAATCTCGGAAAGATGATGTAATTGTTGATACAGCAAATAAAGAAAATGTGAAGAAAATTCAACATAGCTCTACAGTTGTAGAGAGCGTACCTGAAGCAGTTCAGGACGCGTCACAAATTACTACCGAAAATGTTGAAAATAAGAAATCAAAGAAAAAACATAAAACTAAGAAACCTAAACAAGCTGAAGATGAAATACAAAAAGCGCTTAAAGAAATTGAAGAATCTGATAGACAAAAGAAAAAGAAGTCTAGAGACCCACGGGACAAGAGTAAAGAAAGTACTGCAGAATTTATAATATCAGAAAATGTCAATCAAGAACCGGATTCTGTGATTTCAGCTCCAGTAAAAATCGAACCACCAACGAAATGTAAAAAAAAGAAAGGACATAAAGATACATATTTCAAGGATAATAATATTATCACAGAGATGATTACCTCAGAAATTATGGCAGATAGCTATGGATCGCCTGCTGAAATCGAAAAGGCTACACATTCAATGGAACAACAAATCAAAGATACCGATTTCGATAGTTTTGAAATAATAGAGATGCCTGAAATGGATATTGAACAAAACTTTAAGTCGTCTCTAAATAGTGGTTCTTGTTTAGAAGTAAATGTTGAAAAAAATCATAAGAAAAAGAAAGACATACAGGGTTTAGTTAAAAAAGAAGTTACAATGGATAATCCAGACCAAAATCTAGATTTTGTGGAGAAAGAAATAGCATTAGCTGAACACCCAAAAGAAATACCTGCAAAGAACAATGAGACAACGCCAAAATCTAAGAAAAAGAAAAAATCAGAAAAATCTGATAAAATACCCGTATGTGAAACTAATGAAACGCCAAAATCATCCCTTGCAGAAGATATAGCCTTTGTCAGTTCCATTGCTAAAGAAACAAGTAATATAGAGAAACAAGTGGAAGAATTAAAAAAATCTACAAATAAACAAAAGAAATCAAAATCCATCAAATTAAATCCATCACAGTTTGAAGATAAATCACAAGATCGTGATGTTCAAAGAGATAATGAGAAACCCGAATCGTTATCAGTAGTACCAGCTAGCTGTACAGAAGAGACTAAACATCACAAAAAGAAATCTAAATCAAAAAAACAAAAAGTAGAAGATGATGATATAGAAAAAGCATTAAAAGAAATTGAGCACGCTGAGATATCTAAAAAGAAATCAAAAGATAGAGTTACTAAGGTCAAAATAAATAAACAAAAACCATTGAAACAAGAAGGACAGGCACGTTCGAATGAAATGGACAGGATCTCCATTGAGCCGGAATTATCAAAGAATGAAAAAATGTGTACACCTGAATTATCACCAGAGAAACATATAGTAGAACCTCAAAACGTTATAACAATGGATTGGAATACTCTCATGGCAGAAGAAGAAGGAATTTCAGTGCCAACATTCGAACCTACATTAAATGAGCCTGAATCAGAAATAATTATTAATGCTAACACTGAGCAAGTAGCCAGTGAAGTAACGATATTGCAGGACACAATAGATTTCTTGAGAGAAGAAAAAAATAGTACTTTAATGACCCAACAAATTATTGAATCAGACAATCAAAAAACCGATTCCAAAAATGTTACAGCTAACCAGGATGAATTAGATAAGAATAACACATTAGTAGTGCCAGGTTCTTCAAACGAACAAAATAATAATGACAAATTTTTCTCCACTGAGTTAATAAAAGAGGGTTCAATTAACATTGTTGAAGAGACGACTCGCTACGAACCTCCAGAAAAAGATACTGAAACACATACAGTATATTTAATAACGCACGAAGAAAAGAAATTGCCGCCCATAAGGACAGTTAAAGTATTTAATAGTAAGAGTAACTCATTAGAAGAGTCAACGTCTATTGATGAACATATGTCTCAAACAATTGAGCCAACTAGCGATAACAAAATCACTGATGAAAAGTCTTCCAGTAGTGTAAAAGATATAGATATTTTATCAGCAGCAAAAACTGCAGTAGTTGATAAGCCTGGAGATGGTGACTTCGAATCTTCTGAGAAAGAAAAACAAGAGTCTCAGGCGGCATTAGCCGATCAACCAGAAAATGTTGATTTGATTAAAGGGTATTGCAACCTACCAGAAGCGTCTATTGTTAGAACGTCACCAGCTACTACGACAATTAGCACAGAAAGTGAACTTCATGAAAGTGAATTGACTTCACAGGTTATAGACGATAGTGCAAATGAGATATGTAATACAGAAAAAATACAAATCGATCAAGAAACCTCATCAAAACTAATTCATAATCCGAATATTGATGATAATACGCATATCAACACTGATCAATTAAATCTAATCGCTAAGTCTATTCAAATAGAACAAAATATTGCTTCCAGCATAATATCGGAAAGTGATTTTGAGAATGCCGTGGAACAAGCTATCTTTGGATCAATACAAGATCGCAATCGTACATCAGCAAAGAAGGAAAAAACGGGAGATATACCGTATAAAGAACTGATTGAAGAAATTAAAATTTACTCGTTAGATTTAGATATAAATCAGTTAAGTTACAGATATTCCCAGTTGTTTTCTGAAGGTCTTAATCCGCTTACTGAAATTGAAACGAATGAACCTGAACTCGTTACGAAAGTGATAGAACAAGATAAACACTTTAAGGAAGATGACATCCAAGTCATTCCAATAAGTCCTGAATACTGTACTCAAAATGATTCGACATTCGAGTCATTAATAGGTAAAGCAAGATTAGAAGAAACTAACTCTTGCGACTTATTAGAAAAGAAAAATTCAACAGCGCTGTTCAAAGAAACACCGGGAACCAGTTATCATGAGCTCCAAGATGCTGAGCGCACTTTTGCAACCGTGATGTCTCAAAATATATCTGAAATACAAATTCCTAATGAGAACGAAAACGGACAAGAACAGCAAAATATACACTCTATTGACAAACTTTCTGTTGAACCAACACAAGATACCTGTAAACATAATGTTGACTTATTTACAAAAGAAAGTGTTTTAGATGTATCAAAATCTTCTGAAATCGACAATAATGTTGTTAAACCGACAAAAACGTTGGACCCAATCTCTAATACATGCACAATGAAATCGGAAATATCTTCACATCCAAGTGTACCAAAGTCGTGCGATATAGCAATCTTACGACAAAATATTCCGCAGTTTAGTTATCATGAGATAAATGATGCTGAGAAGAAACTCGCGCAAAGAAAATACGAATCAGACTATATTACAATGCCAATTACAAATGTTAATATAAGTCGAAGTGAAGATTCAGATTTAGAAAATATAGTATCTGAAATACCAGAACTTAAAATTTCAGATATTGCTGTAACACCTGCTTTATCAAAAGCTGTCAAGGTCATTGAAAATAATACTACTGTTAACAAAGATTCGAATACTAACGTCCCATGCCAACAAATTGTCGGTAAACAAACAATAATCGAAGATGTGATTACCGAATCCATTAATGAAACAATATTGCAAGAGCCAGAAGAATCTATTATTGCTGACAAAAAAGAAATAAAGAACGAAATATTTGAGCAGTACAATCAAAGCTACCATGAAATTAAAGATGCTGAATCTTTGCTTGCGGTAATAATTACGAAATCTAGACATAACTCTAAAGAATTATTGCCTATAAAAGATAACATAACAGTAAGACAACACAGCGACGAAACTTATATGCCTCAAAGTAATGACACAGTTTGTGAAATGATTCAAAACAATACACAGGAGACTGTTTTAAGTGTAGATAATGATCTACCTGCTGCAAATAAAATTGTGCAAGGACCAATAACATATCGTGTCGATGAACCAGAAATAAAATCAGAAAGGCCTGTTATTTTTGAAGTCCCTAACTTTAGATATCACGAAATTCAAGATGCTGAAAGAATATTGGCACTTTCGCGTTCTTCTACGCAAGTTGGGGTTAATTTATATGACAGCTCCCCTGAAAATATCGGAATTGCACCATCTCAATCAAAAACTGACCACACGACTCCAAAACTTGATTGTAGACTCAATAACTCGTGTAAACCAATGATGTCCACGAGTAATCAAGAAACAACAGTTTCTTTGTTACAAAACAATAAATTAGTTCCTGGAAAAGAAACCATAATTAAGGATATAACTACATCGGAATCTATATATGAAGTGCCTTGTCACTCTTACCATGAAATTATAGATGCAGAAATGATATTAGCATCAAGCAAATCCCTTAGTCATATTGGAGCAACCATCGGCCTTGATAAATCTCCTGACGTTGACATATCACAGGAAAATTCCGAAGAAGCACAAGAAGAAATTTCTAAGATGATTTCAGTTGATGCTAATATTAATGATGATGCTCTTGATAAAGCTAACTTTGAATACAGCTCCGATTTTGTTAATCATGATAATGCAGCAATAGCAAGGGCATTGGAAGAGCAAAATGCTACTTTAAATAAGGATATGCCCAACGAAACTTTTGAGAATAAATCTATGATTATAGAGGATCGAGATTTAATAATAACGGACCCTGAAAACGTTAGAATGACTTCTAAAATAGAATTGTCACAGCCAGATGATAATATCATAATGATACAAAACACTAACATCATAGGAAAAAATGATACTATGGAAAGCATAGTTTCTGCCCCGGAACTAGTAAAAGCGGACTTGACAGAATTGGTTTCATTTGATATCGATGATCTTGATGATTCGCTTGTGCCTGTGGTTTTCGGCGATATTGAGCAAGTTATGAAATTAGAAGACCAAATACGAGAAATGTCACTTTTGTCTCAAAAAGATGATTGTGTACCAACACCACCAAAAAATATTATGGATATGGGTGATATACAAGAAGAATTAATTATCACAGAAGCTGTGTCTCCTTCTGTTGAAACTTTTGAAAATCTTCAAGAACGAATTACACAACAATTTGCGGAAAAAGTAGATGACGATATTAAAGATGATTCTGGCTTGAACTTTACAGCTATATCGACAGAACTCATTCAAAATGAAATATTGCGGTCTAGTCCTGACAATCCTGATACGCCTCTATTATTTAGCAATCTTGCTAGTAGGGAACCAGATGCTGTAACTTCGGACAGTTCGACAGATATAACAGATAGTGTGTTTGTCGATCAAATTAACGTATGTGACAATCCCAAATACGAATCTAACCTTGTACGTCCTGAAAAATCTCCCATACATAGTTTGCATGATCTCCTACCGGAAATAGATTCTATACCTGAATTTAAGCCATCGTATTCCAATACCATACTATTCTCTAATTTATCAGCTGATGCACCTGAGTTTAAACCATCTTACATGTATCAAACCGTACAAAATACTGAGTCTCCAAAGAAGAGTCCAATAGAGGCTACTACTGCAGCGGAATGTGAAACGTCAGATGTAAATGCAGAAACTAAAATTGATAAGAGCGCTGAATGTGACAATGACTCTAGACCGGTTAATACTGAGCATGAGAGAGAAATTGTAGCAAAAGTAACATATTCGACTGTACTAGACACCAAAAAAGAGTGCCAGAAAGTGGAAAATGTATCAGAAGTTGTGAATTTGGATATCCAAAATGTGACTGAAAACATTGCACATGCACTGGAGCCAATACTTACTACAGTATCCGATCAAGTAATTGCAGAAGAATCAGTGGAACTGAAACCGAAACGAAGTAAGAAAAAGAAAAAGGATCCAAAAGAAATATCAGATAAAATAGCAGAGTCTCCTGTAATACTTGAAAACATAGTACAACTTTCCGAATCAATAAATGTTTGGGCAAAAGCTGCAGACGATGGCAAATCTTACGCTGAAGTTGTTGCTGAAGGGTTGCTACCTCATGATCGTAAAGAAAATGAATCGCCACAATTGTTACACGATCTTGAGAAGATACAACATGTTAAAAAAACTTTTGTAATACAAGAGGTAGACAATAAAGATTCAGGTGAAGATGAACTCTCACCTGCATCAATAGGAACTTGGGCAAAAATAGTAGCTACTAATCGCTCTTCGCCTGACAGGTTTCAGAAAATAGATACACAGAATGAAGCGACAACTCAATGTCATAAACAAGTCATGCCTATGATTACGGTAGAGGAATCAGTTAGTGAGGTCCCTAAAACTATAGAAATTGACACAGAAGGGTTTATAACAGTTGATAGACATAGAAGATCTAGATCTAGGTCCAGAGACAATCGTTCACAGTCGACGTCAAACATACATGAAATTACTAAAATACGTGATGAATCCGAAAATAGATTTGATGCTCTTAGTAGCACAGTGAATATTGAAAATGTCGAGTCACTTGAAAATAACTTATTGGGTAAAGAAAAAGCTCCAACAAAAAAAGAAAAGGGAAAACAGAAACGGTCTTCTGACTCTAGAGAAATGGAAATGTTACCTACTACAACCGAAATTATTAATGACGAAAACAAACCAGCACCTAAAAAAGAGAAGAAGAAACGTCCAAGCAAATCTAAAGGTACTCTTCCGCAACCCCAAAATATATGTGAATCTGAAATTACAACAATTACTAAATTTAAACAAGACAATATTGAATCGAAAGAGGAAAACATAGTAAAAGTATTCGAATCAGAGCCATTAAGTCAAAGTGAGTTGCCTGAAAATAAGAAAAAGAATAAGAAGAAAAAGAGACATCAAAGAACAGAAGATGAACATCCTGAATTTATTTCGGTAGAAAGTATTGATAACACTCAGGTAATAAATATTGCATCTTCTCCAATCGTGAAAACGGATAGTTTTACAACCGTCGTTGCTGCAGAAACTGGAGAAATAGCGCCCAATATTGAAGATTATTCCACTGCCGTGGATATGGATATTACAGCTATGTCTGATATTATTTCTCTTACTTGTGATTTTGTGGATAAAGGCTCCAGTTATGTGGAATTACCTCCTGCAATCTTACACAAAGTAATGGCAACTGCGGGAAAAAATATAGAGACATTTGAACATGACAAAGAAGAAACTTCACATAAAGTTACAAATGTGAATAAGTTACCAGTAAAACCTATTGAAAGTAGCATTTCTACCCCAGAATCTTTATCAACTCCTATAAAAGATAGGTGTTATTCTGAAGCTCAATACTGGAAAGTAGATCCAACTAAATTAGATACTTTAAGTGATTTGTCTGAAGTATTAACCGTTGAAGTAACGGAAACTTTAAATACCGGTGATAAACCTAATGTACCAAGTAACAAAAGCCACCGCGTTACTTTGTCTTTAGCAAATGAGTCTATACCTCACGTTCATGAAGAAGATATATACGTTGATACGTTACTCTCCAAAACTGAATCGACAGAAATAAAACAGGAGCAAAAAGGAGATCATATTGAAAAAATTACTGAAGAGCAGTCTCTTGAACATAAAATGGCTGATTTGCAAAGAGAAATTGAAGAAATGTTACTTCCTGAAAATGATTTGTCTTTAGTAAGTGACGAAACACCTAAGGAATTAGTAGACACGCGGACATCAATCGAATTTCAAAATGATGATGTGTTAGATAACATTACTCCGATACTTGCATCTCCAGAACCTGAAACAAAGTGTGTACTTTCGACACTTGAAGGTGATATTATGATAGATAACCCAGTAGTCAAGTATGCAGAACCAATGCCTAAAGAAACCCATACCAGTAAAAGTATGACTGAATGCCTCTTGAGCGATGCTGAAATTCAACCAGAATTACCGACCCAGTTAGAGCCGATAAATAATATACCATTGGCCAAAGAAGAAAAAGACCACAAAAATACGCATACTGCGGTAGATTCAATTCAAATCATACAACATACTACGGATATTGACAATATTAATACTAAAATTTTAAATACATGTCTTAAGCCTTTAACAAATGTTACTACTAACCTAATGAATTTAAAAAATGAAAAGTTTTGGACAGAGAAATTTATTGCTGATGATGCAGAACGTCTACAGTATGAACAGAAAGTTGATCCCATAATTAAGGAAACTAATTTTACACAACTATCTGAATCAGAAAATCAAACAGAATTCTCATTACACGAATCGAGCACTGAAGAAAACCTCTTTAAAGATGATACATTTTGGCCTGAAAAGCATTTATATCATGATGCTGAATGTCAATATTTCCTTTCAGTTGCTAATAAACTTAAAACCACGACTTCCCCCATTACTGAAATTGTAACAATCGATCGTAATGATAAAGATAAAGATCCAGGCGGCAGTTCAGGTCATTCATCCGAGACTGAGGAACCTAAAGACTCTTACGGTTCACCTTTCGATTCTAACTACATATCAATGGACTTGCCCGGAGGTATATGTAGTTGGAAAGATCAAAGTTCGTACTTAAGTCTAGAAACACCAACTGAATCGTTGACAGGTGTGTTGAGGGAGGATACTCCACCGATAGGGTCAGACATTCTAGAGGATATACTAACAACCTCACCCATAGAACCAGTTGCCCCATCCCAACCTCCACAGGAGCCGATGAGAAGAGAAGCACCTCAGAAGACAGCCAAGGTGACTGACTCCCAGTCGTATTGTACAATTTTACACTTTATATTTTATGTTTGGCATGATATTATAACTAAATACTTAATTTCACTTATTACAAAGCTCTGTGTAGTGAAGTGTTGTGCAGCAACGCCGAGCTTGCCGTTCGTCTTGTAGTGCCAATTTTTGGCATGCACTGTATTTCACAGTAGTATTTACGCATTTGGAGTTAGTAGAAAATAATAAATCAACGTATTGTTTTGATTCTAGTCTTGTCTAGTCAGATTATTAGTAGATATCTCACGATTATTAAGGATACTACTACAGTTTTTTTAATCATAATATGGTTTGAAGTTGTAAACTAATAAAATAAATACTCATATTTATCTTGTTTTATTTAAGTGATAGTTATTTATATTTTTATTTAAAAGAAACACCTGTTTTGGAAAATATGTCAAACATGGGCCACTACGAGACGATCGACGTTAAATGCTTTAATTACTCTTTGTAGATGTTTATTTGGGATTGAAAGTATAGAAGTCTCAAAAGAAGTTTACAGTCAACATTAATTTTAATAGATATTACTTTGTCAGGTCAGTCTTGCATACATTTTTGTACCAGTTTATGTGATAGTAGATAGTAACGCTGTTCGAAAGATGAATACGCTTCGCCTGACATAAATTGGCAAATTTAATCATTTCGAAAGAAATTTAATGCAACGTATTCATCTAAAGCAATGCCTGTTGCTCGAGACATTTGATTTATTTTTAGTAATTAGATGCAATGTTACTTTTTATTCATAAAGTTGCATTTTAATAAAATATTAAGTTTGATCAATGATGCCTGTTTAAACGTTAAAGCTACCCTATGGTGAATTTAGCATAGTACGATTTGCTTGTCGATGTTTCGTTCACAGGCTTTAGAACACGCATTAACCCTTTATAGCCGAAATTAACAACATAAGTGTAATGTCAAATTTATTATTATTATTACGAAGATAATGTTTTTAATATTCATTTATATCTCAGCAGTATTAAGTTTTTTGAATATCTAGGTAATATATTTAAATGAGCTAAAATCATTAATTCTATTTTTAAAAAGTAATATCAGATACGGTAATATAAACAGTATTTGTTATGATAAAATAAGAAGTTACAAAGATACATGAACAAAGATACTGTGGAAAGGAACTAAATCATTGAAAATCTTGTAAACCTATAAATGATTTATAATATACTCGTAATAAACTGTATATTATTTCGCGAAGGAAAACCTTTGTCTAGTTTATCATACATATCGTATATCAGGTAAAAAAAAAATATTCTTGCTTCTCAAAATACTCGTACTATGTTAAATTCTACATGCCTTAGCACGAAATGTTTGGATGAGACTGACCATTTTATTTAAATCTCCCATTGTTACTCGTAAAGGTAATTTCCTTGTGATAGTTAAAACGTTAGCATGTCATGCCAATTCAATGTTTTACTAATGGGTTTGCTGTTTTGGTTGTTGTTATTCAGCTAACTCAGTCCATGCATCTGGAATGCTGAGGTGACTGCATTTGTATCCCTTTCCATTCCAGCAAAGTCAATATGAAATTTAGAAATTAAAAATATTTGATATTGATTAATTTAATTGTTGACTAGTTTTTAGTAACATTTTCCTAAAAGAAATCACAGAAAACGATTTATTAATGGTCATTTCTAAATTTCATATTTTCAATTTTATAATATTTGAGGTTTTTGCTGATGACCGCGTGTGTTCTCAGGATGAGTTATCTAACGATATTGAGAGTCTGCTCGAGGAAGTACGAAATGTCCAAACTCGCCTCTCTGATCTACCAGATGGGAGTCTGCAAGCCATGGAAGACGGCCTTAGGGTAAGTTTCACTGTAAATATACCATGTTTAAAACTAACAGCCCAAAGTCCCACTCACAGAGAGCCATTTTAATTTTAGACACGATTTCGTTTTCTATTTAGAGTCCTATTATTAGATGCGTTACAAAATTCAACACACTTTCGTTTCCTGGTTAGATTGTTCTAAATCTTAAATTTCCAGTAATAGCCTCAATGTAAACAAAACTAGAATGTACCAACGTAATACCTTATTATAAATATTGTGTCATTTCATTGCAATTCAATTTTTATCGTAACCAGCTGTTTGGTCATCGCCAATTCAAATTTCGACATTGGCAGTGATATTATTGTCCTTACCTATACTTTTGTCCATTCATGACATCATGCAGGCATATGTGCGTTACGGCATAGAGTTAATAATATACTAGCTGGTTGGCATCACTCAGTAGGACAGTAGTACTCGAAGCCGACCGCAGAGCGGAATCTCTCGAACAATTGGATACCAATCGAACGGTTATTGAATCTGTGAATTGTGATTGCAATCGATTTGTTGGTCATCGTTATTGATCGTGAACCCACGGAGATTTGATGTATGTGATAGTTAAGTTATTATGAGTTAATTGTGGTTCAGAAAAAAAAAATAGGCTGTGATTAATAAGGGCTGCCAATATAAACAATCCATGATCTTCAACACGCTTGTATAAAGATCGAATTGTATGTAAGGCAATCTAAAAAATTGAATCTCAATCACTTGTAATCATTATGAAAGTTAAATTAAGTGTATTCTGATCAATACGATACAATGATAGAGCTGGCATGAAGATGAGGGTCGCGAGTGGTCGTTGGAACTCCTTAGCAGTTAGCAATAAGTCCATCTAGATAGGTCTCGTTTGCTTTAATAATATCCTCTATTATACAACGTGATTTTTAGTGATATTAAACTGTAGTACAATGCTTAATGTAAACAATAATATAAAGTGAGACATTCAAGTAAATATTTACCGAGAAGAGACTTCATATAAATGAGTTGGGCTGAAATTAGGCAGTGTGTATGTACGATCGAGTACTATAGGTTAGATTATACACGTAAGTGCTTAATACTTTGACATTTAATCACTTAATTAATGGTCAAATATAATTGTTTATTACTTCGGCAGTGTTCCATGTCAAATCAGTATATTCGCCGAATCCTTAGGCTTAGGTATGAGATCCCGCCGGAATTCGATTTAGGTTAAACGGTATAACGCTGGGACGAAGAAATTAATTGTTTATTAAGTACTTCAAGAAGGTATGCGAGATAAAATTATCTGGCTTACGCTTTGAAATCTTAAAATATAAACAGAATCTGGGACGCTTGCACGATGAATGGTTCCACGTAAGAGGCGTAAATATAGTGTTTTGTATTATAGTGCAGTTATATATGCACATTAACTCGACGTTTATTGTAACATGTGGTTTGGTTTTCAGTTTATATTTATTTATCACACAATGGCACGAAGCCAATAGATGTGGAAGCTTAAGGAAGAGTTCATTATATGCCCTTTAGCAAAAACGATGATGATTACTGTTTTACTGTATTACTGTTTTCGGCATATTTCTTTGCTGTATTTAAATTTAGATAAACTTTATTGCATACAATCCAATGTGCGATTATAAACCAAAAATAAAAAAGGTGAACTTAACGTAATCGCGTTGTTTACTTTGGTATATATATTAAAAATTGTGTGGTCGGAGTGTTATACATTTACAGGGAGCCAAAAGAAAAGATAACATTAAGCATTTTACTACTTGATATTATAGTTGATATAGCGACCGCGTATTTGTTCAAATATTTGAATTGCAATGGACGCTTAGAAAACAGACAGAGGCAATTGGCAAGTTTCTTCTTCGTCAATTGTAATTATTTCTTTAATACTGATAGGTTAAATGAAGAAATACATTTCGTAAATAAATAAATATATGATTTTATAAACAACCAATGGTGGCGTGCCTAAGTAGCCACGACGGCCCAATAACAAGTAAAGGCTTTTTTTTACCTTTATGTATACACAACGACTGCTCAAGCCATACAAAACTATGCAAATATTTGCATTTCTGTTACGGCTTATGATCACAGAAAACCGCAGCCAAATTCCAACTTCCAGGTTGTTGTGTTCCTGCGAGTGAGCGAGCGTGACTCCTAACAACCGTTAGCTCCTAACAAGTTCCTGTGTTAGCAGCAAATGTGGCGACATGCTAGTTATACTTAATGTATTGCAAGCGCTCATAGGCTACGGTAACCGCTTTATATGAAGTGGGCCGTATGTATGCATGCCTTCCGACGGTGTATGAAAAAGATGCATGAGAGTTTAGCTTGTCGTCGTCTGTACAACTAACTCGTACCCGGCACCTAATTGGCGCTAAAAACATTATATACTTACATTTTTTTTATTCTATATTTAACCTTCGCGCGAGTGAGACCATCAAGAGGGCGTACAGAGCTAAGTGGTGCCCTCATTTTGTTTTTACTAACCACGCTGAATTTAAGATTAAATAAAACGCTCAATACTGTCACTGTAGAACCATATTTATATTTTTTTAAATATATCTTGTATTTATTATCTATGTACAAGTAATCAAAATTTTAATTATTGCTTATTGTGGCCACTTCTATAATATACAAATAATAATAACAATGATGACTAATGGTACATAAATAATAAATACAGAAAATGTCTCGAAAAAACATAAATATGGTTTTATAGTGGCAGTATTGAGCGTATTTGTGAACTTGGTCTTAAATTCAGCGTTCTCAGTAAAAACAAAATTAGGGCACACCACTTAGCTTTATACGCCCTCTTAAGTCGACAAAGTTTTATTGCAATGGAAGGTATATATAATACGAAATAGCGCATAAAATACGAAAAATCACGATCATCATTTCAGACTGTATTCGTCTACTTCTAAACATAGGCCTCACGTCCAGAGAGCCGTTCGGCTCGATCCTGAGCCATCTTCATTCATCGACATCAAGCAAATGAATATTAGTATTATGTTAAGATATTCATAATTTATTAACTATCCGCGTTAAATAATTGTACGATTGTTGAATTTTAATTTTCACTATTCAGTTCCAACAGTAAACTTTTGTCTTCAACCAATAACTCACTGATTTTTTTTTTCATTTATAACTTTAATCGCGACGTCTTGTACATACATGCTTTAATCTCCTATTTTATCCCTCTAAAGTTGGGTTTCCTAAGTAGGTAGTGGTTGTAGTTAATAACAACTCATAAACTGCCACGCAAACTTCCAACTCCTATTCCAACCCGCTGGAGTTTGAGTTTTAAAAATACCTTCAAGTTGCTCACTAAATACATTTAAAAAATATTTGTAGGAAATTTCTTGTTTCAGCTTCAGCGAAATATTTTATATTAATTAAAATCAAAAAAGAATGTTTTAAATAAGTAGTTATTGTTTTACAAAATACATTCCTCAACATTTTTTTCATTCGGTCAAACAATTTTTGTAAATAGGTGGAGTACTGATACGACGATATGTTTTCCGCATACGTACCTTTTGATTAAAAGCCATCGGGGCCTTTTCTGACTTCGTAAAAGTCAAAACTTTCATAAAATCATATTTTTATGTATTTGATTATTATATATTATATTATATTAGGTTAGCTAAATATCATCACGACATATTTGAGAATTTGTGGAGAAAAATATGTGTTATAATATAACAAAAACATAAATATAAATAAAGTGGCCAAGTTCGGTACAAAAAACTTATTGTTGAGATGTCATTACTTTTTGAAAGTTTATCTTGGTTTATCTAGAAAAGTTTTTTTTTAAGTTTAATCCTCCTCTTTTTGTCAAACTTTTTTTATCTTTTTCTATTTCCCGTCAAACGCCGTTATATACCTGCTGCCATAACGCGAATGGTTCTATCAAACCGCTCGGCACGCAATGGGTCAAAAACTTCTCAAATTGCAGTATGTATACTACTCTGGCTCAGAATTTTTCCTTAATATGTCTAATGATCAGCCTGAATGCCACACTTCAAGTTTCGAAGTCACCCTGCCATGCAATTCTGTAAAAGCAAACATCCTTACATCCTCGGAAACATCGGCTGTTACAGCCTTGAACACAAAATTGCAATTCCTTAGTGTCGCTTTTCATGGTTGTGCGACACTAGCGCCGCAAGGCTGCGTTTGGAATTGGAATTCTACAAGGCAAACAGCCTGGCGTACGCTTACAACCTTATAGAATACCAAATAAAAAGCCGTGATCGCAGTAGACGATATCAAAGCTGTGACATCTGTGATCATAGCGACGCACACAGCCATTACGAGTCGCTTAGAGAATTGCATGGCTGGAGTGGTCTAAATTCTAGATATGAGCGAGTCAGAAAGAGAGAGAGAGATTTTGATTTATAGCTTAACAACTACAAAAATTTCATCACGAAATTTAAAATTCTTAACACTCGTTTCTAATAGAATTTTATTGAACTTGCGAAATAAAAGCTTCACAAATATTTTGAAATAGTCAATATATGCAATTCGCGTTCTTTTCCGAACTTGGCTGACACACCGCCGCGTGTCTAGATTGTTCTATCTCTAAGTAATCTCGACGTATGCAGATTACCTCATATGTACATACGGTCGACTACTCAATGACTATCTATGCACGACGAAAGTTTGACTGTAATAGAAACTAGATTTTAGTGCAAATTTTGGTATCAATATTAAAGAATATCTGAAATAAAATAACTCAACCGGTAATAAATACTCGGAGTATTTATTATATGGTTTTGCGAGTTTCACTCTGATTGTAATAAATACATTCATCGTAGGTATGATGTACGATGTCGTGTCTCAACCTATAGTCATCGGTTTTAGCAGTAAGCATGTGTCGTAATATTTATTTTTATCGTGTCACCAATTAATTTACAACCGTTGGACAAATAGCAAAGACTCACACTATGTGTTAGCATACATAAGGAAATATTTGAATGAGCTCGAAGCGTCAGTATTACTTTGAACAATATTAAGTACCTACAACAATAGTATATATAATAAGTATTACTTTGAACTTATTATAAATCGCAAATAATAATGATTTGTATCATATGTTCTAGGAGGGAATCACAGTTCTAGTCAAGTGTGAGGAGGCAGCGGAACTTTTGGAGACGAAGATTATGGAGTATCGTCAGGAACAAGAAATTCAGACGTTACTCAGAGAACTGATAATAATGAAAGCAAGAATCTCAAAACTGCTGACTCAAGCACGACAGGGTATAGACGTCATCCAGGTAAGAAAGGTAATTTATTTTTTTATATGCTTATTATATATATTTTGCAACTTATGTTGTGGGTTATTATGACGATATATTTCTAAATGTATGAATATTTTCTAATGAAGTATATAATAATGAAGTAAGAGTTGGAGTTTGAACGTTCGGAGACATGCAAGCATACGGCCCACCTGATGTAAAGTTGTTACCATAGGCCTATGAACGCATGCAATAACGTATCACTCGTGCGTTTGTCGTCCCTGCTGCTACTACAGCAACTTCTTAATAGTTTACTGATAGTCCAGAGAGTTCTTATTGATAAAACTGTGTATATATCTTGTCTTAGTAACCTTTCTTCTCTTTTTCTTTATATCACTAAGGTGGAATCAAGCGTACGGTTTGCATGATAGTAAGCAATTGCATTTAGATATTTACAACCCCAGGGGTGTCACTCATGCGTTGCCGACCCTTTTTGATTGAAGGAAGACCTGTATGCGAGCAGTGAATAATTGATGGTGTTAACACGTAGACGTAAGTTACGTTATAGTATATATACGTTTAAGTTGTAAAACAAATTGATATACATTTCAGGACGCCAAAGTAGAAATGTCACGTCAAGCAAAAGAAATTGAAGAACATAAAGAGAAAGTTTCTAAATTGGATATCTGGCTTGGAACAATAAATAACGAACTACACAAATCTTCAAAGCAAACAGATGAACTGACAGAAGAAGACATAACTAGATATATAGAAATTTATGAACGATATATACGAGAATATGAAGAGTATGAAATTATATTAAAGTCGATAACTGTGATAAAAGAGGATGAATCTAGTCAAATGTTACGGGAAAAATTGATTACTATGCAGAAGGCATTAGCTGAGACCAAGTATCTAGTCATTACAGAAATTGAAAGATTGAGACAAGTACTAATTCACATGAGATCGTTACCGGAACCCGAGTTAGTAGAGGACGATATTTCGCAAACAGACCGAACAATCGATTCAACGTCAATGCCAGAAGAAGTCGTTACGCCTAAAGAAGCAGAAATTGTTAAAGAGGTTAAACCTGAAGAAATTGAAACCATTAAAGAGGACATTAAGATTCAAGAAACACCTTCCGAAAAAGTTTTGACAGTGCATGAAAGCAAACCTAAAGATGAAAATATTGAAGTAAAACATATTGAAATACAGGAAGTGCGCCCAACCACCACGATTGATACTCAAACTGGAAAGAGTCTCATGTCGGACGTACCATCTGTTTCAGATAAATCTGTCATATGTCAACCGGAATTAAAAACCACGCATGATAAGTCGATCACTTGTGCACCACCACAAGAAATTGAGGTACAGACGAGTGAACCCCATTCGGAAGAAAAAGAAATGCTTGAAAGTATTCAAGTCCGGCAAATCATATCTGATGACCACGAAACTATTGAAATTGCAAGTCGACCTGTACTAAGAGAACAGAAACTAGATGAACAATCTCTATTTGTTGATGCTAATTACAAAGATAACGAAGTTTTTAAAGATTCGCAGTTAAACATTATACATAGCTTGCCACAATCGTTTGAAACCGTTATGGTAGAACCAGATGAAACCACAACTGAAGTAGTTGTCGATGCTGATGGTACTAAGAGAATTATTGTTAAGAAAGTTAGGAAAACTCTCGTGACACGTCAACAAACCGTGCAAACACAGCAACATAGATCTCAGATACTATCTAGTGAGATTATTCCACAAGCACAATCCTTTTCACAGATTACGTTAAAGGAAGACAAAGGCTCTACTTCCGCAACATTGGAAGACGGTGGAATTCAACATATTCAATATCAAACATATGGTGGCCAAGTTATATCAGGGTTACCAGGCGGTGAAGTCACTATTCAAGAATTTACATCTAAACCTGACATGGTTATTCAAATGGAACAAGGTATGAAACCAGAGGAAATTCTTCAATTAGCGGAAGGTGAAATGCAACCACAAATTCAAACATCTTCGTCAACTGTCACAGCTGTAGTTCAACAAGTAACTAGAAGAATCGTTAAAACAAAGCGACGTATCATACGGCGTGTGGTGATTATAGATGGGAAAGAACACATCACAGAAGAGGTAATAGACGAACCTGATAATGTTGAAGTTTTTGAAGAACAAATACCAAGGGTTTCCATAAGTGTCAAAGACCAACGTGGAGTTCAATTTGAAGAAATTGATGATTCACATGATCCGAGTAACCAACCACCTCCACTTCCTCCTCATTCTGGTGAACCAAGCAAAACACCAGAGGAACATAAACCTAGTGATTATGAGGGTAAGGAATCTGGAAACGACAAAAAATCTTCTGTTGAACCAACACATGACATAATCACTGACCAGAAGCAACAGTTGCAAGGCTTGTTGCAAGAATTCATTCAAAAAGAAACTGAGCATAGTTTATCACCTGATACTGTGTATACAGTAACCTCCGCTAGGACATCTGAAGATCGTGAAAAGCCTCATGTTCAAACAATTCCATTCCCAGAGACATACGTAGCAACTACGACGGATAAAATAGAAACTAATGAGCCAACATATCAGGTTCAAGAACCACATGATAGTCAAATAATACACATAACAGGAGGAACACAGAGTTCAACATTAGAAACATCTTCGAATGCAACTGTAATACAAAAAATTACACACAATATTCAAACACAAGGTATTAAAACAAAACGTATTAAAGTAATAAGACACGTGCAGATAATCGATGGTAAAAAACATGTCACTGAACAAATAGTAGATGAACCAGATGATGAATACGTTCCTGATTCAACAGTTACTGCTGAAATTGACGTTAATATTAGACAACCTTCAGAAATACATTCAGAAGAAGCTCCAATACCAGAATATGCACCACACACATCACAAGTATTTATTGATAGTGAAATTAGTCACACATCAATACCTCAAATCACCGAAGTAGTAGCTAAAAGCGTTGAGGAAGTAGCTAAAACAGAACTTTTAAAACAAACTAATGTGACTGAAATCTTAGAGAAAACTCCTGACAGTAATATTCAAGTAACAGAGGAAACCATTGAACCTATCAGTATAAAAGCCCCGCCAATCAATGTATATGACAATGATAAAGTAGAGCAGGAAAAGAAGACACAAAAAGTGCCTGTTGCTGAAAAACCACACCCTGAAGATATGACTACAGTGCCTGAAATAGTATCACAGCCAAGTGACGTAGAACAAATAAAGATTATCGAACACAGTGATGTAAAAGATACCACTATCAAAAGTGTGGTTTTACAAGATATGCCTGCAGCAATAGATTCGAGTTTCATAGATATTACTAAATGTATGCTAGGTAGTGAAATTACCCATTCTACTATTCTAAACTTACCTGAAATTAAAAAGGAATCGGTGGTAACTAAGACACCAGATATAGTTATTGATCAGAAAAAATCGACTACGATAGATTCAAGTGAAGGTTTACTTATTAATAAAAAAGATAAAGAAAATATAATACCAAAACTTACAGAGACAGAAGAAATTAAATACGGTGATTATGACTACTCCACTGTTGATATTAGCGATATGAAAGCAGTTGCAAGTAAAACTAAAGAAGATATGTCTTCTGAATCGTTGAAGACAGTTTCTGAAATAAAACCTAACACTCTAAATGAAGACCAGATTTTGCTAGTTCAAGAAACCCCTAAAGAAGCCTATTTAAAAGACGAAGAATGTTTAGAATCCAATTTTCAGAAACCGAAAGATTTAATTGAAACTTTTAATCAGAGTTGTTCAAATGTTGCAGAAATTAATGTTCTGCCTTCTGAAATAACAAAAGATGTATTCGAATTAAGTGAAGATCTATTAAAACAAGAAAGCAAACTTGCAAGTATAAGTCATGCATCCGCAGAATTTATTAATACAGAACAAACACAGTATTTAGATGAGCCAGCTAATTTAATACCAAAATCAGCAAATAGCATGACTGAAGTTTTGGAGGACGAATCTAGAGAAAAAGAATCTAAAAGTATTTCCACCGTAGAATCTATATTAGAAACTAGTATTCGAGTAGCAAAAGAATCTGCAGAAGAATACAAATCTCCTGACGAAGAGACATTACTTCCGCCATCTCGAGATGATCTACCACCCATTCCTGATGATAAAGAAAAAGTTGGACCAGCTGAACAGATTGACAAGATACCAGCGGTCCTTGCTAGTAAAATAGAGCACATAATTACCGAAAAAGCTCCCGTACAAGTTACTGTTAACGTTGAACCTCTTAAGGTGGGCACGATAATTGCAGAAACTGAAGATATTATTTTACCCGAGGCACCTGAATTATCTTACGTTCAACAATTTGAAGCTGACATACGTGAATCATCAGATAAATTTGATAAGACTGTTGTTCCAATACACACAGACTCGAGAGATAAAAAAGAAGTAATGCCGAGTGACATTTTAGAAACAAGTGTATCAAGTAAACCTGAGTCTAAATACGACCTTAATTTACTGCTTGAAACAGAACGACAAGATACTGCTAGTCGTGGATTTGAACATAAGAAAGGTCAAGATATACAAACAACTAAATCTGTTATATCAGAGAAACAGCCACAAACATTGGATATATCGTTGACGATTACAAAAACTGAAGACATAAAAGAAACTAAACCTAAAGTTCAATTCGATATTAAAGTTGAAGATATTGAAACTTCACCAACGGTGATTAAAAAAGACATTAATGTTAACTTGCCCGTTGATATCATAATTACCGAGAAACATGTACCTACTCCAGTATTAGATGTGGCTAAAGAGAAAGAATCAGAGGTACCTGAATCATCTCCTATTCAACAATTTGAAGTCAAATCAGACAAATCGTCAAATGGTGTTAATAAGGTTATTGTACCGACACAATTAGACTCTCAAGATAAGAAAGAAGTAGTATCGACTGTCATTTTACAAACATCTGAACCTCTATCAAGGTTATCCGAATCTAAACATGACACAAATTTATTGCTTGAAGCGGAACGACAAGGTATTGACTCGCGAGGACCCAAAGATAAGAAAATCGAAGACACACAAACAACATTACAAACAGATACACCCAAAAAGCCACAAGTAATGGATATATCTATGTCGATTACAAATATTCGAGAAATAGACGAAACTAAACCGGAAGTTCGATTCGACATTCAAGTTGAAGGTACTGAATCTGAGCCAACTGTGGCTGTCTTAAAAAAAGATGTTAATATTGTATTGCCAGCTGATGTGATGATCACTGAGAAACATATTTCTGATCCAGTAGTTGATATCGTTAAAAAGGAATTACCACAAGTATCCGAAACATCTCAAATTCAACAATTTGAAGGCGAAGCACAGGAAACATCGGAAAGTGTCGACAAAACAATTTTACCGGCACAATCAGATTCACGAGATAACAAAGAAATAATAGCGATTGATATTTCAGAAGTAACTGGATCTCCATCAAACAAACCTCAATCTAAATATGATATAAATTTATTGCTTGAGGCGGAACGACAAGATACTAACTCGCGTGGATTTAGTGATCAAAGAACTCAAGATACACAGACTACAACAGCAACAATTTTATCAGATAAGCAGCCACAAACAGTGGACATATCAATGTCGATTACAAAAATTCAAGAAATAAAACAAACTAAACCGGAAGTTCAATTTGATATTAAACTTGAAAGATTTGACAGCGAACCAACTGTGGTAAAAAAAGACATCAATATTAAATTACCCACTGATGTAAAAATTACTGAGGAATATATTCCTAAGTCAGTGGCTGAAACAGTGGAAAAAGAGCAATCAGTGCCAACCTCGATAGTGCCGGTAGAACTAATAAAAGACGATAAAAAGAGCAAAAAGAGAAAAAAACAGAAGCATGGGTCTGAAGTTAGTGACTCCATTCCGACAGAAATTCTATCCGAAACAGACAAAAGTGTTACTGAAAGTGAAAGTACATCTTTAAGCCATTATGTTGAATTACCGACATCACCACTGCTGGAGTCACCCAAACCTACCCAAGAAATTTTGGAGCCAACCATTGAATCACAAGAAACTGAGCCAGATTCTTCCATGATTGAATCCGAACCTGTAGCAGAAGAAATAGGATATGAACCTGAAGACGTATCTTTGGAGCCAATTATAACGCCTGATAAAAAGAAAAAGCAAAAGAAACGAAAACAACACGTCGTAAGTGAAGAAACTACTTATCCTAAACTCAGTACTACTGATTCGGATGAAACATCATTGTCTACGCCTGTGGAGATTGCAGAACCAGTTATTGAAAAGAAATCAAAGGATAAAAAACGCAAAAAGAAGCCCAAACCAGAATGTCTTTTGAAACCGGAAACAGAACCTACAATAGAAATTACGCCTGAATTACAGGCTGATAGTCCAAAGATAGGCAGTGAAATTGTAGAATCATCTCCAAGAGAAGAATCTTATCATACGATGAGTGAAGTCTCAGATAGCGGAACGGTAAAAATAGTAGAAGAATGTATACAAAGTAGCCCGGAATCTATCCACAAGGAAGTAACAACGACAATTACATATCCAGTTCCTGTTGTGGAGGAAATACCAACTCAAGAATATTCTATTCAAACATCGCCAGAAGTTTCTATTGAACAAGATAAAGAAGACATAGAAATCCATAGGCCCGAGACAGTTGACATATTGCAACAAACTTCGCCTACGCCTGTAAGTGAGTCGTTAGCTCAAACAACCCCTGTTGAGGACAAAGAAGCACATACTCAGACAATAGAAGAAACTACAATAGTAGAGAAAGTACAGATGTCAGATTCAGAAATTCAGACTAGTAGAACCGATACTCCAGAGGTTATACAAATAGAAGCAACTACTCAAGTTATACCTCATGATATTTCTGCACCGGAGGAAAAATTCTCTCAAACATCTTCACCGGTCGATGAACCAGTAATGGTGAAAGAGGTTGAAGTCATACCAATAGTAGAAACTGAGTCTAGAGAAATGCAGACGTCTCCATTACCAGAAGTGCAAAAAGATGAAAAGAGTACAGAAATTGTTATTGAGACCAGCGACTCTGATATTCAGACTATAAAACATGAAATCATTGACCAAGAAACGTCGACTTCTCCTGTTAAAGAAAAAGAAGTGACAGAAATAAGTATTCAGACACCTGAAGTTCCTGTCGCAAGTACTTTCACTCAATCTGATGAGTCTGATCTTACTGGTCCTAAGATCGTAGAATCGATTAAAGAGGAGATTATTACTACTGATAGTACACAGCAAACTTCACGAAGAAGTACACCTGAAGAACTACCAAAATCAGAAATTATAACAATAGATAGTGTACAACAGACATCTCCTCGAGTTGAAGAAGAAAGTGTACTTCCGACATTAGAATTAACTAAAACAGAAGTAGTTATGGTCGATTACACTCAGCAAACAACGCCTAGAGAAGAACTTAAGGATTTAGAACTGGAACCAAAATCTGTATTAGAGTTAGATGGAGAGGAAGTTATTACTGTCGATAGCACTCAACAGACATCCCCGACATATGAATTTGAGAAACTAGTGTCCGAACCAATACCTCAACTTGTATCAATAAAAAACGAAGTTGTTACTGTAGATAGTATGCAACAGACTTCACCTAGAGTTTATTCTGAGGACTCCATCTCAACCTCAACTGATGAACCTTACGAAGTTCACTTACGTGCACAAGTATCAATCCCACAGGTGACCGATGACTTTCTCTCGAATGAACGTCAGCAACAAGAAATGCCTCATTCTATCATTCCTGGCGAAAAACATAAACCAAAGAAGAAGAAACATAAGAAAAAATCTGAGTCACCCTTATTACTCTCTCCAGAAAGTTTGTCTGATCCTATTACAACAGAGCTATCTATGTCAATTACACCAACTAGCGAAGATCTATCTAGTAAGGATACTTCTTCTATAGATGAAGGCATATCTCAGGTTGTAAGCCCAATAGCTGTGAAACGACATGATAATATTGTACCACAAACCAAATTGACGTATTCGGATGTAGTACAAAGATCTAAATCTAAATCCCCATCCCCAAGTAAGAGCATAAGACCTACTATTAAGACAGAAAAAGAAAGACTACTGGATGTCCTTGAAAAACGAACCCAGTCAGTTAGTGAACCTCAAAAATATGTTTCTGATAATTCTATGGCGTTAGCATTATACGAACCAACTGTGGAAAAATCATACGATTTAATTGTGAATAAGAAATTAGATGAAGTCAAAGATGCTGTCGAGAACAATGATGCAGGCAGAATAGAAAAAAGCGTCATCATAGTTATTGAAACTATTTCAATATGGTTAGAAGAAATTCAATATAGAATCCAAAGTGAGACTAAATCTGTTACTAAACAGCCAGAAGAAACAGAACGCTTGAAATCGCTACAAAGTTATATTCTGTACTTAAAAGAAATAATTGATATTACCGAAGTTAACGAAGAAATCATTATTTTAATTGAAACGTTAACTCATCAAGCGAATGCAGTCTCTACATTGATCAATCATAGCCTAATCGAAATACCAGATAGTAAATCTGAATGGAACAAATTTTTAGATGACACTCAAAAACTTAATGAGAACGTGGAACTAGTGAAATCTAAACTTGATGACATAATATTATCAGATGTTCCAACTCAGCAAAAACTCGATAAACTGGATAAAACCGAATTAATTAACGCGGACAACCTTAATACTGTTAAGAAATTGTTCAGAAGATATCAAACTTTATCGGAGTTTAATCAAAAACAAGAATGCCCCGCTATTCTTTATGCATGTGAGGATGACACTAAACATGTAGAAAATGTAATAAATACTGAAAGAGATCGACTTCTACAGCTAGCCTCGTTAGTTGAAGAATATGAACAAACCTTGCAAGACTTTGGACAAATTACAGATGTTGCAGAGGCTCTACTAGATGGTAAAATAATAGTTTCTAATTTAGGTCACTTGCATGAAGAAATCCAGAAACACAGAAAGTTTTTCGTAAATCTGAGCCATTGCCGAGCTATATTGGAATCTCTAGAGGATAACTTGGACAGTGAGACCAAATCCAAATATTCTTCATTACATAATTTACTTCACGATAAAGCTACATTGATTATCGACAGAGCCGCCAGTAGAGCTCAACAAATGACCCTAGCAGCCTCTAAATGGACATTGTTAGAACAAGGTATGAAAGCTGAAAATCAGTGGTTGATTGTGGCTCAACAAAGACTTCCTGACCTCACAAATGTGACTTCAATAGACCATGAACAATATATCAATTTGTATCAATCATTGAGCTTAGATGTATCTCATCACTATGCTAAAATGTTGCGTTTACTTTCTATAACAGAAGGCTTACAAAATCTCATAGTTTGTTCAAGCTTGGAAACAGAATGCTCCGTAGCTTTAGATACACTTTTGAAGTTGCAAGAAGATATAGATTCAAAATTAACACGACTTACAGCATTCAAAGAAAATTGGATTATGTATGATCACCTTATTGATAGGATTGAAGTTTGGGTGAAAATCGCAATTAGAGAATTAGATAACATTACTCCAGAAAACATTACGACCACTGGCAATCTCCGTCGATTCTGGGAGCTGAAAGCTCAGCATGAGGTCTACAATAATCTCAAAAGTGAATCTGGTATTCAGTTCGAAAAAGCTCTAGAAATCCTACCAATTTCCGATGAAATGGTGCAGCGTGAATTCTTCTCCAAAATAGAGGACAAGTGGAGTAATTTGGCTACAAAAATTGGCAATATCCACACCTCAGCTATCCAAAATATATCAGATCGCGATGTCACATCGGGCGAAAAACTTAATATTTTAGAAGAAGAAATAAAAGAACTGCGCGCGGCACTTGATGGCCTTAAGGGAGTTATAAAGAGTGAAGATGAACTCAACCTTTACATAGAACGGTTGCAGGTTATGACTAGCCGCATGGACAGAATACAGAATGAACTCGGTAGACTTAGCTTACTACCAACAGCAGAGTCTGAACGTTTGGGAGCACTTCTATCCCAATCTGGAATACTAGATGACCAGATATCTGAAGAATTAGAAAGAAGCTTACTGCTTAAAGAGAAGATTGTTCAAGTTCAAGCTGGAATTATTCGTTGCCAGAAAAGTCAACGTCGCGCCCGGCTGACTTTAGAAGAGTGTGAAGCTGCAGAACGTCTTGGCAGTGACGTCGTAGAAAGAGCATCTGAAAATTGTGAAAGGTTAATAGAAGATCTAAGTTCTCAATGGCAAGACATCTTAGGACTAAGGCAGGCGTTGCATACTCTACCAACAAGTTTACGCGTCTGTGTGTCACCTACAGGTGTAGAGAGAGATATTTCAGCTTTACAGGTGAGGGGAAATTGTGATTTGTTAAAGTAAAAATGTTAATTGTTTGTTGTACAAAATATTTCAATTCTTTTCTCTTGTAGGAAACACACGCAGAATTAGAGGCAGCATGCAACGATTTAAGCGTCAGACTTCGTGCCAAAGTCCACCTGTGGAGGCGGTTTGAGAGGCAGCTGGAGATGGTGCAGGGTGCTGTGAGGGAAGCCGACTACATGGTCGAGCTCCTTACAGTGCAAGGCCAGGTAGACTACGATCGCCTTCTGAAAGCCACGGAGAAACTAGAGGTAAGTTACCTGCTACTGTGGATCTATACGCTGTGAATTTTTACTGGATTTCATTCCACCTCAGATACCTTCTTTGCATAACCTATGTAATCCCTTTGATGTAAAAGTTGACAATCAACATTGTCAATAAGGAGGGGAAGATTTGAGATTTAGACAATTAGTGACGTGCCAAAATAATATGTACTGATGTGAAAAAATATCTTTTTATTATGTTAAACGTAGCAGTGCTCAATAACTGCTATTGTAATTTGTATTAATTTTAACCGATAGTGAGTGAACAAGTTTTGGTAGAGCGCCAGAATTTGTGATTTTCAAAGTGTAAAAAAATTAAAAGTTAAATATATGGAGTTTCGAAATAAATAGATACCAAATAGCTTAGGTGCCATCACCTGTATAACCTGATGATCCCTTCACAGACACTCAGCGAGTCGCTGTCGCGTCGCAGCGGCGAACTGGTAGGCGAGCTGAAAGACGCCGCGGCGCCCCTGGAAGCTTCCACCGAGCCGACCGTGGCCGCTCAGCTTCGCAGAGAACTTGATGATGCAGCTGCAGCATATGATCACACTTGCAGCAACCTCACACAGTTGTGTGACAAGTAAGGCTACTTTTTTATACTACTTCTACAAGGAACTAACATTTTTCTTTTTTATACCAAATATAAAGATGAAGTTAAAACTTAAACTGAGTCCGCATATGAAAAAAAAACCTTTTCCCGAGGCCAGTAAGCCGATTCCACTAAAAAACTGCAACTGCACTGCAGCGCGGCGTGTGTCAAAATGCGTATATTTTGACGTTTCCTTAAGCGATCTGACAGTAGCAACGTTTAACGAAACGTCAAAATGTACGCATTTTGACATATGACGCGCTGCAGTGCAGTTGCTGTTTTTTAGTAGAATCGGCCTACTGTATACGGGATGCTACAGAACCCTTCACGTACGAGTCGGACGCACTATTCACGATGATGAGGTAAAAGTTGAGGAGGCCTCGCGCGATATGCGAATGATACTTAATATATTACAAGCGTTAATAGGCGACGGTAACCGCTTTACATCAGGTGGACCGTACGCTTGTATGCCTTCCGATGTTATATAAAAAAAAGTACTCATAGCCTGAATCCTACGCCGACGCCAATTGAAGGTCCAAAGAATACTCTCCAACCTAGCGGGAGTGGCAACGCGCGATACTCCTTATATTGCAAGTGGTATCAGTAATACCACCTTTACATAAGGTGAACCGTATGCTTGTTTGTTTCACGATGATAATATAAAAACACTTTTACACTCCCGACACCTTGAAACACATTATGTCAGCAGTCCAACAGTTGTTTTTTTTTAATCAGATATCACAAAGCAGTGGAGCTGTGGAAGAGGTACCGTGATGCAGCGGCTGCCGTGCGCACCTTCGCAGAGTTTCTTGAGGGTCGACTACATGCCCTACGTCCTGATGATGCTCCGGCTACTGCCCAAGTAAGTGCTTAGCGCGTAAGAGATAGTTCAATACTCTAGACATTGGCTGAAATAGTTCTGTTTCCCAACAAAATCTACAAAAGGTACCTTCAAAACAAATGTCAGAAATATCTTTGTAAAAAGACTCATTATATCGTCTTATATCTTTATACCTTCTGAATATATACATATTATATCTAGATATATATTATTTATTTGACATCGTTTTTATTGTATCGCCATTTTGTTTTGAAAATTAACCGTATTGACAAATTTCTTTCGGCATTTCTTCCTCGCCAGTGATTATTTCCGAAATGCAGGTAGAATAAAAAAAAACAAAACTATACGAAATAACTAAGACATGAAATTAATATTTATTTTTTTATCCTGTTTCCAAGGTAACTTACTAGTTATATATTAGCGTATTTATGTACAGAAAAAAATAGAAGTGGAATTAATAGTCAATAAAACAAGGTTTATAACAGAATCTAGTACAATATAGAATAAAAAATTAAGTCATATTCGAGTACCCCACCTTTTTGGAAATTTTCTTTAAATCGCTTTTTATGTGCTAAAGATTTAGAACCGATATACATTTGCCTCAGAAAATAGGTAGGATTATCACCATCAACCAAAATGACATTAAACAAATAAACCTCTTTGCCAACTCCATGGTACTCACGACAAATTTAATCAGGAGATTTAGTATAAGTAGAGAGCTTTGAAAGATTTCTCTCCAATCAATACGAAAGACTGCATTATAACTTAAAGACATTAATACCCCGACAAGATAGCTAGTCAAGCGAAGCCGATTCAGAGTAACAACTCACCATCACATCACAGACCTAAAACCTAACGAACACGTAGATTTCCGTAATATACGTAACAGAATTGTCTGTACGCTTGATATTGGGATTTTATATTGGGAAGTGCTAGATAAATCGGGATAAAGAATAATTTCAGAGTAGGCGTTAAAACAGATTTTCCAATTTTCGACAAATCGGTTAGAGAACCTTGGTATCAGAGGAGTCGTCCATAACTGGCTTAAAAATTATCTTAGTAAACGAAGTGAAGAGGGTCGAGTTGAAGGTCAGTCGAGCTGTGGGCCGATTCTACTAAAAACTGCAACTGCACTGCAGCGCGGCGTGTGTCAAAATGCGTACATTTTGACGTTTCGGTATTCTGTTAAACGATCTGACAGCAGCGACGTTGCAGGAATGTTGCAGTAAATGAATCGCTATTCTGTTAAAAAACCTGCACTGCAACTGCACGTTTCCTGCAATATAATCGTATTATTCTGATAAATTGTTTTGACATTTGTATACCGGTGACAGCAGTTTTGAAGGAGTTTACTTGCAGTTTTGGTAACGTTGCTCAAGAGCAACTTTTGCGAAGTGAAATTAATATTCTGAGGCGGTGAATTATATTTGCTTTGTTTTGGGAGATGTTTGTGGATAAATATAATTAAGTAAAGCTTCTTTTCGGTAAGAAATACCTCCACTCCGGCAACCAAGGTCAATAGTGAAACTATAGGAGTCAACATTAAATAAAATTCAGTTTCATTAGATTGAAATATGGCAACATTTTAGGTTTTAAGTAGTTTACTTGCAGGATACGCACAGTTGCAGGGTAGTTGCAGTGCAGCATACGCGCAGTTCCAGCGCAGTTGCAGTGCAGGAAATTTTAGTAGAATACACCTATCGGCACTGCACTATTCCTGCACGACTCAAGTGACAGGCGTAAACGTGCAGTTGCAGTTATTTAGCAGAATTGGCCCACTGTATGGCATCTTGTACTTATGGCGTACCTTAGGGTAGCACTTTAGGCCCAACGTAGTTTCTAGCAATATCAACGAGCTATGAAATATGCGATTAAAAATTGGTGAACTAGTTATGTTTGCTGACGACACTGCCCTTATATTTAATGGCTCTTCTTGGGATAACGAGCGAGATAATGCTGAAAAGAAATTATCCATATCCTGGCTTGAAAATAGTCTTCTGTCCCTTAATTTAGACGAAACCGAATACTTACACATATATATATATATATATATATATATATATATATATATCATATAATACTTGTTATTGTATAAATAAGGCCAGTACCCCAAAAGATACCTATAATCGCTCACACATGCATGTAAATACTCGTATATAAACACTCCTAAAACACAACTGTGTACGTTTAAGTCGCGCGAGGTCTATCAAGTATTTGGGGGTCGTGATTGATGATCATATGAATTGGGAGCCTCACAAATCTTTTCTCTCTGGCCGTATCAGAAAGCTAATGTATGTTTCCAGAAATCTTCGAACAGTAGCTGAATTTTTCCTGCTAATCAAAATCTACAAAGCATTATGCGAATCGTTATTAAGCTATTGCATTTGTGCTTGGGGCGGAGCTGCTCAGGTCTATTTACTTCAGCTTGAAGAGAGCTGTTTTAAAAGTTCTCATGTATCTACCAATTCGACATCCAAATATTCTATTATATGGAAAAACTATAGTTCTGAGTGTTCGCAAATTGTTTATATACCAAATTATTAGAAGATTTAATCGCGAATTCGCCTCTGCTAGTCGTCACACGTCTAGTAGACTAAATCATTGCAAAGTAACTTTCTTCAACACCCGTTTTGCACAGCATTTCTACAATTTCATAGCTCCCCAAAATAATTAATATTTTAAATAAAAAACTCGAATTACGTAATTATAATAATTCATAGATTTCTATATTTCAATACTTAATTGAGATTGTATAGATTTCTTCTGAAACACACTTACATACAATCATAGTACTTTCTTGAAACATACACTCTGACAGTCACATGCACACAAACACACACACATATCCAAGCTCACACATATTCATACATACTCATATATTTAAATATAATTGATGGCTCATTCACCGTACACTAGATATTGTTTGACAAATAGTATGCATTACAGTTGTTAGTGTAATGGTCAAGGGGGCGAGGAGCTGGTGTCTTGCAGCACAGGTTACAACCTATTACAAGCGCCAGTCTTCACATTTAGAATAGATAGTAGTAGAAAATGCGTGTAAAACAATTTGTAATACGTGTGAAGAAAATAAAGAATTTGAAATCCAGTCCGCGACTTCATTCATCAAAATTTATATATGTATAGAGTCCCAATACCTGAAACTATTTTCCGTTGCTGCGTTCTATCTGAGCTTTGGCAAACCTGAGAGAGTGCTAAAAACATCGCAATTAGAATAATTGTTGCTATCAATAATAAGGTGTTAAAACAGAATTTTCAAAACCACCTCACAGTTTCGTTGCTTTAGACATACCAAGTCAGTTCATCAATGCAAACTTAGTCACTCCCTTTCCTTTCATCCAGCTATCTGTAGATTCACGTCAAATCCCTTACGAGGTAGACAGAGAGATCTGAGCGTCACTTGGCCCACACATCACTCGCTTCTTTACACATGTCGGTTTCTCGGACTCCTGACATCACCTTCTGATAAAACAAAATCATTTTGATCATGGTAGTCTTGGCCTTCCTCATCTCCTTGACCGGTCGGGGAAGTACCTCCACCTCACAAAAAATAGCAGCCACACAACTCCCTGGAGGGTGGTTGTAATTTTGCGAGTGAGTGACGTTACTAGTAATTTTGTAGTAAGTTGATGTGTCAATAGCAAAAGTAGCAAACTATCTATCATATTCTAAATAAATATCAACAAGATAATTTATTTAATTCGCGCCATCTAGCGGCACTACAGAGAGTGATATGAACGAGGCCGCAATATGCGCGCGCGCATAACGCCCAATTATATTAGCTGAGTCACCAACATCGCTCTTCTAATCGGTGTAATTAAACCTTATAAATAGAATTTTACGATTATTTATTATAAAAGCACGCCAAAGCCTAAACTAATAGGTATATAGGATTAATAAATAAAAGTAGTATTAGGATGTAGGAGCCGAGGAAAGCTAAAACTTACCTGCCGTGACCAAATTGATCGTGTTTTATTAGAAGGTGATGTCAGGAGCCTTAAAAATCAACGAGCGTGTATGAAAAGAGAAATAAACTTTACAGAAGTGAATGAGGTGTGTAAGGATCGAATCATGGGGCACTCGGTTCTCTCTCTCTAACCCCCTCAGGGATTTGATGTGAAGTTACATATAGATAGATCAATAAATAAAAAAAATCAAGTCTAAAATTAGTTGATTACATTATAGTTTAACTAAAAAGTTGATACATATTTTCGTGATGACATTTCCTAAACCTTTATTTAGATACCACAATTAAACACGATAGATTTGGTAGATATGTTATCTTCCATCCACATAATGTATAGTACATATCCGCCACATTATGTTTAATATGACATCACATATAACGTAAGAATTCCAACGATACCCCGTACATCAGAATCGGTTAAGCCGTTCAAAAGTTTCAGTGTAATAAAAGACTCACGAACATACACACATATAATCGGAAGACATATACGAATAGGACCCTCGTGACGTAAAGTGCTTACAGTAACCTATGAACAAACAGGTTGTGCTTTAGCGCCTAAATGTCACAGTGAGTCCAGCCTACTGACCAATGGGAGAGCATTTTAACCAATAAGCTTATAAGTGTCGTGATGTTGATCCGCGAACTAGCCAATAAGAGCTACGCGTGCTACTTAACTCCCCCGACCCGTAATGGTGAATTGAGAACGTCGTGTCGGTCTCATTGGTTGGCGCGTTATCACCTATTCTACTTTTGAATCCTTAAGACATTACGCTCCTTTCTGGGAACTCTAAGAATCACGTTTTCAAACATAACGAGAATTGTCTCATACAATAGTCATCATCATTTCAGCCAAAGGACACACCACTCAACATATACATACAAGAATGTATGTATGTATATCTTCACGCCAAGTCCCTTGCGGGGTAGGCAGAGGGAACCGAGCGCCATAAGACGCGGTCCTTACATACTTCACTCGCTTCTGTGACATTCATAGCTCTTTTCATGCATGCTCGGTTCCTGGGGCTCCTGACATGAATGGTTGATCTTAATTACTGTTTCGTCTGTCTGTTGTAAAAGGTAGAATTTCCACTTTTATTCGCCAGCTACTCGATAGTTTGCCACGCGAATCGTATAGTAATATAATATAAACAATGACGTTGGTTTTTTAACTGCATTTTTAATTCCAAATTGTTGTCTGCTGTACAAGGATCATCGACCATCCTCACGAGCGTACGATGACACCTGCGAGTGAGTCAGTGATGTGATGACTGTCACTTGATATTTATAATCGAGTCCCAATAAGGAGGATTGCAATAAAGAAACGAAATATTTTATAACACGTACCCGGGTACCAAATACGCGTACTTCAACTGCAACTTCTATATATATACGTATATATATAATAAATGAATGTTTATCTGTATGTCCTCTATGAACTCAAAAACAGCTGGGCAGATTTTGATGAAATTTTCAGTGCATCTTCAGGTTAGCCCAGCAGGTGATCCTGTGAAGTTTGGTAACGATTGGATCACCCGTGCGAAGCTGGGTCGAGTGGCTAGTTATCTTATATTTTTTTATGCGTATTATTCTATCTTACGTGTAAGCATCATAAATGATATCCGTAGTCTGTAGAAATGGGGTAACCGACATAGCCCAAAGGATAAGCAAGCTGAAGTGGCAGGGGGCCGGCCACATAGGTCATAGAACCGACAACCGCTGGGAAAGAAAGGTTCTCGTAAAACGTCCCCGTGTACCAGACACAAGAGGTTTGTCGAATCGATGGATACAGGTGGGACAGGATCGAGACGAATGGCACTAGAGGGGAGGCCTGTGTTCAGCAGTGGACGAATACGGGCTGAGATGGTGATGATTAACATTCGAACTTCTTCTTCTTAGTGTTATCTCGTTTCCTAATCCATTTAGGATTGGCGGGGTCCACTACTTGAGACTAAGGATTTGGTGAACACACTGATTTTTGCATGGAGCGACTGCCGTCAGACCTACACAACCCCGAAGGAAATCAGGCCTGTCTTAGATTATGTCACACGTTTTTTCGTCTTACCGCCGAGTAAGCAATAATTACAAATATGTACATAAATCCGAAAACGAGTTCAGTGGTACATGCCAGGATTCAAACCGGCGACCAGGTGGTCAATGGGCCGGTTCTTTATCCACTGGGCGATCACTACTCTCTATGCGTATCACTCGATGTTTTGTCAATTTATTGCGAATTAGATCTATTCGTGTTAGAAAGGAAGGAAGGATCTATTGTTGTTATAAATTCTAGTCTTTTTTTCTTTTTCACCCAAGTAATTTGAAGACCCACACAAGAAGGACTAACCCACACCCGGGTGTGCATTAGTCATTCTTCCGTGAGGGGCACCCTCCGGAAAACGGGAGGGAGGAGGTGAAATCTTTCAAAGATACCATTTTGTGCGAACTAGTTATGTCAGATTTCCACCGACTAAAACACCCCCTGGGACTGCCTTTAGCCGGGAAGGGTATAAAGGCTTCATCTGAAGCGATCACCCCAGGGGAACGGGGTGACGCAAACTTAAAATCCTAGACTCGAATAGGCCCTATTGGTTAGTTCGCGGATCAACATCGCGGCAGTTATCTGCTTATTGGTTAAAATATTCTCCCATTGGTCAGTACGCTCGATTCGTTGAGATATTTATGCGCAGTCAAGTGTTTTTTTGGTTTGTGCACACGTGGATATAGCCGTAGTAATACCTACTGTCTTAGTATATACTAATTGTAGGTATGCCGTGGTCCCGCTAGTCTAAAATGGTCACACTAGTGGGACCACGGCATACCTAGTCCGAATCTACGTCTCACTTAATATTACTTGTATCATATCTCTGGGAATAAATCAGATAATATACGTACGGCAATAGCATACGGCCCACCTGATTTAAAGCGTTTACTCTAGCCTACGAACACTTGCAACACATTAAGTATTACTCGCGCGATGCCACCTATGGTGCTACCACAGCTACTCCCAAGGAGCTTACTGGCGACCTTACTCACTCGCAGGATCACAACATTCCCTCCAAGTCAGTTGTCACTTGGCTGCGGTTCTCTGTGAGGTAGAGGTACCTCTTTACCTCTCTCTAAATATAAATCTCAAGCGTTCATATGCTAAACCGCTATATATCATAAGTAAATTGCGTCAAAGTTTTCATAATTAACAAGGTACGTTCATGGGTTTTCACTACCTATCTAATGCTTATAAACTAACTCACACAGTGCTAACTGCGGATACTCACTCGCGTTAGGTAAACAAGGAAACCGTGTGAACGTACAAACGGTCATTGTACTCCGCTAGCTGTTATGGTAATCACTCACTTATGTACAAGCACTCTGCATTATTTTGTTAAAGTCTTGATTCCCAAAACAGCTCGCCATCAAGCGGGCCGGTTTTACACGACTGTGCAAGGAGTGTAACTGTGATGTACTCAGGACTCATGTGCGTTAGTGTATTTAATCGAACATAACTACTAAATACATTAAGCGATTGAGAGAGGTTACAGTTAAAAAAAGACGAAGAGGCTTTTCACAGTTATGGCAACATGTGACACGACACGTTATTTTGGCTTTTTAGTCCAGAGCCCACTCGAACTTAAGAGGAGGCATAAAGCTCAGTGGTGCCCGCATTTTGTTTTTAACAACGAATAATTTAAGACCAATTCCAAAAAAAAAACGCTCAATACAGACACTGTAAAACCATATTTATGTTTTTATGTTTTATTATTTATGTACAATTAGTCATAATTTTGATTATTGCTATAAGTGGCCACAATAAGCAATAATTAAAATTTTCTTTACTTGTACACGTTTCAAAAAAAAAACAAAAATATGATTCTTCAGTGCCAGTTTTGATCGTTTTTTAGGGTTCCGTACCCAAAGGGTAAAACGGAACCCTATTACTGAGGCTCCGCTGTCCGTCCGTCCGTCCGTCCGTCCGTCCGTCTGTCATCAGCTGTATCTCATGGACCGTGATAGTTAGACAGTTAAAAATTTCACAAATGATGTATTTCTGTTGCCGCTATAACAACAAATACTAAAATAAATATTTAGGGGGGCTCCCATACAATAAACGTGATTTTTTTTGCTCATTTTTGCTCGATATTGATAACGGCAACAGGTAGACGCTTGAAATATTCACAGAATATTTAGTTATATATTCACTTTAAGAATAAATAATTAAATTAAAATAAAACAAATATTTAAGGGGGGCTCCCTTACAACAAACGTGTTTTTTTTTTGCCGTTTTTATAGATAATGGTACGGAACCCTTCGTTTGCGAGTCCGACTCGCACTTGGCCGATTTTTGCGATTGGTCTTATTTAATCTTATTCAGCGTTATTAATAAAAACAAAATGAGGGCGCCACTTAACTTTACGCCCCCCTTAACCCCGAGAGCTCATTTCACCTAACGCATAATACGAATTGGGCAATTGAATCCGCTGACATCCAAGTATTCCTGATACGCACAATTGAAATGCTTCATCGTAGAACAAAGCTTTGTTTTGAAAGTGATTGAATTGAAAAATACTTTATGGTTTTAAGGGTTGGTGCGTACAAATCATATTTCACTTTATTATCTTCGTTTACAAGCTACATTTTTTAACGGCAGGGTTATATCCATCGTAAACTCTTTTATCAATGAATCCACACTGGTCAACCTTGAAGGCCGACACCGTGGACGAAGGCGGCGTGAATAATACGAGTTGAAAGTACAGGGATAGGGATGAGGGCAACTGTTCCACTCCTGTGCTAAGATATTATTAATTGTAGAACACGTCAATGATTAATATCTGTTTTCTGATTACCTATCGGATCATGCATTTTAGGGTGACCGATTCACATGATGTGTTACCGTAGTCTATTCACGTTTGCAATATTAGATACTTATATTGCAAGCGTCATAGACCACGGTAACCATCAGCGGGACTTATGCGTGTTTCCCCCTGACATTGTATAAAGAAAAATTGTGTTGTCGCTCGCCGCTGCATCACGTCTTCCTCAATTGTAGGTATCCCCACTCACTCGCAGGAATACTACAATCCTCCTGGATTAATGTTTCACTGTGACATTCTGCAAGGTGGAAGTAAATGGAAGATTACTTTTATACCTTGATTTTATACCTTTTGTTAGCAACAAATTGATGAACGTTATTAAAATAATGTCGATAGGTACTAGGTAATTACTAAAATTTCTAGTATCTAGTTATTTGGCTTTATTAAATTCTCCTTTTCGTACAAAAATCCTTCTTTCTTAGCTCAAGTTGTTTGGAAACCTGGCATCCGTGCATCGATGTATACATCCGTGCCTTCATGGCTTCACGTCAGTCGGTTAAATAAATTTAAAATAACAATTATAAAGTCAAATAATCAAGGGCAATGTGACTGTGTCGACATGCAAAGCGAGCAAACGAAGCTGATAACATGGCTGTTAATGAAAACAATACGAATTAAATAAAATTGCACGAAGTAATGACGTGATAACCATTGATAACGACGAACGGTACTCGCCAGTTATACCGCGGACGTCCTGCCGCGAGGACGTCTGTCGGCAACCAAACAAACGAACATACTCGAATACAACCAAAAACGAATATTACCACATCTCGAAAAAAAATACGATACAAAAACGCGACCACCATCGCGTTCCAATTTTAAAATTCCAAAGTCGTGTGCGTGAACTGAATCAGTGCAAGTTGTGTGCATAATTTCATTAGATTAAACTTGGAACTGCATACAATGTCGTGACCTTGGAACGGTGACCATGGCTTGAATATAAACTGCGATGTTCCAAATTTGAAAATTTGAATTCCGCATTCACTCCGCCTCATTGAATTTCGAAACTGGTGACGGTCAAACGTTACGCAGATACCTTCGTTCGATATGTTTTCAAATAAAAAGGTTTATCAAAGTTTTCTTACTTGAAAGTAATTTGTTTACATAATGTAGGTAAAGGTATTTTGCATAGGATAGTATACAACATTACTGATTATTAACTAACAATCATTAGTTAATGCGGAATTGTTAATTTTGATTATCATTTGGTGATATGCTCCCAACAAAAACGTTAATTTTAACGAAGTGATAAAAATGTGTCGGAAGCATAAAGTGTGATTTATTTGGATTTTCTGCTACCACGATGTCGCTTCAAGAGGTAAGTCGGACTTTGAAATGTGAATAAAGATTATAATAGGAAGCGTAATAATGTAGGAAGTACGTAATAGATAATTTACATTAATAAAATCTTGTCAATATTGAGGCCACAATTTTAACCGGAGGAAAAGATAAGACTTGTTTTTGTTGTAACCGAATTGGATATAACAATTTGATGATTTGATGAGTATTTAAATTGTTACTTAAAAAAGAACGTTCATTGAACGACTTCCGTATATTGTTATCGTGCTTACCATCTGATATTGATTATGTAATGCTCACATATAAGTGATTGTCTTAAATTATTTATATTTAACATTTCAAGATAGGCGTTATGTGGCATTTCTTTTTTAACTGGCAACTACAGAAGCCGGTTTAGTATTTATTAATTTCATATTTGTTATCTATAGACATGTTATTGAAATGGCCATTGTTATTGTGACCCTAGACCCTGCATTCCACTACAGTTTAAATATTGTTACCAAAATATATTTGTGTATTTTATTTTATTTTTACATTTTTGGTATACTTACGTCTAATTTACAAACAATATTATAGAAGTCTAGTATGAAGATGGATAATTACAAGTTTCCGCAGATAGAAATATGAGTATAACTTTATGTTACCGTTTAGACGGTCAAATTAACTTAAAGATAGTTAAAAAAAAGGTGTTCAAAAGTTTGTTATTAAGAACAAAAATATAAATTAATTGTAGCAAACGTAAAATCGTAAATTGCCAGTGAACCATTATCTCCTAAACTTTTTAGCTTCATAAATAAACGCTTTAAAAAATATACTATGAGTACTTAGGCCTTTATCTTTTTAGGTAATATATAAGTACGTTGATTATGAAGTATGATTTAATTGCGGACACTTATGCCTTTATCCCGAAATTACTTACTAAAAGTGGTTTTCTCTCTTGGTTTATAGTATTCCCAGCAAATCAAAATCGGTGACTTCTAATAAAAACTTAATACCACACTCGTGATCGTCTGAAAAGTCTGAATGTGTAGAAGGCGTGTCTATGGTGATTCATAAACGCAGACGATATTATCACGAAACCTTGAAACTTGAAATTTAGCTGTTTTCGCCTAGTGTAGCGAACTAGAGATAGAACTTTTGTAATGATTCTACCCGTGGCTTCGTACACGTACGTTAGTGGTTAATCGTACTGCACAGATCCACAGAACGAATGGAAATGAAATCTACCAAAGAATCTATTAGCTACTCGGGGAGCTGGGCCTGCGGCGCATTGGCAGAGCTGCTTTTGCACAATAAGTAAATAACAGCAAGCTGCGTAAGCAGAGCTGCTAACCCTAACCCTAACCCTTGTGTCAATAAATATTTTGACAATTAATTTGACCCGGAATATAAATTAGCAAAACTTGAAATGAGCTCGCCATACGCGCTCCAATATAGACTTTGTATTGGAATGGTTCTTCGGGCGATAACATCACTTATCGATATCCTTTATTGAGCTAATCGGAATTTATTCTATTTTAGGGGAATCTACAATACTTAAGGTACATTCACGTCGAACAATCAGCTCTCTAGCTTCTAAACTGAAGGAATACTACGTGTAACAGTCGAAAACTGCAAAACTGCAAAAAAGACAATTTTCTCGGTTATAAAGCTTCGCTGGCTAACGCAGCTCTGCAATTATTAAGTTTAGCTTTACGAGAAAAAATGCACTGTTAACAGACTGGCAAACATGTTTCGATTAATTAACCAGTTATTAATTATGTTTATATAATTATTAGTACTCAATATCTAAAAAAATGATTTCCGTGCCTGTCAAAGTCATTATTCTGTCAGTCAGATCAATATATATTTTAATTTAAAAAAACTCTTAACCACATTCGTGTAACGTCTAATCAATTTCACTTATTAAATATATAACGTTTCGACTTCTATTGGTCAGGCAAACTTAGTTATATGTAAAATAGTTATTCAGTAAATAACTCTGCATCAATTGATTTTTTATATGTCTTTACATGTAAGTTATGGTGCTTTCATGTTATTCTGTCATACTGGTGTGGTGTGACAGAACAATGTGAGGAAATTATTTTAATTCTGGTCTTCTATTTTTAGGATATGAAATTGTTTTAGAAGAGCTGACATTTGTTTAAAGATTGACATATACTAACTATTATATTTACCATGTTAATTTTAGCGGCCACATTATGAACATTAATAGTAGTTCACCATATTGTCACATGAAAGAGGTTATAATCACGGTTGTATCTTTAAAACCCAATTTTTAATATGCCTATATATAGTGACGTGCACTCTAATTTATTATTTTATCGATACTTGTATCGAACACGGTGTTACGTTGCACACGCAGTGATACGTCCCTCTATAACAATACTAACAACCATGCCAAATATGTCGAATGTTAGCAGAGGGCGGTGTCAGGAGGCCTAGGAACTAGGAACGAAGGAGCATGAAAAGAGCTATGAATACATGGTCTATAAGGACCGAGTCATGTGGCGCTTGGTATTCTCTACCTACCCCGCAAATGATTTAGCGTGAAGTTACAGATAGATAGATTTGAGTGCCTTGCGAACGTGCACGTCATACCCCTTTCCTAGTGTAGCTTTCAGAAATGACCATTAAAAGAAATGTCAAGAAAAGTTTAGAAACCTTTTGTTATCTACCAATACTCTTCCAGTTAAAAAGTCTACTAGCAGAGTCGACACAGAAGGCCCGACTTAACTTATCACGTTAGTCGATATTGCAGCCAGACACGCCACTCAGAAAAATGCGAAAAAGGTGTGTTCCAATATAGTTAAGAGGTTGTTAATCTCGAACCAACCCAAGTAAAAAAAAAAACTTTTTCCATTAAGATTTGTCGGGAAGTTTTTTTCTATTAAAATATTATATACGCTTCGCAAATCGTGTTTTTCTAATTGAATACGTTTAGTAGAATTGATGTAACATAATGAACTGCGTATCATAATAATATTCTGCAATATTTGTAAGAACAAAACACAAGGACCAGTTAGTCTTGATCTCTATTTCATAATAATGTTAATATTTATGAATATATGAATAGATTGGTTTGCCAATAAATGAGGTAGATTAGTAACAAGTCGGTAATATTAAAAAAAATATATGTTTTGTAGTCGCACTGTTTTGTATTGTTATTAGTGAGTTAGTTACTTCACACTAAGGGTTATAGGTTCGATTACCGACAAGTTAAATATTTGTGTACCTACTCCAACACGACTCTTTTTCTGGGTGTTTTAAATATCTGGGCGACCAAACTTTGCTTATTATTATGTTTTTAAAGATCCGTACATCAATAGTAAAAACGGGTCCCTTATTGGATCACTTTGTTGTGCGCCTGTCTGTCCGTCTGTTAAGACCCTTTTTCTCAGGTCAGCAATCCTTTCGAGCAGTGAAAAAATGAAACTTCTAAGTCAACGCAATCAAAAGATACGACTGTTTGTGCCTCGTTCATAGGCAATTTTGACGCTCACAAGTGAATCAAAACCTATAGGGATCATGAAAAAATCCGTAAACCGTAAATTTGTAGCTATATCACAAAAATCAATACGGAACCCTCAGTGTGCGAGGCGGACACGCACTTGACGGCTTTTTATCTTTAGGAAAGACACCGAATAAGTAGATATAATATATAAATAAAATACTTAACAAAACCCTACATCTAAATACAAAATTTGAACTAAATAGTTTCCGGGATAAATTAAATATATATTTATACCTAGATTGCCTTGAATTGCTAATTTAAAGAAATAAAATTTATAAAAATTAATTTACATATATTTATCAGTTGTCTAATCCTACAGTACAACTTTGCTCAATTCGTAACTAGATGTCGCTGTGCAGTTCGTTCGGGAATAATTATCTATTATTAGAGTGTCGGTGTTAAGGTAAGAAAAGGCATGCTCCGTTGGTTCAGACATGTAGAAAGAATGCAGTATAAAAGAATAACGAAACAGATGTACGATGCGAAAGTTGAAGTATGTAGGAGCCGAGGAACCACAAGATTAACTTGGTTGTGTTTTATCAGGAGGCCTAGGAATCGGTTAGTATGCATGAAAAGAGCTACGAATATTAAAGAAGTGAGTAAAGATTGTAAGGACCGCGTCTTATGGCGCTCGGTTCTCTCTGCCTACCCCGCAAGGGATCTGGTGTAAAAATATACATACATAAATTTATTTACAAATATCGCATAGTATATTTTTAAACTTTCACGGTTACTTACATTACTATTGTAGACGTTGCAGAGGCCATGGCTGACCAATATCAAATATCGAGAAAATATAAAAACAAATCGTAATACGTTCCGTACCTACAATAATAAAGTTATCGCGATATTAATCCATTTTATGGAGTGAAATGCTAAAGATTTCTAAAGCTTCGAAAGAAATATACGAAATATAATACCTAGTCATGTGCGAATTATGATTTTTTCTGCTATGATATCATTATACTTACTTGGGCTAGGAAGCACGACAACTAAACTTGGCTTGTTCCGCTTCCTCCTTTCCTCTATAGTAAACATAGTACCTAACTATCACGATCATTATCATTAAGGCAGCTGGTGGAGTAATTAAGTGAAATTAGCGTACAGTTAACGGAGCTAAATCAAAACACATTCCGACTTTACGTGTGGGCGGTTAAAAAGGTTTCAAGGGCGCTTTTAGGTACATTAATGTCTTGCAAAGTTTGTCCAAGCTAGTTTGAGCTTTGATCGTAATTTCAAATGTCAATTTAAAAATGAAAAGCATTTTGACACTGCCATTTCAAATTTCGATGCATATTGATTTGTGGTGACCAATGATTTGTATAGTACCACGGGAGTTCGTAACTATCGGTAGGCATCCCAATCAACCGAGCTGTACGCGCTTCACCAAACACATTAATTGAATTCGACTATGATTGATTTTACTTATTTATTGAATCACTGCAAGCCGACTTTCTTTAACACTCCATTCCATGTTGTAATTTGATAACAAACACGAAAAAAATATAAAATGTAAAACGGCGGGAAATCGAAAGAAGTTTTTAAGATAATAAACACGTTCCAGTTCAAAATAAAATAAAATTCAAAATAATTAAAGAGTTTAAACGAAGAAAAGTTTATATGTAACAGTATTTATGGCCAGACTAGTTAGTACCTATTATGGAAATGATTCGGCACAAGCGACCGCCTATCTTTAATTCTACATCTAATCTATATAAATGTATTATAATATCTTATTGACCAAATGTATATATAAATATATTAGATAATTCTATTCGATAAAGATCATGTAATATAAGCGTAATTTTATGCACGTTATAACCTTCAATCTAGAGATATTCATAATTGCAATTACTATTTCGTTTTTTTACCGCCAATTTTACGTCTTTTCAAAAAGCAGTGTAAAGCTCCATAATGACGAAACAAAACAATATTCGTGTGTGCGCAATTAGAAACTGCCTCAAGGGCGCTTCCTTCAAACTCGAGCTTTTACTGCGGACGTAGACTTGTGAGAATTAGAGACGGCATGGCGTTTCATAATTAGCACTTATTTAACGGGTATTTCACTACTTATGTATCAGACCAAATATGACTTAACAGTAACGGTATAGTAGATGGTTTTTGTACATTAATACAGTACCTGAGACCGTGTGAATTTAAATACAAAATCATATCGTCTGGACACACATAAAAAATATTTATTAATTTTACCAAGTATTGTTAAGTCTTTATCTAATAATATATTAGAATTTCAATTTTAGCACTTTAGTCTTTCTCAGTGTTTGCCGCGAAAGAGCGGTGACTTCAAACACAAGCACTGTTTTGCTTAAATGAAGAAGATTTTATGTTATATTTTATGTATGGACTCGCCCGACAGAAGCAAAGCTTGTGCACATTTTTCATGTTTTTGAGATAGTGTTGGCAACCTTCTGCTAATGAATTGGGGGCGATTATGTTTTTATTAAAACTATGAATTGTCCTAATGGTCGAAATTCGACCGTCATTATAGAAAAATTGAGGAAAACATACATGAATTTGCAGTTACCAACTTTCTACTATTTCCATTTTTTTAAAACACTAAAGCTCGTCAATAGCTAACAACCAAAAAAAGACAATCTGACGTGAAAACGTTATTGATCGCTTTGTCTTTACCTGTTTACGTATAGAATACTCCCAAGACGTCGATTGCTAGATAACTTTTGCTTCAGAAGTAAAAATCTGAACTAATGTAAATCACACAAATATTTCCTATAAAAAGTAAAGTGATGTTACCAAATTAGTAATTTACTTTTATTCGCTCAATGAGCGTTATTGTCTGTTAGATAAATTTCAATTTGGTCACATCCTTGAGACTAGTAATAACAACAGTCTCAGTGTCAGGTACAAATTGCGACTACACTTTAATTTGCTTTACAAAGTACTCGACTAATTAACAAATGCAAAACATCAGCTACACGTTACCTTTTATCTGCCAAAGAATTAATTTAAGTTTGTAATTTATATAAGTGAATACGAGTACTAACAGGTACCTATTTAACTACCAAAATTAATATTTAAGAAATTTTAAAACTATTAGAGATATTGGTATTAGAAAATATGAGGAGGTGGTTACCAATAACAATAGATACAATTGGAAACTCCGACTCTTAAGTTAACAATGGATACATTTGTTTGCATGTCATATATCTTTTTGTCACGACCTCGCTGTTTTTTTATGTACCATAGGTATGTATTTACAAAAAAAGCAGTTGCGTATGTTTATGAGTCGTTTAGTGTTTATTGTATAAGCACCGTTTAGTTTGGGACTAGACGACGTTGTGTAAATGTCTGGATTTTTTTATAGATTTAATATTTAAAACAATTGTCATGTAAACCATTGTTTCCTACATTACAAGATAATATTGATATTTTTCCTTGAAGGAGTGAAGGTTAAAAGCATTTTTTGCATAATTCTTGTCTACATCTACCTTATCGTTGCGATCTATGGCGCGATAGGCTGTAGAAATTGCCTAATCGCCTAACGGGTAGACGCGAAACGACGCCCTTGCGTTGTAAACCTGATATACACAAAGGAAACAACCTTCGGACACCCGAAATCAATATCTATGTATACACTATACAATACACAGTATTTTTAGAGTTGACTTGGAGGAGAATCCGTTTGTGTACTCTACCGATTGTACAATGGGATATGTTCCGAAAGTTGCTGGTTATGATGCCAATATCCTTGTCACCACGATCATCATGTAAAGCGGCGGCAGGAGATAATATAGGGGCTTCCCACAACTGTTCTATATTTTTTGTAGTCAATTTTTGCACTAATAAACCTAAGGCATCTGGAAGTTTTTGACACTAATAGTGCCATAAACGACCGTTTCAGTACCTATCGTTTCAAAACTAAAATTTAATAATAATATATTGCATGGGTTATTAATATTGTTATTAAACAGTATTTTTTTTTTATTACCTGTATGTTTAGCAATTTTTCTCTTGAGTGCCATATAATACATCACATTTCACTGTAACAAGTAATCCTGTAAATAAACATACAGAATGACAAGTAATTTAAGAGAGGTAGGGCGCTTCAAAGCATTCCGTCTGAAGAAGTACCTCCACCTCACGGAAAAACGCAGCCAAATAACTCCCCTAGAGGGTTGTTGTGCTCTTGCGTGTGTGTGAGGTCACCAGTAAGCTCCTAAGGAGTTGCAGTGTTAGCAGCAGAGGTGGCATCGCGCGAGTGATACTTAATGTATTGCCGCTTTACACCAAGTGGTTCGATCGCGTATGCCTGCTGACGTTGTATACATTAAAAAAAAGGAGAATAATAGTTTGTTATATGTAATTATTGAATACTAGGTAGGTAGGTGTTCCATATACCTTTAATTCAGCGGTTTCAATTATAACCATTTAACTATTGAAACTAATTTGTGTTAGTGCTGAAAGCCACTGTGGTACCTAACGTACAGTTATCACGCAAAATTACAGTTACTTTTAGTCGTTCCGTAGATTTTTTCCCCTTTTTTGTCAAGTACCTATTTGTGAAATATATGTTCAGGCTACTTGATTTTGCTGAAAGACCAAACTTAGCTTTTCCCCACCCTCCTTGTGTAAGTATCACGTATCTGATAACATGTAGATACATATAATTAAATCTTATTTATGATTGCTATACCAATTTAGTCAGATCGTACAATAATATATATATATATATATAGTAATTCATGAAAAAAAAAATCTATGATGTTAATATTAATTTTTTTTGTTACGTTGTTTTCCTATTTAAAATCCTTTCAAGTTCCAAATCACGTTAATTAGCCGTTGCCTTATTACCATTGGAGAAAAAATTAGAGACAAAATCTCCAATTTAATAATAATAGGTGGGTATTTTCCATATTAACTTTGCATTATAGACTTAACGATGGCATTAGCATCTGTATCGTTTCTTTTATATTCTAAAGTGTCAAACAAGCGTACGGCTTGACTAATGGTACGCAGTTACCGGAGGCTATGAACAGTTATAACATCTGACGTCTCACTTGTGCGTTGTTGATCCTGTAAAAACTGCCATCACGCCTTATATGAAGGTGTTCATGCTGTAGTCACATGGGACGACATCTGCTTCCATTTCACCATCGCTGTTTCAGTGAGAATTAATTCCTCGCTGAAGGCGAGCGGTGTGGATATTTAATAAACCATTGAATTTTAATATATTTTTTAGATAATTTCGAATATTTATAGATATTCGCAATAGGATCTCTAATTTTATATTTGAATTAATATTCCATTAGGAAGCATCATCGCATTCCGTTTGATATTAGATTACACCTTAAAATAGGTTATGTATACACCACAAATTTATAACGACATAAAGATACTAAAATAAAATAACGTTCATTAAACACCTATAAACAATTTTCATTAAACATGCAATAAAATCGGTCTACGCACGCACTATTTCAGTTAAGACGCAGAATAACCCAGTTTAACGTGTGTGTTTGTTTATGTATTACAACATCAGCGATCTGGTAAACTGTGTTGGTTGTAGGAAGTTGCGAAACTAGCCAACTCCAGATTATCGTATTATAAGCAATATTTTTTTTATTTTACTGACTTTATACCACCTTCTGATAACAGAACACCTATTTGGTCGTGGTAGGTGAGTTTAGGCCTACTTACCATGACCAAATTGATCGTGTTTGATCAGAAGTGATGGCAGGAGTCTTAATAACCCCCGAGTGTGCGTGAGGAGAGCTATGAATTTTAAAAAGCAAATGAGGTGTACCAAGTCCCTTGCAGCTACCTCGCAAGGGATTTCACCTCCCTTGCTTTGGCGTCAACTTATAGATAGACAAATATATTTAGAGCTATTTTTAATTAATGAAATAACTTCATATTTAATCAATTAATCTTCTTCCTAGAGTATTCCTGTTTCCTAATCTATTAGGCCCGCCACTTGAGTCTATGGATTTGACGAATATACTGATTGTGACAAGGTGCTACTATCGTCGCCCGCCTCAACCCAGAGGGAAAACCAGATTTTTTTAGGGTTCCGTACCCGAGGGTAAAACGGAACCCTATTACTGAGACTCCGCTGTCCGTCCGTCCGTCTGTCACCAGGCTGTATCTCATGAACCGTGATAGTTAGACAGTTGAAATTTTTACAGATGATGTATTTCTATTGCCGCTATAACAACAAATACTAAAAAATAGAATAAAATACATATTTAAGGGGGCTCCCATACAATAAACGTGATTATTTTGCTCGTTTTTGCTCGATATTCATAACGACAACAGGTAGACGCTTGAAATATTCACAGAATATTTAGTTATATATTCACTTTAAGAATAAATAATTAAATTAAAATGCTCAATATATACTCCAAATCTCTCTATAAATCGTCTTGTTCCCATATGCGCCTATTGGAATGTCTATATTACAACTTCCCATTAACAATCTTTCCTTGGGCCATCACGCAAGTCCGGCGAATGCTGATGCCAAAGAATCGATCATTGTAATACGAAACAGATGCAGACTGGCTCCATGAAACAGTACTGGTCTGGTCTGGTTTATTTCACGCATAAGACGCAAGTAAAAGCAATTTAAACCGATAATGCTTGTACTTAATGTTTGTACTTACGAAGATATATTTGAAAGTGGCTTTTGTTACTTTGAAGGCGGTTAATGTTCTTGTTTTGTAACTTTTTAATGCAATGTTTGGGTTATAATGAGTTATTAACTGTTTGTTTTGGCTTAGCTTGGATTGCAGGCGCCTTTCTACTTTCTTAGGGCTCAAGGTAGAGACTAACAAAGTTTTTATGGAATGTATGCCGCTCAACAACACCTTTAGAGGCAATCAATGCTCACCTCACCTGCACATGATACTACCTGCCGATTGACGTATTGTCCCACATATTATATATTTTTTATACTACTAAGGTGGCATTGAATCGTACGGCCTGCCTAATGGTAAGCAGTTACCGTAGCCTATGTACATTTGCAACTCTATATATTATAGAGGACGAAAATATTTATATGAGGAAGTTTTTATATATTACTGTAAGGGGCGTGGGGTGTTGGTCGGAAACTAATTAAGACCACTTTACAACTTTACATATAACGATGTGTTACATTACCTTTTTTTTATATACAACGTCGGGAGGCATTCAAGCATACGGCCCACCTGATGTAAAGCAGTTAGGAGCTTACTGGTGACATACTAATAGATTAGGAGAGGTGATAACTGAAGAAGGCACCACGATATATTTATATAATCATTCAATATATATTCCAATAACGAATTCGTCCATACGTCTGTATTTGGGGTACACGTCCGTAAAAGCCGGATGGAGCTGATCGGATATCCGCTCATGGTGCATATAAAATATACGTATTAATATAATTTATATTCTAAATACAAGATCACGTGTAAAGACATTTGACAAGCTCGGTGGGTTCGATTCCCAACCAGGACAAACATTTGTGTGCATGAACATGTCTGTTTGTCTTGGTCTGGATGTTTTAAGAGAGTCGGTCTAGAGAAGTACAGTACCTCAGAGAAAACTGCAGCCAAATAAAAAATCCCTAGAGGTTTGTTGTGTTCCTGCGTGTGAGTGAGGTCACCAGTAAGCTCCTAAGGAGTTGCTGTGCTAGCAGCAGAGGTGGCATCGCCCGAGTGATACTTAACTTATTGCTTATACTTTAAATTTAGGTATACCTCCCGACGTAGTATATAAAAAAAATACTATGTGTACTAAACTTCATTCAAATCAACCGTTCTCAAAAAATTAGATAACAAATATCCATGTACCTCGTCTCAAATATTCACATTAGGTAGGTACTAATATTAGTAGGATGACGTCACACTTCTTTTTTATACTTATGTGAATGTTCTAAATCCATAATAAACGCTGAGAAACAAAAAGAGGGTACACTAAAAAAGTACATTCCAAAAAATAAATAAACTTCGATATCGGATTTGTTTTAATCCATTTTCTATTGGGCTCTTAAATTGAATCTATTCGGTAATTTCCACTTCTTCCATTCGACTAACCAAACCGATCGACTAGTTGTGCTGATTGGAACTGAATTCATACGTCTGGAAGCAAACAAGCATACACCCGTTAGGACCTAAAATACCTACGCGTTTTAGCCCCACTAACACAACAATTCCTCGGTAGCTTACTGGTAACCACTCTTAATCAGCTAGGTATCACTTGTTACCAAAGTTGTGTTAAGCGAAGAAACTATTTTTATAGTTGGGCACGTACCCACTATTGGTACAATTAAGTGTACGTCAAACATAACACTTTGTACAGTTCTGGGATTACAATCGTACTTTGAATGTTAAGCGTGATCTTTTCTCAGTAGTACCTTCTTCATGTGAAATGATTAAAAAAAAAATCGTCAATACAATCACCAGTCCGCCGCCATTTGCAATGTCACACGCGGCTGACGCGGCCCAAAATGCGACGGTGAAAGTGCGAAAGTGCGCGTTTGCTATGGCGTCCGGTGACGTCGGTACGGTATGCTATGCAATTATCGTAATGCACACCTGTAATAGCCCGATTATAGATAGAAAGGTGCGAAAACCGATCATATTATAAAGAAATGATTATTCGTATTACTTACTAGTTGTTGGCAGAGCTGTTTTTGCGTGAATCATAAATAATTTCCGAAGTAACGATGAAGATAAAACATCGGTAAAACATGTCTTACATAAATATATACGTATATACATATTTTACACTCTTATAATTTTAATTTCTCGTTTTCAGTCTATCGGCATTTTGGAAATCAACGGTCATTTAATTATTATTTTTTTACGAAAACCATTTTCTTTTTTACGCCCGACGTAAACGACCAAAATCCACTAAAATCGTGTATTAGTCAATACAATGGGGGCGCCCTCCTTGACACGATGGGGGAAAGGTGATGAATCCTTATAGCTACCCTTATGGACGGCCATACGAGTTACGTCACACTTTTACTGACTAAACTCTACCTAGGGACTGCCATTCGCCGGGAAGGGTCTGAAGCCTTCGTCGGAAACGAATGATTGCGTGCCTTGAGAAGACCGCTGCCACTGCTACGACACAAGAGCGACCACGGAGTGCTCAGTTCGAGATTTTTTGCCCTAAGGAGGCTTCGGTCGCTGCAAAGCGGTCCAAAGCTTATTAAAGTTTGTTTGGTGGAAGACCGTTGGAAAGAAACGTGCCATTATATATTTTTTTCAAATCATCAATTGATATTATAATAAATGTAAGCATATCAGTACATACAATAAAGGTTCCGAGATACAAAAAATATATTTACGTATAAAAACATACAAGAATTAACATTAAACATTAAGATATTTTTTTTATATACTACTAAGGTTACAAACAAGCGTACGGCCTGTCTGGTGGTAAGCAGTTGCCGTAGCCTGTGATCACTTGCTGCTCAAGAAATAGATAAATAAAGAAATTCTATTTCGTCCCACGTGCATGTAATACATGGGCTGGGCCCCGGGGCTCTAGAGTTGCGATGACCACATGCGATGTCGTCTACTACAAAATTAGAGTCGACGCGTTCGGCCTCACCGCGGCGGATGTGATCCAACGTTCAGGAATTCATATAAAAATATGCGCAAACGCAGATGTCTTCCGTTCAGCTATGATTGTAATTTCGCCAGTTTTTTTAACTTTTTAACTGTTATGCGTGGGTAGGTTTATTACTGTTCTGTTTTTATGGTAACTATATAACTTACTAGCTACCTTTACTGATCTACCCTTCATTGAAAATAACCGTGACTTATCAGAACATTATTTGCTAAAATCTGCATCACATATGAGGATGGCTTTATTTTTGGAGTAAAATCTGCGTCGAGAGGTTCCCTTCTTTTGCATTCCCCTAAACTCTTTTTTTCAGGGTTCCGTACTTCAAACGAAAATACGGAACCGTTATGGTATTACTTTGTTGTCCGGCTGTCTGTCAAACCCTTTTTCTCAGGGACAGGTGAAGCTATCGAGCTGAAATTAATATCAAATACTCAGGTCTGCAATCTCTTCGAGCAGTGAAAAAATCAAGCTTCCAAGTCAACGTATTCAAAAGATACGGCTGTTTATGCCCCGTTTATGCGCATATTTTGACACTCGCAAGAGAATCAACACCTATAGGGAACCTAAACCTATTCCCGTTGACCTATAAACATGAAATTTGGTAAGAAGTGTCATGTAGCACAAGTAAAGAAATAAATCCGAAAACCGTAAATTTGTAGTTATATCACAAAATAAAATTACGAAAATATTTTATACGGAACCCTCAGTGCGCGAGTCGGATTCGCACTTGACGGCTTTTGTTTCTTAACTGCTACTGCTAAAAATTCTATCGCATGATTTCGGTTTCTCTCATGGGGCGCCATCCAATCTCGTCGCACAACAGCATCTTTTAAACCATGTTCTCCAGTAACTCAAGTTTTATCTCATACTGATAAACATGGTGGAACCTTGAACTAAAATACGTTGATAAGATTTTTTCTATGTAAATATGTCAACAAAACCAGTTTGGTTTACGTAAATAACTCTGTGAGTTCGTAAGAAATGATTATGATCTTTACAAAATGTATTTAGATAAATACCGATTTGTTACAATTACGTGTCTAATATTCATCAAATAAAACGTGTTACAGTAGGTACTTAGATATATATATTATATACATGAGACACAAATAGAACACAAATTGCTTCAGCAAGCTATCTCAGTTTAATAACTCTATAACGGTTGTACCGCTTAAATACTTAATTATAGTTCTTATAAGAGAGGTAGGGCCCATATGCAACCCGTCTGGCGAAGTACCTCCACCTCACAGAAAACCGCAGCCAAATAACGACTCCCTAGAGGGTTGTTGTGTTCCCGTGTGTGAGTGAGTTCACCAGTAAGCTCCTAAGGAGTTGCTGTGTAAGCAGCAGAGGAGGCATCGTGCCTCCCGACGTTGTATATTAAAAAAAACTATTGGGCTGTAAAAAGTCTACCTAATCAGTTTTTGTGCTAGTTGGATAGTTCTTACAGCACGATACAATTTAGGAGTTAGACGAGAGTGAACAATTTGTAGATTAAAATTCGATGTGTGAATGTTATTCCGCTACTAATAAGCTACGGGATACATTTTACATCATGTGGATTATATGTTTGATTGTCTCCTAACGTTGTATAAAGAATTATAATCATTGACATTCAATAGCATAACTTATGGAAGCGAGAGCTGGGTATGGCAGAGAGAGCAAGAAAGCAGGATGAACATGGTCGAAATGCGATCATTGCGCAAAATTTGTGGAGTAACGCTTGTAGACCGTATTCGCAATGATGACGTTAGAAACAGAGTTGGTCTGAAACAGAGTGCCGGTATTAGAATAAGAAGAGGCATGCTCCGTTGGTTCGGACATGTTGAAAGAATGCAGTAGGAAACAGATATACAACGCGAAAGTTGAAGGAATAGTAGTAGAGAAGGAGAGAGAGAAAGTAGGTGCCGAAAAAGGCCAAGACCTACCTATCATGACCAAATTGATCGTGTTTTATCAGAAGGTGATGTCAGGAGCCTTAGGAGCTGACGAACGTGCTTGAGAAGAGAAGAGAAATATGAATGTTAAAGAAGCGAGTGGAGTGTGTAAGGATCGAGTTAAGTGGCGGTCGGATCTCTCTGCCTACCCCGCGAGATATTTGGTGTGAAGCTATAGATACATCAATAATAATTCTACCTATCTACGTATTTATATCTTCACGTCAAAACACATATCTCGGTCCTGGCACTCCTCATTGGCTTCTTTAATATTCATACGTCTTTTTTCATGCACTAGCCGGTTTTTAGGGCTCGTGACATCGTCTTCTGTTAAATCACGGCCAATTTGATAATGCTAGGTCAGAGGTTCCCAGACGTTTTTTCTCATAGACCACTTTCAACATTTAGCTGATTCCAGTGGAAGGTGGTCCACTGGAATCAGCTACGTTTCTACCATATTCCCAAAACTCGACAAAAACATTTGAAGATTAAATTTTTTTTGTCACGACAACGTAGACCCCCTTCGAGTCTCCCGTGGACCCCTGGGTGTCCAACATGCCCCATTTTGGGAACAAAGGCGAATATTGGCCGTCGTCGGCTCATTCCACTTTCGTGTTATCAGATCCGTCATTACTTTCTCCTGCATTATATTTACATGTTCGAACCAGCGGAACATACCTTTATTGCATAACCAAACATATAAAGTACGTTATATAGTAAACCGTGTGCAAAAATGAGCTCATCTCTTTAAAAGATATCTTCCAACTAAACCTAACGTGTGGGTAGTAATTTTATTTCGGCTGGAAGTTAAAAGTTATGCAGAGTTAAATGTTTATATTTTCCATAGAAGAACCTATAAGTTTACGAAGATTTATACATATATATTCATACATAGAATATGTATAAATATGTATAAATTTTCTAATACATAATATTAAATACATATAAGATACTATATATATAATATTACTTGTCATGAGTAAGATAGTGCTCACTTAACCTCTTGAAAGTAAATACAGAGCAGCTGTCTCTGTATTTGTTGCGAAAATTTGTTGGAACATCCCCTTTTTAACATCTATACTCTCCTTCAAGCAGCACTGTTTCTCATTTCATCATTGCGAAGCACAATTACAAGCGGTATAATCGCCTTTCGACCACGTGTATCCTACTTTCATCCTCTCTCTGCTATACGCAGCTTCCACTTCCATAAGTTAGCGTTGGGATCCGCACCGAGCTGTGCCTTCACACCAAGTCTACAATTCTACACCAATGCATAGAATGCGATACGTTCGTCGCGACGATTTCGAGATCTCTCTGGCGACGTCAACCAGAGCGTGTGATTCTCGGATGTAGACAGATATCACAAAAGTAAGATTTGACGAGCCCGGTGGCAAAGTGGTTAGCAAAGCAATGGCTACTTTAACACTAAGGCTCGTAGGTTTGATTCCCAAACAAGCCAAATATTTGTGTGTATGAAGATGTTTGTTTTGGTCTGGGTGTTTCATGAGAATTAGGACATATCGAAGAAGGGCTGGGAAAAGTATATCCACCTCACACTACTTGAACAGTTGGGCTGCTTTATCGTAAGAGTTCTGCAACGGTTAAAGTAGAAATAAACAAACAATTGCTTTTTTTTATACTACATAAGAATACCAACAGCCAAGCAAAAATATCTTGACTTTTTATTTAAGAAGTATGCCTAGTCTTATCCCCAATGGTCGAAATTCGACCATTGAACATTTTAGATAATTATGAATTAACATGCATGCTTCCAACTTTCATATTTTATTGGCAACAATAAAGCTCCTCAAAGCTACTAACCAAACAAAAAGATAGTTACAAAACAATGGAGAAAAAGGTACAGAATTGTTTTATCATTTCCTATTTCCATATACCCTCCAATTCATATCGCCTACCTAAATATTTTTCAATAGAGAACTGTATAAATTACCAAGACTATTGACTTAATGTTTTTATAGTTCATAAACACTTTGTCACTAAGCATAGAGCATTAAATTTTCCGCTATTATAGGTGCGCCTGTGTTGCATGCACCATGCAACTGAAACGTAAAAAATACACAAATAATGTCATTCTATCGAATGCATTCTACTGTTTATGGATAAGCGTTAACCTCTCATGTTTATAGCTTTGCATTTACAAATTTTTAACTTGTACAACTTTTATTGAATTAAAATAAAAAATCGTTAGTAACAAAGATATTCGTAACATAAAACTTTTACTAATATCTATTTCGTTTTAGGTTTTTTTAATTAAAAATAAATATATTAGTAACATTATAGAATAGGGAAAAGTTTTTATATTCGGTATTCGATAATTCATTGTAAATAAATATATTAAATATTAGATTGCAGAATAGTAAAAGGACATTGATTTAGATTTCGTGATAGATTCGTTCCATATTTTTGAATGTTTTAATACCATTTTTAACATATATCTACTTATACGAATAAATTACCTTTGTCTACTTCTGTAATATACTTCAAACGAGCAATTCTTGTTAACATATATATATATCGTGTATCTCGGAAACGACTGTATTGATTGGATTAAATTTTCCATTTCTGTAATGTATATTTCTATATGTGTCTTTATACACAAAAACGCCGAACGCAGCATGGTCGCCTAGGGTTAGACTAAAGTTCTAAATATTTATCAATTATCAGAATGGAAAAGGATTTTTGTAATAAATGGTTCCATTGTTTCTCGTTTTAACTGACTTCAAAAATTAGGAGATCTGTGTTCGACGCAAAATTGTGTGTTTTAATTTTTATGTAACATACATAAAAATATAATATCTCCAAATCCCGATATCTCCAAAATAACCCAACGGATCCGAATTATTCAAACTGAGTTTCTTTAAGATAGACCATATTTATTCCCATATAAATCTAGTGGAGATCTGAAGAAATGAGTTGTAGGTTATTAAAAAAAAATATGCGTCGGTCGGTGCGATTACAAGTTGGCTACCAGGCAGATTTGTGTTATGGCGAATTTTCCCATTCCTATGTCGCAGACGCCACGCTAGTGCCATCTATCGACCCGCTATGTACAACTGTAGTGAGCACACGCTCGGAAAATTAAAATCCAGTATTTTCGAACTTTAGACATCACGAATAAATTATTTGTCGTTCAAAACTCAATAAAATACGAATGATGTAATAATTATACTAATCCTTCTTGTCTGTACGTTACGATCCATGATTTTGTTAATATATTATCGTGGTAAACATACCAAGGTCTGCCAAATGTGTGCAGTGAGGTTAATTAACGGATATTCTATAAATATCTATATCTTCACGCCAAATCCCTGGCGAGGTATGTAGAGGGAACCAAGCGTCACATGTCTCTATCATTATATAGGTACCTCGCTTCTTTAACATACAGAGGAGAGGTTCATACATACATAGCATACAGAGGTAGCAAACAAGTTTAACACTGCTCTTGGAATGTCTTGGTACGCCACGGGGGATGTAAAGAAACGTATGCAATACAAGCAATATCGTTTGCGCACTGCTACTGTCACTGCTAGTGAAGAAATTCCTCAGGTATACCGTGGTGATAACATTCACACGTACTCAATACGCTCCCAGTCGTTTGCACAGAGATATGCACCACGTGCAGGGGATGGTTTAGAATAGTTTAGATCTTACACCCCAGAAGTACCCATCACATTATTTATTTATTAATTCATTTATTTTATTACATACATATATTATGCATTACAGTTGCCTAATGCGCATAATAATGTCCATTATAGTATTATAAAAAAGAAAATTCAATTAATTAATTCTTAGATATGAATTATAACAAAAATTCATTGATAAATAATAGTGCAATAAATAATAACCACAATAATTAAAATTAATACATTTCCAAAAATAAAATAATGAATAACCTATTATCTTTTACTATTCAAGATTCAGCGTGGCATCTTAAGTCTATCCATTTCTATTATTAGTAAAACATATTATGTTAGTAACTGAAATACTCATGCCCAGCATATGATAAATGCGACTTCCAACGTGAAACTGGGCCGGGTAGATTGTGTTACCTAAATTATTAGTTATATCACTGCATTGGATGTAGGACAGAGTGGTATAGGACGATCAGATGAATGAGTTTAACTTGTTTCTGTGCAAGGTTGTCCACTTGTCAAGATGCTAATGTTAATAACTCTATCGATTGCGCATTATTGGTTATTGTTTTTTTTTACAAGAATAGCTGCACCCCGCGATTTCTCCCGTTCGTATTTTGGTATCCCGTGAGAGAAACTTTTTCTACTTTTTTCTTTTCCCTCGACTTCTAAGGGTCGCTACGTGATGTTGAATAGATTATAACCTTCCTCAAGAATTGGGCTATCAAATGCAAAAATATTTTTTCAAATCCAACCGGTACTTCCAGAAATTGGCGCATTCAAACAAACTCTTTCAGTTTATATATTAGCATGCATTTCATCGTTTTAACAATAACAATTTCCAACATGATGTCGGATTTACATAATATAAACTTCTAATTTTTATAATAAATTTTAGATACTATTGACCCGGCTGAGGGTTACTATGATTATACATTGTGCTTTTTAGTACAGGACACCGGTTTGTTTTAATGTCTTTAGTAATCTTTTCTTGGAATTTTCTCTCATATCATCGTAGGCTTATGCAAGCAAAATTTTAAGTAATTCTACATTATTTGATGTTATTGAGCGGATTTGTTTCAAGAAACAATTCAATCTTTTTTTATGAATAGCCGTGGGAACACTTCGAAAATATCAACTGAATCGAAAGTGTTTAGGAACGGTTGTATACGGATACAAGCGTTGTCAATCACAACTTTCACTGCTTCGAATTTCTTATGCTTCAAAAATATTTATGATTATTTAAATTTGGCAAAGTTAGGCGGAATGTCATCCTTCTCTCTTAACTTCATAGGTATGGGAAGGTACAATGTCGGCCAATCCACATAATGCTTTTCAGTCTTAAAATTAACTTACATTTCTCTACCCATAGGCATGCTTAGAGCAAGAGGCGAGGGTGGCTGAACTGCGCTCGCTAGCTGCCAGGGTAGCAGCCGAGACCGGCTCTAGGGCACTGCAAGCTGATGCCGATGCCCTCGCCAGACGACTGCAGCTGGTGGCTGGTGCCGTACAAGTGCTAGCAGACCTGGGCGAAGCCCGGCAACTCGCTCGAGCTAAGGCTCTGCACGCTAAGGAAAAACTCTGTGATATGCGACAGGTTTGTACATCTTTATGTGCCTTAATATGTCCCTTTAACGATTTGCTTTCCATCATTATATAGCATAAGAGATTAATTACATTTATTACTGAATAAAAATACTTTTTATTTTTTAAATTGAACTGAATTAAAATTACTTTTTGTGACATGCGAGTTTAGAGAGGTAGGGCGCAAAAAAGCAGCCCAACCAGAAAGTACCTCCACCTCATAGAAAACCGCAGTCAAATAACAAATTCCGCGCAGAGTTGTTCTGTTCTTGCGTGTGAATGAGGTCACCAGTAAACTCCTATGTACTTGCTGTGTTAGCAGCAGAGATAGCTTTCGCGCGAGTAATGGCTTTCGCGCGAGTGATATATTGCAAGCGTTTATAGGCTACGGTAACCACTTTACATCAGGCGGACCATATGCTTGTATGCCTTTTATCCGTTTTAGCCGTTGTATCATTGTTATCTTTACTAACCTTACTACTAACTAACCTTATAGACGTAAAATACATTCTCACTGTAATTCCTTAGTTGAAGGCTGCTTGCACTATGGTCTGAAAAAGATCTATAAAATGTAAGTGTAAAGTTTGACATGAATGTGTTGCTGATAATTGAAATGGCACAGGCTGAACTTTAGCCCGCCAGACAGTGGGAGCGGCCCATCGCAACGGACGCGTGGTGCCATTACCATGTTGCATTATCTATGAGGTTAACGGTCGTGTTTATTGATTGCAGAACAATACTGACCCAAGAGAACGTAATACTGTTTTACGATATGCATCTGACGCATACTTAATTTTGTACTACTTTTTAGCAAGACATGGTAATGCACTGAAATAAACAGTTATTTCATGTGCATAGATAACAATGCTAGATCGGATATCAACATTTAGATGTTGTTTATTGAAACCTTACATTGTTGTTTCAGAATTTGGCTCCCTTACACGAAGATGGCGAAATTGTAGAAGACAAATTAATAGCGCTACGTGACAACTTAATTGCACTCGGAAAGAGCGAAGCCGATATTGCACCAGGAAAAGCAGAACTGCCACAGATTGATCGCGACATATCCGACGAACACTCCATCGTAAGGATATTAGAGCTATGGCAGGCTATGTTCAGGGAAACATTTTTACATTATCACAGACTATCGACAGCTTTAGTACGATCAGGAGATGCTGCAACAGCCTTGAAATTGTGGAACGAGTACCTTCTCGATCTGCAGTCATTCCTATCTAGCTCAGTGCCAGCCGATTACGAAAACCTAACGGAACATCGTCGCCTATGCAGGGTACATAGAAATCTACTCACATCGCAAAGATCAGTACTTATGAATGAGAACAGGGATTTGAAGAATAGAGAAATGGCAGATAAATTCGATATGATGACGAACTTACACAATGAAACGCTCGCTAGAATTGTTGAAAGGCATGATGAAGTCTGTACACGAATTGCAGCGTGGGATGACTATAGAGAACTAAATACAGAACTCCTCCGTTGGCTCAAGGAAATTGAACGAGAGAAAGAAAAACTACAACTGCGGTATGTACATATGAAAACAATTCACAAAACACTAACTAAAATTCAGAATCTCTCCGATAAAGTACCTGAAGGAAGAAAACAATCCGACAAGTTACTTGAAAATCTCAAGAAAGTTCTCGAATTTACTGAAGAAACTTACGGAGTATCAGTAAGGATTGAATATACTGGTATTGTTAAGAGGGTTGATAACTTACAAGCTAGCCTTGACACGTGGCGAGACTTCTTAAGTAGAATACTTGCTCTGATTGGTGAATATGAGACGCTTACGAACAATCTTCATAAATTATACGCCAAGACACAAGATGACATCAATTCTTATTCCAACGAGGATCGTTTATCAAGACCGCAGCTTAAGAAAGCTGTAGATAAATTTACCGATTTAAGAACGAAAATTGAAAAGACAGAGACTCAAATAGAAGCTTTAAGTGTAATTCAAGAGCAACTGAAGGAATGTTTAAGTCCGCAAGATATTAGGATTGTTAACCAGAGGATATGGCAATTACGGCAGCAAAGGGCGGACTTGGAACACCAACTGTCCATTGTTATCCACCGTTTACAAGAGCGATTAGAAGTATATACAATATTTGATTCACGAATAAATAGGTTTGTTGAATGGATAACAAATATGGAATCACGTCTCGAAACATCTAGTCAAAGCAGCGATATAGGTGCCCTCGATCCCCAAGATCTCATAAGAAGGATAAACTCGGACGTTCAAGCAGAAACGTCTTTAAAAGAACGTGAATTCGAATGGCTTGTAGAGACTGGTAACGTTCTCATTGACCTGTCAAAGAAAGACGAAAAATCTTATAGTAAAAATACATCAAAACACCTAAAAGATATACAAGAACGTTGGGAGAAACTACAAGAGACAGGACGAAGCAGAATCGCTAAAATTAACGAATTACTTGAAACAATAATACAACTAGAAGAGCGTCTCACAGAAATTAGACTAAAATTACACACCATTGAGTCTAATCTATCAACAACTGTTATTCTGGAGCATCTTACATATACAGCTGTGGATGAAAAATTCAAAGATCGTGACGATACCCAAAAAAGCATAGAAAATGAAAGCGGAGAAGTAGGTGAAACACTAAATCTCTGCCAACTTATTTTCAATGATCCTGAGGTTATTAAAGGTAACTTTGATTTGAGAAATTTGCGAACCGGAGTTGATATTGTAGAAAAGAAATGGAAAAACATCTGTGACATGTCTGAACACCGCAAGAACGCTCTCAAAGAAATACGCAAATCTGCTGAGCTATCAAATTCTCTGTTGCCTAAAGTTGAAAAGAAATTGGATTCCATAGAAAGACGAGTTGAAAAGGTTGAGACACGAAAGCAACGTGGCGACGCGGAAGACGAGAGTGTAACTAAAGCTGTTCAAAAAGATCTGGACGCCCTGGAAAGTGATGTTAAAAAACTTGAGGATGCTTACAGCCGTGTAGCGTCCACAAGAGGAATGGAACTTCGTGGAGAAGGTGCTGATGATGCTGCTAGACTGCGTGCTGTAGTGCGCCGTTGGCAGCATTTAAGAGTTCGTATAAATGCAGCTGGAGCTGACGCACATCGACAATTCGTAGCTGCGCACGGAAAGGCAGTTGTGGCATTAGCAGAGGCTGATGTACGACTGACTCGTGCTTTACATCTCGCACCAGCACCCCAAGATAGAGAAGCCACTCTTAAAGAACTAGAAGTAAGTAAAATATTCTATTGTATGCAACTTTTTTATATTAAAAGGACGTAAACTAGCCTACGGCCACCTAATGTTAAGCAGATATACAGATTATTGAGACATATATTGCATGCGTCAATAATCTGTGATAAGTGAAGGGTAGCCGCGACTGCGCAATATCCCATGGCCAATAGGCCACCCTACACTGTATACGAGTATGTTGTAGGAATACAACCATCTTGGGAGATTTTTCCGTAAAAAATACTTCCTCATACATAACATTGCAACAAATCATAAATTTATAAAATATTTTTTAGGGGGTGGAACATGAACTTCGTGAATGTGAAGCTCTAGTTGAAGATGCCGATCGTCTATCAACAGCTGTCTCGACGGTATCTGGAGTACCTGATATGGTTGCAGAGTATCGTGCACTTTACGCTGATGTAAGGACCAGGTTGGATATAGCTAGAGCTGATGTCGTTGGAGAGGTTGCAATTCAGGTAAAGACAATCTCCTATGTATTTAATATTATTACTTCATTCCCATGTAGCATAAAGCTATTCATACCATTCATGTTGTCATTTTAGGTGGATACACTTAAATGGGAAACAGACATAGGCCTTCAAGTAGATACGTTGACGTCTAAGGAAACTTACCGAGCGGAATTAGCTTCCGCTGTCAGAGAAGCATCAGAAGCGCTGGAAGCTCTCAGAACATCGTTACTTCAACAACCGAAAGAAAATGCCAGCAGCGAAGAACTTGCTACAGCTGCCAAAGATATTGCTAAAGCTGGCGCCAAACCTGGTCAAACTCTGGAATTGGCCAAACATTTGTCAGAGCTCCTCCTCACTGAATGCGACGCAACAGAAGACGAAGCTATGCTCAAAGAAGTTGAATCCCTTTCACTACGATATGAAGATCTATTGGCGCAAGCGAAGAAGCGTGAACTACAAATCAATAACTTGAGGTTAGAATTAAAATATATATTGATGTTGTCAATGTCAAGCATTTGCGTTCGGGCCAATGATTACAGCTTCCTAAGCGTGAGAAATCAATCTGAAATATGTTTATTTTTTGGAGTGCAAGTTATACCCATATTGAAATGTGTACAGTTGTAGTTTAGTTGCATTTTTGATGTCATTGGCCCGAACAGTTAACCTGATGTTTTGTTTTATGTTAGCACTAGCACTGATTTGCATTTTGGTGACGGGGCTTGTAAAGCTGTTACTTGAACAGCGCATAGACGACGGTCACGTCCACCGTGATATCAATCTGTAGCACTTCTTGTTTTATCAAATTCGAATCTATCGAATATAAATAAAATGATATATTTACTACACTTCACTTAAAACTTTATTTGTAAATATTTATAGTAATCTTCACAAAATCATACTTCCACTACATGTTGTTTTGTATGTTTATAAGAATTTTTTATATAAAATTCAATAGCTTTTTCACACCTGTTCAGAAAAACGTAACGATATCTATTTTCTTAATGCTCTAAAGTTTTGTAAAACGTGGCTATAATTACCGAGTTGAGTTACTGCACATTTTACTGTTTGTATCAATTCTTTTTTACCTTTCTGATGCTTTAACTGTCATAAGACATCCTACAAAGATACTTTAGTGGTTAAGACACTGGGATAGCCTATCGGAGTGTTAACAGCTTCCTAACCTGGCATGCTCTAAACACATGCGTTTTCTGGTTCTATAGGTTGCCCCACTCCGCATCATACGCGCTCACGTGCGAACAGTGAGTATTGCTTTTCTAATATTTTATTTTAACACAGTTTTTCCGTTATTAGTCTAGTGAAATAAAGTTTACATGCATTTAATTATTTTTTCCTGAGTTTATGCAAGTCTTCTTAGCTTTAGAGAAATGTTAATGAGAATATTCCTATATTTGTATCGACTTTTTAGATGTTTCAAATTCAAAGCTTACTTTGATTACTGTCCTTGATTTAAAATAATTTTATTGTATTATATGTATAATAATTTTATATAATGATATTTAAAGCAATCAAAATCAAATTTTCTAGTAGCGGAAAAACTCATCGTACTGCATGGTAACATAGTTCGTTCGTAGTTAGTGCACAATTTGATTAAATCAAATTCAATGTGTATATACAAATGCACAAATAATATGTATTTGCACTGCACCAACCTGTATGCTTTACATATGGTTATAGTTATATACAGACTGAGTAAAACATATTTTATTTTAATTGTATTTATATATGCGTTATAAAATATTTATTGAGTCTACCTTTGGCATGTTAATAACGTGCTATAAATAATAAAGTTCATTTGTTGGTAGCTTCATCGCATCTTTGTGAACCTTGTCAACTTTATGATTTTCTAATTGTACGTCTTCTTCGTTTTCTTTACAAACAAGTAGACCACCGAAGTCATTTATTTGTTGCTCAAATAAAATAATGTCAGCGCTATTATTTGACAATGCCATTGATTTATTTATTTTGACCGTGGTGTATTTACCAACAGATGTTGTGCGACTGTTTGAATTAAGAGTATTTTCCAAGCCACTCGTCGTTTATAATTTTATATAGACTGTAATCCCTTTAATCCACCCACTCTTAACACCATTCCCTAGTGCAACATATAACAGCTGCTTATCCCTACAGCGAAACTGGTCGCCTGACATGCCCACTCTGCTCTGAACGAAACTGGAAGCAGCTGGATAATGATCTCTGGAGACTGGAGCAGTGGTTGCAGTTCGCTGAAGCCACAGAAGCAGCGAGAACTGACCCACCCGAGCAGTACGATGCATTAGAAGATGCTATACAGGTAACAATATTATTTTAATATTTTCTCATTTTACTAGACACTTATAGCTTTAATAAAACACTTGTTAACGGTGTTCCCAATGATGACGTAAGACTTAGAGTTGGTCTAAAAAAAAGAGGCATTGAGATAAGAAAAGGCATGCTCCGTTGTTCTGGGCATGTGGGATGAAAGAATGACGAAATAAATATTAAACTAAGAAAAAGGTTTTCTATCGACGACAGCCGAGGCTGTCTTATAGTATTTCTGTCCACGTAAGATCTCGAGATGAACAAAGTCGTCTACAGACAGGTTACAATCGACGTCGTTTACGTGTTGGCTAAGACTGGCATACGCAGCGACGCTAAGCTCTCAGAATGACACGACGCAGAGTATACAGTTATAGCAACCACTTGGTTACTACAAGTATAAGTGAAGTTTCCGCGTTTCTCGTACAGGACCACCGCGAGTTCCTGCTGGATTTGGACTCGCACAAATCGATCGTGGTGTCGCTGAACGTGGTGGGCACCCACGTGGCCGCGCACGCAGGCTCTGCAGCGCAGGCGGAACGCGTACGCGCGCGTCTTGCTGCCGCCAACGCGCGTTGGGACAACACGTGCGCGCACGCCGGCGTCTGGCAGCGGCGGCTGCAACGCGCGCTCGTGCACAACCAGCAGTTCCATGACATAGGTTAGTACATTCTATATATATGTTCCGTTAAAGTCTGAATAAAGAACTGCTAGGTGCAGCCAGGTGTGTACGAATAGTTAGTATAAATAATCAAACTTGGTATAATTTCACTGTAAATTTTCTTTTGAAATGAGATTCTAAATCTATATTATCATATCTTGTATCCATTATTAAGTATTACCATTAAGAAAGATATTTAATACTATAGTTTGCACAACATTTATTCACTCGTAATACTGAATATGATAACGTTCAGCAACAGTTACTAATATGAACTAGTGAGTTTGCTAATCAGATGATGGGTGCATAATTATTCGAATGTTATCCAACAGTTGTGGAGCTGGTCGCCAGACTAGCGTCAGCTGAACGTGGTGTACGCGCTCGCGAACCACTGCGACTCACGAGGCCTGCAGACGAGCTGCAGCGAGACTTCCGCCGGTTCAGCGAGCTTCGCGACGAGCTGTCTCGCGCCGAACCAAGAGTGCACGCACTGCACGATGCCGTCCAACTGCTGCGCACTGGCGACGCGCCGGCCAACTCTGATGACATTTGCCGCAGGTACGCTCACATACATAGAACTGAAGAACTGTTTTCCCTTATCCCACCCTCTCCTTTCCGTCGTAGAACCACACGTGCAGGCTTGCGATATCATCATTCCACTGTTGAGGACATTTTTTGTCGTACTAAAAAGTTCGGCAACTTCTATCTCTGTCGAACTATTAAAAAGCGGAACGCCTTGCCTGCACATGTGTTTCCTCCTTCCTACAACATGGGATCCTTCAAACGAAGCGTGAAGAAGCACCTTGCGGGCCAGCATGGTAGCGACTGACAGGATACTGTAGTCCTTTGTCAGTTGGGCTCCTCTTTTCGCTTACCAACAGGCGAAGCGGAGCCACTACGCTGAGGCAAAAAATATTACTCACATATTGATGACCGATTTGATGAACAAAGTCACCCAATTCTACACTAATACTCTCTCACTGTGAATTGGAAATTTTTTCATTGAAAACTATTTCTTTATGATAAACCTTAAACATACCAATGGTAAAGGTTACATTACAACTACGCAGACTGGGCGAGCTGAGACTGCGGCTGCAATCTCTACGCAAGCTGTCCGGCGTATACGCGTTGAAGCTAGGTGCGGCGTTAGCACGCCAGCCGGCGCGTGCCTCCGCCCTCGCTGCTGTCGCTGCCTCCGCAGCACCTCAGGTACGTGCGGAACCTCTTTCTAATTAAATTACTAATTATAAATAATAATTTCTCATGTTCATTTTTCTGTTTCGCGTTCTCAACCGATGGTACTGCCGCTTGGCGGGAGGTGATTCATTGGGCCTTTATCGAAATTTGTTGTTTATTATTTCTATTAAATAAAGATTAATGATCATATTTTCGATCAGTGCTTATATTAATTCAAACGCTAGCACAGTGATATTTTAGTGGAAAGTTTCTGCGTGTGAGTGAAGTCACCAGTAAGCTCCTAAGGAGTTGCTGTGTTAGAAGCAGAGAAGGCATCGCGCGAGTGATAGTTAGTGTATTACAAGCGTTCATAGGCTACGGTAACCGCTTTACATCAGGTGGGCCGTATGCTTGTATGCCTTCCAACGTTGTATAAAAAAAGCAAAATTTATTACGCTACCAAAAAATTAGGAATACGCATTATTAAAATAATTTTTTTTCGATAGTAACGAACAGTCAGTTGTAAACAACAAATTAAAACAAATACATCAATTAATCACCGCAAAGTAAAATTATCAAACCTTTTTTTTTTAATAATAATAACATTACCGCCTCACTAAAAATCATCTGCTTTAGCCACAAGACTTGTAGAATTGGTTGAGAACGGGAATAATCTATTAAATATTTTTTCTTTGTTATTTAAACTAAAATTTATTATTTTAAATATTTACAATGAAATGAAATCGTATATTTGCGATATTTCAGAAAGAATTGTATATTTCAGAAAAATATAGCTGTCTAAAACAATTTGCAAAAGTGTAACAAGTTAAACGTTACTTCGTAAATGAAGAAGTACCAACATTGACATCGAAACTATTTGTATAACTTAATTATAAATTATAAGTTGCTGTAGCTTCCCACTGCTTCCCCATCACAGAGCACTTACAAACAGAGATCACGTCAAGCAAGCTTTGTTTTTTTTTTATTTAGTCAGGCATAGAATCGGATCCTGTTAGGATTATGACAGATATACAGAAAAACTAAGACAAACCCCTACAATAACTATTTTGTTGTATACCTTATGTAAGTATATCGCAATGCAAACACTGTATAAAACGAAAATATTGTGTGCTACAAATTCGTACCCTATTTCTACTATCACATTAAGTTCATTATTGAAATGCAAACATGACATTTTTTATCATTATAATCTTCTTTCTATATATAAAGTTCGATTGTATGTTCCGTATGGACTCCAAAACGGCTGACCGATTTTGATAAAATTTTTGGTGAATTTTTAGATTAGCCCCGCGGATGATCCTATAAAGTTTGCGAAATTCTTAAATGAAACTATTTTTCAAGGCTCACAAGTAGTTTATTTAAACAATGTATGTATGAATGAACTGGGTCATTGATGTCAAATTCGTAGTTTAACGAATAAATACTGCCTTGAGCTTGTTAATGCTTATACGACAAATATTAGCAAAACCTATTTGCATATCTTGAAGTGCAAATCAAATAGTGAAATGTGGCACATCTAAGTGGCCAACTGCCCACTGACCACAATAATTGAGTTTACATTATTTTTTGTCTATGACTTCGCTTGCCTAGATTTGATAACAGTACTTTATCCTCGTTCCAGTTCATAATTTATAAAAGCGGTAAATTAAAAAAAGAATAACAAACATAAGAAAATAATGATATACAATTTTCATTTCAAAACTGATGTGTCTAAATGCTTGCGAGAGTCAAATGGCAATAAAGAACTTTTATCTTTATCTATAAATGTAATTTCGCGTTAATCCAATCGAACCTTATTCTTATGTTTTACGATTAGTTACGTGAAATATAATAGTGTTTGCACAGCGATAGACCCCATAATACCACAGTAGTCGCTTTGCACCGTATTTTGACGTAATTTTGTCCTCCCCATAGCTGATGGAGGACGAGGAAGAACAAATCTCCACGTCCAGCCTGCCGCCCCTCGACGAAAATGAGTAAGTGTCACGCATAGTAAGAGTAATCAACAGACAAACAGGCCAATTTACACGAAAAATACTACAGTTTACATACAGACATAGATAAAAAAAACAATTCTTAAATGCGATTTTCTTATTTCTTTCTTCATCTCTTCCCCTGTTTACAGTTTCATAAATCCCAGATATTGTTATTTGATATTCAAATTACTTTGTTTATGGCTCTTTTTGTCTTTAAATTTAATACAATTATGCGCAAGGAACAATAAAAAGTGTAAATTAGTCTCAAAGTAGAAATGCCTAACACCTCTTTATTTTGCGTAACATGTTATTTCGTTGAAGCTTTATTGTAATTTGATATAGTTTTTCGTATTGATTTTAATCTTCCAATAACTCTGCGACTCCTTTACCTAATCTACCTTTGATTAAGTACAATTTAATGTTTACAATATACTTTTATCGATTCATTTTCTCTAGATGTCCACAAATAGAGATTTGATGGCTTAATCGATTGATAATTTGATTTTGTCAATCGAGTTGGATTTAAAATAACTTTTATACTATTCTCACAGTTTAAAAGACTAGCCAACGGGGTAACTAACTGACTGTATGCTTACTCCACAGCGTGGTTATAAGTGAAGAGACCGAAGATCAACAATTAAGTAGACTTCAACGGGGTCTCCGTTTCGTGTGCCGCGTGGCAAAGGCTTCCATCCCCTTCCAAGCGTTGCTCCTGCTGCTGCTTGGAGCCGCTGCCCTCGCGCCGCACGCACACTCTGACTGCCGTTCCTCTGGACTGGCTCTGGAACCTGTCTTACGATACCCTGAAGGACCCCCGCCGCTCTGATTCCGAAAGCGAAAGTGAACGACGCGCATTATTATCAAAAAGCCAAAAAAAAAATCGTCGGCTCCCCTCTAGGCTGACGACGACTGCAACCTTTGCTTAGAAAAATGTTGTGTATGCGCAAAAACAATTTCACATTATCCGACATCGTTATACTATGTGAGTGAACGAGGGAGTCGCAGCGAGTCGCGGTTAGAGATTGTCGCTCGTTAAGTCACCTTTGTTCAAAAGCATCATGTCGAATAATATGAAAACAGACATACACACGTGATTGCAGTTTAAAAAACGTGAAAAAATGGCCGCTTGATCAGCGCATGCGCTCTCGCCACTGCTTTTAGTGAAAACGCGGTGACCGAGCACGCTATCCCATAATGACATTCCAATTTTAAGAATGGTGCTATGCCAACCGCGCAACGACCGCCGTCGCATGTAAATAACCCGAAGTTTTTGTATATTTGTTACATTATTTAAAATAGTAAAAAAAGACAAGCTTTGCGCCGCGGCGGCGGTCGCGACGTGACACGCGCCACCAACAAGTCGATAATTATATTTAAAAAGTATATTTATTATTTATATATTGATTATTACGTGTATTTAAATATGGCGCCGCACAAATCATAAACGACGGCTTTCGATTTGCATCACGCATCGTTACTTAACTATTAGATAGTAAGGACTGTTTATAATGAAGTCAAAATAAAGCCTTTGCATTGATTAAAATGTACGTTTTATTTTTAAATAATGTACATGTTATTATTATATTATCATTACATTTATTTACACTTTGCTGCGTTACCTAAAACAACAAGACAACCGTTAAACCACATATCTAGATAACAAACATCTGCGGGGCTGCACAATATTTTGAACACCCAGCCTGAAAAATGACTTTTTAAAACACCCTTGAAATAATAAGCGGCCCGCCTGACATTAGGCGTTCACCGTTTCGTGCGTGTAAATAGAGTGTTCCTTTTTCCAATCCATACGAATCAAAAAAATAATTTAGGAAACAACTTCGTAAAAACCTTATGAAACAACAACAAACAGCCAAAATTAATTCCATTAACTGGAAAACTCAATATGCTCACTTGATAAACTGTATCAAATAAAATACTACATTCATGTATAAATTATTTATATGAAAAAATTGTGACGAATTCGTGTAATCGATTCACAATTGTTGAATCGATTTTAATGTTTTGTTTCGATTTTATACAGGCTTATTTACAACACTCAATCCTCGAGGGTGGACGGAGACGGATATATTTACAATGTTTTTCTTATTCTGTATCTTATATTCACAATTTAGTGTGAATTTGTGAAACAAAAGCCCCAGCATAAAATGCACTGTTTCGACACCAAATATGAGTTTTAAGAGAGGTAAGGCGCATCAAAGCAGCCCGTCTAGGGAAGTGCCTCCCACACAGAAAACACTTCCCTGGACGGCTGTTGTGTTAGCAGCAGAGGTGTGGCATCGCGTGAGAGATACTTAATGTATTGGAAACGTTTATAGGCTACGGTAACCGCTTTGCATCAGATGGGCCGAATGCTTGTGTGCCTTCCGGCGCTGTATAAAAAAAAAATAGTAATATTTTTCAACGTCCCAGCTGACTGTTCCACATTTTGACTTTTACTGTCTAAAACTACTTGTACCGTAAAATGGGGGAAATAGGGTCTAGGGAGGGAATAGGGACAAATCTGAGATTTTCTTTGCGACATTACCACGCGTTTATTTCATGTTTTAATCGGGTCGGCGAGTGGGTGAAATAGAGACTAGACTGGAGTCAATCGGGACTATGACTATGATAATCGGGCTGTGGGTGAATTGGGTTTTTCTTACAAGGGTTGTCGCAATACTATGTACCTAGTAACTACGTATTTCGGATAGGTACTTAACAGTGCCTGCCATATCGAAAAACTATTATCCCTGTGACCCGAGAGTCAAATTTGGTTAAGCTAGTTTTTTCAAGTTTTTGTCGATATTTTTAACGAAATACATATACATAATGTACTGGAAATTAAAATTTTGACTACCAGAACCATTATAATCTCAATTTCATTGGTACACCTAAAGAAAAACGCTATAAATTAATGTTGAACTTGGAAAGTATCCCGATTCCCCCCATTTCGCGGTATTAGAAATAGTTGGCACTAAATTTTGATCTTTTAAATATGTCAGCATTTATTATACTTAAAATATACTAGTAAATAACAGCAAGCTGTGTAGGCAGAGCTGATATTTTTTAAATTTAAAAAATATTTAAATATTTTATTTTTAATTTTTTAAAAATATATGGAACCCTGTACGACATCTAGCGACGAGTGCTGTTACTTTTTCTGTTGATGGGAGTGCAGTGCAGACTCTGCACTGCAGAGTGGCCGGCCATACGTTTTCCCATATGTTTTTTTTTCTAATTGGAACGATTTTGGACCGTTCTTCCTCACCAACGCACATTTAAATTTCAAATTAAAGGATACAAAACTACAATATGTTAGCTATTAGTGTGTCGATTTTGGAGTTTCTCACTATTACCGTCTAAACGCTAGCTGGATGACATCAGTCTACCCCAAACGGCAATTTTGAGGGTAATGTGGCTCCGCTGGCTATCGCAGCTCTGCCAATTACGAAACCAGATATACAACGCGAAAGTAGAAGAATGTAGGAGCCGAGGAAGGACAAGACTTACCTACCGTGACCAAAGGTTTAAATATCACTAATGTTTTGTCAGAAGGTGATGTCAGGAGCCTTAGAAGCCGGAGAGCGTGCATTAGAAGAGCAATGAAACGTTAAAGAAGCGAGTGAGGTTTGTCCTTACACCCAGCGCCACACGACTCGATAAGAATCGAGTCGTGTCGGTTCTCTCTGCCTACCCCGCAAGGGATTTGGCGTGAGGTTATAGATAGATAGAAAGAAATAGTCATTTTTACATTTCTAATGGAAGGTTCAAAATTCGTGTGGATTTGTGTATTTTGTGACAAATTATATTTAAGCTCCCAATACCAGGTAGAACAAGTAAAAACCTTCAGAGCGTGATTAGTTTCCAAGATGACGGAACCTTCTTAGTTGGCTACTTATTAAATGTCATTCAATGTGTTACCTCTTTATCTGAACCCTCGATTTCGGCGGGGTGCACTGTCTGCAGTTAAGGTCGACTGTGGCCCAATGGTGGCGCGACATTGGCTACCTATGATAGCAACGTAGAATAGCCACTAACCTCTAAGATAGACATGGATAGCTGGTCGAAGCCACACGCAGCGGTCTCCTACGCCGCCGACGGGCCAGCGCCATGGCATACGTGCTGCTGGGGCTCACTCGTAATTCCTGTGCGGACGAGCTAAGCCTCGGCTGGAATAGGCATCATGTAGCTATTTATCATCGTTCAACATATACATAGAATTACTCCAAAGAAATGTAGACTCTCACATTAACGTGCTCCCGAGGAGTTGCTATGTTAGAGTGGGGTAGCAACACGCAAGCAGTATTTCATGGACTGTGCTGTAGTGAAATACATTCCTGCATTTCATAGGCTACGGTTACAAATTTACATTTGGCGGGCCGTATGTCTCCTGACTACTACACCACCCTTAACTCGTCCGTGTGCAGGGGTACGGGCCTCCCTTCAAACGAAGGGGTTTAAAACATACTCCACCACGCTGCTCAACTACAGATTGGCGGAGGCCAGGGTTTTCAGGCCGCTTGAAGGCCACTGACTTAGTTTAACAACTGTCATCTATCGGCAACAGCCCCGGGACCAACGTCTTATCGTACCCTCCGAAGCACGGACAAGATCGGGATACACAAACCCATCCATCGACAGGCTACGGTCGAAGTTACTTAACCTGTGTGTTAAGTTAAAATGACACGCGCAACGATGCCATCGAGCACTCGCGACACCATCTTAAGAGAGGTAGGGCGCATCAAAGCAGCCCGTCTGGGGAAGTACCTCCACAGAACCTCCACAGAAACCCACAGCCAAATAACAACTCCCTTGAGGGTTGTTGTCTTCCTACGTGTGAGTGAAATCACAAGTAAGCTCCAAAGGAGTTGCTGTGTTAGCGGCAGGTGTGGCATCGCACGACTGTTACTCAATGCTACGGTAACCACTTAACATCAGGTGTATCACCAGGTCATCACTTACCTAACTGAATAACCTGCCCTGCCTAGGTAAGCATATTCGTCAACAACTTCGAGCTTAGCGCTTCCAACCGTGACCGGCGTAGGTGTAACATGGACATTCGACATGACCTTAGTCTTGCATTATCAGACAACTGCTAAGTTAAATGGTAAATAATAAATACCCCGCAAGGGACCTGACGTGAAGATATATATACCTAAGTCAAAGTCAAAATCTTTTTATTCCGTAAAAATGGCTACATTTGTTTGGAATCGTCACAATTTTTTTCCCTACCGTGCAGTTCATGACTAGGTGAGCACTGATAAAAATACTGCCAAAAAACTCAGGCATCCCTCTTTTGGTATCCAAACAAATTTACATAATTAATTATTTACATTATAATTGGATCGACTCAATCCCAGGCATTTTTATCATTAATATAGTCAGATACTTTATAATATGCCCTGCTACACAATTTGGCTTTAATAGTAGTACCTATATAATAAATACATAAATACTTATATAAAGAACCGTTTTAGAAGATGTAAAACAGCAGCTAAAAACATCTAGACCAATACAAACAGACATGTTCATACACACAAATGTTCATCCTGTGTGGAAATCAATCCCATGAGCCTTAGTAGGTATACAAGCAGGATTATTACCCACTTCGCCACCGGGGACACATCGATATAAAAAAGTCATGTCGAAAGCTACTTATGATTATTTTGGTGAGTTGTAACATTTTCTCACGAAACTCACTCGGAATAGATCAACAATAACAGATGAGCGTGTTACACTTGAACGGGTCAGTGAGCCAAGGACATCGAACAATGGAAGACATGAACATATCAAAGGAAATGCGCGGGTTTGTGTAGAGACACCTGAGTACACGAGCGGCGCCGGCACCGCGGTAGGCTTGGGTAAAATATACCGATATTTTTTGAAAAAATAATCGATATATAATATCGTCGATATTACTCAATTTCAATCTATCGATATTCGATATTTATTTCAGAGAATTTGTACCAAATTCGATAATTTTTTTTAACTTTCTACATATGACGCATGTATGCAACCGCAGACAATACTTAGTAAGTATTGCCATGTCCTTCTGTAAAAAATATCGAAATATCGATGTTTTTGTTGTACGATATATATTTTTGATTTGCCCATCCCTACGCCGCGGCCGGGGTGATAATGAACTATGCATTGTATTATTACGCCGTGACATTGTTCTTCGCTTTTCACCTTTTTATAAAATATAAGTTAGTTATTTGATATACGTCGAGTTATACTCGGCTTTACTCTGCACATTTCATAGTACCTACTCGTACTCGGCCGAGTAACTACGTTTTAACTGACGAGTAAATGGTTAATTTATTTTTAACCGGTTGAGAATGCGCAAGCTTGCGAAAAAATTGTTTTTTTTTTAATTTGTCGGTCATTTTGACCAGGAACGGTGTTCCTGAACATACCTTTTCTACTTTTTTATGCTGAATCCGAATCGTAAGTCAAAATTTGAATATTCGCAAAATGCGACAGACAAACATATAGAATTCATATTAAAACGGTGTTCCTGACTATTGTTTTTCATTAGGAATTCAATAAATACGCATATTTCATTTAGGTAATTAACATTATATTATTTAATTCGCATACAAAAATTCAATAACGCACTGAAAAATGGTATTAATTCTAAATATTGGAAATTTAACACAATCCGCGTTACAAAATGAAACATAAGTAATAGATATGATAGCATATTTGAAGTTTAGACAACTATGTTTATGATAAACATAGTTGTCTACATCTGTTACTCATTTTAATACATACGCGAACAAGCCAATAAGAGCTGCGCATTCTAAATATAAATATTGTCGGATAAATTACACAGCGCCATCTAGCCCCAAATTAAGCGAAGCTTGTGTTATGGGTACTGGACAACTGATAAACATACGTAAATACATTTTTTTTTTTGTAAATACTTACTTATTATACATAGAAAATACCCAGACCAAGACAAACAGACATATTCATGCACACAAATGTTTGTATTGTGTGGGAATCGAACCCATGAGCGTTGGTGTCAAAGTAGCGTAACAGCGCGTTTCACCACCGCACCACCGAGCTCGTCTACTTTACCCCTCGACCCGAAGTGGCGAATCTAGTTATTGCGTAACATCCGTCTCTTCGGTTCTCCATAGGTTCATGATTCCAACAACAAATATAAGGCAGTTTGTCTCCATGCCGTAACATATGCGATGGCGGCATGAGCGCTGCTATGAAAGTGCCACACCAGGAATAATGTTAGAAAAACGCAAGGAAGTTGCAATTAATTAGTTACACTTACGAACATCACCGGTTCTACTCCGGTAACAGGCAGCAGGCAGCCTGTCCCCTCGCCGTCACACGCGCCCGATAGCACTGCTGCACGGGCACTGCTGTGAAGCAACTGCGTCAGCACAACTATCACTATCTGAAAATGATCAACTACTATGTAGGCAAGGCCAACACTATACCAGATGCAATCTATAACCAAATAGTAAAAAAATGTTAGTGGACAACAACCCATCGAGTCATGTGGTGCTCGGTTCTCTCTATCTACTGTTAAGGGACCTAGTATGAGAATGTAGATGGGTTGTAGTCCACTAACACACCTCACTCGCTTCTTTTTCATTCATAGCTGTTTTCATACACTCTCGTAGATTCCTAGGGCTTCTGACAACTGCTTCTGATAAATCCAATTTGGTCGTGGTAAGTGAGACTTGACCTTCGTCGGCTCCTACATCCTTTTACTTTATCATTGCATATCTGTTTCATCTTTTTGTACTGCACTCTTTCTACATGTCCGTTCCAACTGAGTCTACCTTTTCTAATACCGACACTCTCTTTCAGATCAACTATGTTTCTTACATCATCATTGTGAATGCCATCTGCAAGCGTCACGCCACATAGTTTGGGCAGCGCTTGCATCTGTTCAACGTTTATTCTACTCCCACGCCCTCTCTACCATACCCAGTTTTCACTTTCATAAGTTAGCGCCGGGACTACCACCGCGTTGTGTAGAGTACGCCGTGCCTTCTGACTTAGGTATGCAACTGCCTAGAAGTTCACCCAACGCTCCATTCACAACGTTCCCTGCACTCTTTCCACATCACAGTTGTACGGTGTACCTTCCATCCCTGCTAAAAGCGCTGACTAAACAACTATTGATTTATTAATAGAGAACAGAAGTCTCACTATAAATCTATCACAGTTTGTACAATACCTGCAATAGACAGATCAGCATGCTGAAACAGTGCAGGGCCAGCAAGGCGCTGGTAAGGGGAGTACGGACCGCTTCGACGCAGCCTCGGGTGTGTAGGGAAGCCGGCACCAGCGCGGAGCCTGCTAGCCATGCCGACCGCCATTCTGACTAAATGAATAACAGGCATTTTGTAGCTCTAAGCAGTAGAGTTCTAGAAGGTGGTATATGGTAAACGTATTCTGACTATCCTAACTAGAAACTAAACACTTTAAGACGTGCCAGTGGCTACAATTTATAAAGTCTAAAATACCTACAAGTGGTGTACTCTGCCGACTGGCAAACGAGGCTCTTGCCAAATTATTATAACAACTGTTTTTTATACTACTAAAATGACCGCAAAAGCAATCTCCTCTTCTTTATACAAAGGTGGCAAAGCGAGAGTAAGACTTAGGATTATCGACAATTACAAGTAAGCTCCTAAGGAACAGTTCTATTAGCGACAACATCACGCGAGTGATACTTAATGTGTTGCAAGCGTTTATAGGCTACAGTAACCGTTTTACATCTGGTGGGCCGTATGATTGTGTGCCTCCCGACATTGTATAAAAAAATCATTGTTCACAGCTCGTCTCTGAATCGAATTATATGCTCCTAGCTGGTGTCCACCCAGGTGCTCCCGCCCAAAAGTGACTATAGTACTCCAAGTGCGGTCTGACCTGAGACTTGTATAACATAAGTCTTTGCCCCGCGCTTAATAGACCTTCAGTCTATTTTGCTCTGTCGAGCACATCAAGTTTCATGGACGCCAGCATGAAGCTCTCCTCCAGGCGGCTTTGGTACGAACATCGCTGGAAATCTTGTCACCAAAGATGCCATGCTTTTGGCGATCACCTTATAAGTAATATACGAGTATATGACTATCCTATCTAGAGCAACTAAGTACTTTAAGATGTGATAGTGACTACAATTCATAAATACAAAATTACCTACAAGTGGTGTAACTCTGCCGACTGGCCAACGAGGCCTAATTATTATTACAATTTTTTTAATACCACTAAAATGGCAAACGGCGTGTCTGAATGTAAGCAGCTTGCATTATCACGAGGATAACTCGTGTGTCTGCTGATCATGTAATAACTACACCTTTTTAATAATATGCAAGCTAACGGCCCGCCTGATACAAAGCCTCCAACATATGAACCATCAATCACGCGCTGCCACCCCAGATGATAGCAACTCCTCAAGAACCCACCGTCAATCTCACTCACTCGCAGGAACACAACAACCCTCCTGGGAGATGTTATTTGGCTCCGGTTTTCTGTGAGGTGGAGGTATTATATACTGACCAATGGGTGAATATTTTAAGGAATAAACCGATAAGTGCCGCCATGTTGATCCGCGAACTAGTCAATAAGAGCCGCGCATTCTTCTTTAACCCGGACCCGCGGCGGTGAATTGAGTTACTTTTTTAACGGGACAGGCCCACCACTCATACCCACCACTGTGTCTCCTGTGTAGCCAGAATTAACAGCGGCGACCACAAAAAAGGCAATGAACAGTGAAGTCCATTGCCGTCCCGGGGGTTAAACTACAGCTGCCTTGGAACTCACAACGAATTTAATCAGAAGAAATTTGTAGGAGTAGGAAGTTTTGGAATTGAGTTACTATGTAATATCAGTCCCATCGGTTCTCCATTGGTTAGTTCATTCATTATATACTATAGTAAGGATATATCTGTTGCTAGCGGTGCTCCCGATATTCGGGAAGCTACTTGAGCGCGTAATATTAAGATGCGCCCCGCAGATCACCGGCAGTATCTCTGAGCATCAGCACGGGTTTTCTCCGGGAAGATCAACAGTCACGGCACTGCAGGAAATATTGAGTACAGCTAAGCTCTCTGTATGCAAGTACGTTCAGTTGGTATCCTTGGACATCTCGGGGGCCTTTGACAACGCTTGGTGGCCGATGATGCTACTCAAGGCGAAAAGGGGGGGTTGTCCACCCAACATCTATAAGATGTTGCTGGACTACTTCACCGGACGCCGTGTGGGTCTCGTCGTGGGCGACCGGGTGATGTGGAAGACTTCCACCATGGGATGTCCGCAGGGTTCTGTACTGGGGCCGACGTTGTGGAACATTCTTATGGATGATCTACTGCGCCTGCCTCTACCAGGGGGGGGGTCAATATGGTAGCGTATGCGGATGATGTGACGATTGTGGTTGAGGCCAACTCCCGAGCGGCAATTGAAAAGTTAGCAAACGACGCCCTGTGCTTAATCGGCGCTTGGGGGGACCGCAACAGGCTGTCCTTCTCTCCAACCAAGTCGGCAACGATGACGGTGAAGGGAAGGCTGCAGCGCCCCCCCATATTGAAACTCGGGCAGGCCTCGATCAGAAGCGCCACGTCTGCCACGGTCCTCGGGGTGGAACTAGATCCCGCACTTCACTTCCTGCAGCACGCGACCCGTATAGGGGAGCGTGCCGCTGCGTGCTTTGGAAGGATGGCGCGAGTATCAACGTCTTCGTGGGGATATAGATACCGAGCCCTGAGGATTCTCTACCAGGGGACTTATGTGGCTACGTTGACGTATGCCGCCGCAATCTGATGCCATAGAGTATGTATGTATGTTTGTCGCAGTACCGTACTAAGAAGTCAGAGAGGGGCACTAGTTCTCTTGACCAAAGCGTATAGATCCAACAGTACCGCTGCCCTGTCGGTTCTGGCTGGAGTCCTCCCAGCCGACCTGGAGATAGCTCTTGCTGGGCACATGGAAGGGGTGCGTAGAACCGCGCCCGATCAGGAGTTGAGCCGCCGGAAACGTGAGATTTGGGAAGCCACGGTCAGCGAGTGGCAAACTCGCTGGGACTCGGAGTCTAAGGGCAGGGAACTCTATCAATTTTTCCCCGACGTGTCGGTAAGACTCAGGTCTCACTGGGTCGAACCGGATCATCCAACCTCACAGCTCCTGGGGGGTCACGGATGTTTTAGGAAACGCTTGAGTGAGATGAAATGTTGTGAGAGCAGCATGTGTTTGTGTGGTGAAAGCGAGGAGGACAGGAACCACGTCTTGTGGTCCTGTCCAAAGTATGCCGATCTGCGTGATAGAATGATGGATAGGATTTAGCGCAGAAAAGAGGAGGGACCGGTTTACTTCGGGGACCTTGTGTCGTCGCCGGGGAACTTCGCGGCCTTCCGCGGGTTCGCCCATGCGTGGTTCGCGCGTAGGAGCGCCGAGGAGAAGGCCGAGAAGGCACAAGAGCGGGAGGAGGGAGAGCGCACCGTAAGAAGATCGGAATACCCACGAGCGCCTTCGGACGGCAGTGAAGGCGTAAACGTGTACGTTGCCGCCCCAGAAAGGGGAGAAGGCGAAAGAGATATGTGGACAGAGATATAAACAATTTGTAGGGAGTCAAGCAAATGCCCACGGCACGGCGAAGAGCCTCAGAGCAGCATGTGCCGTGCTGCATCTCCCGCGATTCGGCTCAAATGACCGTAAGGTCGGTGGAGCCATGGGTTGGTGGTGGGACATGTTGCTAGCGGTGAAAAGGTTAAGCGTTATAACTTACTTGTTGCAATGGATCGTGGTAGCACGCTGCCAGGACCCTCGGCGTGCAGCACGAGTATGGCGACACTGGAGGTAACACCTTCCCATCAGCACTGGCCAAACTAAATAAAAACAATAATCATAACGCATATCGCTACATCATGAAATGTCTACTGTTTTTTTACTATTTTTTCATCACAGTTCTTGATAAGCAGCTTCGTAACACGACCGCAAAGTGAACCGTAAAGCCTTCATGACGTCCGCTGACGTTATAGATGTTAATTTAATGTACTTTATGGATACGTCAAATGTCTTCATCAGTGACCTCAATCACTTGCAGGAACACAACCCTCTAGGGAGTTGTTATTAGGCTGCAGGTTTCTGTCAGATGAAGGAACTTCCCCAGACGGCCTGCTTTGATGCGCCGTACCTCTCTTAATTTCTAATACACAACACGTGTTAGTACGGTCGGTGGAGTAAAAGTAATTCAAATCGGTCCATGAACAATGAAGTTATGCCATGTTTTGGGGAAAAGTATAACTACGCTTTGGACATTACAACCGTGAGTGGATCTGAAGTCCACAACTCCACGCACACGCTACCCCACTATAGAGCCATAGTTAAAGTGCATAGAAATATTATTGAATCAGAGTGAAATCCGATGGAATGAATGTTGTGGGAGACACAGGAACATTCCGAAACGTACGAATCAATTTTTCTCACTCCGTAGTATCATGAAGAAGCAACTGGCTATTGACCGGAAAGTTTTCTGTGGTTTTTGGATCAGCATTTGACAGGGTCACCCTGGTTTGATGTCTAAGTTCGTGTCAGGCAATGTTCCATGCTGTCTGCTCTGCTGTATCTTGATAATTATGTATAGATAATAAGGTCTACGAATGGATATACATGAATATGAATAAGATTATGCACGGGTGACTTAGTGGTGAATTGTCTGCTTCATGCAGACGCTGCCGAGTTATTAGCAGTAACTCCATCCGAACTCCAAATACTACTTAGTCACTGAAGACGATTGTATGGAGAAGGGCTTACAACTGAATACTAAGAAAACAAAGATAATGTATTCGAAAGACAGGAAAGAAGGAAAGACGAAAGAAACAAGTTGATGATATAGTGTTGGAACAAGTTGATCAAATGATATATCTTTTACGTCAGGTGGTAAACAAAACAAAAAATCATAAGAAAATTTATTACCTTAAAACCAGATCAGAATCTTCGTTTAAAAAGTCCACGTTGAGCCAGGGTATCTCGTGCCAGTTGCTTGGCTTATCGGCTCCGCAGCAACTCAGTTCTACCTGCAGCAATACACAGCCGACGTGAGTTAAGTGAGTACTTAATGTAATTTGTAATAGTCAAATTTGCAGACATTTTGATCTAAAATACTTTATGTGCTTCCGCCACCATTAAGTTCATGAAAACTAGTGCCAGCCTGTACCCATGCCGATCCACTGTCGTTAGAAATGCATGCCATCGCTGTCATGGCTTCGCTCGCCTTTGCCGCGGCTGGTTTGGTCGTCTTTGCTAACCGCTAAACACCCCTCAACGAGGAATCTGCAGGCACTGTAGGCTTTCCACCTGCAGCTACTATGAATTGCTGATTTAAGGTCATCCGCCTATTTACGAGAGGTATGGCACATCAAATCAGCACAACTGGGGCTGTACTCCCACCTGACAGAAGACCGCAGCTAAATAACAACTCTTGGAGGAGAATTGTTGTACAATATAAATAAATTTAATCAGGGATGTTACGGAGCTTCGACTCCGGTTCCGTTAAGTCGGAACTTCCGATTATTATTACACTTTCGGTTCCGACTTCGGCTCCGACACTTTTAAATCGAAGGTTTTAATCGGAGGCCGAAGCATAACATAACGGCGGCGGCAGCCTGTGTCGACTGTTATGAACAGGTTCATACATGTCGCGCGGGAAATCCCCCCGACTCCCACTACATGCACTCTAACGTCAATTATTTTTTCACTTGTTAATTTGTTACGCACACGACACGTTCATAGGTTATAGATATTTGTTTTGATTTTTGCGGCTTATGAGGGTGCACAAAGCTAAGTGGCGCCCACATTTTGTTTTTATTAATAACGCTGTATTTAAGACTAAGAACTAAAGAAAGAAATAAAACTAACTAAAGAACCATATTTATGTTTTTTGAGATGTTTTGTTCGTAAAGTATAATACACTACTTTTGGAGTGAATTCATTTGATTTAATTTGTTTTAAAGCTTTTGTTCATTTAATATAATGTACTTAATATGCTACTTTGGGTTTAAATTCATTTATTTTAATTTCTTGTTTATTTGGAAATATGCCAAATTTTTTTCATTGTTTGTGTTTTATTTTATAATTGAAAATGGAAATGAAAAAATTTGACTAAATAATGTTTTATTTCTTAAATATATAAAATAAAATATAAAATTCTCTCTCATGCCACCACTTCTGATCCTGCCTCCGATTCCGATTCCGACTCCGATAAAGCAATTTTAAAAACTCCGATTCCGCCTTCGGTTCCGATAAAACTACCTCCGTTACATCCCTAAATTTAATATAGCGTCTACTCGGAAGGCAATCGTTGAGCATCGCGCCGTCAACGCGTCACGTCGTGTCGTAACGTATCATGGCACCCGGTAACAGCCGTACCGCCTCCCTGGTTGACCATGACTGGCTACTTCAGATCCATGATTCAGACGACGGGACAGCTTACGCACCGAAAGCACGCTGATTTCTATTATTTAATGCCTCTTAACCACGCTTCCTCGAAAAATAATTTATGCTGAATTTCTTTCTTTCCTTCTTCTCTTGTTTTATTTTATTTTTCAAAGGAAAACTTATAGCTAATCACACATGTCATACCTAGTAGTCTATGGTCTCTTAAGAACAATTATAAGTTTTCACAAGTATACAAACATATATTCGCAAAAAAAGTAAGCGGAGGCGAACAAACAGGAAATGCCATGATTATTCGCTAACGACATATACGCAATATACAACATACCGCGTAAAAACATACTTTTTATTAAGTGTGTAAGGACCGCGTCTTATGGCGCTCGGTTCTCTCTGTCTACCCCGCAAGGGACCTGGCGTGAAGATGTACATACATACTTTTTATCCCAAACACTTACAGTCATGTATTTTTTAAATTTAGAGTCAATAGTGTTGGATAGGTCAACATTTACAATATAAGACACTTCATTAAAACTCTTGCATGTCCTATTCATATACGAGTTTTGACTGAAGTACCTTTCCTTAGTGGAACAAAGAGAGTCACTCTTTCTTGTGAGTCTAGCAGGTACACGCAGAGATATCATGCTTAATAGTTCGGAGCAATCTATCGAGCCATTTGCTAATTTAACATTCTCCTTTTCTCAAAAAGAAGAAGTATATGAAATTTTCTACACCGTGCAATGAAATCTGGAATAATCTATTAGACTTGAAATGCAAGTAACGCAGAAATCGCTTCTGTATACCTTCGATACGCGATATACTATATACTTGATAATTAGGGTTCCTTGAGAACTGTATTCAAGGTGACAGACCTCGAAAACCCTTGGATTTATATTGAGAATGTCCTCAATATAAATCCAAGGGTTTTCGAGGCCTTAATAATAATAACATTTATGTACAAGTCAAACAACAAATTGGTATCAAACGTAATGCCTAGATCCTTTATAGAAGTCACTTTTTGATGATGTGATGTCAGGAGCCCCAGGAACCGGCGAGCGTGCATGAAAAGAGCTATGAATGTCACAGAAGCGAGTGAAGTATGTAAGTACCGAGTCTTATAGCGCTCGGTTCCCTCTGCCTACCCCGCAAGGTACCTGACGTGAAGATATACATACATACTTTTTGATGATGGAATTTTTTTTAGCACCTACCTGCATTATATCCATGAGTCTCTTCCATTTAGGCTCCGTCAAATATTGCGATATACCAATTCGCAGGGATGAAGATAACTCTTTCATAAGCGCCTGCAACATTTAATTAATTTCACTTAAACCGTCACCATTCTGATTTACTACGCTATTCGCCATGTAACACAGTTTCAATTTGTTTATAGGATTCGTGTCCCAGTTCGGTCGATTACAACAGACATTTCTAGAAAATTCTAGACTTATGTACTAGTAAACTCACTATTAACATAGAGTGATAGCCAACCGTTTCCGGATTTTTTTAATGTAAATAAGTCGCCTGATTCTGATTTACAATAAAAATTAGTATTTATCTATATATAAATTAATGTTTGTCCGTATGTCCCAGCGAACTTAAGTATGTCCACTTTGGACTGTTGGGCAGATTTTGATGAAATTTTCAGTGGATCTGCAGGTTAGCCCAGCAGGTGATCCTGTGAAGTTTGGTAACGATTGGATCACCCGTGCGAAGCTGGGTCGAGTAGCTAGTGTTATATATTCATTGGTGGGAGATAGTGTTCCTTTGAGTAAGGCGGCTATTACGCTTATTTGTCATCCGACTTTAATAGCCCATAAAAACGGAAAACCCATATAAGGTCGTAATGTTTTTTTAGTTACTTCTTACACGGTAACAGCCAGTGAAAACGTTTTACAATTCGGTCAGTATGGTCAGGGTCTTGCAAAAATTAAATGTTACAAACTATATTATGCCAAGATTGCTCATTACTTTGGAACTTTAGCACCAACTTACTTTATTACCACTATTTAGAGGAACGAAGCACTCGGTAGTGCATATGTAGGTAGGCGTAATGATCACTCACAAAACGACGCTTTTGGAAAACTAAATTTACAATCGCGCGCTGAGTTCACGCTTGCGTATTTGAATGATTAGTTTGATTGATTACTCACTAGTACATAGGTTAATTCAAGCGGAAATGGTTGTATTTGTCAGATTACAGAGCGTTATAATATTTATAATAGATGTAATATATGCAACTAACTGTGTAATAGAGTTAAAGCCAACCTAACCTACACATGCTAATTAACAAACGAGACGCCGTCAAAAGAGAGGTACAGCACACTAAAGAAGCCCAACTGGGGAAATATCTCAACCTCACAGAAGAATAACAGATAGCAGCCCGTCTGGGGAAGTTTCTTCACTTCTCAACCGAAAACAGCAGCCAAGTAACAACTCCCTATAGAGTTGTGTTCCTGGGTGTGAGTGAGATCACCAGTGAGCTGCTAAAGAGTCGCTGTGTTAGCAGCAGAGGTGGAATCGCGCTAGTAATACCTAATGTATTGCTAGCGTTCATAGGCTACGGTTACCGCTTTACATCAGGTTGGCCGTATGCTTGTATGGCTCCCGACGTTGTAACAAAAAAAAATAAGAATCCCTTGTAGCGTTGTAGTGTACCTGCGAGTGAGTAATGGTGGCAATTCGTAAACGATACTTCGTGAATTGCAAGAGTTCAGAGCCTACGGTAACCACATTTCGTTGTATGCGTCTTTAAATAGTTAATAGATTCAGGCGTTATTTTGCGAAAGTCTGCCTCGGCTGCTGCCGTCGCTGCCACGACTGGTGTGGTGGGGGCATGCGGATTCTGTTCCAGATGGCGGACGACCGCAGCAGCTGAGGTAGAGACTACCGGAGCGGCCATGGCAGTAGTGCCATGTACTGCCATGGCTAATTGGTGGCGGAAGCACACAAAGCAGGTTAGATCAAATTGCATGTATGCGTCTTTGTCATCCGACGTTGTATGAAGAAAGAGTTTTACCTTCAGCGTCCCCCGACACGCGGCGTACACCAACATCCCATTAGCAGCCACCATGGTCCCGCTGGCGAGCCACACTTTGCTGACCAGAGTCGCCCGCGGCCAGTAAGGGCTCTGCAGTAGCAGTGTGAGGAGACGAAGACCGCCAGTGTAGTGCAGCTTCATGCAGTATGCTTGACACAGAATCAGTCCGTATAGAAGAAACACTGTTACCTGGAAATGATTTTTAACGATTCTACATAATAAGTGACGTGGGGCTTCGGAATGTGAAAAAATGTGTTTTTAAAGATAAAAGATAAAAAGATAAAAAATCTTTATGGGCCATCGCGGGCACTTCGACACGTCCTATATACATTTTTTGAAATATAATCTAATTGTATCTTATTTCATTCTCTTATTTTACTTTTGCCTTTTTTTTATCTACTAGCATTTCGGAAATGACCATTGGCGAAGAAGAAATGCCGAAAGAAACTTGCCAATATATGTATCTATTAAAATTGTCAATTAGATACCTATTACAATTTTTTTTTTACATAAGCATAAGCATTTTAATTTACTAAAATAATAAATTCGCCTTGTTTTTTAAATATGAAGTACTCGTACACGCAGTTATAAAATTGACATTGCTCATGCATGTGGGGCATAATTTTTAATTTTGTTGTAACTAGATCGTATTCAAAAATATCGGATCAATTTTAGCATAACAGAGCGAACCTATCTTTATAAGAATTGATTGATAATATATAAATATAATTGGCTGCACCTTGTGTATATGCTTGAGAAGCGACATGACCTTCAAGGAAGCGTTGTAGCAGAAGATGACCATGCAGAGCGAGACAACCAGCTGCGCTATTAGAAGTGCCCGGAGCACCCCGGCCATCCGCTGGCGGCCCTCCTTGCTGAATGTGAACACGCCCCAAGCCATGGAACGACATTTTGTTCAACCATACTAGCTGGTCTCCTGGAATCGAGAGTCTGATGATGATAAAATACACCAATTCGGAGCAGGTAGTTCTCACAGCAAAATGTCCTTATAGGTAAACAATTTTCAAATCATATCATCCATTGAACTAAAATGACCACACGAAAAAAAGATCAGGGAGCAAATCGTCAGCAAATGAAAATATGCTGAAAGCAAGTTGTCATTATCGAAAATTGTTATGAAAGCAAAACGTCCGTTAAATGCCTAAATTAATAAAAATACTAGATCAGAAATTACTCTGAAGTGGATAAGCTACCATTCTAAAAAATACTGCCTTTTATGCTACATTTATGCCGCATATGTTGACACTCGCAAGGGAATCAAAACACGTAGATTACTTCCCGGTGATCTGGAATGATAATTTGGCAAGAATATTTGCATTTGGTAAACTAACCACGACCTAAGTAGCAACGTATCAAAAGGTAGACACGGTATACACCAACATTATTGTATTTTAAAATGGCGCAAGTAGTACTATATCTACGTACAGTTAGTTATTATGACACTTTGCTCTAAAAAAGAGATAAATGATAGGGCATACCTGTCGTTACAAATAGATAATATCTTAAGACATTTATGCTTTGTGACAAGTACGTATAGCCGCGACTCTAGAGCGTGCCCAACTGAATGCGAGTTGGGCAATTACCTTACTTTCGTATTGCCATTCTAGAGTGTGTACCAGGTATCTATCTATAACTATGAAAACATCTTAGGACCTATGTCGATGAATGGGTACAATAGTTTTCCGACGGCGAAGTTAAGCTTCTCCCTCAATTCGATGTATCAATTTCATCTCAAATGCTAACACCTAGAGTTGTTAAAATAATTCTGAAAAATAAGCCGTCAAGTGATAGTGATTGGCATGATTAATGAAGAAGATGGCGACATCTGTGTCGCATTCCTGAAGATAAAAAGGTCTTCATGAATGTGACACGAATTTCGCCACCTAGGCAAGATTTACATTTGATCTAGACGATGTCGCAGATGTTACAATGGACTAGCCAGCTTTCTTAGAACGAGTTGCCCAGTTTACAGATAAATACTCAGGTACCTTTTGCATGGTCGCGTTAAAAATAAATTCGCGCTAAATTCTAGTCTGTACGTTTTTTTATATACAACGTCCAGAGACATACAAGTATACAGCGCACCTGATGTAAAGTACTCGTAGTAGGTACCCGCAATATACAGGATGGTGACCAATCACCAACAGGTGACCTCAGTGACTCGCAGGGACACAACCACTTTTCAGGGAGCTGCTATTTGGCTACGGTTCAAAAAAACGGTTTACGGTACTTCTCCAGATGGGCTGCTCTGATGCGCTCTACCTGTCTTAAAAATTTAATACTACTCACGTTTGGGGGATATTTTTTTCTTCTTTGATTATAATACGTATCGGGAATGTTTTTTAGACCATACGCAAAATAAATGCATGACAGTTTCAATTTCTGAATCAAAAAACATCATTTCGGTGACATGCGACGTCAACATTCATTCGAACATAAAGTATCTATATCTATGATAATAAAACAAAATCCTATAATTTGGCAGACAAAGTGTTTATTCTTCGAATTTCGCCTCGCGTAGTTGCCATGGTTTTAAAAGCAGCTTAACAACGATATATCAATAAACCTTCCATCCATAACAATTAGCTTGAAAACAAATTTGAAAATACATTTTGCACTTTTATTTTCTTTGTATTAAAAATACTGGCCACAAAACTTAAGGCATAAATAATTAAGAATTGGAATTACCGCCGAATTCGAAAATTGAATCTGACATTTGTTTCCAATCATTGAAAAGTATCAAATAGTATTTAATTTAATAAAAAAATCAATTGATTACGTTATTAATTGCGTTATTAATTAGTGACAGTATAGTTATCTGATTATAGGGGATTATTAAGTACTGAATCTGCCAATATGGCGGCAGCACCGGCGCCGGTAAAACGACCCAAAGTGGCCTGGAGTGACGACCTAAGCCACGATTCAGAGGAAGAAAGAGGTAAAGATATGTTTATACTAGAATGCTATGAAATACGTTTTTACGACTCACAGTTGTCGTCTCAGGGAATACAATTGTATTTTTATTAATAAATATTGCCGGACAAAATACACAGCGCCATCTAGCGCCAAAGTAAGTGAAGCTTGTGTTACAGGTAACTGACAACTATACGTAAACACGTTTTTTTTGTAAATACATACTTACGATACATAGAAACATGTTTGTCCTGTGTGGGAATCGAAACCACGAGCGTTACAACGCGGCGGTATTAACCACTGTGCCACCGAGTTTCTCAAACTCCGTATATGACTACAATGTCCAACAAGCGGACGGCCTGCCTAATCGTAAGCAGTTGCCGTCGTCTATAGACTCTTATAACCGGAGACATAACTCGCGCTGTGTTGACCCAGTAATTGCTTCTTCACACTAACCTCAGCAAAATCAGCAAGTTTGACGAAGTCAGTTATGCAGTGGTTAGTATCGTTGCTGTGGGTTCAATTCTCACAATGAACAAACATTTGTATGCATGTACGTGTCTATTGTATTTGTTGGTCTGGGTGTTTTAAGAGAGGTAGCCTGGGGAAGTGCCTCCACCTCACAGAAAACCGCAGTCAAACAACTTCCATAGAGAGTTGTTGTGTTCCTGCGAGTGGGTAAAGTTGCCAGTAAGCTCCAAGGAAGTTGCTGTATTAGCAGCAGAGATGGCATCGAGCGAGTGTTACTTAGTGTATTGCAAGCGTTCATAGTCTACGGTGACCACTTAACATCAGGTGGGACGTATACTTGTAGGCCTCCCGTCATTGTACATAAAAAACAAAGTTATTCATTTCACAACGGATTTGCGAAGAAAATATAATTAGAACCGCGAAGTAGTTACGAAACCTTTTAGTTCTATTGTATGCAAAAGAATTTCCTGTCGCTAGCGGATGAGATTGAAGAAAGTGGGTGTAGGCATCACCATAAAGTCTCACCAACAAAATACAATGGTATTTGTTGCTCAAGTTTCAGTCTACTACAAAAATATGTCCATTTTACTCGTACATAAAAGAAAACGTTTAGCAATTCCTTAGGACTGCGTATATGGAAACTTACCCATACCGCGGGCCGGTTTGGAATCAGAGGAACCATTAGGTACGCTTGCACACAATTACTGTTAAATAGGATATACGAGTATTTATACTATATTTACCATACATTATAAACAAGTTACAAGAATGCAGGATGAAAGAATGACTAAACAGATATACCTACAATGCAAAAGTGGAAGGATATAAGGAGCCGAGGAAGACCGAGACTAACCTACCATGACCAAATTGGTCGTGTTTTATCAGAAGGTGATTTCAAGAGTCTTAGTAACTGGCGAGCGTACATGAAAAGACTTATGAATATTAAAGAAGCGAGTGAAGTGTGTAAGGACTGCGTTTTATGGCGCTCGGTTCTCTCTGCCTCTTCTGAAGTTGGCGTGAAGATATAGATAGATATAGATGTAAATAAATTAAAATAAAAGTTTAGGCCACAGACAATATTAACGAGCCCGGTGGGGTGGTGGTTACCATTGCTACTTTAACACCAAGGCTTAGATTCGTAGGTTTGATACTTACACAATGCAAACATTGTGTTCCTAAACAAGCCTGTTTGTTTTGGTCATCAATATCTCCTAAGAATTTGTTGTCAAAGCAGTAGGGTTACGCACGTGCAACACTTCCTTTATAGATACTTAATGTATTGCAAATGTTCATAGGTTACGGTAACCACTTTGCATCGGGTGAGCAGCAGTGCCTTCCGACGTAGTATAAAAAATGCATTATAAATTAATCAACCTTAAAGTTTAGAATATAACATTAAAACTGCGCATCGTTTGAAGTCAAACATAGTGCAAAAATACCTTTAATATTGCACCTTGAACCTAAGATGGTTTTGTAGTTATAGATACGTCGTACACGGTCTAGAATGACAATACGAAAATAAGGTAATTGCCCAACTCTTATTCAGTTGGCCACGCTCTCGCGTCGCGTCTATGCGTATTTCGCCACAAAGCATAAATGTCTTAAGATATATATTCATCTCTTTCTAACGACAGGGCTATCATTTGTCTCTTTGTTAGAGCAAAGTGTCATAACAAATAACTGTATGTAGATATAGTACTAATTGCGCCATTTTAAAATACAATAATGTTGGTGTATAACGTGTCCTTTTGATAAGTCGCTGGATTTATGGAAGTAAAGTATATTCCGATTGGTCAGTTACAGCAACATACACTCGGTTGAACTCAGCGTGTCCCCAAGGACCTGAGAAGATTTGGAGGTTTGTAAGGATTACTCTAGAACCAGCTAAATGAAAGGAGATTTGAATGGTTGGGTTGGGATCAAGCGAGACAGCTCAGCTCATCTTTCAAGTTTGTTTATCACTCTTTTACAGAACGCGAGCGCTTGGCACAAATTGAGCGAGAGTTGGCCGCGTTGCCCAAGAAACCAGTGTACCCACCCGAGGAGCTGCAGCAGCTGATATCCTTCGTCATGAAGATGACCACCATCTACGACCTCCGAGACGAGGACTGGACTGATGAGGCGAAACAAGTAAATACAAAAATGTTCTACAGTAGATTTCATGTTTGATAAATATTTATTTGAATAAAACGCATTATTTCATAATCACAAATATTTTTTATACTGTTATCAATTATTTTTTTTAAACTATTCTACGGCCTGGCTAATGTTAAGCAGTTACCGTAGTCTATGGATACTAGCAATAGACTTGCGTTGCCACCCCACGTCGTTTCAAAGAACGTCATTAACCTTTTTAATTCATATCTATCTATATCTTCACGTCAGGTCTCTTGCGAGATAGGCAGAGAGAACCGAGCGAAGGCATACTTTCATACGTAAAAGTAAGTCTGTCTAATGCAAGTCTTACATACATAATTCATTAGATAGACAGACTTACTTTTACGTATGTAAACCTCTATCTATATATTCACGCCAGGTCGGATGTGGATGAAGCAGAGAGAATCGGCCGCTGTAAGACAGACATACTTACATTAGGCAATTGAGAGGTCGCTATAGACATCTCAGTTATAGAGATCAGCTCGATCGTATCGTATTGATTTATTATTACCATCAAAACCACGGTTTATCACATTTCAGAAACGTCGTATCGCCTCTGCCTGACTATACCTGGCTTAAAAAAGAACTCGAAACATCAAATTGATAATGTAAGAAAGAGAGTTGACTGCTTATTTGGTTCAGGCATGTAGAAAGAAAGCGGAACTAAAGAATGACGAAACAGATGACCAGATGTAGGAGCCGAGCAAGGTCTGGACTCGTCTACCACGAACAAATAGATCATGTGTTATCAGAAGCCCTAGGAACCGGCGAGCGTACTTGCAAAGAGCTATGAATGTTACAGAAGCTAACGAGTAACGTGAACCCTCTGCCTACCCCGCAAGAGACTTAGAGTGAAAACATAGAGAGATTAATATTATTTATTTGCCATTGTATTCTTTAAATTAAATCTTATTGTATATTATTAATTTCTCTTAGTTCTAAATTTACAATTATAATCTACTTTTTAAATCGAAATGGATATACACATGAAATAAAGATATTTATTTTCTAATTGTAATTCAACCAGGGCATAGAAGACTGGTTCCTGGAGCCTAAAGACCTCATCCTGTGCGTGTACTTCAAAGGGGACCGTCTAAAGGCAACCAGCGACATCCCTTTAAGCCCCGTGTACGACCTCACGTACTTCCTGAGGCAGCCCGACTTTGTATTTAAGGCGGAGACGTTCCACGATGACATCGTCTTCGGCACTTTCGTGGATTCCGTGGAGTCGAACATAATACAAATCCTCGAGTACGTGTACGCACCATATTTCTTCGCTATCAACACGTGGCCTGAAAGTAAGTTCTTACCCAAATATCGACAAGATTCTTGCCAAGCTCAGTGGCGGAGTGGCAACGGTACTTTGACATTTTTCCCACACAGAACAAACATTTGTGTGCGTGAACACGGCGTTTTTAAGAGAGGCAGGGCGCATCGACAGCCCTTGTCGAGATGCAAACTGCGACCAATTAATAACTCCCTGGAGCAATTTAATCTAAACTGCTTTGTGTGCTTCCGCCACCAGTTAGCTCATGCAGCCTAGCGCCGGCCGGCACCCACACACTACCGTTAGTAGATGAGCTAATTGGTGGCGGAAGCACACAAAGCAGGTTAGATCAAATTGCATGTAAATTTGACTTTCGCAAAATAACGCCTGAATCTATTAACTAACTCCCAGGAGGTTTGTTGTCTTCCCGGGAGTGAGTTACCAGTAAGCTCTTCAGGAGATGCTGTGTTGCAGCAGAGGTGTCATCGCGAATGATACCTGATATATTGCAAGCGATGAGAGCAATAGAAATTGATAATGGTTGCCATAGCGGTACCCTCTACGAAATAAGTGTGCGGTTCACGAGAAGTTTTCTACCGAGAACTATCAAGTTGAGGAATGAGCTCCCTGCCGAGGTTTTCCCAAGGGACTACAGCATGGGGTCTTACAAGAAAGGAGTGAAGAGGTTCTTACAGGGTCGGCAACGCAAGAGTGACACCCCTGGTGTTGCAAATGCCCATAGGCTACGGTAACTGCATACCATCAGGCAGGCGGTACGTTTGTTTGCCACCTTAGTGGAATAGAAAAAATAATACTTACAAGCGTACAGGCCACCTGATGTAACGTGATTACACCTGTGAACACTTGCAACACAGGAAATTTAGCTCGCGCGTTGCCATCCCTGTCACTAACACAGCAACTTCTTAGGAAATCTACAGGGAGTTATTATTTGTCTGCGGTTTTCTGTAAGGTAGACGTACTTCCCCCAGACGGGCTGCTTTGATACGAACTTTATCTCTTAAAATCGTGCTGATCCTGTTCTAAAAACGTATCAATCGTCTGACAACACTACAACACAGGCTTTCATATATATTTACGTTGAGGAGTTGATCAAATTTTAAACTAATACAAACAGTTTTTGCATTCTTATTATCAACTAGCTGAAGTCCGCGGCTTCGCACGCATGAATTTTGTAGTTCAGATCGCGTTTTTTGTAGTTCGTCAGTTTTTTAATAGCCTTTATTTCTCTGTAGACCTGAAATTCTTTCTGTTTAAAAAGAAAACAAAGTTCAGGGTCGTAGATGCAACCATACAGCGATTCAATTTTCATACAGCGCCATCTATTAACCTTTACGGGAGGGAACGTATATTTATTTTATTTTTATTACATAAAAGATGCGTAGTTATTTTATGTCACAATAAATACGTATTCTATGAAAATAATAAAAACAAAATTGCAAAGTCCCCCGAAGGGGAAGATATTTCCCCCTAATTTTAACAGTTTTTCATTTTTTACTTAGGAACCCTAAATATTTACGGGATAAAAAGTACCCTATATTCTGCTCTGAACAGTCTTTCTACCTACCAGTGAAAGTCCCGTCAAAATCGGTTCAGCCATTTCGAAGAGTAGCCCGGACAAACAAACAGACAGACAGATAAAAAAGTTAAAAATGCATATTTAGGCTTTGGTAACGTGAAAATAACAATATGAGCTTAAAGGCTTTATTTTGACATCACAGACAAACACTTTTTATATTATATAAATATATATATATAAAAAATGCGTAGTTATTTTATGTCACAAAAAATACGTATTCTGTGAAAATAATAAAAATAAAATAACACAGTCCCCCGAAGGGGAAGATATTTCCCCCTAATTTGAACAGTTTTTCATTTTTTTACGCAGGAACCCTAAATATTTACGGGATAAACAGTACCCTATATTCTGCTCTTAACATTCCTCTACCTACCAGTGAAAATCCTGTCAAAATCGGTTCAGCCATTTCGAAGATTAGCCCGGACAAACAAACACAGACAGACAAAAAAGTTAAAAATGCGTATTTAGGGTTTGGTAACGTGAAAATAATAATATGAGCTTAAGATAAAGGCTTTATTTTGAAATCACAGACAGACACTTCAATTTTATTTATATGTATAGATTTGGACTTAAGCTTAATTTTGAAATCCTACCGCATACGCCAAATTCATCACAATATTCCAATTGGACATCAAATTTTAGAAAAAAATAAAAGTTGTATCTACGTAGAATAACATGATCTTAATTCTATTATTACTATTATTTATTCTTTAGCATAAGTTTCATAAACTATTAATTTTTCAGGCGTTAAGAGCGAATTCTGTTCCCATATCCATACTTTCTTGGCAAAACTTACTGATATGTACTACAAGATGCTGGGATTAACTGTCCTATACATACCACGGGAGGGCCAGCAGCTGTCCTTTGAAAAAGCAAGCGATGATCGTGAGCTGGTGAAGCGACTAGAGGGAGTGGTGGTATACTGGACTCATCAAATTAAGTCTTGCCTTGAAGATCAAGCGTTTGTCGCTTCGCAGAATGAACTACTGTGCCCAAGCGACGAATATGACTTTTGGATTTATAGACGTAGGTATTTAAACTTCGTCATAAATCATTTTATTAATAAACTAGCTTTTGCCCGCGACTTCGTCCGCGCGGAATTGGTAATTTAGGTAGCTTATTTCCACACCCCTTTTTACACACTTAAGCAAAGATTTTGGGGATGAAATCTATATAATTCTATATCCTTCCCCACAACTCGAACTATCTCCATACCAAATTTCATATAAATCGGTTCAGCGGTTATTGATTACCCATACAAATTTCCACCACTTTTTTCACCCCCTTAGAGGATGATTTCTGGGATAAAAACGTAAATAGTTAATATAATGTAGCATTCTAATAGTGTAAGATTTTTTAAATCGGTCCAGTAGTTTTTGAGTTTATTCGTTATAAACATACAAAAATACAACTCTTTCCTCTTTATAATATTAATGTCGATTACATTGGTACATGGTTACACAATTAATTTGGTCAAATATTATAATTTTATAGGTATACCAGAATTGCAAACTTACTTACTTACTTAAAGAAACCATCGTAAAGAAACACACACGTCAAAAAAAAATGTATTTAAAAACGCCTTACCTAACACATAAAAGGTCTAGATTTCCCTCTGGGTTGTGGCAATGATCTCTGCTGAGCCTGATTATTCATAAAATTGTGAGAGGACTTTTACAGGTCAGCAATGCGCGAGTGATTCCTTTGGTGTTTCAAGTCTTCATATTCTGCCGTCACTGTAACCAACCATCATGCAGGTCGGATCTGATACACTATATTGTAATTCTTTTCAGATGAAAATTTAAGTGCTCTGCAGTACCAACTAAAAAATCCTGCAGTAAGGCATATAACAAAAATCTTAGTCACAACACATTCCACTTTCATCCACCAATTCCAATCTCTTTGCGAAGAAATTGTCCAGAAGATTGAGGAGGCAACGTCTAACATAGAGTTTTTGCAAGTTATCAAGCAGCCTTGTGCGATCTTAGAGTGTGTGGTAGACCCTGATGAAATCCCCAAGCATATACCTCAAATAATCAATCTCTTTCGGTTCATCTGGATGGAATCCCCTTATTATAACTCTGAATCGCGGATTACAAACCTTTTTAAGGCTCTGAGCAACCAAATTATTATTCTTTGTAAGAATTACATCAATTTAGATGACCTATTCGAAGGGGCGACGAAGAGAGCCCTCGGAGAGTTCTCAAAGTGTATCGATTGCTGCAAGAAGTACAGAGAGATTTATGACGTGATGGCAGATGCCCGAAATGACATCAACCCTGGAAGTTGGGAATTAGATACTGGATCAATTTTTAATTACATCGATTCCTTCATTCAGAGATGTTTCGATATGCTCGATGTCTGCAACTGTATGATTATATTTGGAAGGTAAAAAAATATATCTTTTATTTCTCATCATTTGTACATTCAAAGTCTAAAAATAACTTAAATTGATTGTGTCAAGGCTTTGTTATATGTTCATGATATGTTCTTACCAGAATCGACGAGTTGGAAAATATAAGTAAGCCAATATTCGGAGGCGCCCGTGGAGATCAGTTTGAAGCGAAGTGCGATCAGATAGAGCACATGTTCCGCGATGCCCTAAATGACGTCAAACTCGTTTCGCCTACCATACTGGATGTGCAAGCTCCGTCCTGGTACGATGATATTCTGCAGTTTAGGACTGTTATCAAAGACATTGAGGTAACAAACGTTTTATTCAACCAAGAGCACAATAATTTATTTGTACTATTTTGTTTTTCTGATAAATTCTACGTAATATTATTCGCATGACGTAAAACAAAGTGCATAAGTCGTTTGCTACAGAAATATGATACATTGCGAACACATACTAACGGAGGACTACATTCAGAGCTTCCTAATAAAGTAATCGAAAAAATACAACAAAACACGGAAATATTGTTATTTACTGCGACATGATGTTCTTTCCCATTCGGACTGTCCAAACATGGACGAGATATATTGCAATGATATGACTTAGATTATCAGAGCATAGCTGGCAGATTGTATTACATGCAGAGTTTGGTTCTGAAGAAAAGCCACATGCACTGAATCCCTTTGTCTTAAATTACTTATCTCACTTCTGAGATACTGTTTATATTTACTATTCAAACTCTATTACTCGGTTATCCGAGGGCTCACGCGCTGGAAATAGAATATTTTTTTTGCAACAAATCTATATATATAAAAATGAATGTTTGTCTGTATGTCTATGGACTCAAAAACGGCTGGACAGTAGCTAGTATAGTTATAAAACAAATATGTTATGATGGAAATTGGAGCTTTGGGAAAACTTCTTGGCAGTAAAAGCTTGGGCTAGAAGGTACTGCTCGCTATACACAATGCAGTGCTGGTCCCAACGCTTACTTATGGGAGCGAGAGCTGGGTATGGCAGAGAGAACATGAAAGTAGAATAAACGTGGTCGAAATGCGAACGTTGTGCAAAATTTGTGCCATAACGCTTGTAGACCGTCGACGTAACGCTGTTGACGAGCTAGGTGGATCAGTCGTGAAAGACGCGACTTTAGTTAATAGATTCAGGCGTTACTTTGCGAAAGTCAAATCTACATGCAATTTGATCCAACCTGCTTTGCGTGCTTCCGCCACCAATTAGTTCATGCGGCCTAGCGCCGGCCGGCACCCACCCACTACTGTTAGTACTTGGTACATGCCGACGCTGCCATGGCTGCTCCGGTAGTCTCTGCTTCGGCTGCTGCGGTCGTCCGTCATCTGGAACAGAATCCGCATGCCCCCACCACCACCGTCGCTGCCACGACTGGCCTGGTCGTCGCTGCGACACGTGTTTCGCCTCTCCACGAGGCATCATCAGGCGTTGTAGACGTTAATCGTAAGAATAACATGCTACAAGTGACAAATACATCGCAGTGCCGTCCCTTATATTGAATTGAGGGTGGGGGTGGATGGTGTGAGCGAAAAGATATTTAATAGTGGGGAATGGTTTACGTCAGTCTGTTTGTTCATGAGAGTAATTTTAGAATTTTTATGTTTATTAATTTCTAATTGTTCCCTAATATTTAGTTTTAAACCTTTGTCTATGGTGTGTAAAATTTGATATGTATTAGTGGGCGATAATTTATGTCCTTTGTCTATAAGATGCTCGGCGAAGTGTGACCTTTCTGGGCGATTGTTTTTATACGCCGATACGTGTTCGTGAAATCGTGTTATAAAGTTACGACCAGTTTGCCCGATATAAACGTGTTCACATTCATCGCAGAACAGCTTATAGACGCCGGATTTTTTATTGGGCGGGATTTTATCTTTAGTGTTACAAAGTGACCTGAGTGAATTATGGGATTTGAGAGCGACATGTATGTTATTTTTTCTAAATATGTGAACTATTTTGTCAGTGATTTTACCCAGGTATGACAAACTCGCAGTGTATTTATTTGTCGAAATATATGGAACCGCGTACAATAGTCTGTTAACGATACTACTCGTTTTTTTACGCAATAATTTATCGATGGTAGATCTACCATCTGTTAACGATACTACTCGTTTTTTTACGCAATAATTTATCGATGGTAGATCTACCATCTCCAAATAAATACACTGCGAGTTTGTCATACCTGGGTAAAATCACTGACAAAATAGTTCACATATTTAGAAAAAATAACATACATGTTGCTCTCAAATCCCATAATTCACTCAGGTCACTTTGTAACACTAAAGATAAAATCCCGCCCAATAAAAAATCCGGCGTCTATAAGCTGTTCTGCGATGAATGTGAACACGTTTATATCGGGCAAACTGGTCGTAACTTTATAACACGATTTCACGAACACGTATCGGCGTATAAAAACAATCGCCCAGAAAGGTCACACTTCGCCGAGCATCTTATAGACAAAGGACATAAATTATCGCCCACTAATACATATCAAATTTTACACACCATAGACAAAGGTTTAAAACTAAATATTAGGGAACAATTAGAAATTAATAAACATAAAAATTCTAAAATTACTCTCATGAACAAACAGACTGACGTAAACCATTCCCCACTATTAAATATCTTTTCGCTCACACCATCCACCCCCACCCTCAATTCAATATAAGGGACGGCACTGCGATGTATTTGTCACTTGTAGCATGTTATTCTTACGATTAACGTCTACAACGCCTGATGATGCCTCGTGGAGAGGCGAAACACGTGTCGCAGCGACGACCAGGCCAGTCGTGGCAGCGACGGTGGTGGTGGGGGCATGCGGATTCTGTTCCAGATGACGGACGACCGCAGCAGCCGAAGCAGAGACTACCGGAGCAGCCATGGCAGCGTCGGCATGTACCAAGTACTAACAGTAGTGGGTGGGTGCCGGCCGGCGCTAGGCCGCATGAACTAATTGGTGGCGGAAGCACGCAAAGCAGGTTGGATCAAATTGCATGTAGACGCGACTTTGACACCAAAGCTCGTGAGTTCGATTCCCACACAAGACAAACTTTTGTGTGTATGAACATGTCTGTCTGTATTGGTCTGGATGTTTAAAGAGAGGTAGGGCGCATCAAAGCAGCCCGCCTGGGGAAGTACCGCGTCCTCACAGAAAACCGCAGCCAAATAAAAACTCTCTAGAGGGTTGTTGTATTTCTGCGTATGATTGAGGTCACCAGTAAGCTCATAAGGAGTTACTGTGTAAGCAGCAGAGGAGTCATATATGTTACAAGCGTTAATAGGCTACGGCTACGTTAATAGCTACTTTACATCAGGTGGTCCGTATGTTTGTATGCCTCCCGACGTATAAAAAAAAAGATCGTATACGCAGTGATGATGTTAGAAACAGTGTGGCACTCGGTCCTCTGCCTACCCCGCAAGGGATTTGGCGTGAAATTATAGATAGATAAACAGAAATATGGTTCTCCGTGCAATAAATTAGTGGTATACCATATTTCGCTAGAAAATTTGGCATCCAAGTCAGCTACAAATTGTTTTTTTGTAGACAATAATCGAGAACCTCGTGGAGTCTGTGTTCGAGGGCGTCAACCACGTGGAGGAAGCAGTTGTCGCTCTCTTCTCGTTAAACAACTATTCCAAGAGGGAGAACCTGAGGCGCATTTTTAAGAGAAAGACTGCTGAGGTGAGAAAGAAATTAAGAAATATTTATTAGTTAAATACAAACATATGTCTATTGCCCTGTTCAACAATCACATCAACCCTTCACTGCAGGGATACGGGTCTCCCTTCAACCGAAGGGATTTAGAGCATACTCCACCACGCTGCTCAAATGCGGATTGGCGGAGGCCAGTGTTTTCATGCCGCCTGAGGGCCACTGACTTAGCTTAACGACTGTTATCTATCGACAACAGCCGGGACCGGCGGCTTAACGTGCCCTCCGAGTACGGAGAAACTCGAGACAGGTAAACCCATCCATAGACAGGCTGCGGTCGACGTTGCTCAACCTGCGTTAGAATGACACGTGCAACGACGCCATCGGGCTCTCATTTCACTATTAAAGATATTTTATTTTATACAACGTCGGGAGGCATACATGCATACGGCCCACCTGATGGAAAGCGGTTACCGTAGGCTATGATCGTATCACTCGTGCGATGCCACCTCTGCAGCTAGCACAGCAACTCCTTAGTGTGTTTGTTGTTGTGAACACGTGTTCTAGCGTGTCAGTGAGGTCACCAGTTCGCTGCGGTTTTCTGTGAGGTGGAGGTACTTCCTCAGATGGGCTCCGATGCATCATACCTCTCTTAAAAATACCCAGACCAAGGCAAACACACAAATGTTTGCCCTGTGTGGGAATCGAATCCAAGAGCGTTTATATATTTTATATTGTCGGACAAATTACACAGCGCCATCTAGCCACAAAGTAAGCGAAGCTTGTGTTATGGGTACTAGACAACTGATAAATATACTTATATACATTTTTTTTTTTGTAAATACATACTTATTATACATAGAAAATACCCAGACCAAGACAAACAGACATGTTCATGCACACAAATGTTTGTTCTGTGTGGGAATCGAACCCACGAGCGTTGGTGTCAAAGTTACGTACCAGCGCATTTCGCCACTACGCCGCCGTCTCTCGTCAGAGTCAAAAATCTCAAGGTGTTCTAGTAGAAGACCTAAAGGAATTGTTCTTCGGCTTCCGGTTTCCTAAAGAGGTTACTACCCTAGTGTTGCTGCTTGAATTAAATGAGAAATATCAAGTATGCTCCTCAAGTCCGATGCTGTGTTAGCAGCATAGGTGCGTCCTACCTCTTAAAAACCTGGATCCTCTCTACCTCACAGAAAAACCGCAGGGAAATAACAACTTCCTCGAGAGTTGTTATGTTACTCCGAGCGGCTGAGGTTACCAGTAGTTTCATAAAGATTGTAAATTCTGCATTGCAAGCGTTCATAGTCTATGGTAACCTATTTACATCAAGCAGACCGTATGCTTTTTACCTAAAAAATTGAGATACTCGATGATGTCGATCAGTTTAATCAACAAAGCAGCCCGCCTGGGGAAGTACCTTCACCTCACAACGCAGCCACGTAACGACTCGATGAACAATTATTGTCCTCCTGTGAGTGAGTGAGATTACTATGTAGTAAGCTCTCAAGCAGTTGCTGCGTTAGCAGCAGGTGATAACGCGCGAGCGATACCTCCTGTATTCCAAGCATTCATAGGCTACGACAACCAATTTACAGCAGGTCAGTCATATGCCTCCCGGCTTTGTTATTTGCTATTCAAAATAATCTCTTTTAATAGAGTTTAAAAGAGTGTTTTCCCAGGTATGGGCAATGTTCAGTGATGAAGTACAAGAGGCGAAGAAGGACATGGTGGAATCTCGTAGCCAGTACCCTGCCGACCTGCCTTCGTTCGCGGGCCGTGCCGCAGTGCTGCGCATGAGAAAGAACCGCCTCCTCTACCTCAAAAAGGTGCCTACAACCTGTTCACCTTATCCTCACAAATTCTTATTGATTACTAAGAAAGCGACATGAATTTACGTATGGTTCATTACTATTGTCTATAGATATACTCGTAGATAAGCTTATAGATAATGTATTTATTCATTGTCACACATACATGAGCAGAGGGAGATGACAATACGTATACGCTTTCACCACGCACATTGTATTAGCGCGTTTGTCCCATTAGCGTGGGTGAGATCTCATAGCATTCAATGATCTGTTATTTATTCGATATGTATAAGCCGAAAGAACCCACAGTACTACTGCTGAGGGGTTTTAGAGAGCTACCAGTGAGTACCTCTAGGATGCAGCTATTAGAGAGTTTCTCTAGGATGCATTATTGGACCGTTGCAACCAAGTGTTTTAACTTTTGAATTACAACACGATTTGGATTACCAAAACGTATTATGACTCAAAAACTAAATAATAATATTAATAGGTAAATAAATAATAAGTGTAATAATTATAAAATCTCAAATAACTCAATACGCGTTAAGTTTCAAATGCAACATTACAATAAAACCAATGGCTTTTACCTCATTTGCTTCATTAATCTTAGGAGACCGGATCCATCTAAACCTGTGTACATGAAATGCCTCGTTTCTAAGTTGTTTGTATATTTCTGTTTAGGTGATGACAGATGCATCAGTATGGTTGTTGCCGTGCAGCAATTCCGAGGATGTGATCATGCACGTGAACAGATTGACAGGCGCTATTGGCGTGGCCATCAGGGAACTCTTCATAGCTTGGACGGTAAGTTGGAAAGTTTTCGATTATGCCATAATTAATAATTATTATTAGGTAACTATCTGGACCATCAAGGAAATCTCTTGCATGGCAAGTTGAACGGATAATGCAGTAATAAGTAAATTAGGCAATTAACGTTTGGCGAAGTCTCCATATTTTGCACGAGATCGGGATGTAGGATAAATGCCATAATAAGTATTTACTTTTACCCTTATCTAGACTAGACGCGATCATTAGAGAGCTCTTTCGATCTTGGACGGTACGAACAAATTGGAATGACCGCGTCGATAGACATATTAGATGTTTATAAAATAGGCATCTACCAATGTTGCCGATCAGAGAATTTATTTTGTGTAGTATGTTAGGTTTACAATAAGTGCCCGTAATAAGTGTTTATTGATAGGCAGTCATTCAATAAGTGCCCGTAATAAGTGTTTATTGTTAGACTGTCATTCAATAAGTGCCCGTAATAAGTGTTTATTGTTAGGCTGTCATTCAATAAGTGCCCGTAATAAGTGTTTATTGTTAGGCTGTCATTCAATAAGTGCCCGTAATAAGTGTTTATTGTAAGGCTGTCATTCAATAATTGCCAATAATAAGTGCTTATTGTTTGGCAGTCATTTAAAAAGTGCCCGTAATAAGTGTTTATTATTAGGCAGTCATTCAATAATTGCCCGTAATAAGTGTTTATTGTTAGGCAGTCATTTAAAAAGTGCCCGTAATAAGTGTTTATTGTTAGGCAGTCATTCAATAATTGCCCGTAATAAGTGTTTATTGTTAGGCAGCAATTTACGTAGCCATTAGGAAAATATTCATAGTGAAACGATTACAATAAGTGTGGTACCACGTTTTTATTATTAAGCAGATATCATTCAAATATGTGGTCATCAGGGATCAAAATCAACACGATGATGGTTTTGGATTACATTAAAGACTAGCTGCTGCCCGCAGCTCCGCCCGCGTGGAGTTAAATAACGTAGCCTATGTGTTTATCCAGATCATAATCTATCTACGTGCCAAATTTCATTCAAATCCGTTCAGCCGTTTAAGCGTAAAACTTTCGCATTTATAATATTAGTAGTATTTAACAGTTTTATTGGCATTTAACGCCTACTGAAACTTAATAGCAATTACCAAAATACCAGTCATCACATCAACCCTCACTCATCCCACTGCAGGGATACCGGAGACCTTCAACCAAAGGGCTTTATAGCATACTCCACCATTCTGCTCAAATGCGGATTGGCGGAGGCAAGTGTTTTCAAGCCGCCTGAGGGCCACTGACATAGCTTAACGACTGTCATCTATCGACAACAGCCGGGACCGACGGCACGGAGAAACTCGAGATATACAAACCCATCCATAGACAGGCTACAGTCGACGTTGCTTAACCTGCGTCATCGGTTAGATTGACTCGCGCAACGATACCGTCGAGCTCTCTTATATACCAGCAGCACCAAATGTTATTCATCAAATTCCATGAGCTGTGGTTTTGCTATCAAGTTTCAGTAAGTATCAAATTTCAATAAAAATATGTCTTTAATTTCACGCCAAATCCCTTGCGGGGTAGGCAGAGGGAATCGAGCGCCACGTGACTCGATCCTTACACACCTCACTCGCTTCTTTAACATTCTCTCATGCACGCTCGCCTGTTTCTAGAGCTCCGGACATCACTTTCTGATAGAACACGACCAATTTGGTCATGGCAGATAAATCTAGACCTTCCTCGGCTCCTACATCCTTCCATTTCTGCATTGTATATCTGCTTCATAATTCTTTCATCCTACATTCTTTCTACATAATAATTCAATAAAAATGTTATCTTCATTACAGAAGGTAATGACGAAACAGATAGATACATAATACACAAGGATGTACGAACCGGGGAAGGGCAAGACATACCTACCATAATTATATTGGTCATGTTTTATCAGGAGAAGTCAGGAGCTCTAAGAACCGGCGGCCGAACATGCATGAAAAGAGCTATGAATGTTAAAGAAGCGAGCGAATAAGACGGCGTCTTATGACGCAGATCTCGGCCTACTCCGCAAGGGACCTAGCGTGTAGGTTTAGGTAGGTATAGGTAGACAGATCTTCAATTCGTTACAAATCTGTTTTTTATATTAGGGCTGCATGACGGTATATTGCAGCAGTGGCGAAACGCACTGTTACGTTACTTTGATACCAACGCTCGTGGGTTCGATTCCCACACAGGACTAATATTTGTACGCACACGGCCCAGCTGATGTGGTTACCGTAGCACATGAACGCTTGCAATACATTAACTATCACTCGCGCGATGCCACCTCTGCTGCTAACACAGGAAGTCCTTAGAACCTTACTGGTAACCTCACTCACACGCAGGAACACAAAAACCCTCTAGGGAGTTGTTATTTAGCTGCGGTTTTCTGTGAGGTGGAGGCGTAGACGGGCTGGTTTTACCTCTCTTGACTAACTAACCGAACTGTATTTAGTTTTCTTATACCTATCATATATTATGTAAACGCACGAAACCAGTATTAACACTCTTATGTATTTTTTGCAGCACAACTTTGACGAAAAGTGTGGCGCTGGTTTGAACAGAACGCTAATGCGCAAAAGTTCCGAAAACCCTGGTCTGATGGAGTGCAACATTGACATGTAAGTGGACGAGATGAAATGGTAACTCCGACTCTGCAAGCAAAAGGAGACCAGGAAAGTACCAACTCCAAAGGAGTATATCGCGGAAGCAATAACTTATTACTGTAATCGAGAAATTCTTGATTATATAATTAGATTTCGCGTAACGGCTCTTAACGATTTGTATATTTCTTTTATATAACGTCAGGAGGCATGCAATCATACGGCCCACCTGATGTAAAGCGGTTACCGTAGCCTATAAACACTTGCAATACAATAAGTATTATTCGCGCGGTGACACAACTGATGAAAACACAGCACCATAGGAGCTTAATGGAGATCTCACTCAACACGATAACCCTGTAGGGAGTTGTTATTTGGCTTTGGTTGGTTTCGGTTTTCTGGGAGGTGGAGATACCTACTTTCTCAGACGGGCTGCTTTGATGCACCCTACCTCTCTGAAAAAGTTTGGTAATTGGATAAGGTTTATCTTAAAATTTATTTTACACAAAAAAACCACGGCCGTTCGGCCACCCATTCCTTGTATGTTATTGTAACCACTTCACACCAGGAGACTCTTGTAATCTGAAAACTGATTGTTGCGGCTATTTCATTTTTTTATATACGTACAGCCTGCCTGACGGCAAGCTCAGCCTATGGACATTTGCAACACCGGGGGTGTCACTCATGCGTTGCCGACCCTGAAACTGCTTGTAATACTGTAGTAGATAGATACCTACCTACTAGGTGATTTGAATCCTGGTGTGGACAATGTACCACTAAATTATTTTTTTCCGATTTATATGTAATTATCACAAGTTCGACGGTGATGGAAAACATCGCGAGGACACCACCACACGCCCAAGAAATTATATTTGGAAGATCGACTGGCTTTAGGTTTTCACTGCATGTAATCAGTATTTTCACCAAATACTTAGGCTTATCGCCAGTCAGTATGTGAATGAAATTGTTGGAAGGGGTAGACCTAGGCGGACGTTTCGAGATCAAATCAGGGACGTCCTGAAAAAAGGCCAGGTCAAGAGTACCCCAAACCGAAGAGCATGTATGAAGAGAATAATGAGAGTGGACGAAGCGAAACAAGTATGTAAGGATCGTAGCAAGTGGAAAGAAGTGGTCTCTGCCTACCCCTACGGGATAGAGGCGTGATTCTATGTATGTATGTATGTATCGCCAGTACTAATGGATTAGGCAACCGGATAACGCTAGGTGGAAGAAATATATATATATATATATATATATATATAAATAGCGGTACTAACCTGTACAGAACCGACTTCGAACCTGTCTTTGAAGTTATCCCACTCTGAGGAAATAACTAAATTTGATTAGATCAAATTGCCTGTAAAATTGACGTTAAAAAAATAACGCCTGAATCTATTAACTATTTAAACAACTTATAAATATATATATTTAAATAACGTACCTATGTAATAATCATTTTCTAATCACTGCCACGTGGAAAATGTGAGCTACGGAAAAAGCTTGAGAGCAATCGTACACTTTGTGCTTTATTTTTCAGAAATATTCTTGATTTGTGCAAGGAGGCTGCCCATTGGGAGAATTTGGGCCAAGAAATACCACTCCATGCTTATCAGGTAATGGGTATTGTCATATCAGATGTTCAAAGCATCCAGTTTTGGATTACGTGTATCTAAATTAAGTTTACTTCCAAGACGTTGCTGTTAAGGTATATCTAAAGTATAGGTATTAAAACAATAATGAAAATGAATTGTATTGAAATGAAATTTATAAGAATGTGATAAACGTATTATATATATATATATATATAAAACAAAGTCGTGTTAGTTGCACCATTTATAACTCAAGAACGGCTGTACCGATTTTTATGATTTTTGTGTTTTTGAATTTGTCTTCGTCCGGAATAGGATACTAAGTATTAAAAGAATTTATACCATCTAATAAGTTAACACACAATTTATTGATCGTGAGGCGGTACGAAGTTGGCCGGGTCAGCTAGTATATATATCACTTAGTCTGGCCATAAATAGTGTTACAATTAAAAATAAACAAAATATTACATTTGAATTTGGAATCTGTCATTTTTATATAATTGTTCATTGAAATTTTCTCACCTTGGCGCCAATACATTGTACAATATTTTGCGATATTCAAATGGAGTGGGGTGATAAAGAGAACCGAATCGCTGTGATTGCATTACACAAAGTAGGTTGGTATGGAGCCAAATGCAATTTTTAAAACTCTCCATACGCTTGGTATTAGTAAAATGTTTGTGTACCGGGCTATTAATAGGTACAATGAGACCTCCTCTGTTTGTGACAGAAAAAGATCTGGCCGTCCACGTAGTGTTCGTACGAAAAAGGTGGTCAAAGCAGTAAGGGAAAGAATTCGAAGAAATCCTGTCCGAAAGCAAAATATTTTATCTCGGGAGATGAAGATAGCACCTAGAACCATGTCGCGTATTTTAAAAGATGACTTAGGACTTGCAGCCTATAAGAGACGTACTGGTAATTTCTTAACTAATAATTTAAAAAAGAATAGTGGTAAAATCGAAACAACTACTGAAGCGGTACACAAAGGGAGGTCACAGAAAAATTTTGTTTACCTACGGATGAGATTTTTTTTACAATTGAGCAACATTTTAACAAACAAAATGACCGTATTTATGCTCAAAGCTCTAAGGAAGCTTCCCAATTAGTCGACATAGTGCAACGTGGGCACTATCCGACTTCAGTGATTGTTTGGTGGGGTATTAGCTATGAAGGAGTGACTGAGCCATACTTTTGTGAAAAAGGTATCAAAACATCGGCACAAGTTATCAAGATACCATTCTTGAGAAGGTAGTGAAGCCCCTTAACAACACCATGTTCAATAACCAAGAATGGTCCTTCCAGCAAGACTCGGCGCCGGGTCATAAAGCTCGGTCTAAACAGTCTTGGTTGGAAACGAACGTTTCGGACTTCATCAGAGCTGAAGACTGGCCGTCGTCTAGTACCGATCTTAATCCGCTGGATTACGATTTATGGAAGATATCAGTTTTAGAGAGTACGGCTTGCTCTTAAACCCCATGATAGATAGGAGTCCCTAAAACAATCCGTACGATTGGCAGTGAAGAATTTTCCCATGGAAAGAGTGCGTGCTTCTGTTGATAACTGGCCTCAATCTTTTTATATTTTAAATTGTTTTATATTTATGTATTAAACTAACACACTGTAAAAGTAATAAATGTTATTAGCAATAGAATTTTTTTTTTCTTTGTTTCAGTATTTATTGCAAGACTAGGTATATATATATAGTGCTGTAGTCCCTTTTAAACCCCTCGGCTGTGAGCTCATTACACAGCTTGAGAAGAAAACTTCTCTGGAACCGAACAGTACGCGACCATTGCGGTTCCAGCGTGTGAGGGTGAACTACCCGCCGTCGGCGAGCGGTGCGGTTTTAAAAAGTAGCTGTCGACATCATTTCGAACAATTCTTCACAGTTCGTCTCTGAATCGAATCACATGGTCCAAGCATCCAGGTGCCCCCGCCCAAAGGTGACTGCAGTACTCCAAGTGCGGTCTGACTTGAGACTTGTAAAACATAAGTCGTTGCCCCGAGCTGAAGTACTGCTTTGCTCTGTTGAGCACAACAAGTTTTTTGGACGCCAGCTTGACCTTCTTCAGGTGACTTTGATGTTGCAAAATATATATACTATGTATGTATGTATGTATATCTTCACGCCAAGTCCTTTGCGGGGTAGGCAGAGAGAACCGAGCGCCATAAGACGCGGTCCTTGCATACTTCACTCGCTTCTGTAACATTCATAGCTCTTTTCATGCACGCTCGCCGGTTCCTGGGGCTTCTGACATCACCTTCTGATAAAACACGACCAATTTGGTCATGGTAGGTTAGTCTCGGCCTTCCTCGGCTCCTACATCCTTCCACTTTTGCATTATATATACTATAATTGAAATAAACCTCGAACAGGTGTATTCGAAGAGTAAGACTTTGGTGCACGTGTACGAGAGCGTGTTGGCGGTGGTGAAGGGATACAACAGAATACTAGAATCACTATCGGATGTAGAACGGTCGCTCTTTAAGCCTTTGACCGCGGTAAGTCACTTTTATTTCAAGTATTTGACGAGCTCGGTGGCGCAACACGCTGTTACGTTACTTTGACACCAACGCTCGTGGGATCGATTCTCACACACAGGACAAATATTTGTGTGAATGAACATGTCTGTTTGTCTTGGTCTGGATGTTTTTAAGAGAGCTAGGGAGCATCAAAGCAGCCCTTCTGGGGAAGAGCTTCGGGGGAAGCTCCACCTCACAGAAAACCGCGGCCAAATAACAAATTTGTTGTTGTATTCCTGCGTGTGTGTGAGATCATCAGTAAGCTCCTAAGAAGTTGCTGTGTTAACAGTAGAGGTGACATAGCACGATGCTTCACGTGTTGCAAGTTGCTACGATAACCGTTTACATCGGGTAGGCCGTATGCTTTTATGCCTTTCGAAGTTGTATTAAAAGAAAAATAAACTTTCCGCTAATTCTTTTTATACATGCAGATTTTGGCAACCATCAAAACGGGCATTAAACGTAGGTAACACAAAACTAGCTTAACCAATTGATTAAACAGAAAGGTATCGTAGGCGTAGTGGCGAAGATTTGAAATAAATAGTACGGCTTAAAGAAGCTGTCGTTATTGCCTATAAGTCATTCTGCGTTTCGTAGAACTATGACACCCCATCTGAACAACAATATTCATGTTTTTAAAATAACAATAAATACGTTGTCCTCTTAAATTGCGAGTTACGACAAAAATCACAATATCTTGCTCAGTTTGAGTCACGCGAAACTTCAAAAGCACCCAACACCGAAGAGTATGAATGAAGAGGTTGATGAGTGTAGAAGTGAGAGAAATATGTTTGGATCAGTATCCTTGGCATTCTATAGTCTCTGCCTACCCCAATGGGAGATAGGTGTGATGATAGTGCCTTCTAGACATTCATTATTTTCTATTTTTGTTGATTTTTACAGAGTTATCATTTCGGCCTGGTATCTGTCCGCTGTTTATTGACACCGTGGGAGACATTATTCTGAACCACTCCATAGATACATCACTACTGTCCTTAAAAGACTGTCATTAATACATTCCTTGGAAGCACTTTAATTTTGTGACGGTGTACTCAAAGTGCATCTAAAATGATAACAACATTTGTTACCAAATATTTATTCTAATATCACATATAACGTTGAACAATCATTAATTTTAATATAACAATGTTAAATTCGTGTACATACTCTTAGCTTGCAACGAGAGTGCACTTGAGTGTAGGGCTATGGTGCGTCCATTATTACAAAGTAAGAATAACTATTAATCAAATTAGATATGAAAAATGTATCACTTTTAAAATAAAAAAAAATAAAAAAATCACAAGTCGCAGTTAAAACGCAATAATGGAAAATAATAACTTAAAATAACACAGAAATCGGCCATCATATAATAATAATAATGCGAAATTCATATATTTCAAATGTGATGATAAATGAACTCATATAGATATAGTACCCCAAGTCGTGCTCATTCCAATGGTGAGATGAGATTTTCAACTGAAAGCTGCTCTAGTGCAAAATGGATTCACGTTTTCAACTCTGTCAAAATAATACTTAGCCGTAAAAAATCACTTAATGGTATTAATTTGTCGACAACGGCTGACTGACAACATAACATACACTCCAACGAACGTACTAGCTCCTAATCGTGATAAATTAACTCATCCATAAACTGACTGAGGCTAGCATTGCTTAACATGGATATTGGTAATTAAAGCAAGAAACAATTAATTTTGCTCTTCTATTATCACAGGAAACTTCAATCTAGTCACGAGGACCTTAACTTACAATCCAAGTCAATTTCAAATCAAACAGCGATCCAAATGTCTATTCATATCATTGATTTCAAACATCTCCATACAACAAGGACATGGTGTCTTAGTACCCGTTGCATTCATAGTCATTGTCTCATCAAATATATCATCTTCATCATCAATAACTATAGTATTATTAGCAAAACTCGTTGAAGCTCCCTCCTCTGGTATTGTCGTATCATTACCAAAGAATGTAATACATTCGTCCAAGTGTTCAGCCATTGGTTTATCAACTTCATTACCACAACATGGACATTTTTGTACTTTTGCAGATGACACAATATCTTTGCTAGTCCCAGGTTCTATTTTCATTGGTGGAACTTTAATTTCTGTTGCCTTATCATTTAAAAATGAGGGCAAAAAGCCAGTGATAGTTTCTGTTTTGCTTTTTTCTTCTTTGGGGATGATAAAGTTGTCGGACCTTCGGACTTGTTTATCAAAAGGTATTTTCTTTACAATGGATTTAACTTTATTTACATCTACAGGATCAAATGTTAAGTCTAATTCTTCTTTAATAATTGGTTCCTTTTTAACTGATATATTACCACATTGTATATTGGTTAAATCAATGGTCGTATTAGAGCCAGAAAATGCATTTTTAGAGTCAATTTCTCTTTTAGGAATTAAATCATTAATTTTATTTTGTAATGTAGCAACAGAAGAGGCTTCAATTTCTTCAAATAACCTTTTCTCTGGTTGTCCTGGGTTTTGCATAGTAACCGAAGAACTTTGGTGTAATTCTTTTATTATATCTGTATTTAAGCATTCATCTAAATGCCTATTTATTTCATGGCTATCAATTTTAGAACTACATACAGGACAATCAACTAAATAAGTTTTCAATGGCACTACTATTATTTTCTCGCCATCATTATATTGTTCTATCTTGAAGTCTTGTCCATAGATCTTCTTTAATATATTTGTTGCTGTGCTTTTGAAGTAATCATTAATTTTCGTCATTTTCATAGGAGGAGAATCTGATTGTACAGGAATCTTATGTTTACCTATTTTTGAAACGTTTGTAGATCCATAGATAGTGTTATTTCTTGTAAGTTCTTTCACTTTCCCTAAATCATTATCAGTAGTAGCAAATTTTTTTGCCCATTTCTTTCTCACTGTTTCAGCAATATCAACAGAATTTGATCTTTTTCTACCACCACCACCTCCTATTGTATTTCCTTTCCCAGCAAATAAAACAGGTACTAATGGTTTATCTATTGGACTACATATGTCACCTGTTTTAATTACTACTTCTGTTAGCCCACTATTTGATTTAAAGGAATTGGTGGGAATATTCGTTGAGTTTTTCTGTATTGGTGTGAGAGGTTTTCGATCATCTGTTGGAAGATTCTGAATAGTCTTTATATTTACATCTTTAGCATTGTTATTATTGAAATATTTAGTTATGTCTGCATTTTGTTTTTTGGTGGCATTTTTCTTCATCTTTGTTTCTGGTTCTTTGAATTTGACAAAAGTGCCACCACAGAATTTTTGATGACTGGACCACCAAGAATCAGAAGGGCCAGGCGCTCTGTTTTGAGATCTTCGAACAATGCCAAAGTATGGCTTTCTTGTTTGACAGGACCCATTACATCTCCACCAGTGTGTTAGATACAATTCTACCTGAAAAATGTATAATTTTAATCATAGTATCAAATACAATTACAATAGTTCTTGAAGGTTGTCTGTTGTAGTCACAATCTAGACTGTTGTATGCAAGGGAATTAATTACTTATAAGTGGTATAACAAATATCATAAAAACAAAACAAAACAGGGTTATTTACTTTGAAATAAAATTCTACATTTCTATACAAATTATTCTATTAGATTTAAATTTTTTGATAAGGAAATATTTATTTCGATGTCAATTTCATAGTCACACCTAACGATTTAACAAAGATACTGACTTTGTCATGGAACAACTGCCGTTGGACCTCCACAACCCAGTGGTTAGCATAGCCAACCAACCTTTGTAAAACCTTGAGTATAACTTGCGCTAAGCCATCATTACTGCTAACACAAATTACTGGTACTCTCACTCGCAGGAGCAAGACAACCCTCCAGGGAATTATTATTTGACTGTGGTTTCCTGTGGGTACTTCCAAAGATGGGGTGGTTTAATGTCCCCTACCCTACCTCTTTTAAACATCCAGACCAAGACAAACATATAATAATCTATATATGTATATAAAAATGGAGTTCCTGACTAATTCACTGACGCCTAGGCCAAACCCTCGAACCTAGAAAGCTGAAATTTTGCACAGACATTACTTTTATAATTCTCACAAGAGATAAGAAATATATTTTTGAAATTCAACCCCTAAGGGGGTGAAAAGGGGATTGACAGTTTGTATCTAGCAGAAACATTATTTAAAGTCACTTGAAACTCTGTACAGATACTCTTTATTAGAATCTAAAAAAAGTGACATCAGTGTCTTCAAAAATTTCACCCTTAGCGAGGTGAGGCGAGATGAAAAGGGGGTGGAAATTGTGTTTGGACGAGACGCTAATATATATTAATAGACATGGAGTTCCTGACTAATTCACTGATTCATCAAGAGGTTCCTTTTGTAATGCATAGGAGAGATAAGAAAGGATTTTTTGAATTTCAACCCAGACAAATATTTTTCAAGTTAGTGACTTGAAACTTTCATGTTTTTAAAATAGGCAATGTTGAGTATAAAGAGGTGCTTTGAGTGTATAGTCAGTATCAAATAGTTAATGAAAACCAAACAGATCGTGACATATCTTCATTACTACACAAATAAGGATATTTGGTACTTTTACTAACTATTTAATGATGACTGTATTTAAAAATAAGAAGTAAAATAAAAATAAGTAAAACTGCTGAAATTCCAAAATCTACGCAGGCGAAAGCTAGTAAGTTATATAAAATAAATATGTAAAGGTATGAAGCTCAAGAACAAGTGCAGTAACAGCCCGGTGGAGAAAGAACTAACCTATTGACCAACTGGCCCTCAGTTCAAATCCTGGCATGTACCACTAAACTGTGTTTTCAGATTTTTATATACATATTTGTAATTATCACTTGACCCACACACCCAAGAAATTGTACCTAAAACAGATCTGGTTTTCCTTCTGAGTTCTCTGAGGTCAGACGGCATTCACTCTATATAAACAATTCACAATTATATATATTGGTTTACATTCACAAGTAAGTCTTACTTCATCGTGGAAATCATGATAAATGCTGATATTCAAGCCAGCGGCATTGTTGATCCGGTGCATATGATACTGGAAGTTGGGTCCATGGCCATCTCTCTCTCTGTCACGGTTAGTGATGAACAGGAAGGCGTGAATCATCTCGTGTAGCAGTGTTTCAATTAGATCTTTGCGAGGTCGAAGCTTCAGCAATGGCTCACTTAATGCAATGTCACAAAGGCCTCCGTATCCTTCATATCTGAAAAAGTGGCACTTGATGTGTGATTTTAATTTATGTTTAAAAATAGTACAAGCTAAACATGTCTTCTATCTTTTTAAGCATCCCTAAAAAGTGGAGTTGTATGTCCATGACATGTTATTTTGTGTATTATCTGATTTAATTACTTGTTCACTGAGATAACGACTAACATCAAGATTAATATGAAAAGGTTTTAAATCCCAGATCACAGGACAGGTTGAATGTCAGTTGCTAACAAAATTGCACAACATTCATTAAAACCGATTGAAATAATTATATCTTCATTGAGTACTGCCTGATTACTTGTATTTTACTAGATGTATCACTGGTTCTAAAATATTGCCATGAGCGTTCAGGTCATAAAGTCAGCAACAAGCGACATATACTATGGTATTCAATTGGCACATAGTAGTTTATGTAAAAGTGTGGCAGTGGAACTACATAATAGTCTCCATAAGTTAGCCAATTTATTTTGGTCTGTAAATCAATCTGTAATATATTAAGATAAAACAAATGTGTACCTTTATCTCCTATGTTGCATAACCAATTTCCTTTTCTTAGTTTTATTTAGTAGTTATTGATGACCTTCAGTGTTAGTAATAAGAAAAATTGTATAAGTTGCAAAATAAATAGAAACTTTCCAATCATATATAATACCTTAATTACACAGCAATATATTAAACAGTATGGAAAAAATACTTTTCTCGTCAAACATTTGAAGTTGTGTATGCTCAGTGGTGAAGGAAAGCATTGTGAGGAAAGGGTCACATTCCAGAAATTATATTTCAAAAGTGTGACATGATCTAAGAAAGATCTAGTTTTCCCTCTGGGCTGTGGAAGTCTGACGACAGTGTTTCTTTTGATTTTGTTGTAAATGTCAATAAGGCCCTTTTATTTCCTCTTGATAGCTGACAAGCTTTAAATTTCATGTTTTATAATTGCAGTTTGATAATTGGAGCGCGGCGACTACTGTTAATAATATTATAATCACTGCCTGGGTTTCGAATCTACATAAGCAGGGAGGGATTCTATGTTTAAACTTTAACTTACGAGCATATACCAGCACAAGAATACATTCTCTTGCTCCATCTCACCACGGCTCTGCTCGCCAACTTCGTCCAGAAAAATAGGTTATCGAAATGCAGAAATAATGTGTGAACGTTGGGCGTTGGGTCGATCAATTCCAAATCGGGGTCGGCTAAATTCATTGTGATTGTGATGATGGTGTTTATTATTCATTTGGTTAAAGGGAATTATGAGTATTGTACTTCTATTCTTCTTTAAGAGCTACGGGTATTCTCGCCAATGTTAGTGTTTAAAATATCTTGTATCAGCGTAAGTATTGTAATTCAAATATAAAGTTTTAAACTACTACCCACAAAATAACAATTATTTTTGACATGACATTGACATGCCATAATTTTTTTTTTCTTTTGTTCTTTTTATCCCCGAGGGGAAAGGCAAAGGGATCTAGCCCATACAGCCAAGTCATCAGTTTAGAACCATTTGAAAATCTTAATTCTATGTTCCAGCTTCAGGAACTGTGCTCAAAAAATACTTGGGAAGGGTACTTCGACCCAATCAACCCAGTTTAAATACCACCCGTAAAACGATAGGAATTTTGCAAGGTTTTCTTGATGAACTTATTCACGTCTTCCAAAAAGTGCATAAACGTGTTATATTTGAGGTTTTTCATTATTGTATAATTGCACTAGCACTTATGTTACAAAACACTATCGAAATTTCACATGAAACTAATTTTACACTGAATTATAAAAATTTCAAGTATAAGAACAATATCACTCGTCAAAAGCGCGGGAAGAAGTCTCTTTTTTGATTCTTTTTATCCCCGTGGGGAAAGGCAAAGGGATCTAGCTCATACAACCAAGTCTTCAGTTTAGAACCATTTGAAAATCTTAATTCTATGTTCCAGCTTCAGGAACTGTGCTCAAAAAATACTTGGGAAGGGTACTTCGACCCAATCAACCCAGTTTAAATACCACCCGTAAAACGATAGGAATTTTGCAAGGTTTTCTTGATGAACTTATTCACGTCTTCCAAAAAGTGCATAAACGTGTTATATTTGAGGTTTTTCATTATTGTATAATTGCACTAGCACTTATGTTACAAAACACTATCGAAATTTCACATAAAACTAATTTTACACTGAATTATAAAAATTTCAAGTATAAGAACAATATCACTCGTCAAAAGCGCGGGAAGAAGTCTCTTTTTTGATTCTTTTTATCCCCGTGGGGAAAGGCAAAGGGATCTAGCTCATACAACCAAGTCTTCAGTTTAGAACCATTTGAAAATCTTAATTCTATGTTCCAGCTTCAGGAACTGTGTTGAAAAAATCCTTGGGAACGATACCTCGACCCAATCAACCCAGTTTAAATACCACCCATAAAACGATAGTGATTTTTACAAGGTTTTCATAATGAACTTAGTCACGTCTTCCAAAAAGTGCATAAACGTGTTATATTTGAGTTTTTTCATTACTGTATAATTTCACTAGCACTTATGTTACAAAATACTATCGAAATTGTCACATAAAACTAATTTTATAATGAATTGTAAAAATTTCAAGTAAAACAACAATGTCACTCGTCAAAAGCGCGGGAAGAAGTTCTGACATGACATAATATATATTTTTTGGTTCTTTTTATCCCTGAGGGGAAAGGCAAAGGGATCTAGCCCATACAGCCAAGTCTTCAGTTTAGAACCATTTGAAAATCTTAATTCTATGTTCCAGCTTCAGGAACTGTGCTGAAAAAATACTTTGGAAGGGTACCTAGACCCAATCAACCCAATTTGAATACCACCCGTAAAACGATAGTGATTTTTACAAGGTTTTCTTGATGAACTTATTCACGTCTTCCAAAAAGTGCATAAACGTGGTATATTTGAGTTTTTTCATTACTGTTACAAAATACTATCGAAATTCTCACACACAACTAATTTTATAATGAATTGTAAAAATTTCAAGTAAAACAACAATGTCACTCGTCAAAAGCGCGGGAAGAAGTCTGACATAAGATGTTGATTTTTTTATTCTTTTTATCCACGAGGAGAAATGCAAAGGGCTCTAACCCATACAGCCAAGTCTTCAGTTCAGAGCCATTTCAAAATGTTCCAGCTCCAGGAACTGTGCTGAAAAAATACTTGGGAAGGGTACCCAGACCCAATCAACCCAGTTTAAATATCACCCGTAAAACAATAGTGATTTTCACAAGGTTTTCTTGATGAACTTATTCACGTGTTCCAAAAAGTGCATAAATGTGTTTTATTTGAATTTTAATTACTATAGAATTTCACTAGTACTTATGTTACAAAATACTATCAAAAATGTCACCTAAAACAAATGTTATACTGAATTATAAAAATTTCAAGTATAACAACAATGTCGCTCGTTAAAAGCGTGGGAAGAACTCAATGTTGATATCATAGAAGTAGGAGGCGGCGGAGCGCGGAGTATAGAATTGGAATATTTTATTTATTTATTTATTTTATTATTTTGAGGGAAGCTTACAGCTATTGTTACAAAATGAACATCTAAATTTATCAATATAAGCCAATTACAAGCTACCACAGATAGTTATCAATTAACATACTTAACAAATTATCACTGTACATGCCTTACAAACTAAAGGTGAAGAATAAACAGGGAATATGTACTTATTGTCTAATAATGTATTGTTATGGAGCACAATCATCACTAAATGTTTCTGTCAGTATCTGTTTTCTTACATATGTTTTACTACTGCAAAATATATCAATATGCTTATTCTTGCTACATAATTCGTTGAAATACGACGTGGCTCGATAAAAAAAACTATTTTTCCTGTATTGGGTACGAGTCCATGGAACACTAAAAGTTTTAGATCGACGTGAATGGGAATTGGGAACTGTTAAGTTAATCTTACTCAACAAAAGGGGGCTGTCAATCAATCCTTTCGCTATATTCATTAATAGCATTGAATCAGCCACTCGCCTTCTAGCACTTAGGGGTAATAGGTGTAAGTGACTACAACGGCTCAGGTAATCGCAATACGGAATTTTAAACTTAAAATATAAGTAACGAGTAAACCTCCTTTGTATACGTTCGAGTCTGTCTATATATATGTTAAATTGCGGATTCCAGACCTGACAGGCATATTCTAATATACTACGAACATACGTACAATACAATATTTTTAGGGTTTTCATTTTCTTAAAAGAACCTGAACAGCGCAGGATGAAGCCAAGAGCTTTGTTGGCTTTATTGACGATATGCTCAATATGTTGATCGTAACAGAGCTTGCTATCATGCAGGACTCCAAGATCTTTAACATGGTCCAGTTTTGTTAATATTTGGGTTTTTATTTTGTAATCAAAGGGTATAATTGTGCTCTTCCGACTAAAGTTGAGGATATGACAGTTTATGTATGCGAACCGAGCGTGCCATTAAGAAATATTACAAAAAAATGTATTTATTTTACTTACATGTGAAAAGAAACACCACGGGATTTCAATTTCGTGTTAGGAGAATAATTTTTGCAAGCCTTTATAGCACAATTCGGCATTGCTAAGGTAAACATTTAAATAACGTAAACAATCTCTGAAGCACACTGCGTTCGGTGGCGTTCGGGAAACGGGAACTGACTGATGACGCATACTACCTACACACTAATTTTTTAGTGTGTAGGTGGTAAGACGGGTTTGCTCGTTATTGTAGTTCTATTCCTAAGGCGCGCTTTCCTACTTTTATGGTTGATATGAATGACATGATATGAATAATATATAATTTTTACATTATTTTTGACATTGACAACTTGTGCTCTCTCAAAGACTAAATTAGCCTCAATTATTATTGATAAAACAATATGCACATTTCACGTGCTGCATTGAATTTGATTACGTAAGTACGGATACGAATGGGAACAATGCTAAAAAGAATGCACGTTACATGGACGATTTGCTCGATAATAAATATTAATAAGCTACAATTAATCATTAAGTGATTAAATGAAATCGGTTATCGAAACAACATTTCATATACTTTTATATACACCTAGCTGTGCTCGCGACTTCTATTATATACGCGATTTATATTAATAAAATAAATAAAATTTCTAAAATAAAAAGTAGCCTAAGTTACTCTTTATTACATCAGCTACCTGCCAGTGAAAGTCCGTCAAATTCGGTCTAGCCGTTTTAGAGATTAGCCGGAACAAACAGACAGACAAAAACTGTAATAATATTCATTTTGGTATATGTACCGTGTATACATCCATATTGCATTTAGTAAAAAGCGGTTATTTTAATATTACAAACAGACACTCCAATTTTATTTATCTGTATAGATAATAGACAATAAATACACAATTGTAGTACTAGCGTAAAGACTAAATTGTATGCAGCCAGATTAAGCTACATTTTAAGAGGCTTTAGTACAAGACATACTTCAGTTGGTATATTTTGTGTGAAACGAGGAATCGTAACTGAAAATCTTATTAAAATTTTATTTTATATACTTCTTGGTTTATTTCATGTGAAAATGAGTTGGCGTGTCAATTATTTATATAACGTCGGGTGGAAATGAGCAGTGACAAAATATTGACAGATTACAATATCGAGTACGTACTATAAGTATTATATATCCTAATAATATTATAAATGCGAAAGTTTGTAAGTATGGATGGATGTTTGTTGTACTTTCACGCTTAAACGGCTGAACAGATTTTAATGAAATTTGGCACGTAGATAGATTATGATTTGGATTAACACATAGGCTACGTTATTTGACTCCACGCGGGCGGAGCCGCGGGCAGCAGCTAGTATGCTATAAGTCTTTCAAAAATTTTATGCCCGAGAAGAATAAATGCAATAATTATCATAGATAGGAAAAGATTATCCTCGTATAGTACTCTGATGGCTCTAAAATAAAGGCGATCTTCTGTAAAGATATAAAAAGAGAGTTGTATAATATATTTAGATATATCTATCTATAACTTGTAGAAAAGTGAAAAGGATTGTTCCATATACCATTAACTTTCATACATTTTTTTCTGTTTATTTCTTTTTTTTTTATATAACCCTATTATGTACCACATCCCACAGAATTCCATGATATTTTACCATCATTGCTCTCAATTATTTGAATAAAAATAATTAGACTACAAAAATATAATGAAGATAAAATTGTCGAATTTGTACAGCTTTTGTAATAGTTTCACGTCCGTACTAGAATTTCTATTGTATTGAATTTAGACGGGTACAGGTCAAACATATGACGATAACTATATAAAATCGACTTTTATTTTCACTTTTGTCTATGTAGTTTAAGTATCATATTTTTAATTATTAAGTTATATTACCATGACGCTTACAGTGATGCTTCATTTGTTAATATAATAATGAATATTTTAGGAGATGTACATACATACCCTTCCAAAATCTCTCTATCCCTACCAATAACCCTCATGCTTTCGCCATAGTTGGGTAACAAGACTGGCAGTAAAACAGCAATAAATACAAGACATTTATTTGTTTGCAGACATGTGAAAAGAAAATACAACCAGGGATTACAAAATTAACATGGACATCAACTATGTCCGACGCATATATTGCAGACTGTGTAATTCAAATAGAAGAGGTCAGTAAAATCATGTCTAAAAATGAAGAATGTTAAAAAGTTTCTCAACGCTTTGCTTTTCTTCTTTTGGCTCGAGCCTTTATAAATAGAATCAGGCTTGAAAAAATATTTTAAAAGTTAAATACTAAGTGGACCATGCGACAGTCAGGTGTGACGTCAAACGCCAACAAATAGCGCCATTACGTAATCTTGCAAGATTAACATTACGTAATCTTGCAAGATTAACATTACGTAATCTTGCAAGATTTACATGAACCAACTCAACCAAGTCAAGTTTGTGCGAAACGACAGTGCATAGTGGAACAAAAATTATTAATAATAATGTTTAAGAAAATATTATTAATTACTTTTTGAAGAAGTTACGTTTAAATTGTTTTCTGCTATCAAGAAATCTGTACACATTGGCAAAATGGTCGCTATGGAAGTTATTGACAATTTTCCTGTATTAATGGTATCTGACTGTCCGTCTATCACAGGTTTCGAGCTCGTAAAATTAGTTGCAGATTTGATATTAGGGGTTAATGTATGAAATTGCCGATTTGTACTGAAAAATTAAATCTCGTTTTTTTTCTAAAATGTAACATAGTTATTTAATCATAATATTTACCCTCATTATCTATACATTGCTGCCTCTAATCGGAAGTTTACGGCTTTGCGATAGAACTCTGTGGATCTAGATTCGACAAACTGCGTGAAAGTATTTTGTATTGCCTCCTGGGAAGAAATTTTATTACCACGTAGAAAATTGTCCAAATCACGAAAAAAATGGTAGTCAGTTGGACCATGGTCTGGCGGGGAAGAAAGATGGCGTATGAATTTTAACTGCATCTCCTATAGAGTTACAACGATTTTTCGTGCAGTGTGAGGCCTTACGTTATCATGGAGCAATAATGGTGAAGATCGATTCACGAATCGGAGCTGTTTCACTGCCATTTTAGCCATCATTGTTCGAAGTTCGGCACAGTAAACATCTACTGTTATTACTCGCATAAAATTTTGTGATATTGAAATAAAAGTTAAAAGTTAACACCTATAGCTGTTCATTTACTGCAAAAGCCGTAAGGCTCTGGAATCCTCTTCTCCATGAGATCAAAACGGCAACTTCAATCTTCTCTTTTAAATCCCGTCTTGTGAAGTTTTACACTGGCGACAATTGAGCTGAATTTTTATCGATCAATTAGTTTATTGTTATTAAATTAAATTTATTATCCAATATTCTTGTGTAATATTGTTTTATTATTTGGGTTATCACTATTTTCTTTTTATTGCATAGTTTATGTATAGATGTAGTTACTTATGTATTCTCCTCAATTATTGAGGTAGATACAGTCTGTAATGTACATGTGCTTTTACGACACTGTAAAATTTCCTATCAATCTCTAAGGTTGGCCGGTAGAGATCCCTTATGGGATAAGTCCGCCTATGTACCATTGTCACTTTTTGTACTTATTGTTATTGTTACTTATTGTATTTCTTATTGTACATTAAAGATATTACAAATAAACAAAAGTTATGTATTGTTCTCTTTTCCAGTTACAAGAATTTTTAACAACATACAAAAATTGTAACTTAAATTTAGTACAAATAATGGAAAAGATATGTGATACACCCTTCATCGAATTTGATATATACAATGTATTTGAATTAAAAGATCTACGCAGTCTTATTCGAGATATGGAATCTACGGCAATGGAAAAGATATTAAATATGTACAAGGTCATCGTAACATACATCATTATAGTCTACGAAGGTTTCGAAGCCCAGATTACACAGGTAATCGCAATATGCTTCCCTTAAACCTTTCCCGTCTATTTGGAAAAATAGAACGTTATCACCAACATTACCTATAAATGAGGAAGCAAATATCTTTTGAAGCGTTTATAATTCCTGCATATGTGAGCAAAAAAAATGGTATTTTTTTCCTTTATACTACGTCGGGAGCATATAAGCATACGGCCCACCTGATGTAAGGCGGGTACAGAAGCCAATTATCGCTTGCGATATATTAATTATCACGCGATGCCTTCTCTGCTGCAAACATCAAATCCTTGGGAGCTTACTGGTGACGTCACTCACATGCAGGAACACAACAACCCTCTAGGGAGATGTTATTTGGCTACGGCTTAAAAAGAACTGGTATACTCTTAAATTAATATAACTCCCTTTACACAATAAATCTCGATAGCAATTTCTAATGACAATCACGGACCACTGTATATTTAACTTCACTACACGAACAATTTTGGTATTTGTCATGCCAAACGCAGTAGCTGTCAGGTTAACACCTATTTACTGGGGTTGAAATAAGTTAACTGTATTGTCGCTAACATTGAAGAAACGTGTATGAGAAAAGAACCGAAATAAGCAGTGGTTACCTACTAGCTAGATCATTAATTTATGTCTACGGTGTATATACTGGAATGAAAAAAAAACCACTTGGCCGGTTTCTTTTTTCGCGAGTCAGACTCGCGCACTGAGTTACGTACAAACTTATTAATATGTAAATAGATCGTTCATCACGATTCTAGATGATAGGTAACCTATGTATAGGTTTTGATTCTTTTTGAGTGTCAAAATATGCGACAATATAATACAAGTTTACAATAGAGCCGTTTAGGCTGTATTGTAAACTTGAGTGTAGATAAAGGGTCAATACCGACAGACAACGAAGTGATCCTATAAAGAAATCCGTTTCTCCTGTTCAGGTACGAACCCTAAAAATAAAATAAACTAAGCGCTATGACATTTGCCTATAAATGCACTACACTCGGATACATGCACACAAACACAAAATTGTTATTAATTAATTTTTCATGTGGGACCATCTCTTACAGATGGCTGAACACTGGATAAGATATGTAAGGAGATTTGATCTGCTTTTAGAAGATGCTCTGAGATTATCAATTAAAGCAACCATGCAGAATATGTACAAATGTGTCCACGGTGATGGTTAGTAAAGTATTTAAAACATCTGCATCTTAAATAATGAAATTTGAATGCCTTTCTGCGGACATAGCCGACCGAGTACTGCCTCTTGCAGTTTGTCTCCCACTCATGTACCGGCCACGCTTCGCTTGGCTTCATATACAAGGATAGATCTAATGATGGATTTATAAACCTATCCTTTCAGTTTATCCAGCATTTTAGAGTCGGAGATAGCACCGGCCATCTCACGCTACGTAACCCAAACCGCTGAAATACGTGTCTTGACGTCGCAAACGATATCACCTGGCGCATGGAGGAGGAGATTCCATGTCCTTATACGAGTCTGTGTGCATGTGTGCGTGGTCAAACGTGTCTTCGCCAATGCGTACGGCTGTAGGATCTGTGGTATTACAGGCCAAGTACCCGATTTTCGCCACATTCTGATTCAGACCGCCGAGTCTGCCAGCACAATATCGCCAGCAACTATGGAGACTGCTCATGTGTGTCACTGATGCTGTCCGACATCTACGTCAAATATTATTACGCTGAACAGAAACAGCCTAAGGACTGATCCCTAGTGAACTCCGGCGGTGATTGGGAAGCACTGTATATCGCCAACGGCACTCCTAACTGTGAAATCATAATTGAGATACATGTCTCGGCAAATGTCAATATAGGCTTCAGATAACCTTATAGTCATCGCGTGAGGAACACAGTCGAAAGTATTTTCCATGTCTAAAAGGGCAGAAACGAGATTTATAGTCCCATGACCAGATTGGAAACCATACTGATACTCCGCAGTGCACTCTTGCCGTATCCGGGAGTTAATTATCCTCGAAGTGCTTCATGGTATGAGACCTAATGAGATGAGATGACCTTTATACCGAGGTAACTGTCTGGGAAGGTAACTGTCACACCCCTGTACTGATCCATTTCCTTTGACAACTGGACTTTCCTTTGACAGTCAATTTCCATTGGTTCGGGTTTTTTCCAGTGTTAAGTATGCTAAGATCGTTACACCGCGGCAGCTTCATACACAGCGGCACTAGGATATGTCCTATGTCGCTTTGATCTTTGAACGTGCCAACTTGTAGTTGAGTTTCTGATCCTCAGACGAGTCCGCCTGAAGTCTATCCCAGCGGTGCTGAACTGGTTCCATGTCAATACCAGCGCGCTTACCACTGGTAGTTGCGACGAACACCTGGTACTTAATTTTATGAAGCAGCCACCATCTGATATTATGTCGGTAGTGCTCAAAACTCTTCAGAAGACGATGGTGTCCAGTGAGACTCGCCAGGGGTAACTCTATTAGTCCCCAGGAGCTCGAGAAGTTTTGGGAGACTGTAAGGGGTGTTCTGGGTTTGGCTGATGCGAATGAACGGATAATTATGTGTCGAGATTTAAATGGATGGGGTGGGACCAAACGCATCAGTTATGAGATTGTGCTTGGTCTATACGGAGATAAGAGAGTGAACAATGCTGGTAAGTTACTTTTAGGCGTATGTTTGAAACGATATCTCCGTGTGTCGAACACGTTCTTCGATCGCAAGGATATTCACAGGTACATATGGAGACGGAATGAACAGAAAAGTGTGATTGATTTGATTTTGATAGATGGACGTCTCCTAAAGTCGTTAATGGATTCAAGAGCCTGATTCAAGAGAGAGGATTTAGAGTCCCCTCTTGAAAAGGGACCACTATCTGGTGATAAGCCGGTTTGTGGGCCTTTTCAAGAAGTGGGGGCACTGGCGAGTGTGTATTCCTTTCGGAGATCATGAAAGAATAAGAAATGAAAACCTTGGAAGATGAAAGGAGTACGTATGTACGTGTAGTCAGTGAAAGACTTGCGAACGCGAGTCTTTTCGACTCAAATGTAGACGAATGTAGGAAAGTTCTGAAAGAAAGTATGGTGGTCAGTGCGAAAGAGCATGTGGATGCGCAAAGAGACATAGAACACTGAGAGGAGATGCCTGGTGGTGGGGATAATGATATGAAAGAAATGAAAAAATAAATGTACCGTCCATGCAAGAATAAAACCAAAGCTTTAGTGAAAGAGAAGCGTGAAAGATTACTTATGAATGAGGAAGAACGAAGCTGACGAAGAACTTCGAGGCTAATACCAAACTCTTCTGGAGAGTGATAAAGAAGTCTGGAGAAGGTTCGTCAGCATCTAGAACGGACGGAGAGAGTCCTTATAACTCAAAATCAATTCTTAAGGAGTAAACTCTAAAAATACACGCCTTTGATCAGAAATGAAGTTCGTTACCATGAATCATCGAATTTTATTTTTGATCAAAGGCATGCATTGCACTAGCTGAATACAGAAGTTTAAGTGAAATTGAAAGTATATTCTCAAAATATTTATCAATGATCAGATCAAAATTCAATAAGCTATTTTTTTTAGGTACGATGGCACCATCACCGCTAATTAACATGAATCTTCATTTGGTGGACAAAAATATCATCTTCACTCCAAATCGTTATGAGTTATCAGATACATTCACCACGGTTCTAGAAGAAATTGTTAATATAGTGAGCACCATGCCAAGATTATACGAAAAATTTGCCTTGCCTGCTGGCGGATTAAAGACATTCTGGGAAGTAATTCAAGTTGACTCTGATTGTAACAAACTGCAGGCTCTAATTAACTCTGGTAATGTATAAATAGCTGTTAAAGTAGTTTTTTTTGTCAGTACTATAAAAGTGACTGTTATATACGCAGGCTTCAATATGGAGATTGAAGAAAATCCAACTTATAAAAATAAGGTTAGGTAAGGTAAGGTAAAGATAGGCACTGGGTTGAGCTATGAGTTCCAAGTGTCCAATCTGCTGCGGACCGAAAGTAGTAACAGTACAAATAGCTTCAAAATTCGATTATACATGAGAAAAGGAGGGCTCAATAAATGTCCCACTCTTCGATTTTTTATTCTTGTCATTAATTGTCTGCATCTGAGGGTATTCACATTGCCCTGAATATTGTATTTGAATCGGAATCGAAAAGTTATCTGACAAAATGTATGGAATCTGAGTGAAAACTTTTCGAATGTGTTTCGAATATTGGTTTCCGATGCAGCGTGAATAACCCTCACAGAAGCACGCGGATGTATCGTTTAATACACATGTAACAGAATACATTATTATAATTTTAGTCTATTGTGTGCCATGATAAACAGAATGACGATCATCATCAAATCGGAAAACAAACCATCATCAAATCGGAAAATACACATAGGTAATTAAAAATGAAATAGGTTGAACGTGTGCACGTAGTAGACATTTAAGTTATTTTTGACGCGGCAACATTTTAACGGGTACTGTACAGCCTCAGAGGAAGTATATACCTACAGTTGACAAACGCGTACACCCGTAAGGCCCCGTCCTAATTGGCCATCGCTCGTGCGATGATGCGTTGCGATTTCATCGTGCGATGAAACTGCTCGCGCGATGATTTAACGCGTGTCCTATTTGAAGCGCGCGTGGACGCGGTGCGATGCGATCACTCTCAAAATGGCTCTCAATAGAGATGCACAATTTTTGTTTTCGAGTAACATTTCTTTAATAATAAATAGCATTAAAAAAAGAAAACGTAGATCACATAATATACTCTTTAAATTCAGAAATAAGCGCGGTGAATTTCGCAATCAGTATTTCGACGTACGGAATAAGGAAGAAGATTTTTACGACAACAGACACATTTGATTACATCTGTAATGGAATACGCAACGATTGTTATCGTAAGATTACAAACTTCAAAAGACCCATAAGTGTGGAAGAAAGATTGGTGTTAACTTTGAGGTAAGTTTTTTTCTATCTATACATATATGTATATAAAAAAATTAAAGTAAAAGAACTATAAACCCGACTACGATAAAGAAAAAACAAGCTAGGGATTTATTTTGAGGTTTCAGACGCTGAATTAGGTATAAGGCCGTCGACGACGGACGGTCAGTTGTGAGCTTGTGAGCCGTGTCATAGAATCTGATTTTGATATTTTACAACTGACCACCGTCTACGGCCTTATAATTCAGCGTCAGAAATCTCAAAATAAATCCCTAGCTTGCATTTATTTTTCCGTAGTCGGGTTTTAGTTCATTAACTTTTATTTTAATTTTAATCTTTTTTGTGGTTAATAGCTTTCTGTTAGGGATCAGGCGTGAAGGCACTAACTTGCTATCTTAGGACTGTTGTGTTCCTGCGAGTGAGTGAAGTCACCAGAAATGAGAAGTTCTGCGTTAGCAGCGGGGGTGGAGACGCGCTGGCGACTTCTTTTTGTTGCTGGCGTTCATAGGCTACGGTAACCATTTTACATCAGGCGGGCCGTATGCTTGTTCTACCCGGCATAGTATAAAAAAATGATAGAAATAAAAGGCTTAAATAATTTGTAATTATGTATTCAAATTTTAAATTAATATGTAGGTACCTAAACATCGTCATTGAATGTCTCATAGAACTGACGAGTTTCAGACGGTGGTGGCGACATGTATGTGCTCGAGTTAGATGCGTGTACTGGCGAAGGCAAAATTGAAATAGAATGTGCAGAGTAGGGAGAACTGGACGGCGCAGCGAGCGTTTCAGCAATTTCATCAGCAATTAAATTTTGTATCTTGCTTTTTAACCTTAATTTTTGTACTGCGTTTAAATAGCGGAAATTCGGAGCAAGTGATTTTAAAAATAACATATCTTCATCATCAATTTTATTATTTTTTTCCTGAAATGCTTTAATTTTTTCTTTTTCAATTTGTAACATTTTGGTTTCAAATTCTGAACAAGCAGATTTCTTTTGTTTGCGTTTATTTTCTTGAGATCAACTATCCGAAGAGGATGCACTTGCTCTCTGGGATATTAAGTCGCGCTTTTGGATTGTGTCATCATTATCAGAGAGCGAATTAACGAATTGATCTGATCTGTAATTGTCGATTTCAAACTCCCAATCATTTGTTGATTGCTCGTCTCGCGATTCATCATTATTGGGCTCATAATTACTGTGAGTTGGCCGAGGCACCATAACATCTTTTAAAAATGTCATATGATGAAAATAGGTCCACTTTCCTTGATAATTCGATTCAGTTTGGTTGCCTGGATCTCCAGATCGTGGCTTACGGACCTTTTTTATTTCTTTTTGGTAGATATCCCTCAAGTTACGCCACCTTGTTTTAACTTCATTTGCTGCAACATAAATAATAAGTAGGTATAGGTATTTTATTTAATATTTTTTTATTTTCCCAAGGGACTACAGCATGGGGTTCTTCAAGAAAGGCGTGAAGAAGTATTTACTGGGTCGGCAGCGCGCGAGTGATCCCCCTGGTATTGCACGCATTCATAGACTACAGTAACTGCTTACCATTAGGCGGGCCGTAAGCTCGTTTGCCACCTCAATGGTATAAAATAGGTATAATTTTTGTGAATTAATTGTATTTCTTAATTACAGGTATCTAATAACAGGAACATCTTTTCGGAAATTGTCAGTGCCATTTCGTATTTCAAAAACAGCGATAGCCAGTATTGTGGTCCAGGTTTGCAATGCAATTTGGAATAATTTTCACAATACTCATATGAAATTTCCAAATACGGAAGATTTCAAAGAAATCGCAAATTCATTTTCAAATTTAAACAAATGTCCACATTGCTGTGGTAATCTCGACGGTAAACATATTCGTCTCAACAGACCCTATCTGTCTGGTAGCATGTACTACAATTACAAAAATTATTACTCAATTGTTTTGTTAGCGATCTCCGATTCACAAAACACGTTTCGAATCATTGATGTAGGAGCTTACGGGAAAGATAGTGATGGGGGCGTTCTCAACAATTCAAATTTTTTCAAAGAATTAAGCAGTGGAAATATTCAACTACCACATGAGGAACGACTACCACAAAGCAACATTGTCGCGCCATAGGTACGTATTTTTAGGAGATGAGGCGTTTCCGCTCAAAACATTCTTAATGAGACCTTATACGAGAAGGCAAGCATCAGGAGATGCCAATAAAACGAGATTTAATTACAAATTATCTACCACGAGGGTTGGAATAGAATGCACATCGCCGTCCCCGACGAACACTATGGTAATAGTCATTACGACAGATTCAGTTTTATCGCGGATTCGTCATGCTGAGACCCTAATACATTATTGTTATTTTTATCAAGATGATGCTCTGATTAGTTTTTGATTTAGACATTCTGCAAAGACTTTTACGTTTATATTCAACAAAGGTCATCATAGAAAATTTCACACGATTAATGACGCTTTCGTCTATTACCAAACCATTAAAGTGAATTTTTTAGGGTTAGCTGCTATTACCATATTGCTCGAGTGAAAAATGTTTGAACCTATTCCTGTAATCGTCTCTACAATAGACACACTATTGCAAAACCTATTAAGAAAATGACATTAGACAGGAAACAAAATAGGACTCAGACAAATAATTACAGCTTTCCTTTAGTTAAATCAGAAATTTCCGTTTGTAAAGTCTTTTTTTTAAATACTTTGAAAATATCCGAACAATTTGTGTACACGGCATTGGAAAAAATTAAAAACGATGAAGGTTTGATAGACAACAGAGGGAATCACTCCAAAAAGCCTCAAAAGATGAGTACTTTAACAAAAAATAACATTATTGATACATAAAATTGTTTCCAACAATAGAGTCTCACTATGTGAGAAAAGATTCTATTCGTCAATATCTGTCAGAGAACCTAAACATTTCCAAAATGTACCGGTTATATGAACTTTGGTTTCCAAATCAAAATTTACCAGAAAATCAAAAGGCTACAAAGAGACAATACGAAACTGCCTTTAATACAGAGTTCAATTATTCTTTCTTTCGACCTAAGAAAGATCAGTGTGCAACCTGCTCTCTTTATAAACAAGCAGACGAAGTGAAAAAACTTTCATTAGAAGATAATTATAGGAAGCATTTGAATAGAAAAGAAAAGTTGCCTTAAATAAAAAATGAAGAAAAGTCGAGAGTTGATGTCAAATGTACGACAATTGCAGTGTTCGATGTAGAAAAAGTCCTTAGTGAGTACCACAATCCACAAAAAAAGAAGTATGAAAAAAAAGTTAGTATTTTTCATTATAAAAGAAAATACCAAGTGTATAACTTTACTGTGTTTGATTTATTGCGTAAAGCTGGACATTGTTTTCTATGGCATTTGTCTATTGCTAAAAGCGGTTGCATCAAAATAGGTAGTTGCTTATTAAAATTAATCCAACAAGAATAGCTTAGAGGAATCGAAAAATTTTCATTTTATTCGGACGGCTGTGCTGGTCAATATAATAACCGCTATATTTTTGTTCTATACCTTTATGTTGTACAAGTTTGCGGCGTAAAAAATATAACACACAGATTTTTTGAGACCGCCCACAGCCAAAATGAAGGCGATAATATACATTCATGAGTAGAACGAGCCATGAAAAATAAGCTACTTTATACTTCAGACCAAGTTTATATAATACAATAATTAGCTTTAATAATACAAATGCCAAAGTAACAGGTAAAAAGTATAAAATAAACGAAATGGAGCAGATCGATTTCTACAACATAAAAAAACTAATAGACGGAAGGAATAGGGTAAAAGACACCCAAGGTAAAAAAATACAATGGTCAAAATTAATGGAATTGAGAGTATCTCACTTGAAACCAAATATTTTAGAATTTAAGTACGACTTCGAAAATAATCCGTTTGAATTAGATAGTAAAATTCAATCAACCAAAACCACACGTGGAAGAAAAGCAACCGCTGCTGAATCAGTTCTAATGCTCAATGGTATATACAACCAGCCGTTACCTATCACAAAGACTCTGTTTGAAGACTTGAAGTCTTTGTGTGATAGTGAAGCAATACCCAAACATTATCACGCTTTTTATAAGCCATTAAACTTTGGCGATATCGTGAGTGAATCTGTTAACTTAGATAAAAATAATGACGATATTTAGGCCCCGTCCTAATTGGCCATCGCTCGTGCGATGGTGCGTGCGTCCGATGGACGGACATGTGACCAAACATAGTGATATCTACTAAATGTCCTAATGAACGGTCGCGCGATCATGCGATGGGCCCAAATTGTTCAGTTTTCATCGTGCGACCATCATTGATCGGACGATCTTGCGATCAAACATACTAAATCTGTACTAATGTCCTATTTGACGCACGCGCGACGAAGCGGCGGCCAGGGAGGGGTATGCGCTAGGTCGCTTGCGCCGCGTGCCCGTCCGCCATTTTGTGTAAGTAAATCGTTTGGTTCGGTCACGTTGATTCAACACACAGATTTCAACATGGTATTTGAAGAACATTTAATTAATGAAGTGCGTGCTCATCCCATAGTTTGGAACAAGTGGTCTGAAGACTATAAAAATAGACTGAAAAATGAGAAAGAGTGGGCTATTATTGCAAAGAACCTGAATAAAACAAGTAAGTTTTAATTACAATATTTTTATTAAGTACACAGAATTATTGTTGATTAAAAAAATAAGTCGTAAATTTTTGTCTGGCATCAATTGCGTTTCTTGTGGATGAGTTGTAAATTGAATTCCTTCGAATTCCCCTCAATCTGATGTTTGCTTGACTGTTTAGTATGGTAATTTCTGATTGTCTTCCGTCCATATGTACTATAATGTTATGCAGTATACAGACCGCCTTTACAATTGTAATTGCATTTTCAACGGATGTTTCAATACTTTTTAAAAGAATTCTAAATTTATTTGCAGCCATTCCAAATGTCGCCGTCCCCGACGAACACTATCGTAATAGAAAAAATCAAATTTTACAGGAAACGTAAAAAACTGTTTTTTTTTCAATATCTTGAAAACTGTCAAACCTATAAAGACAATTTTTTCACCAAAAAAAGGGAAAATATTTTTATGTACATTTCTTATAAATTATTGTTAAGTAGTTTTCTTCATAAAGCAAAAAATTACAAAAATATACTTTACCAAAATAAACATTATAGAATTGCCACGCAAAATAATTTTACGATAGTGCTCGACCGAAATCGTAACTCAATGTTACTATTGTAATAGTGCATTAAAATAGGATTCGATGGGTAGAATGCGTTTAATTTCTAATCGTAAAATGATATTGAGATTTTGTTCGCTGGTGTATCCGACCTTAACATAACAGTAAAGAGAAACTGCTTGCTTGTTCAATGTAATTTTAAAAAGACATAAAATAGGTAAGTGTTGAATACAAACTCAACATATTAATTTTTGCGTGTGTAAAATAAATGCTAATTTGCTTAAAAACTCAAATATTGCTATTTATTTATGTGATTTAAACGTGAAAATCTAACAGACAAACATAGAATCAGTTAAAATTAGTAACAATAATAATATTAGTATAATAATATTAGGATTGTCCATTGTTTAGTTAACTGTTAATTTGACAGATTTTGTTGTAAATGAATAAAATGTTTAATTTCGTAATAATTTATTGAATTAAATCACCAAAAAAAGAACTTCTTCAAACTTCAAAGATAACTTCAAATCCTAACGTACTTAAACTCTAAATATCGTCATTATTTTTATCTAAGTTAACAGATTCACTCACGATATCGCCAAAGTTTAATGGCTTATAAAAAGCGTGATAATGTTTGGATATTGCTTCACTATCACACAAAGACTTCAAGTCTTCAAACAGAGTCTTTGTGATAGGTAACGGCTGGTTGTATATACCATTGAGCATTAGAACTGATTCAGCAGCGGTTGCTTTTCTTCCACGTGTGGTTTTGGTTGATTGAATTTTACTATCTAATTCAAACGGATTATTTTCGAAGTCGTACTTAAATTCTAAAATATTTGGTTTCAAGTGAGATACTCTCAATTCCATTAATTTTGACCATTGTATTTTTTTACCTTGGGTGTCTTTTACCCTATTCCTTCCGTCTATTAGTTTTTTTATGTTGTAGAAATCGATCTGCTCCATTTCGTTTATTTTATACTTTTTACCTGTTACTTTGGCATTTGTATTATTAAAGCTAATTATTGTATTATATAAACTTGGTCTGAAGTATAAAGTAGCTTATTTTTCATGGCTCGTTCTACTCATGAATGTATATTATCGCCTTCATTTTGGCTGTGGGCGGTCTCAAAAAATCTGTGTGTTATATTTTTTACGCCGCAAACTTGTACAACATAAAGGTATAGAACAAAAATATAGCGGTTATTATATTGACCAGCACAGCCGTCCGAATAAAATGAAAATTTTTCGATTCCTCTAAGCTATTCTTGTTGGATTAATTTTAATAAGCAACTACCTATTTTGATGCAACCGCTTTTAGCAATAGACAAATGCCATAGAAAACAATGTCCAGCTTTACGCAATAAATCAAACACAGTAAAGTTATACACTTGGTATTTTCTTTTATAATGAAAAATACTAACTTTTTTTTCATACTTCTTTTTTTGTGGATTGTGGTACTCACTAAGGACTTTTTCTACATCGAACACTGCAATTGTCGTACATTTGACATCAACTCTCGACTTTTCTTCATTTTTTATTTAAGGCAACTTTTCTTTTCTATTCAAATGCTTCCTATAATTATCTTCTAATGAAAGTTTTTTCACTTCGTCTGCTTGTTTATAAAGAGAGCAGGTTGCACACTGATCTTTCTTAGGTCGAAAGAAAGAATAATTGAACTCTGTATTAAAGGCAGTTTCGTATTGTCTCTTTGTAGCCTTTTGATTTTCTGGTAAATTTTGATTTGGAAACCAAAGTTCATATAACCGGTACATTTTGGAAATGTTTAGGTTCTCTGACAGATATTGACGAATAGAATCTTTTCTCACATAGTGAGACTCTATTGTTGGAAACAATTTTATGTATCAATAATGTTATTTTTTGTTAAAGTACTCATCTTTTGAGGCTTTTTGGAGTGATTCCCTCTGTTGTCTATCAAACCTTCATCGTTTTTAATTTTTTCCAATGCCGTGTACACAAATTGTTCGGATATTTTCAAAGTATTTAAAAAAAAGACTTTACAAACGGAAATTTCTGATTTAACTAAAGGAAAGCTGTAATTATTTGTCTGAGTCCTATTTTGTTTCCTGTCTAATGTCATTTTCTTAATAGGTTTTGCAATAGTGTGTCTATTGTAGAGACGATTACAGGAATAGGTTCAAACATTTTTCACTCGAGCAATATGGTAATAGCAGCTAACCCTAAAAAATTCACTTTAATGGTTTGGTAATAGACGAAAGCGTCATTAATCGTGTGAAATTTTCTATGATGACCTTTGTTGAATATAAACGTAAAAGTCTTTGCAGAATGTCTAAATCAAAAACTAATCAGAGCATCATCTTGATAAAAATAACAATAATGTATTAGGGTCTCAGCATGACGAATCCGCGATAAAACTGAATCTGTCGTAATGACTATTACCATAGTGTTCGTCGGGGACGGCGATGTGCATTCTATTCCAACCCTCGTGGTAGATAATTTGTAATTAAATCTCGTTTTATTGGCATCTCCTGATGCTTGCCTTCTCGTATAAGGTCTCATTAAGAATGTTTTGAGCGGAAACGCCTCATCTCCTAAAAATACGTACCTATGGCGCGACAATGTTGCTTTGTGGTAGTCGTTCCTCATGTGGTAGTTGAATATTTCCACTGCTTAATTCTTTGAAAAAATTTGAATTGTTGAGAACGCCCCCATCACTATCTTTCCCGTAAGCTCCTACATCAATGATTCGAAACGTGTTTTGTGAATCGGAGATCGCTAACAAAACAATTGAGTAATAATTTTTGTAATTGTAGTACATGCTACCAGACAGATAGGGTCTGTTGAGACGAATATGTTTACCGTCGAGATTACCACAGCAATGTGGACATTTGTTTAAATTTGAAAATGAATTTGCGATTTCTTTGAAATCTTCCGTATTTGGAAATTTCATATGAGTATTGTGAAAATTATTCCAAATTGCATTGCAAACCTGGACCACAATACTGGCTATCGCTGTTTTTGAAATACGAAATGGCACTGACAATTTCCGAAAAGATGTTCCTGTTATTAGATACCTGTAATTAAGAAATACAATTAATTCACAAAAATTATACCTATTTTATACCATTGAGGTGGCAAACGAGCTTACGGCCCGCCTAATGGTAAGCAGTTACTGTAGTCTATGAATGCGTGCAATACCAGGGGGATCACTCGCGCGCTGCCGACCCAGTAAATACTTCTTCACGCCTTTCTTGAAGAACCCCATGCTGTAGTCCCTTGGGAAAATAAAAAAATATTAAATAAAATACCTATACCTACTTATTATTTATGTTGCAGCAAATGAAGTTAAAACAAGGTGGCGTAACTTGAGGGATATCTACCAAAAAGAAATGAAAAAGGTCCGTAAGCCACGATCTGGAGATCCAGGCAACCAAACTGAATCGAATTATCAAGGAAAGTGGACCTATTTTCATCATATGACATTTTTAAAAGATGTTATGGTGCCTCGGCCAACTCACAGTAATTATGAGCCCAATAATGATGAATCGCGAGACGAGCAATCAACAAATGATTGGGAGTTTGAAATCGACAATTACAGATCAGATCAATTCGTTAATTCGCTCTCTGATAATGATGACACAATCCAAAAGCGCGACTTAATATCCCAGAGAGCAAGTGCATCCTCTTCGGATAGTCGATCTCAAGAAAATAAACGCAAACAAAAGAAATCTGCTTGTTCAGAATTTGAAACCAAAATGTTACAAATTGAAAAAGAAAAAATTAAAGCATTTCAGGAAAAAAATAATAAAATTGATGATGAAGATATGTTATTTTTAAAATCACTTGCTCCGAATTTCCGCTATTTAAACGCAGTACAAAAATTAAGGTTAAAAAGCAAGATACAAAATTTAATTGCTGATGAAATTGCTGAAACGCTCGCTGCGCCGTCCAGTTCTCCCTACTCTGCACATTCTATTTCAATTTTGCCTTCGCCAGTACACGCATCTAACTCGAGCACATACATGTCGCCACCACCGTCTGAAACTCGTCAGTTCTATGAGACATTCAATGACGATGTTTAGGTACCTACATATTAATTTAAAATTTGAATACATAATTACAAATTATTTAAGCCTTTTATTTCTATCATTTTTTTATACTATGCCGGGTAGAACAAGCATACGGCCCGCCTGATGTAAAATGGTTACCGTAGCCTATGAACGCCAGCAACAAAAAGAAGTCGCCAGCGCGTCTCCACCCCCGCTGCTAACGCAGAACTTCTCATTTCTGGTGACTTCACTCACTCGCAGGAACACAACAGTCCTAAGATAGCAAGTTAGTGCCTTCACGCCTGATCCCTAACAGAAAGCTATTAACCACAAAAAAGATTAAAATTAAAATAAAAGTTAATGAACTAAAACCCGACTACGGAAAAATAAATGCAAGCTAGGGATTTATTTTGAGATTTCTGACGCTGAATTATAAGGCCGTAGACGGTGGTCAGTTGTAAAATATCAAAATCAGATTCTATGACACGGCTCACAAGCTCACAACTGACCGTCCGTCGTCGACGGCCTTATACCTAATTCAGCGTCTGAAACCTCAAAATAAATCCCTAGCTTGTTTTTTCTTTATCGTAGTCGGGTTTATAGTTCTTTTACTTTAATTTTTTTATATACATATATGTATAGATAGAAAAAAACTTACCTCAAAGTTAACACCAATCTTTCTTCCACACTTATGGGTCTTTTGAAGTTTGTAATCTTACGATAACAATCGTTGCGTATTCCATTACAGATGTAATCAAATGTGTCTGTTGTCGTAAAAATCTTCTTCCTTATTCCGTACGTCGAAATACTGATTGCGAAATTCACCGCGCTTATTTCTGAATTTAAAGAGTATATTATGTGATCTACGTTTTCTTTTTTTAATGCTATTTATTATTAAAGAAATGTTACTCGAAAACAAAAATTGTGCATCTCTATTGAGAGCCATTTTGAGAGTGATCGCATCGCACCGCGTCCACGCGCGCTTCAAATAGGACACGCGTTAAATCATCGCGCGAGCAGTTTCATCGCACGATGAAATCGCAACGCATCATCGCACGAGCGATGGCCAATTAGGACGGGGCCTTAGAGTTTAAGTACGTTAGGATTTGAAGTTATCTTTGAAGTTTGAAGAAGTTCTTTTTTTGGTGATTTAATTCAATAAATTATTACGAAATTAAACATTTTATTCATTTACAACAAAATCTGTCAAATTAACAGTTAACTAAACAATGGACAATCCTAATATTATTATACTAATATTATTATTGTTACTAATTTTAACTGATTCTATGTTTGTCTGTTAGATTTTCACGTTTAAATCACATAAATAAATAGCAATATTTGAGTTTTTAAGCAAATTAGCATTTATTTTACACACGCAAAAATTAATATGTTGAGTTTGTATTCAACACTTACCTATTTTATGTCTTTTTAAAATTACATTGAACAAACAAGCAGTTTCTCTTTACTGTTATGTTAAGGTCGGATACACCAGCGAACAAAATCTCAATATCATTTTACGATTAGAAATTAAACGCATTCTACCCATCGAATCCTATTTTAATGCACTATTACAATAGTAACATTGAGTTACGATTTCGGTCGAGCACTATCGTAAAATTATTTTGCGTGGCAATTCTATAATGTTTATTTTGGTAAAGTATATTTTTGTAATTTTTTGCTTTATGAAGAAAACTACTTAACAATAATTTATAAGAAATGTACATAAAAATATTTTCCCTTTTTTTGGTGAAAAAATTGTCTTTATAGGTTTGACAGTTTTCAAGATATTGAAAAAAAAACAGTTTTTTACGTTTCCTGTAAAATTTGATTTTTTCTATTACGATAGTGTTCGTCGGGGACGGCGACATTTGGAATGGCTGCAAATAAATTTAGAATTCTTTTAAAAAGTATTGAAACATCCGTTGAAAATGCAATTACAATTGTAAAGGCGGTCTGTATACTGCATAACATTATAGTACATATGGACGGAAGACAATCAGAAATTACCATACTAAACAGTCAAGCAAACATCAGATTGAGGGGAATTCGAAGGAATTCAATTTACAACTCATCCACAAGAAACGCAATTGATGCCAGACAAAAATTTACGACTTATTTTTTTAATCAACAATAATTCTGTGTACTTAATAAAAATATTGTAATTAAAACTTACTTGTTTTATTCAGGTTCTTTGCAATAATAGCCCACTCTTTCTCATTTTTCAGTCTATTTTTATAGTCTTCAGACCACTTGTTCCAAACTATGGGATGAGCACGCACTTCATTAATTAAATGTTCTTCAAATACCATGTTGAAATCTGTGTGTTGAATCAACGTGACCGAACCAAACGATTTACTTACACAAAATGGCGGACGGGCACGCGGCGCAAGCGACCTAGCGCATACCCCTCCCTGGCCGCCGCTTCGTCGCGCGTGCGTCAAATAGGACATTAGTACAGATTTAGTATGTTTGATCGCAAGATCGTCCGATCAATGATGGTCGCACGATGAAAACTGAACAATTTGGGCCCATCGCATGATCGCGCGACCGTTCATTAGGACATTTAGTAGATATCACTATGTTTGGTCACATGTCCGTCCATCGGACGCACGCACCATCGCACGAGCGATGGCCAATTAGGACGGGGCCTAAGGGACGGCAACAAAAGTACATTCAATAACAAGGTTACCAGACTGTGGAAAATTTACCCCACTACATAATGCGTTTCGGCAATTTGAAATTTACAATGTACCCAGATAACTGTTTACCAGAAACTTGCATAGAATGTGTATTGTGTGCTATAATAATATACTCATAATATGATATTAGCAATGTAAAAAAATCGAATAAGTCGATACAGCCATTTCTACACACAAAGTAATAAAAGTTAATATTTACATACGTATGAAAACTACAGTATCTGAATAGATCAACAAACATATTTGCACTTTAATATTATTAGAATAGTATTTTTTTACGCAAATCTAGTTACTGTATAGATCTATTAATTAATAGTAAGCCTGAGTTAGTTTCAGTAAGACCTGTGAAATCATTGGAATAAGGATAGGAGATTGGTTAAACCTAGCAGAGTTATATAAATTAAACAATATATTTTTCTATTTTAGACATATATTTTAAAATATAAGCGATAATATGATGCTAAATATAGGCATAGATATGAGATAAAAGATAAAAAACATTTTATAGACAATTTGTAAATAAAAATATTCGTGCCTTACAAACATATTAATGTTTATTTTTTCATAGATTTTTATTCTTGAAATCAATGTTATTAGATCGATTTTTCTACATCGTGTATTTATATAAATATCGTGAGAATGAAACAGCCGTCGAATATTCATGGTCACATTTATATACACGGTTTTCAGTTAAATCTTCTTTACACAATAAATGCGGATTATTCCTTCTTAAAATTAAACATATTGCATAAAAATTTTCAATAATTGTCATGTAAAAAAGAATTAGTGCCAGGGATGATTTAAGTGTAAATATTAAACAAAGGTAAACAATCTTTGTTTTTAAACATTTTGTAATGCGCATCATGGTTTTTATTAGACTTAAACTAAAGCTACAATTGATCAAGGATTATCCTTTCACATATTGTATTCAAAAGGTGTTAAACTGCTACGGTCCCTTAATTCCCTAGTTCACTATTTTCCTCTAACTTGTATAATGATATCTATCATCTATACATCGATTACATTAAAATTCTGTATAATGACAGATAGTTCAGCATTTTTATTTCAAGTCGTTTAGTTTTTGACCTTAATATAGCTAATTTCTTCTTGCGTGACTCAGCCAGTAATCTTTTCAGTCTCAATTCAAAAGTAAGCTTTAATTTTCATGGTGTTAATGTAGTGTCCGTCGCTATTGAAAGCCCTGGATAATCGGTCTGGAAAATAGGACAATTTTAATTTTGTAACGCATTATTAGCATGTAATATCGACACCCCAGTACTAACATTATATTAAAACTACTGTCAATACTATAATTTAATTGAGCTTTACATATTTAAAAGTTTACAAATTCAGACAATATAAAATACTTGATTAACATTTATGTGTTGACACAAAAGCATGTGTGTGTGGGTGATTAACTTGATTAACGTGGTATAAATAATTGGTATAGAATAATCTACACGACTACCCTCCGTATCATTCACAATTACCTGTATAAATATAATCAACACATCAACATCATATCAACCCATACTCACTTCATTGCTGGAGTACGGGTTCTTATTTCAAACAAAAGACCTTAGAAGATATGTCCCGAAACTACTCAATTACGGATTGTCGGAGTCGTTGGAATATTTTTATATGTTTTTGTACTTCAATTATACGCTTCTACGACTAAAATGTAACTATGTAAAATTTCAAGTCTGTATGTGAAACTTTCTAAGACAGACTAGCAGACGAACAGGCAGGCATGTAAATCATTTAGTTCCTTGTTTTTTTTAATACCTATTATCATACTCGTATATACTCACCAACAAACTGTTATAACAGTTTGGCGAACATAATAATTTGTACTATGTAACTGTATCGTGTAAATAAATAAATAAAAACAATATAAATTAGTTGAGAATGCGTAAGCTTGCATTGCCAGAGGAACACCTGGTTCGTCAACAAATCAAATGTTGACGAACCAGGTCAACAAATGTTAACTTACGTGGATGTTGAAACTGACGACTTATCCAAATAAACTTCTTCCGAAAGCAGTGGTCTTTAAAATGTTTGGAACATATGCGACTATACTCGGCTCCCAATTCTGTCGTCCAGTAGCAAAAATTCATGCATTACGCACACTGACGACTTTAGGAAATCTAAAAAATAAACATACATCTAAGATTAAACATGTTAACATTTTTAATTTAAAAATAAATAAATACCTTTTGACGAAAAATTATAAACAAAGAAGTATACAAAAAGTAAGAAGTTAAAAAAAAGGTGTCTGTACCCATATAATTTACCCATAATTTCGGGGTGTTTTCCCATACTACATACTGGTAACCCTAAAACGCTCATTATACCGATAAATTGAAAATACAACAGAAAATGGCTGACGCATTACCCATAGACAACCTTCAAGATTTAGACGGTTTTTACTAGAAATACTTTTTGTAAATTAAACCGATATTTTCATTGTTTTTACGTTATTATACAAACAATTCATTTAAAAACTACATGTGTATCTAATTTTCGCAAAATATTTGATTACAACTATTAAAACTTTATAATTACGTATGAAAGGTTATGTTTTCGTATTTTTGCTAACTGAGACTTTTGCAGCCTTTTACACAGCAACGTACCATTGTTAAAGTAAAAAGACAATCCCAAACAAGCAAAAGAACACAAATATGCACTAATATTTCGCTTATAATTAGTAATTTATGCAAACAATTTGTTGTACTACAAGGAACGAAATGATTGTTTGCCACGAATTTGTTTTTGTCGCAAACACAAAATAGTGAAACTATGACAGGGACAAAAATATTTTATCTGTCTCTTTCCTTCTTATGAGGAACTGTATACATCTATCACGTTCTATCTTGGTATTATTATTTGCTTGTCACCTCTAGGTATCTTCCTCTGAGTGTACAGCGGAAGTATACCCCACCTCGACCAATAACCGCATTCATTCATTCTTCACAAAATATTGTTGTCAGTATACAACTTAAAATTGAGGATAGTTTACAATATAAAAGAAATCACTATTACTAAATCACTACTGTATTTAGAAGTAAGCTATAATTTTATTGACGTTACTAATATTTTGTAATTTTAGAAATCGAGTACAATATAGAGCTCGTCATTGATCACATACGCATGTGGGATCCTTATGCACATATTTGGAGAGTTAATAAAGATCAATTTATGATTAAATATCGTGAAGAGAAGCATACTGCAGCTGATTTTGATAACCTTATAATAAGTTATAGCAACCTAGCTAATACTGTACAAATACACGAGACTGTCAATCAGGTAAATTTACAATTCAGTAGTCGTTAATATGATATATAATAAGATCTCTTGTAGAAATTAACTTACCTTTATACACAACGTAAAGAATGTTACATATACAGGTACATATATACACGTAGAAAAATCATAACTAAATACAGTTTGTCTTATGCTCGTAAGTGATGTCACCAAATTAAAATACAATATTGATTTTTAGATTCACTTCATTACTCTAAATTCAGGCGAATTGAAGAATTCTATTATAATGCACTGCGTCCAGTGGCAAGTAAAACTGGGTGAACTACTGAGGTCGATTACTGAATCTGACATAGATGTAGTGTACTCTTACGTTGAGAAGAGTAGCGAAGATGCTATGAAGGTAAACTGAGTAGGCGTACAAACTACTTTTTTTGTAGACTGTATCATTTTTATAAATGCTATAGCCTATTATGCACGATAATTTCGAATAAAATGATAGTAAATTTCAATTTGTGTGTTGTACAGATGCCAGCTGATTTGAAAGAATTAGCTAGTGCGATAGCTACTTATGAACGTTTAGTAGGTGACAGCAGCAGCTTTGAGAAGACATTTCCTCCTATTGCGGATCAGATGCAAACCCTCGGTATGGTTTTACTTTCCAATCAACGTTAGACTATAGTTAGTGATTTTCATTTTTTTCATGGAATGTAAAATAATAACATTTCGGGTACGTCACTAGAAACGGTATTGAAAATGGCAATTATATTATTTATAGTAGCAACAACACTACAGGATAAAACAATTGATAAGCTTTTCGGTACTTATACACTTAAACAGTAAATGAATAAAAATGTAGATAATAAAACGTACTTTTGCCGTAAATCCATCAGTCGGGAACGTTTAATTTTAGTGTTATCTAATTAATTTACTCTACACTAGCCTAGTTTTAGGCTTTAGGACTAGCCTAGTTTAGAACTAGAACGTTAGTCTAGTTCTAAACTAGGCGTTCTTTGTGTATATAAATTAAAACACAATATAAATGAATGGCCAGGGCACATATATATACATACATATATGAAGGGGCGTTGTTGTATGACGGGGAGAAAAAATATTACCGTTAGAAAAAAAAACAATTATTTAAATTACTCTGTCACCGCGAGTTTGCTCCTAAAGCGACACGTTTTCGATGCTATGTTTCATTTGTGTTTATGATTAGTTCTTTCAATTTTACGCCTTTTTATTTTGCAGTGTTGCTATTTAAGTAATACCAAAGGGATTCTAGTTTTTTTCTGAATGTAACAAAAACGTTTGTAAGCGGAATATACAATAATAAAAAAAAACTAAAAAAAAATAAAAAATAAAATTCTCATAATTTTAAAATAATTTCAGCTAAATTCGAAGTGGAGCTGTCCTCTGATATGGTAACCCGCCATGAAAATATTCCAGTTATTTGGGCTGAATATTTATTACTGCTAGAGGATGCCAAAAAAGCTCTGGAACTTAACAAAGATAAATTTAAAAATGACCTGTTAGACCAAGCTCAAGTGAGTATACGTTTATGTACCTATATTTACTTCTTGAAGTTCTAATAATGAATGCAAAAATGTAGAACACGCACTAATGTTTGCTGCCGGGAAGGCCGTATGCTTGTTTGTTTCAATTTTCTTGTTTTACCGCCAACATACAGGATCCTTCCGAATTGTTTACGTCGGGATTGAATTCTTAATAGTTTATTGTGCAACTAGTTCGATAAGACTGCCCACGAGAGGCACGAGCGAAGCGAGTACGCTCATTCACTTGAGTGGGCAATCGACAACATTGCACGAGTTACTATTTTCTATTACGAATGCGAAACTATTCCGTCGTCTAAAATTGGGGTCCAGGGGCGTTATTATTTTTTTTATTCTCGTCAATTTGCGTGCACAAGTTTACTTGTCGTGTCGCACTCAAATGGAGTGAAGGAAAATTTGCTTGCGCCAAATTTACTTGTCGCACTCAAATGGACTGTGGTTTACTCAAAACTCATGTTATAATTTTAAAATGGGCAAATAGCGACTTATCGCCCCTAACAACGGGCGCACAGATATTACTTATCCCGCATGAGTAATAAAAAATTTTGAACTAGACTGTTAGTTTTTTTATACAACATCGGAAGGCATACAAGCATACCGCCCACCTGATGTAAAGAGGACATACCGTAGCCTATGAACGCTATGTAATACATTACCAATCGTGCGATGCGTCCTCTTCTGCTAACGCAGCAACTGACTAGGAGCTTGCTGATGACCATACACGCAGGAACACAACAACCCTCTAGGGAGTTGTTATTTGGGCGCGTTTTTCTGTGATGTGGAGGTACTTCCCGAGCTTAGATGCGCCCTACCTCTCTTAAAATATCCAGAGAAATAAACAGACATGTTCACGCACACAAATGTTTATCTTATTAATCGAACCCACATGCGTTGGTGTCTAGTCGCGTAATTTACGACTGAATTCGTCAAAATTAGATAATAATTATTCAACACTTATAAATAAGATATTTTTACAATAAACTAGTTTCATTTATGTTACGTTCTTAAATTTCAATTAAATTTTTAATAATTGTTTTAATAGTGACCTCAGTAATACAGTGAAAATGTCAAGTCTGCCTATTATAGACAGCGAACCCTTTGTAATAGGATTATTAGACATATTTTCGTACGAAATTCTATTTCAAGTTTGTTTAGGTGGTTTTGTTTACACTGTTTTTCATTTATGTATCTAAATAACAACACAACCTTTAATTAAGCATTTCACAAATTAATGATGTCCCAACAAAATTATAACTGTAAAGGGAACCGAGTTCGGTAGAAACCTTCAGGATAATCGCCGATAAATGAGTTCAGACATAACAGATAGCGAGTTCGATAACAGTTCACTTAATTACAGCAGTAAGTATGTACAACATATTTGTAAGTAGGTACATTTAAGAAAATTTACTCCTTCAATTTGAAATTCACTTTTATCTTATTTTACCTACACTATGTTGCCTTACAATATTACTAACTACTTATTCAAATTTCTAATTGGTGGAGCCCAATTTCTTATACTTATGTCGTTTATTGATAATTAAAACACATCACATTAATACATCGAGTAATCCGAAGGTCGCTTTTACCGAACTTGACCCCATTTTTGGCCACAATATCACAGCACAGCAAAGTAACGCAAAAATTAATTATACCTACACATGATTAGGTGTTCAAAGAAGCTGCTAAAGAGTTTTGTGAAGATTTCTACAACACTGCTCCCTGTAGTTCCAATGTAAGCGGCAAAGATGCTATCGCCCAATTGAAAGCTTTCAGAGATCAATTAAATGTTATTCGGGCGCAAGAGCAACAGATAAGAGATGGACTGGCTGTCTTTAATTTAACGTAATTTTCTTTCTAATATTTCAATTACTTAATTCATTAGATGTAATTTAAATAGCGTTAATTTCTGAAAGTATATAGACGTTATCAATAGTTGTATCCATAATTATATATATATATGTATTATCCATGTAAAAAAAACTTTTGAAACTTTTATTAGGACGCCAGTAAATCTGGACCTTCAGAAGATGGAGAAGGAACTGGAGAAATTAGAAGAAGTATGGAGTCTAGTATTTCAATGGGAAGAATCGTGGGAGAGATATAAAACACAGACATTTTGGGAAATGGAGACAGATGAAATGGAAGAAAACGTTATGTTCTTATTTCGGTAATTTTTCTTCTGTGATATTCCGACCAATTTGATTACAGTGGTGTTTGATTGTGAAATCCTTACTATAATTTTCAGAAATTTTAATCGCCTGTCTCGTCAGCTTAAGGATAAAGGCTGGGATATTATCGATACAACTCGAGTGAAAGTTGATGCTTTCAGAAGAACTTTACCTCTAATCGGTGACTTAAAAAATCCTTGTATGCGGGAACGTCATTGGGATAGAATAAAAGTTTTGATGGCAGTGTTAGTATATTCACTGCTAAATATTGAGTGTTGTTTTATGAGTAGAGAAGTCTACATTTCACTGTAGTGTTTTATATAAGATTGAAACATAATTGTAATAAATTATTTGTTTCTTTCGTTATTATATGACTTATTTACGTGTTCTTATTTCCTACTACTTTAAACAAACAATCCTTGTATTTATTTTTTATCCAGCACCTTGGAGACCTTTGAAAGCTTTGCTCAGCGTTTATGTTCTTTTTTTGTATAAGATTTAGTTATTTTTTTCAGGGAATACATTGCTAAGCTAAAAAAGCAAAACCATGTCTAAAATACAAATTTTGACACAAATCGTTAGACGTTTTTGATATACACAAAATATATTTATAGGTAGAAATGTTTAAAGTAATAGGATATGTAACGTTCTCCAGAAAAATAGCGATTTTATTAAAAAAAAACATGCTAGCAAAGTTGGGACGCCTACATATTAATGTGTTTATTCCTTATAACAGAGAATTTGATCAAAATTCTGAAGATTTTAAACTAGAGCTGATCATGCGATTAAATTTTCAAGCATATGCCGATGATATAGCAGAAATATCAAATGCTGCTACCATGGAACTAAATATTGAAAATGGTTTGAAAGCTATTAGAGAGGTTTGGAAAAACACTACTTATGAAATGCAACACCATAAGGGAGACATGTATAAACTTAAAAATGTAGATGAAGTTATGCAGGTTTGTACACACATGCAACACCTTTAATTTGTAACATAAGAGTTATGTATATTGTGTGTCACAGGTATAATGGAGACGCTATGTAAATAATTTAGTGTGTATAAACGCAGATAGCACTTTTTAACTAATGTAGTAGTTATCTACTTCGTCATGATTGTCGTACATATTTGGAGATATCGTTTTGATAAATACATTTCCAATAGTTTATTATCATTAAATGGTTTTAAATTAGTTTCTAGAAGATCACCAAGTGCAGCTTTCTTCAATGAAGTCAACTAAATATGTGGAACCTTTCATTAAAGAAGTGGATTATTGGGAAAAATCTTTAGGATATGTCGCCGAGTGTATTGAGGTATATAATTTTTAGTTTGCCCTTCACTTTTATTTTTTAATCGCGGCATCATGCGGCATCCTTGGAAACAAAATATTGTGGCAATTTAGTAAAATCCTTTTATCGCGGAAGCCTATCTACCCCGAGGAACGAGGAAGAATTTTAGCTTAGTGAGCGCGTATCTCTGTATTTAAATCGCTTCGTAGTAAAACCGCACCACGAATATCGTGCAATATTTTAAGCTGTAGATATAAAACACTTCTTAGTAACCGGCGAGTGCGCATGTGAATACCAATGAATGTCAAAGAAGCGTGTGAGGTGTGGAAGGATCGAGTCACGTGGCGCTTGGTACTCTCTGCCCACCCGCAAGGTATTTAGCGTGAAGTTATAGATAGATAGCTGTAGGAGTTAGGCCTGTGTGTAGCCGTTATGTCGGCTTTATTTGCATTTATCCGAGTATCGTGTGAGATTTTTTTAAAACACTTTCTAATCTGAACACTACATATTTTCTTAGTTGAAGGCCAAATAGGGGGCTATGTGAAATATCAGGGTTCTAGCCCCCAGTCAGCCATTATGTCAATGGGTCTGGTAGTACTTTTTTAAATATACAGACTTTATTTAGAGTGTGATTTATTACATGAAATGTAATTTGTACGTACCAGCACTCAAAAATCACCGACTTTCCTGAATGTTTTGGGCCCTTACATTAACTTGTATTATTGTCAGATTTCATTACAAGTGCAACGAAGGTATCTATACTTGGAAAATATATTTAGTGGCGAAGATATTAGAAAGCAATTACCAAACGAAGTGCGTATATTTGATGCGTTAACTACCGATTGGACTGAAATAACTTTCAAGTAAGCTGCTTTTCATAAATTTTGACTTGTAATACTAGGAGTATCGTTTGCGCTTCGGCACTCCCACCGCTGACTTAACAATATCTTACTCGTGAGAACGTGAGAATTCTCCAGGGAGTTCTTTAGCCGTCTTACAAGATATCTTCACCAATTGAGAACCAATTGTAAATTTGGTGGAGTTCTGACTTCGTTGTAGTCTTCAGATAAGATATTATTATTTATTATTATTATATATTATTTATTTGCCTTAGGGTCCCCGCGGGTGAGTAAATACAAAAAATATTTTTGAACATATTATTATCAGGAGAGGATAGAATTGTTTCAAGCGATTTATTTTAAGTCGAATATAATTTACAACTAAAGATACCAAATCTTAACACTGAAAGTTATTTCTGTTTCTCTTTAAGAAAGAAGAAATTTACTGAATTTTGAAAACGACTGTATTTTTACGAGCATAAATATATAATATATGTACTACTAATATAGCCTCTATCAATTTCGCTAGTATGCATGCCGGGACGAACGCCGTGGGAGCCTGCTTGTACCGGCCAGCACCATATCTTTTCACCAAACTCAATCTAATGGTCGACAATTTAGACGGCATATTAAGAGCTTTAGAGAAATATTTAGAAACTAAGCGACAGCTGTTTCCGAGATTTTATTTCATATCTAATGATGATCTTCTGGAAATTCTTGGCAATTCTAAAAAACCGCAACTAATACAAGTTCATCTCAAGAAATTGTTTGATAATGTAAACAAAATAAAAATAGATAAGGTAGGTCAAATTACATATTTATTTTTCCTAATTTAGTTAATTAATAACAATTATGAAATCATTTGTCTTTACAGTTAATATTAAAAGATTTTACCTGCTAGTCCCGATATATTAGATACTCAACTGCTTGCTTGCTATGCTTAATTATTGTTTGCAATACAGTTACTATCAAAGTGTTTGTTATGTATGTGATATACTCGTACGTATCACTTCTAAAGAAAGATTTATACTATCTCCTACAGTATTTCTTCTGCATATCAAGGAGTCTGTTATCTGTTAGTGGCATTAACTGTTATGCAAATGACAGTGCCGGGGATAACTGTTATACAGTCCATGGTAACATACCCCTTTTCCACGTGTAGTGAGCCCGCGAATGTCTTGTTTAAAAATAATTACGCTAACATAAGTATCCCATTAGAGGCGATTAAGCTTGGTCTAATTCAAAACCAAACGAAGAAATATCTAAACGCTGGCGAAAAAAATGAACAACTGATATTTAAAAAATATGTATAGCTATTTCAATAAATTCGATTATATAATTTCAATTTGGAATTCTAAGTGAAAAAAAAGATGTGCTGCAACGAAGGAAGCTAATGCGAGATTTGTACATTTTACTTAGAATGAAGTTAGACAATTTCAGAGGTGAGTTATCAATGTGACCTCACTTCAGTGCGTCGTATCTTAGTATTTATCCGAAAATTTCCGTACACAACGCGGAATAATATGTGTATATCTATTGAAACACAAAGTTCCTTAAGGGATGAAAACGTGTAGAGCTTTTGATATATACTCGCAAGTATTTTTGTAGTGCCATAACTACTTACCGTCAGACGCGCTGTATATTTGTTCGAACCTTAGTCGTATACAAATAATATTTTACAACAAGAATTGTTTTTGTTATATTTAATTTGATGAATTTTTTATATTAAACTACAGCTTATTAAAAAAAATAGAATCTGTTCCTGAGACCACTAAAATTATGTGAAATTACAATATTATGGCGTGCAGTCGATCTTAACCTTAAATTGCACTTATGTGACCATAACACCACCAATTCTTGTATCTAAATATTCAATTTTCAAAAATGACACTTGCACTAAATATCTGGGAATCCTAATTGATCAGAAGCTTTCATGGCACACGCAAGTTGATCTCAAAGCCAACAGGAGAAGGAAGCTTATTCGGGTATTTAGGACTCTTAGGCTTGTGGCAACTAGGACCGTATAAAAATGCTCAAAGAGCCTTAATTAAAGTTATGCATTTTAAACTCCACAGATTCCCTCCTAGAGAGCTTTACATTATATTAGTGGTTAAAAAAAGTATGAAATTGCCGATTTGTACTGAAAAATTGAAACTAGCCTTTTTCTAAGATGTAACACATTTATTGAATCAAAATATTTATCCTCATTATCTATACATTGCTGCAATCTAATCGGAAGTTTATTTATACCTTTGCGATAGAACTCTGGGAATCTAGATTAGACAAACTGTGTGAAAGCATTTTGTACTGTCTGGGAAGATTTTTTTACCACGTAGAAAATTGTCCAAATAAGGAAAAAAAAGGTTAGCCAGTTGGAGGAAGATCTGACGTGTACGGAGGATGACGTATGGTTTCTAACTGCAGCTCCTGTAGAGTTACAACGGCTTCTCGTGCAGTGTTAGGTCTTGCGTTATCATGGAGCAATAATGGTGAAGATCGATTCACGAGGCGGGGATGTTTCACTGCCAGTTTCTCCATCATTGTTCGACATTCGGCACAGTAAACATCTGCAGTTATTGCTTGACCAGACCTAAGAAATCTATAGTGAATAACGCCATGAAGAGACCACCAAACAGTTACTATTACCTTTTTATTGGTAAGCTTTGCTTTAGGGCACTGTTGCGGCGATTGACCTGGAGTCAACTATTGCATTTTTCGCTTACGGTTATCGTAAAGAATCCACTTTTCGTTACATGCCACAATTTGATCCAATATTCCTTCATTTCTGTACTGATTCAATAAGGCAACACAAGTTTCGACACGCGTTTTTTTCTGCAGATAGTCTAATCATGAGGTACCCATTTTTCATATTTTTTTATGTTATTGATTTAATGCAAACGAGTCAATATTGTAGATGAGGTAACGTTAAATCATGTCACTAATTACTGGATAGTTTGACTCGGATCCGCTTCCACCATCTCCTCCAATTCAGCGTTATTCACCTGTGTGAGCGGTCTTTCACGTGGTTAGTTCTTCAAGTTGAAGTTTCCGTTACGTAAGCGTTTAAACCAAAAACGCACGGTGCGTTCATTATCAGTGTTCTCTCTAAACGCAGCATTGATATTGCGAGCCGTTTCTGCCGCATTAGTTCCGCGTCGGAATTCGTATTCAAAAATTACTCGGATTTTCGAAGATGGATACTTAGAATACCCAGTAATTTTTGAAATTCGAAGCGTCGGAACTCTTATACATCTCATACATACTCGTATATACATACATACGTATACTTACATACTCGTAAAGTATCCATTTTACACGTCTAAGCTGAATAAAAAAAACAATTGAAATTCGAAAATCAAATGTTGCACATTTTTTAAAAGAAAAACCTCATAGATACGAGTATCACGTGCAAAAAGTTTCACTCGAAAATCTCACACCAAGAAAGTTTAATGTCAATTCAAAGTATTAGTATGCAACGGCAATTTCATACTTTAACCCCTATTAAGTAAGCATAAAGGAAGCGCTATACCACAAATTTTGCGCAATGCTCTCATCTCGACTGCATTTATTCTACTTTCATGCTCTCTCCGCCATACTCATCACTTTCACATTGTTAGCGAGCGGTGCTTTTTGGCTTAGATTTCGACTGCCTAGAAGTGTATCCAATGGTCCATTTACGCTGTTCCCTGCACTCACTCGTCTTTCCATATTAGCGGTATGACCGGGGCAGTGAGGGCAATAACGATGGCGGGTGCATACAGTTGTTACAACATTCAAACTGCAAACAGTAGTTACAATAATGAAAAACGATTGTATGAAGAAAGGCTTAATGATATTTGAAAGGAAGGCAACCAGAACGAACACGAGGATTACGGTTGATGGTGCAGGGTCGGAGTAAGGGAATGAGGTTAGAGGAGTCCAAGATATTGGAAGCTATTTTAGCAGAGACTGTGCAAGGCATTTGGATTCGGATGAGACAGTGGTCCGACTCCGGTCCGAAGAAGGTGTTATACTCGTCCGGACGTGTGGTCAGCAGAAGGCCTAGTAAATAGCTTGCATGATCCTCTACATCTGGTATTCTTACGGGAGAATGAGACAGTTGGGAGAAACATAGGCCAGAGCAAATTCATGAGCAGATCTCCCCGCGTAGTCAGTGCACCGAGAGCAAGCTACTCGGCATACCGACAGGTCCCTGTCTTCAAGAATCAGCGACAACCCGCGGCACAACGCACAAATAAGTGCTCTAGTTTTTACCTGGGGTAATGTATGTAAGAAGTGTCGGCCTGTGAGAATATTTATCTCCGTGAGAAGAATGAAAAGAGATAAGAAGAGAAGTATATTTGGAAAAGTTGTCAGTTTCAACATCGACCCTACACGTAAGTTAGCATTTGTAATATTTTGTTAAATTCAATTTAAGTCTAATAGTTAGAAAATAAACCAAACTAACTTTAGTCATAATATTTACTTCACTACTAATTATTAATATATACATGTACACTTGGACATATGTATATTAGTTGTAAGAAAGATTATATACCAAAAATATATTACCTGCTTTCCAAAGGGCATGATACGGAGTAGCCCAAGTTGGAAACTAGTACCGTTTGACTGTATATATTCATAATGCTCCGAAAAGGGAAAAGAAGAATAGAATTGGAGTTACACACATATATATAGAATACAGTCTGTCAATACAGTCTCTTTTTCTTTGATCTCATATTTTGTAACTACCTATACCTATATTTAGTACCATGCCACCGCTTGTACTTTGATTATAAGTATATGTTTAAATATATTGTTTACAGTTATACAACTCTGCTAGGTTTGAACAATCATCCTATCCTCATTACAATGAAATCACAGATCTTACTGAAACTAACTCAGGGTTAGTATTAATTAATAGATCTATACAGTAACCCGATTAGCGTAAAATAACACTATTCTAATAATGTTAAAGTACAAATGTGTTTGTTGATCTATTCAGAGACTAGTTTTCATACGTATGTATACCTAGTCTTGCCATTAATACTTAAAACAAAGAAAAAAAAATTTCAATTGCAAATAACATACATAACAATAGAAGCACACACTCTTTCCATGGGAAAATAACATAAAAATAGAAGCACGCACTCTTTCCATGGGAAAATTCTTCACTGCCAGTCGTACGGATTGTTTTAGGGACTCCAAATTATCATGGCGTTTAGAGCAAGCCGTACTCTCTAAAACTGACCATAAATCTTAATCCAGCGGATTAAGATCGGGACTAGACAACGGCTAGTCTTCAGCTCAGATGAAGTCCGAAACGTTCGTTTCCAACCAAGACAGCGTAGACAGAGCTTTATGACCCAGCGCCGAGTCTTGCTGGAAGGACCATTCTTGGTTATTGAACATGGTGTTGTTAAGGGGCTTCACTACCTTCTCAAGAATGGTATCTTGATACACTTGTGCCGATGTTTTGATACCTTTTTCACAAAAGTATGGCTCAGTCACTCTTTCATAGCTAATACCCCATCAAACCATCACTGAAGTTGGATAGTGCCCACGTTGCACTCTGTCGACTAATTAGGAAGCTTCATTAGAGCTTTGAGCATAGATACGGTCATTTTGTTTGTTAAAATGTTGCTCAATTGTAAAAAAATTCTCATCCGTAAACAAAATTTTTCTGTGACCTCCCTTTGCGTACCGCTTCAGTTTTTACCACCCAATTCTTTTTTAAATTATTGGCTAAGAAATGACCAGTACGTCTCTTATAGGCTGCATGTCCAAAGTCATCTTTTAAAATACGCGACATGGTTCTAGGTGCTATCTTCATCTCCCGAGATAAAATATTTTGCTTTCGAACAGGATTTCTTCGAATTCTTTCCCTTACTGCTTTGACCACCTTTTTCCTATGAACACTACGTGGACGGCCAGATCTTTTTCTGTCACAAACAGATATACAAACATTTTACTAATACCAAGCGTATGGAGAGTTTTAAAAATTGCATTTGGCTCCATACCTATATACTTTGTGTAACGCAATCACAGCGATTCGGTTCTCTTTATCATAAAGGCATATTATAAATTATCTGACTATATTAATGATAAAATGCCTGGGATTGAGTCGATCCAATTATAATGTAATTAATCAATTATGTAAATTTGTTTGGATACCAAAAGAGGGATGCCCGAGTTTTTTGGCAATATTTTTATCAGTGCTCACCTAGTCATGAACTGCACGGTAGGGAAAAAAATAATGACGGTTCCAAACAAATGTAGCCATTTTTACGGAATAAAAAGATTTTAACTTTGACTTGACTTTGACACCCCACTTCATTTCAATATCGCAAAATATTGTACAATGTATTGGCGCCAAAATGAGAAAACGCAACGAACAATCATATACAAATGACAGATTCCAAATTCAAATGTAATATTTTGTTTATTTTTAATTGTAACATTATTTATGGCCAGACTAAGTATATTAAGTGTTATCACTTTATTTGTAAAGATGGCTGTTTCGAGTTAGTCGATTTTTTTACAGTGCTAATATCATATGAGTATATTATTATAGCACACAATACACATCCTATGCAAGTATCTTATGGTAAACAGTTAACTCTTTGCATTGTACATTTTAAATTGCCGATACGTATTAGTGGGGTAAATTTTCCACAGTCTGGTATCCTATTTTTTTTTATACTACTTCGGGAGGCATACAAGCATACGGCCCACTTGATGCAAAGTGGGTACTAACGGGGGTAATAACGCTTGCGATATATTAATTGTCACTCGCGCGATGCCTCTGCTGCTGCTTACACAGCAACTTCTTGGGAGCTTACTGGTGACCTCACTCACACATCAACCCTCTAGGGAGTTATTTGGCTGCGGTTTTCTGTGAGGTGGAGGTAGTTCCCCAGACAGGCTACTTTGATGCCCCTACCTCTCTTAAAAGTTGTTATTGGATGTACTTTGTGGCCGTCCACTTTACGGGTATACGCATTCGTAGGAGTACGCACTAGTCAACTCTAGGTTTACTTCCTCTAAGCATCTTATCGAATCGCTCATTCTAAGTTGACAGATGTGGCAACACTCGTCCATTGTTACCGCACTTCCCGCTTATTTCATTTGTATATTTTAATTTGTGGTTATTTTCTGTGATGTTAACTCTTCTCTTACTTGTGACTTTTTCCGTACCTGACTTGTTACAATAACTCGCAACACGACTAATCATTTAAATTTTATCATCCATTTACGGAGTCTTGCGAATCACATAGAAATTTATTATTATTGTGCTGGCTTTTTTGGTTGGCATATAAAGATGGAACAAGTCGACTTGAGCAAATGCTGCTTCGTCCCTTTTAGTGTTATGGTTAGTATAACATACAAGTTTTTAAATATCCTATAATCGAAGCTTTTAAAAGTATAAAAAAATAGATATACGTATGTAGGAGCCGAGGAAGACCAAGACCATTACCAAATTGGTGGTGTTTTATCAGAAGTCGATGTCAGGAGCCTTAGAAACCGGCGAGCGTGCATTAAAAGAGCTATGAATGTGTAAGAAGCGAGTGCGCTCGGTTCTCTCTGCCTACACCGCAAGGGATCTGGTGTGAAGATATACATATATATAAATAAGAGAGATATGTATCCTATTTACATTTTTTCAACAATATTTTATTTTACACTTCATTATTAACCTCTTCTAACGTTGACCTTACATTTATTACATAGATTACACATTTTGTAGACATAATACTGCTTCTGATAATTCTTCTATATATTATTAACACTTTCAAAGTAGAGATACAACTGATAATATTTAAAATAATGGCTGGTCTACTAAATTTACACTTATTTGGCTGGATATAGCGTTGCCAGGTCTTAAAACTGAATAGCCGGACAGACAGAGCTGTTTGGCCGGACATTTGGATAAAAAGGCCGGACTCCCTTAACTATGAAGAATTTTTTGTATTAGCATTAATACAACAGAACATTTTTTATATAAAACCAAAGTTTTCGTTTACCATTTTTTAAATTCTAATGAAATAACAATGATATTGAATTAATCAGTCTTTTTGAATCCTTCATTACTTACAAGCGAGCGGGATACTCGGCCTTTGGCTCGGCTGAGGTACGCCACCAAAGTGCTTGCTAGGGATGCTATGGTCAAATGTAAAAAGCCTAACAAAAGCCGGACAAGGCTAGACACCGTCTAATTTGCCTGGACACCCATGCAATAAGCCTAACAGTGTCCAGCTTTATCCGGACACCTGGCAACCCTAGCTGGATACAACAGTAATACAAGAAAAATGATTCAACACTAACATTATATAAATAGTTCTAAAATTAATCTCCTGTACACTCACAAGACCATTTTGATGCAAAGATCACCTACTAAGCGTAATCTATTACTAGCTTAACCATGTACGTGAAAACCTGTGCTAACTCATGAACAGCAATGTTATTGACAAGAACATGAGGATAGCCAAAAAAATTGAACCATGACCCACTTTACATAGAATTTAATTGAACCGAAATACTACCTGTAATAAAGTTTTCTTCTTCAAGAGCAGTGATGGCCTTGTGCAGGGACAGCGAACCAATGACACAAAGGCAAAATAACTATGGCACGTCTATGATACATGAATGTATCTGGGCACTTGATAAAAAAAAGTCATTTGTCAGAATTTGTGTAGGCAACAAAGTTCATTGAGCGTTAGACGAAGTACTCTTCCGAATGGTAACAGATTATGCAAGCGAACTTACTTGACGTTACGCACACATCCATGGTTTGTTTACCAATAAAGGTTGGCCATCCATGGCCTAGTGGATAATGTACCAGCTTATTAATCAACTGGCCTTTGGTTCCAAACCTGGTGATGTACTACTAAATGAAGGCGGTCAAGGAAATCCATGTGAGGCTACCAGCATCTCCCAAGGAATGATGAGCTTAGTGGCGCAATGGTTAATAATGCTACTTTGACACCAAAGCTCGTGGGTTCGATTCCAACACAGGACAAACATTTGTTTGCATGAACATGTCTGTTTGTTGTCAGGTTCAACAAAAAAAATAAAATACGCGATATTTCCGTTAAAAATTGTTTAATTCAATGTATAACAATTACGAAAAACAATACTATGTCTGTTTGTCTTGGTCTGGATGTTTTAAGAGAGCTAGGGTGTGTCAAAGTATCTGGGGAGACCTTGCAGTAAACCATGGCTAAATAACAACTCTGGAGGGTTGTTGTGTTCCTGTGTGTGAGTGAGGACAGCAGTAAGCTGCTAAGGTGTTGCTGTGTTAGCAGCAGAAGTGGCATTGTGCGAGTGATACTTAATGTACTGCCAGCATGCATATGCTATAGTATCCGCTTTACATCAGGTGGTCCGTATGCTTGAATGCCTCCAGATGTTGCATAAAAAAAATATAGTCGTTGATCTAGCCTAGCAAGACCTGTGGCCTAACCTCAAAGTCTGGTTGCCCTCAGGGGTAGTGAAGGTCAGATAACTGTTGGTCCATGACAAAACCGAAACCCTTATGCATAGGTAGCGGACACTGCCAATCTTATTGACTTAGCATAAGGACGCTAACAAGATGAAAAAGCAGAGTTTTCTTCTCTAATGTGCATGTTATACTTTGTACATCTGTAATATTAAAAAAACTGTCAAGCTCGCTGGCAATTTCATTCACCTGCAGGAACACAATTCTTTCTCTCCTGCGTTCTGCAGGAACAACTTATTTTGCGAGGGTTTTTTCTGAAGTGGACTTCTCATGTCGCGCTGCTTTGATGTGTACTATCTCTCTTAGAATTAGCTTAACAAATAACACCTATTGAAAACATCTTTTATATAATATAATATATTATTTTTCTCAAGCTTTTATTTTATTAAGTTTGACTATATCAGCCTCATAGGGAATGCACACATGCTGCTTACTTCACTCCCTTTTCCTCATAGCAAGTGATACAGTTTCTTTGCCATAACTTGACAGAGGGTCACCTTTTTTTGAATTGAATATCTAAGCGCAATGTCCTCTGATTTTATGACAGTGTTCAACAGCATAAGGTTTACATATCAACTCCATTCCATTGGTCACTGCATCCTGTGCCAAAGCATCTGCACCGAGCCATAGGTTGAAGGACACTCTTAGAATCTTGCAGAATCACAACTAAAAGTTATAAATTGTATGTGAGCTGACATAAGAATTGCCTTCGCTAAAGTGACAACTTCTGCTCTCATTATATGCATTGCTCCAATTATTCTCCATTTAAGACCACAGGCACTGAAGATCCAAAAGCACCTTGCCCCAACACCTTGTCATCCCTTACTCTACACATCTATATATATCTTGTAAAACCCAGTGTACAGCTTTTTATAGATAATGGTACGGAACCCTTGGTACGCGAGTCCGACTCGCACTTGGCCGATTTTTTCATTTTATTGACCCTTTTCCATACAAAATGATAAAAACTTTTTCTAAAATGTTCCTACTTACAATCTAAGGGTCAATAAGTAAACACATGAAAAACGTTTATTTACAACTTATTACTATAAAGGTAGATAAACTATTATTTCTTATAAACTATAACTGTTGCGACCACCAATCTAATATATTAACTTTAATGTATATATTTGGCCACAACCAGATTGTAGTTACAACTATTGTTCAAAGCTTATATACTTATGTAAAGTTACTATACTAATTCAAAACTGTTTATTAAGTACATAAGCACCTATACTGTGCCTTATACTACACGCGGCGGTTTTTATTTACGATGTTTATAGTTGTCGCGAACATAATTTATCACATAATCTTTTGCTCTGACATTAAAGAAAAACAAGGATGACAAACAGAGTTGTTCGATCGGCCCTCCGCCTGGGTCATGCGGCTCACTCAACCAAATCCAACAAAAAACACTTAGCAGGCGAATACTATACCACCACCAACACAATTATGATAAATCTACAGCCACAGATTCCTATTTTATCAGAAATAAACCGTAACACGAAAGCCAAGTCTCGCAAACAAAACTAAGGCAGAGAAATCCGAGCGCCGAATTGTCAGTGATACAAATTTTTTTTGTAACGAAATGTTTATTCTAATTTCAGCATTGTATTATGTATGCACTTGTATTATGTATTACATCACACATTTTAAAATGGTGGTTTGGATTCAGTTATTCTCATTGTATATTGTATATACAATGAGATATATATTTCATTTATTATTGTAAAGTTAATATTTTCAGGATAAAGCTATTGATTTCGTGAATAATCCACCGACTGCAGACTATTTTTTGTGCAAACGGAACCTATATAAGCTGCAAGAATATAGGCTGAAACCTGTAAAGTTTAAAAGGCATGATTATGGACGATACGTTTTTCAGCTTGCCTTATCCAAAGCTATTTATTCTCACAATTGGGATAGAGTCTTATATTTATTAAAAAAGTCTGTACACTACCTTGCACGAATAAATGATGATCAGGATAAATATACTATTTTTATTAGGGTATGTACTACATTTGCATAGATTATTTAGTTAATACTGGACTCTAAATATTGTATATGTGTATTTTTAAAAGAGGTAAAGGTAAGACCGCACTAGGCGGAACTGCGCTGCAGCGGAGCGACGCGACATTATTAAATGAAGTTCGATATATCGCACTAGAACTGCAGCGGCGCGACATTCTATCCGTTAGTCGGTCGGAAACCACTAAACGCGATGGATGAAATTGATGTGGACGTGGTCATAGTGTCACTCCTTTGCGAGGAATAAGAAAGAACTTACCCTCAACTCCAACTTCCTTTGCAATCTCTTGCCAAATGTTATTTTTTCTCGTACTATTCATATAGTTTTCATTTTGTAAATCATATATACTAACTAACTAATAAAATTAACTTTTCTTCATCCATTTTACAAAACAAATTGCACGTCCGACACTTTTTGACTTGTATAAAATAGATGTGATGCGTCGCGGTCGCGCTGCTTACTATAACGCACCTAGCGGCAACGGAACTGCGCGTCACGACACAGCGCGTTAACTTTGCTTGGTTGCCCAACTTTGGCGCGCAGTGTCGCGCAGCGTAGTTCTGTTGGCGCGTAGTGCGGTATCTCTAATACATTTACTTAGAAACAATATTTTGAAGCGCAGTGTCGCGTCGCTCCGCTGCAGCGCAGTTCCGCCTAGTGCGGTCTTACCTTTAGGCTCATTAAAGTAGCCCGTCTGGGGAAGTACCTCACAGAAAACCGCAGCCAAACAACAACTTTCTGGAGTGTTGTTGTATTCCTGCGTGTGAGTGCGGCCACCAGTAAGCTCCGCGCGAGTGGTACTTAATTAATACATGCTATGGTACGGCTACGTTAATTGCTTTACATCATGTCGACCATATGCTTGCATGCCACCTGACAATATAAAAAAAAAATTGGAAGGTCATATTCACGTAGCTGTTCACTCATCCACCACTCATTCATAGTAAATTAACTAAATAATTAGCAAAATTGGATTTCCGCCGTGTATATTCTTGACCCTAACACATTTTTATTTTTCAGGCTACAATAATACTGCTAATGAATCATCCATCGGCTAAAGCTAAAGGCTTGTTACACGAGTATATGCACATGGTGTGCTCTTGCCGTTTGGACGTAGAGAAGAAGAGCCTCATGAGAGTGATTTTGACATTACCTGAAAGAATTAACCTTAAGGCTATTACTAGCATAAAGCATTTGTACCCATTTTATGATCAGGAATAATTTATTCTTAGGTAATACTCAGTTGGATCGACTGTTTCGTGCAGTGTTTTTCAAACTTTTCAAACTTTTTCGGTAACCACAATATAATCAGTATAACATTTTAATTTATTTTCTGTACAACAGACACAATTGAACATCGCCTGTGTTACCAAACGTCTCCACAGAAAGGCAATAGCGACAATACTACAAATCGAGGCCCACATGTTGAAAAACACTGGTACAAGGCATTCACTAGTAAAATTTTTACCAATAAAGTTAATCTCGTAGAAGTGCATGGACAGACAAATTCTCCCAGATGCCTCTCGTACTTGCTGGTGTCTTTTAGGGTATGTTGTACTGTACGTCCGCTTGTTCCTTATTTATGACTTTCTACTAAATGTGACAATTGTATTAGTAAAATAAGTAATAATAATAAATAATATAATAAATAAATCGTTTATTTTTTCATAATGCCAACGTTAGCTGGATTATGGATACAAACTGTGGGTAGTTTACAATGTTATTGCCACCGTGAGAGCGGAATCTGTACTAAGATACCTACGTTACACTTCCTAATTTTTATTTGTTTAGTTTATTCATGGAATTAATAAGTTCACGTAGTACTTATTAATTCCATGACTTTATCGAACACATATGTTTTAGTCTTCGGTTATAATATTCGGACCAAAGTACTAACTTAATATGAAATAATATAACAACAGTATGTAATTCAAGTATGCGTTTCCGATCAGTTGTATAAAATGAGTTGTGTGTGAGAAGTTGTATAGTGTAGATGTTTGTGTGTTGAATGTAAGTACATATGTATATGAGTTGGTGGTTAAACGTGTGTAGAGGGTGTGAATAATTCTACAAACGATTATGTTGATGCGCGGATGTAGATAGATGTATGACGTGAGAGTTTTTAGTTAAGTACTGTGCTCGTACCTTTATTTAATGTTAGGTTTATCATAGAACCAGAAAAAAAAGATTGTGATATTTGTTAGAGTAAGCAATACCCATATATATGTAGAGTAAGAGCGCCATATATGGGCCACCATAAGGATTTCCTAAAATAAAACTCGAAATTTATAGTGCAAGTGTTCTTTTTGTTAACCTTAATCGTTTTTTGATACCAAATGATTATCGAATAGTTTAAAATAAATAATCCTCCTTATTTTAAACTATTCGATAATCATTTAGTATTAAAAAGCGTTAACATCAACATCTTAGAAATAATCAATATTTTATATGATATGAAATTTTTACGATCTTAAAAAACGTGAACATAATATGGGCCACATGTATTCAGATATGGACCAAGATAATTTTGGTTTAAAATTATTAGAAAAAAAGTTGTCCGATCAATTACTAGGGCTTAGATTAAGCATTGGTACAAACTAAATAAATAAATTATTATTATTGTGGTTGTTATAAGTAAATAAATTTCAGGACTGACCATTGAACTTGGCACCCATTTGATCTCACTTCTTTTGTCGTCGAAGTCAACAACCAACATATTGAACTTGGCTCTCATTTCACATTTATGTTTTTGATGACATTAATATATCTCTTCGAACTGTAATGGTGTTTGATTTTTTATACTAGTTTAAAATTAAGTAATATATTTCTTATTAATATAAATTGTATCTGATTTTTTATACCAATTTGACATAAATAGATGTCTTCGTATTGTATTTATATCAATTTGAAATTAATATCATTTCTTTGTACACGGGACAGGCCCACCACTGTGTCTCCTGTGTAGCCAGAATTAACAGCGGCGACCACCAACAAGGCAATGAACAGTGAAGTTCACTGCCGTCCCGGGGGTTAAACTACAGCTGCCGTGGAACTCGCAACGAATTTAATCGGAAAAAAATTGTAGGAGTAGGAAGTTTTGGAATTGACTTCCCTTCTTGACAAAGTGAGAGACAGCAATATGACAAATAAGGCATTTAAAAACCTCAAAGAGATGGCTTGTCAAGTGAAGCTCAACTGCCGTGCACTACGGTTTATCAAATATCTAACACTATTGGGACCTAAATTGTGAGTTGTTACCTAACACATCGATTCCAACAATATAGATTGCAGAACCGCCTAAACGCCTGGTAATTCTCCCTTATTGCCACCAAATCAGAAAAGTATACTACCCCGGATGTGACATGCAAGGAATTTAACATATCGTCCCGCTCCCGACGCCAGAGATCGCACTCCCAGAGAACATGATGTGTTGTTTGCTTGAATTCATGATTTGTCGTAGAACACTCACATAAAGGCGATGACAAGTCTAAACGAAAAGAGCTACGCCCTAAAGTTTCCATTTCCACGTACGTACTTTACAACTTTTGACGTTTGTACCATTTATGTGTTATAATAAGAGTTACAATCGAACTTCGAACGTTAAGCGTGATGTGCTCTTAGCTGTACCATGTTGTTTACATTATTTGATATGCAAGGATTATTCAAGTGTTTTCTGAAATATGTATAATTGTCTATATCTATTATTGTATAACTATCTATATCTTTAGACAATAAGTAGAAATATGTATAATTGTCTATATCTATAGCGAGTCGTTTGTACATTGTGTTCGGAATGATGATGTTAGAAACAGAGTAGGTCTGAAAGAGAGTGTCAGTCTCAAAATAGGAAGAGGCATGCTCCGTTGGTTCGAACATGTAAAAATAATGCAAGAAGAAAGAATTCAGAAACAGATAGAACGCGACAGTAGAAGGATATAGGAGCCGAGGAAGGCCATGACTTGCCTAACATGACCAAATTGATTGTGTTTTATCAGAAGGTGATGCTAGGAGCCTTAGAAACCGGCGAGCGTAAATAAGAAGAGCAATGAATGTTAAGAAGCGAGTGAGGTTTGTAAGGATCGAGACGAGCTCGGTGGCTCAGGCGTGAATGACGCGACTTTGACACCAAACTCGTGGGTTCGATTCCCACACAAGGCAAAAATTTGTGTGCTTGAATATGTCTGTTTGCCTTGGTCTGGATGTTTTAAGAGAGGTGGGCGCATCAAAGCAGTCCGTCTGGGGAAGTACCTCCACCTCACAGAAAACCGCAACCAAATAACAACTCCTTAGAGGGTTGTTGTGTTCCTGCGTGTGAATGAGGTCGCCAGTAAACTCCCAAGGAGTTGCTGTGTAAGCAGCGGAAGCATCGCGCGAGTGATACTTAATATATAGCAAGCATTAATAGGCTACGGTACCCGCTTTACATCAGGTGGGCCATATGCTTGTATGTCTTCCGACGTAGTATGATAATATAAGTCATGTAGCGCTCGGTTCTCTGCCTACCCCCGCAAGTGAAGTGACGTGAAGTCATAGAGATCTATAATTGCATAGATTTTTGTGACAAAACAGGCAGTGTTATCATGCTTAGCTATACTCCAGGTTTGAGGAAACGAAAAAGTTAATAAATAAATATATTTATTTATTTATTAACTTTTTCGTTTCCTCAAACCTGGAGTCAAGTGCGAGTTGAGTAAGAGTAGTTCAGTGGATAAAGAGCTGGTCTCTGGTCGAATGTGCGCATTATAAATATAAAAAGATCTCACGGGTAACCACTGGGGAGAATAAACCCTAAATAAACGTATTTGGCTGCTCTAGACAAAATCTTTGCTTGATATCCGGCGGGTTGCACCTTATGTATATATGCGGTTGCACGTCATGTTGGCGACCTTAAGTAGTCTGGTATATACCTTTTACATTCCACAAACTGACATATCGACAGATTGTGAAACATAAATATCTCCTGTCTTAACTCTGATTCTTGATCGTTGAGTTTCCTTTGAGCAACATAGCCTATATCGACTTTTTTTTATTTATTATCAATTATGTACAATTATTATAATTAATACAATTACAATTATTATAACTTATTATATTATAATTTTACAATTATTATAATTGCAATCCAAAGTATGTGCGTAGAGATACATAGAACATTTGAACGAGTTAGACACTTAACCTATGTCAATACAATAAATAGAAAACAAATTTAAATTAAAGTACCTAAATGAAATAGTATAAATCAGTCGTGTTTTGACTATCTGTTTGCTATATCTACTGGATGTCTTGTGATGTTTAATATATGAAGCGAGTTGAGAATTTAAGATATCGAAGCCTAGTTCTTCCCCACTATCTCGTTGCATTGACTTTTGAGATACGTGACTCTTATCTCTGATGTAATGATGTATAAATGCATCGTTAATTGCTTACTATCAGGCGACCTGTATGCCTGTTTTTTAGACCTTTATGTAGTGTTTCTCTGTGACAGGAAAAATATAGGTCCACTTCAAGTCTGTAAGAAAAGTCGGTGTAATTTGTTTTATTTCCAATAGAATGCTCTAGGCCTCCCCGTGGCCAAAGCCATGACGTCTGAAGACGGCGAGTGTATAGAATGGAAGCATAACTTGGTGCTGGATGGACCAGCTGAAGTGTGGCTGTTAGGTCTGGAACACACCATGAGGGTAGTACTAAGGGAGGTGAGTCTAAGAATGTACTATCTATTCATTATTTATAGTTGATTTCGGCTAAGTTCGTCCTATAGCAGTGCTAAGTTCGCCCTATAGCAGTGCTAAGTTCGCCCAATAGCAGTGCTAAGTTCGCCCTATAGCAGTGAGAGCCCAGTGGATAAGGAACTGGCCTAGAAATGAACTGGTCACCGGTTCGAATCCTGGTGGGAGTTGATGTTCAACTACATTCGTGTTTTCGGATTTGTGTAGGTATATACATATAAGTATATTACTGTATATATAAATATACAATAAACGTAATAAAAATATATAATAAACGTAAATATGGTTCTTTTTAGAGTTTTTAGAATTGGTGTTAAATTCAGCGTTATTAATGAGGGCGCCACTTAGCTTTGTGCTTTGTTTCAGTTAAGCAGTAGGCTATAGTTTTTATTTAATTAAATTGTAGAATTATTTGTTGGTACCGTTCTAATAGACCACTTGTATGAAACCAGCTACGAATTTTATGAAGCGAGTGAGTCGTGGAAGGATGTAGTCCTGTGGTGTCTGCTCCCCCTGCCTACTCCACAAGCGACTTGGCGTAAAGGCATACAGATTGCTATGTACTAAACGTGTATCACATTGACAGCAACTGATAATAACACGCGCCGCGCTGCGCAAGTGCAAGTACCAGCGCGAAGAATGGATTAACGACCACCCTGGACAACTGGGGATCACGAGCAGCAAGGTGGGTCCACCACATCAACCCTTACTCATCCCACTGCAGGGATACGGGCCCTTCAACCGAAGGAGTTTAGAGCGTACTCCATCACGCTGCTCAAATGCGGATTGGTGGAGGCCAATATTTTCAAGCCGCTCTATGGCCACTGATTAAGCTTAACTGCTGTCATCTTTCGACAACAGCTGGGACTGACGGCTTAACGTGCCCTCCGAAGCACGGGGAAACTCAAGATAGATAAACCCATCCATAGACAGGTTGCGGTCGACGATGCTTAACCTGTGTGTTTGGTTAGACTGATACGCGCAACGACGCCATCGAGCTCTCTACTCTTGTTACAAGATGGGTCCGCGTGTTACTACTATATGTTACACTGCAAATAGGGATTGCAATCCAATCGGCATCAAATTCAATCAAATCAATCATTAACCGATTTTGATTTGTATCCGTAATCCAATCCGGATCCGGCCGGATATCATTTATAAACTGCGAAGGAGGTCGATGGCGCAGTAAACCAACTATATTTACACCTTTATTCACAGAATAAAGAAAAAAAGAACTACAAGATAACGATATTTCATTCATTATCCTAACACATTAAACATTTAGTGAGAGACTGCTTTGATGCGCTTTACCGCCTAATGTTTTGTTTGTTGATTTCGATTGGGGATTTAACTCCATATAATAGAAAACCTCAGCGAAATAATAATTCCCGCGAGGGTTATTGTGTGCCTGCGACTGAATAAGGTTACTTGCGCGTTATAAGTTAACAGCTGTCGTGGCACGCGCGAGTGAATGTATTGCAAGCGTTCTTAGCCTAGGCGAGCGAGCATGGTTGTATGCCTCATGACTGTGTAAAAATGTGTGAGGTTTTATCTGTATAAAATTATTCTCCTACATTTCGTTGCTTAATATTTTTGTTTATATTAACAAGCCTCCAGGAGCAGGTATAATGAAAATGTATACATGAAAAGAGCTAGGGATATTAACGAAGCGACTTAGGTATATAATGACAATTCGGCACTCACAACACTTTTTTCTCTGCCTATCCTACATACCCTGCACGGGATGGCGTGAAGATACAGATAGAACAATCCTTCTGATGTGAGACGGTTTCATATAGTTATAGATGCTTACAACACGAGGTCTAACATCCTTACAAACTGTCACATAATATTGGTACGATTACTCGGCATGCTCCGTTGGTTCGGACATGTAGAAAGAATGCAGGATGAAAGAATGACGAAGCAGATATACAATGCAAAAGTGGAAGGATGTAGGAGCAGAGGAAGGCCAAGACGTACCTACCATGATCAAATTGGTCGTGTTCTATCAGAAGGTAATGTCAGGAGCCCTAGAAACCGGCGAGCATGCATGTAAAGAGCAATGAATGTTAAAGGAGCGAGTGAGGTATGTATGGATCGAGTCGCGTGGCGCTCGGTTCTCTCTGCCTACCTCGCAAGGGATTTGGCGTGAAGTTATAGATAGATAGATACTTGGAACTCTCATGAACCTTCCAAATACAGATCCAATGGACATCCGATTGCACTAGAACTCTATGCCGATGTGAGATCATGAAAGAAAAGAAGCCGATGAAGAAGTTGCGAAAGAAACAGAACCAGATTCTCAGCACATTGCAAATGATGTCTCGTAAGGAGATCAGTAAGATACTGCGGTGCAAGGTGAACGCGCTGTGCGTGATAGAGATCCATTCGAGGGACATGGTCGACAAGATGTATAAACTGGGTTAGTACGAGTATCAAGCTTACAGTACCTGTACATAAGCAAGCTTTACAGCGCGCCCACCAGTATCACTCGCGCGATGCCTCCTCTGTTGCTAACATAGCAACTCCTTAGGAGCTTACTGGTGACCTCACACAGGAAGACAACAACCCTCTAGGAAGTTATTTGGCTGCGGTTTTCTGTGAGATAGAGGTACTTCCCCAGACGGGCTGCTTTGATACGCCCTACCTCTCCTAAATACATCCAGACCAAGACAAACAGACATACAAATGTTTGTTTGTATGAACCGTAAGCACACGTATGAACAACACCCTTACGTCCCTGTTGACCAGTAGGAAAATCTGTTCCTATCCAGCGATAAGTCTTTTGGGAATGAGACATTGGAATGTCTGTATTGAAGTATCGATACCTAGACATTTCATCTCACGAATAGAACATCACTATAATAGTTCTGCACCATAGATATATATCTGAAAATTTGCTTACTATCGGCACAACCGGTACGAGATATAAGCGCGCTATATAGTTTGCTTATGTATACTCTAAGGCCATGCTTCCTAAAGTGGTCTATATCGACCGCATGGGGTCTATTTAACAAGTAAGTGGTCCATCAGATTCAAATATTAGTTAGGAAAGGAGTGAGGAATCCGGAGATCACAAAAAAATGGTTGGAAATCTCTGTTCTAAGGTATCAAGTATCTTGGAGCTGAAACGCGATAACTTGATTGGAATGTTCAAATCAAATCGCAAAGTGACATGTCACTTTGGACCGACAATCAAATGGCAAATTTTACGAGCCTTACTGGTCTAGGGGTTAATAATAACTACTTTAATACCAGAGGGAGACTTTGTACAAAAGTCGTCTGCGTGGGTACCTCTGTCTCACCATTTCTACCGCCAAGTATATTTATATAGCTGTGTTCCAGTTTGAAGGGTGAGATATGGCAGAGAAATTACTGGGTACAGTGACGAAACAGCCTTAGGTCACAAGATTGGCAGCGCGCGAGGTACATCCCCGTGGCGTTGCGAGCGTCAATAGGCTGGGTGACCGCTTACCATCTGATGCGGGTCGCATGATTGTTTGCCAATCTAGTTATATAAACTAAATATGATAATAGCTACTTACTTACCCACGAAATAACTTGCGTTTTGGTTACACTGACACGTGAAAATTGACTCTGCGAGCATTGAGGTATTCTGTACGTTAGTACATAGTAGTTCAATGTCTGCGAGCTCTTCTCTTACCAGTAGCATCTATTACTATTGGTGCTATATCAGCTCACCCTTCAAACCGGAACACAGCTATATAAATATAGGTGCTTGTCGGTAGAAATAGGTGAGACAGAGGTAACCACGCAGACAACTTTTATACAAAGCCTTCCTCTGGTGAAACGCCGGTGAATCAAGATTACCATAGGATTAAACTGTATTGAAAATAAATTTAAAAATATAGTAAAAAATGAACGTAAGTAAATAGTAAAAATATATGTAAAATGCCATAGCATTAAATGAATACTTTAGATTTAGATAATATGGGTATTAGCTAGACCTTATGAACCGGAAGGTTTATTGTTGCATAGAACATTCTAATACTGCAAAATTGAAAAAAATGCTCATTTTGCGTTTTGAATGTTTTACGTATTGAGCACTCTGCGTCGAGACGAATGAACCCCTTTTATTAACAAACCAGGCTCTGCCGAAAGGGCAACTTGTAACTGGGGATGTTCTCACAGAAAACCGTAGCCAAATAACAACTTACTGGATTGTAGTTTCTGCTGAGTTTGAGTGAGTTTAGTCCTAGCAGTGGGGCTCATTACGCGCCAGGTTCTTTCGTCAATTGAAGTTAGGATCATGTTTTGGTCGCAGGGTGCATGTCGGTGTCCGCTTTTGAGTGGTTCTCTCAGCTGAAGTTCTACTGGGACCGTGAACGAGAAGATTGCTACATCAAGCAGACGAACACCAGTTTCGTTTACACGTACGAATATATCGGCAACTCTGGGAGGCTGGTCATCACGCCGCTCACAGACAGGTTACGTTTACAAGATATCACCCTTCCCTATCACCTTCTCCTTTGACTTGAAATAGAACAGAGCTTGGCGTAGACAGGAAGTGAAAGGCTTTAGCAAAGAGCCTTTACTGATATTTTGATGTGTTTGGTAGCTAAGTTGATAACCCGATCTGACGAGCTCGGTGGCTTAGTCGTGAAAAACGCGACTTTGACACCAACGCTCGTGGGTTAGATTCCCACACAAGACAAACATTTGTGTGCATGAACATGTCTGTTTGTCTTGGTCTGGTTGTTTTAAGAGAGGTAGGGCGCATCAAAGAAGCCTACCTCCACCTCACAGAAAACCGCAGCCAAATAACAACTCCCTAGAGGGTTGTTGTCTTCCTGTGTGAGGTCACTAGTAGGCTCCTAAGGAGTTGCTGTGTAAGCAGCAGAGGAGTCATCGCGCGAGTGATACTCAATATATTACACGCGTTAATAGGCTACGGTAACTGCTTTACATCAGGTGGACCGTATGCTTGCATGACTCCCGACGTTGTATAAAAAAAAAACTCAAACAGACGGTGTTTCGTCGGCCGGAAGGTTACTTTCTCTCGTACCTTAGTATTCGCTGCCGGCGTACCTTGTTAAAAGGTAATGTTTTAACTTTCGTTTGAAACCGTAAAATAACTAATATAGGAGAAACGAAAAGGAGAGAAAAAGCGTGAAGAGATTTTTAGAGGGTCGGCTACGCATCAGTGACACCTCTGGTGTTGCAAATGTCCATAGGCTACGGTGACTGTTTGTCATCGGGCAGGTCGTATGCTTGATTGCTATCTTAGTGGTATAAAAAAAAGAATGGGAAGTTTTGGGCCCACTCAATAGGCATAATTACCTGAATGAAACTGAACTGAAATGAATAGGTATTTTTTAAAAGTATAAACAATGTCTATAGATTGTAGTACCTATTAAAACAAACACTAAAATATCAGTTTTGACGAGCTCGGTGGCGTAGTAGTGAAACGCGCTGTTACACTACTTTGACACTGACGCTCGTGGGTTCGATTCCCACACAAGACAAACATTTTCTATGCATGAACATGCCTGTTTGTCTTGGTCTGGCTGTTTTTAAGAGAGTAAGGGTGCATCAAAGCAGCCTGTCTCGGGAAGTACCTCCAACTCACAGAAAACCGCAGCCAAATAACTCCTTAGCTTAGAGGGTCGTTTTGTTCCTACGTGTGAGTGAGGTCACCAGTAAGCTCCTAAGGAGTTGCTGTGTAAGCAGCAGAGTTGGCATCGCGCGAGTACCTAACACTTTATGTATTTGCGAACGTTCATAGGCTACGGTAACTACTTTAAATCAGGTAGACCGTATGTTTGTTTGCTCCCGAATTTGTAAAACAAGTGTGTTCGGAGTCCTTCCAGCATTAAGTCGTTTTCTAATCCATTAGGATTGGCGGGGTCCGCTACCTAAGGATACTTGCCTATGGATATGGCGAACATATTGATGATGTCATGGAACGTCTGCCGTCAGGCCTTCACAATCCACAGGAAAAACAGAACCTTTCTTTTTTCCTGTTTTTTTTATACCACTAAGGTGGCAAACTAGCATACGGCCTGTCTGATGGTAGCCTATGGACATTTGCAACACCAGGGTTGTCACTCTTGCGTTGCCGACGTTGCCGACCCTGTAAGAACCTCTTCACGCCTTTCTTGAAGAACCCCATACTGTAGTCCATTGGGAAAACCTCGGTAGGGAGCTCATTCCACAAGTTAATAGTTCTAGGTAGTAAACTTCGCAGGAACCGCACAGTACGCGACCATTGCGATTCCAGTGTATGAGGAGGAACTCCTAGAACTCCCAACTTTCTTAGGTTTAATCACTCCTCTTTCGAAATATAATTTCTTAGACGTGCGGATTTGTTCACAATGGTTTCCTACACCGCCGAGCAGTGTGAATTATAACCAGTTGAGAATGCGCCAGCTTGTATTGCCAGAGGAACACCTGGCTCGTCAATTGAAATGAAATGAAATGAAATTTATTTATTTGTAAGTAAGTTATATAACAATCCAAATTTTTTTTTTAATTTGTCGGCCATTTTGACCATGTTCCTTAAGAGATAGGAACGGTGTTCCTGAACGTTCCTATTCTACTTTTTTATGCTGAATCCGAATCTGAAGTCAAAATTCGAATATTCGAAAAAAAGCGATAGACAAATGCACAGACAAACATATAGAATTCGTATAGGAACGGTGTTCCTGAATATGTACCTAAATTTAAAAATATTAACTTAGTGGTACCTACATGCCCACACCAGGATTACCAGGTACGAGTCTGTTCCTAGACTGACTCTTAATGCTCGGTTAGGGATACGATTATAAATGTTACTGCACTGCATTTAATGATCATGATACAACGACCAAGGAGTTGGGATATAGGTACCTATGATGTGTGGAGCTTGAATTCTAGGTGTATTGCTCGTGCTTTGCGACACCCTATACTAACGCAGCACCTCTTCGAGAGCTTCATGGCGGCTCAAATACACGCTGGGATACAACAAGCCTTCAGGGAGATGATGTAATTTTGAACATACAGGCGATTCGATTTTTTTTATACTACGTCGGGAGGCATACAAGCTACGGCCCACCTGGTGTAAAGCGGGTACCGTAGCATATTAATGCTTGCGATATATTAATTATCACTCGCGCGATGCCTCCTCTGCTGCAAACACCAACTCCTTGGGAGCTTACTGGTGACCTCACTCACACGCAGGAACAAAACAACCCTCTAGGGAGTTGTTATTTAGCTGCGGTTTTCTGTGAGGTGAAGGTACTTCCCCAGACGGGCTGCTTTGATGCGCCCTACCTGTCTTAAAACATCCAGACCAAGACAATCAGACATGTTCATGCACACAAATGTTTGCCTTGTGTGTGAATCGAACCCACGAGTGTTGGTGTCAAAGTCGCGTCATTCGCGACTGAGCCACCGAGCTCGTCAAAAACGTTTTGTTGTAATTGTAATAAATGGTCCATTTGAAAGACCTTATCCAATGGTATATCATGTATTACTATTTGGGGGTGGGCCCAGGCTCCAAACATAAATGGCCATCGTGCTTTGATCAGGTGCTACATAACTCTCACTACCGCACTGCATCTGTTCCGCGGCGGAAGTCCCCAAGGACCAGCCGGCACTGGGAAGACTGAGACTACCAAGGACCTCGGACGAGCTCTCGCCAGATGGGTGGTAGTCACTAACTGCTCGGACGGTTTGGACTACAAGTCCATGGCGAAGTGTTTTGCGGGTACGTTCTATAATCCCAAATTTTTGAAGCTTTTGTTTTATTTTTTATTTTTATTATTTTATACCACGTCGGGAGCCATACAAGCCTACGGCCCACCTGATGTAAAGCGGGTACCGTAGCCTATTAACGCTTGTAATATATTAAGTATCACTCGCGCGATGCTTCCTCTGCTGATAACACAGCCACTCCTTGGCAGCTTACTGGTCACCTCACTCACACACAGGAACACAACAACCGTCTAGGGTGTTGCTATTTGGCTGCGGTTTTCTGGGAGGTGGAGGTACTTCCCCAGACGGACTGCTTTGATGCGCCCTACCTCTCTTAAAACATCCAGACCAAGATAAACAGACATGTTCATGCACACAAATGTTTGATTTGTGTGGGAATCGAACCCACGAGCGTTGGTGTCGAAGTCGCGCCAGTCACGACTGAGCCACCGACCTCGTCAAAGCCGGAAAAATCTGTTTTTTTCCTCGTCTTCTAATGGCATATCGTGATGTTGAGTAGCATATATCCTCATGAATAGGACTATCACATGCAAAAATAATTTTTCGAATCCGACTGTTCCAGAGATTAGCGCATTCAAACAAACAAACAAACCCTCCCGGTATATGTATATGTATTATATATATGTGTTCTATCAGAAGGTGATGTCAGGAGCCCTAGAAACAGGCGAGCGTGCATGAAAAGAGCAATGAATGTTAAAGAAGCGAGTGAGGTATGTAAGAATCGAGTCACGTGGCGCTCGGTTTTCTGCCTACCCCGTAAGGGATTTGGCGTTAGGTTATAGATATATATATACATGGGGCACACTAAAAGTTTTGCACTTCTAGCTAATCGGAACTATTTGAATTTCGAATGTTATATTTTTTGAAACGTTGCAACCTACTTAGTAATAAAAAAAAACAATTGGCGGGAAATCATTTGTCAATTGTTTTTTATCACACATCAAAGTTCTACGTACGCAACGAAAATGGAATTGAGTCGAAAAGATTTTAGAGCGATGATTTTTTATGATTTTAAAAGTTCTCTCTCTCCGCAAGACTGTGCTGTTCGTCTTCAAAATGCTTTTGAGAGAGAAGCACCTTCTTTGAGCACCGTGAGGCGATGGTTTGCTGAATTTGAGAGAGGTCGAGTTTCTTTACATGACGAATTTCGTGAAGGGCGGCCTTCAACTGCCGTCAACGTAAATAATGTGGCTACTGTTGAGCGGCTAATTGAAGAAAACCCGCGGATTACCTATGAGACAATTCGAGAACTATTGGGGATTGGTATGAGCCAAATTCAGAAAATTTTACACGAAGAATTGAAAGTTCGGAAACTTTGTTGTCGTTGGATCCCTCATAAACTGACAGCGGAGCAGAAGCGGGCTCGCGTGGAATCGTGCTCACAGATGCTACTGAAGTACGACCACGGACATTCTAATGCTGTTTATGACATTGTCACAGGAGACGAAACGTGGATTTATTGCTTTGAACCCGAAAAAAAACAGCAATCTTGTGAATGGGTGTTTGAAAATGAGAACATGCCAACAAAAGTGAGGCAGGCGAGAAACGTTGGTAAAAAAATGATCGCGTTTTTTTTCTCAGCTACGGGTCCCATCTGCACAAATCCACTTGAAGATCAAAAGAGTGTTAATGCCGAGTGGTATTCTACTATTTGTTTTTCCAGGGTGTTAGAAAAAGTTCGCGAAAGACGACCAAAAAGCCGCGTTCTCCTACATCATGACAACGCTTCTTCACACACGGTCAACAAAACAAAATCATATTTAACTTCCGAAAAAGTACAACTCGTTACCCATCCTGCGCATAGCCCCGACCTAGCACCCTGTGATTTCTGTATTTTCCCCAAAATCAAAGATTTGATGAGAGGTTTCACTTTTACCAACTCCGAAGAGGCAGTGATAGCGTTCAATCAGCACGTAGAAAACATGCCATCAGATCTGTGGTCCTCCTGTTTTAAAAAATGGTTCGATCGCATGAAAAAATGTTTAAAATGTAAAGGAGAGTATTTTGAAAAGCAATAAATATAATATTTTGGTTATAACATGTTGTTTTTTAGGGTGCCGTACCCAAAGGGTAAAACGGAACCCTATTACTGAGACTTCGCTGTCCGTCCGTCCGTCTGTCCGTCCGTCCGTCTGTCACCAGGCTGTATCTCACGAACCGTGATAGTTAGACAGTTGAAATTTTCACAGATGATGTATTTCTGTTGCCGCTATAACAACAAATACTAAAAAATAGAATAACATAAATATTTAAGGGGGCTCCCATACAACAAACGTGATTTTATTGCTCGTTTTTGCTCGATATTGATAACGGCAACAGGTAGATGCTTGAAATATTCACAGAATATTTAGTTATATATTCACTTTAAGAATAAATAATTAAATTAAAATAAAACAAATATTTAAGGGGGCTCCCATACACCAAACGTGATTTTTTTGCCGTTTTTATAGATAGTGGTACGGAACCCTTCGTGCGCGAGTCCGACTCGCACTTGGCCGATTTTTTTAAGTTACGCAAAACTTATAGTGTGACCTACGTATATATATAATATTGTATGTTTTACAGCCTGGTATCATCAGAAAATTTCTCTGAACAAAGCCATTTGTTTCCAGGCATAGCCCAGAGTGGTTGTTGGGGTTGCTTTGACGAGTTCAACAGAATCAACATCGAAGTGTTATCTGTAGTGGCGCAGCAGATCCTCGCCGTCCTCCTGGCACTGTCGCTGCTCCAGAAGAGGTTTGTGTTCGAGGGCTGCGAAATAAAGCTGGACGGCAACTGCGGCATCTTCATCACCATGAATCCAGGGTAATCTTGTCTTCCACTTTCTTTGAAGCTGATATTTCATCTTCTTTCTAGCGTTAACCCATTTCCATTGCCCATTAGGCTTGGCGAGGTTTTTTTTTTATACTACGTCGGGACGCATGCAAGCGTAAGGCCCACCTTATGTAAAGCGGGTACCGTAGCGTATTAACGCTTGCGATATATTAATTATCACTCGCGCGATGCTTCATCTGCTGCTCACACGCAGGAACACAACAACCGTCTAGGGATTTTGGCTGCTATTTTCTGTGAGGTGGAGGTACTTCCCCAGGCGGGCTGCTTCGATGCGCCCTACCTCTCTTAAAATATCCAGAGCAAGACAAACAGACATGTTCATGCACACAAATGTTTGCCTTGTGTGGGAATCGAACCTACGAGCGTTGGTGTCAAAGTTGCGTTATTCACGACTGAGTCACCGAGCTAGTCGAAAGGTCCGCTACCAAAGCCTAAGGATTTGGCGAAAATACAATTTTTGACATTAAATTGGTGTTTTCGGATTTATATAGGTACATATTTTGTGATTATCATTTGCTCAGCGGTGAAGGAAAACATCGTGAGGACACTCGCAGGTCCAAGGAATTATATTTCGAAAGGCGTGTGACCTTACCTAAGATGGGTCTGGTTTTCCATCTGGATCTGACGGTAGTCGCTCCATGTAAAAATTAGTATCTTAGCCAAATTTTTAGGCTTAGGTAGCGGACCCCGCCAATCCTAATGGATTATCGACTCTACAAGCCAGGGGGGAAACTAGACCTTTCATAGGTCAGACGGTTCCTAGTGACATCTCCTTCTGATAAAACACGACCAATTTGTTCATTGTAGGTTGGTATAAATTGTACATATTTTCAGTTACGCGGGCCGGACGGAGCTGCCTGACAATCTGAAGTCCATGTTCCGACCTATAGCAATGTGCGTGCCTGACTCCTTGATTATAGCTGAGAACACACTGTTCTCCGATGGATTTACGGCATACAAGATTAATGCTAAAAAGGTCAGATTCATTGTTCACATTGGGTATAACTTCTAGAACATTCTGCGTGAAGTCTGCATAATCCAAGTAGTTTAATTATATCTTTTATTATTTTCGCGATGAGATTGTTTTGTTCAAATACTAGCTATTGCTCGCGACTTCGTCCGCGTGGACTACAATATTTAGACCATTTTAGAAGTCTATATTATCGCGCTAAAGACAGTTCATCATTTTCCCGCACGATCATTTTAAATGACCTCCCTAATGTATGTAAGCTAGTACTACGGAGAACTCAAGCTGTATCTCTGGTTCCACCCAACCGAATTAGATGAAACATGGCTTAGATATTAAGTTGGACTCCCAACTACCAAACTGTGAAAACCTCATTAAAAACCGTTCAGAGGTTTTTGCGTGATGCACGAAAAGACAGACAAAAATTCCACATACATATAGTTACTTCCCAGAGCCCTATCCCGACTTTTTTATGAAATATCTTTAAAGTACAGACACGGCCTTTTTACACTTTTATAATATTATGAATATACCATTCTTTATTTCTTCAATGATAAACTTGTATTATTCCGTCAGTTTGCTTACACCTGTTCCTTGAAAGATCAGATTGTTCTGTCCAGGTATTCACTCTATACCAACTTGCAATGCAGCAGCTGTCCAAACAAGACCACTACGATTTCGGTCTAAGGTCGATGGTAGCTTTACTGCGGTATGCTGGGGTGAAGCGGCGTGCTTATCCACACCTGCCCGAACAAGAGGTTAGTCTAAAATCATTTTTTTAATGGTATCAACAGCCAAATGAACAAACTGTGGAGGAGCTGCGCAGGAGCAATCATCTCTAACTACTCTTCACAATACATAAGTGGTTTTGCTTAGGTACTTATATATGTATGATTTTTCTTTTACTTTTATTTTCTTATTTATCTTACTTATCTTTTACTTTTATTATATTTATGTATCTGTTTTTATTGTTGCAATGACTCATGTTATTAGTTCATGATATTTTAGTTAAAGAAGGTAGATACAGATAGTTTCTCTGCCTATATATGTATTACATATTCCTATCAAGCCTATAAAGGATGGCTGGAAGCGATCTCTTACAGAGATAAGTCCGCCTTTGTACATACTAAACATTTGTAACAGTATATGTTATGTATATTTGTGCAATAAAGAGATTACAACAACAACATAAAGGGATAAAGCTAGATAAAGAGTTTGTGTTTAATTTCGGCCAATTTCGACTTTATTGCATTGTTGTGATTGTGTCTGTGTATTTCATACTTCAAGTTTGTTTTACTGTATATTATGCGATTTCTCGCAGTCTGAAAAAATACTAATTGCAACCTCAACATGTTGATAATAATAATAATCATTACAAGAGACTAATAATTTCCTACACATTCGCAATGTCCCAATACCTGCCGTGACCTGCTCATAGATATATGGTTCTATCAATATTTTTAGGAGCGGGTCTCGGTGGGTGTACAACATAACATGGATCTTCTCAAAAGGGCCTCTACGCGTTGGATCCATATACCCGCGCACGCCTATCAAATGACCGGGATAATACCCGTGAATAAAAATAATACAATAATACTTGGATTCAATAATTGGTCATCAGAATTTGGTGCCGAGCTTGGCCCCAATGCATTTACTAATATGTGACCGCGGTATGAGGGTAGTAATTCCATGATTTCACTGTATGTGTAAAAAAGGTCTTGAAAAGCGTTATGGGGTAGACATTACACGTCAAGGTCGTATGGATTATAGAAAATTATGTCAGCAAAATCACAGCTGAACCCAAATAGGTAAGTAAAGCAGATGTAACAATGAAAGCTCCATTTTAGATGGTAATCCTCGCCATGCGCGACATGAATGTGGCCCGGCTGACTGCTACAGATGTACCCCTGTTCGACGGAATCATACAGGACATCTTCCCTGACGTAGAAGTGCCGACGCTCGACTACGAGATGTTGGAGACCGCAATCTCGGCCGAGATGAGATTAGTAGGGCTCCAGCCGACGAGAGCTGCGCTCCACAAAGTCATACAGACCTACGAGACTAAGGTAAAAACTTATTTTGCTGTACGACTGCTAGCTAAATCAGTGTGTAGTTATTTTAATACCTTATTACCCTTGTTATTGTGGTATATGTATGTATGTCAGTATGTCTATGTATGTATATGTATGTCTGTCAGATCATCAAGGCCTTTTTCTTCAGAACGGATAAAGATTATGTTGATTTTATTTGATTATAAAATGGTAAATGTATATAGAGTTACAAGGTCTTGAGTCAATCAATAAAATTGACAATTGACAATTGTCTGTTCTATATAATAAATTTGCATAAATTAGCTTTGCAGCTTATTTCAAATTGTAGTTATATTTTTTTTTATACAACAGCAGAGGCATACAATTATACGGCTCACCTGACGTAAATCGGTTACTGTAGCCTATAAACGCTTGCAATACATTAAGTACCACTAGCGTGATACCACCTCAGCTGCCAACACATCAGCTCCATCGGAGCTTACTGGTGACCTCACTCACACGCAGGAACACAACAATTCTCTAGGGCAGGGGTTCCTAAACTTTTTCAGTTCGCGGCGCACAATTTTTCTTTTTCAGTTTTAATATTTTGTCTCTGCGCCCGTAGTTAGTATTTGAAAGAAGGTGCAAGGCTACTGGATAGATGGGCACACAAATTAAAACATCCGCAATATTTCATTTACACGGAAGAAACATTTATTATTTAGGATAAAGGTAATCTCCGCTACTCTCATTTGTTGCTCCACATTTGTCTTTGACCGATATTTGCTTTTTATTTTAGTGACAGTTGAAAATTCAGCCTCACATAAATAAGATGCTGCAAAGGGGATGAGAATTCTTAATGCTTTTAAACTCAAAATTGGATATTTTGAACCGACATACAAAACTCCACCAAATCGGAACACGTGAATCTTGTTTTAGGCTGCTGTCACAAGAGAGTTGAATAAGTTTCTCTTCTCTCTCTCTCTGCGAAAGGAATTCCGGTGAAGCTTGTGCATGGAAAGGAGCTTGGATCCACGCATATTTTCGTTATTTGATTTGATTCGAATTGTTTATTTTGTAGGCGCGAATATCTAAATTTCATTCCCAGGCAACGGTACACATGAGCGTCAAACGGCACGCCTATGTACCTACTCTCTACGGCGCACCAGGGCGTCGCGTCGCACACTTTGGGAACCCCTGCTCTAGGGAGTTGTTATTTAGCTGCGGTTTTCTGTGAGTTGGAGGTACTTCTCCAGACGGGCTGCTTCGATGCGCCCTACCTCTTTTAATGCTACATGCAATGAGAGTCTATATTTTTGTTCTTCGGTGTATATTCAAAGAAATGGAAATAAACGCAAAGAATACGCAAGATTCTTTGGTATTAAGCCATTGGTAACCATTCATCAATAGTATAGCGTCGATAGGGCAGTTCGCTAGACCCATAACACCCTTTATTGTAATGATATTGTAAACAATGTTGAGTCATATTTCAGAACTCGCGCCATTCGAGCATCCTTCTCGGCGACACTAACACTGCTAAGACCGTGTCTTGGAGAATGCTAGCTAATACAATAAGCCGCCTACACCGCGAGAAGAGGCCCGGCTTCGAGGACGTCCAGACATACCCCATAAACCCCAAGGCTTTGACCCTGGGAGAGTTGTACGGGGAGTATAATCTTGCTACTGGCGAGTGGAAGGATGGAGTACTGTCTTCTATTATGAGGACGACGTGTCAAGGTATCTAGGTACTTCTTCTACTTATCAGGTTAATAAGGCATACAAGCATGCGGCTCATCGGATGTAAAACGGTTACCGTAGCCTATGAACGCTTGCAATATATTACACTTCTTCCCCCCGGACCACTGTACAGTGCACACGTCTAAAATCTGTGTCAATTTTGTTACACCTTTATTTTATTAAATAATACTTTAAAATATTTGCCATAAATATTAAGTGAAGTACTAGGAGTGCAATAGAGCGAGGAGGTAATCTACCAAGTTCGAGACTGCAGTCTACGCCCACCAGGTGCGCCACACTTGTTGATTCTCAATCAGGGACCGCTGCGTCACATTTCTGATTGCTGGACTCCACCCTCGCCACACCCCAATTTGTTACGTCGTGCGCCGGCGCAACTCCCTATTGCTCAGGGCTCAAGACGCCATTTTACACTGCCAGGGCCGTACTTGGATATACGTTTTATTACCGGAATTTTCAACAGGGACGAATTCAAATTTTTGATATAATTACTCCTTCATAATTATTAAACATAAATATGCCTCTTAAACGCACCCCTCCGAAATCATATGCTTCCGATCCTGAACTATCTAGCGTTCGTTCGGGTGACGGTAGCTCACAGAAGATCCAAGATTCCTTACAAAATGTAAATAAAATGCGTATTAAACGTAAACGCGAATGTGAACTAGAATCATTTATGACGGAGGTCCGGACTCTGTTGACAAGTTTTACTGAGGAGCAAAATAATAGATTGCAAGACCTGGAGACATCTTTGGTACAAATTAAAACACAGAATGATGAAATACATTTGTTTATAGATACTTTGTCACAGAAATATGATGAAGTACATAGAGAGTTAGACACTATACGGAAAGAACGTAAAGAGCAAACTTCTTACATAAAATCTCTAGAAAATAAAATAGAATTATATGAGCGTCAAAATTGTTTTCCAAAAATCACGATCAGAGACGTACCTAAATATGACTCAGAGACAAAAGATGTTCTGTGTGAAACTATTGCAACTATTGGTAGGGCTCTTGAACTACCAATCAAAAAGGCAGATATTAAGGATGTGTACCGCACGTTTGCTAAGCCCGGTATGACCCAACCTATTAATGTTGAATTCACAACTGTAATGATGAAGGAGAATATATTAAGGAAGGTTAGAAGTCTTAATGCCAGCTCAAGGATCGAAAAATTTAATACGGGTCTCTTTAAGCAAAAGGGCAAAATAAATGATTCTGCAACAGATCATTTACATCAGCACAAAATAAAACCAATATTTATATCGGAGACTCTTACGTCGAAAAGCAAACATTTATTCTTCCTAGCTCGCGACTTTGCTAAGACTTTTAATTATGAATTTTGTTGGACATCGCTAAACAAAGTCTTTATACGTAAAAAGGAAGGTTCACAGCGGATAAGTATTGATGAAGAATCTGATTTGATTAAACTAAAAGAGGGAAACAGCACATGACTATATTATACTACATTCAAAATCTTCCAAATTATGTACAGTTTTATCCTTTTCATCCAAGTTGCACCTTCAGTATTTTACTGCGCATGCATATTGCGTTGTATTGTATTACGTTTGTTTAATCCTATACATTATAAAATGTTGCCAAATATTTTTACACACTTTATACACTCTATACAGACAAAACTTAATCTACTATACGGCCACACATACTCTTTAAAAATATATTTCTTCATACAAATTAAAATCATGAAGCTTGGACAAAGCGCGACATCGGATAATATTCATAGATTTTGTCTATACATTTTCAGATACAGCTGTCTTTGCTTTGTTCTAACTCATTTAAATCACATGGCCTTATCTATAGAATTAAGACGTTCCCAATTGTATTTATTTTTTGCATTCACTGATACTTATTTTTCTTTAACCTATATAAATGGATGACTTGGGAAACGAAATAGATATGGTTTCTGTATCAGATTCCAAATCCTGTGACATTGAAGAATGCGTAAAATTGCTACCTGACTCCTCTAAAGGTCTTACCCTATTGACACAAAATATTCGAAGCATCTCTCATAATTTCGATAGTTTCATAATATTATTGGATAGACTTAAAGTAAAATGTGACATATTGATTTTGACTGAATGTTGGTTGTCTTGTACGCCTGTACTTCCACAACTGGATGGGTACAAACGCTATGCCACTGTGAATGTCTATAACCAAAATGACGGTGTAACTGTCTTCACTAGAAGTGATCTGCGTGCACTTGTCGAGGAACCCGTCTGTACAGAATGTAACTGCCTTGTCATAAAAATTGGTTCAGAAACTGCGATAGTCGCAATTTATAGGTCTCCTTCGAATAAAAGTATTGATGTTTTCCTGACCTCTGTAAATAATATACTAACGAGCTTATCGTCCTTTCAAAACATTTGTGTCATGGGAGATATCAATATTAATATTTGTAATAATTCAATTGATACAAAAGCACAGGACTATTTGAATCTATGTTCGTTTCACGGGCTACTCCCTGCACACACTCTAGCTACGCGTAATAATAAAACTTGTATTGATCACGTGTTTTTAAAAACAAAGAATCAAGCAACTACACTAGTCGTGAAAACTTCTGTCACTGATCATGACACAGTGTTATTAGCTCTCAAACTTAAACAGAACAGGATCTTTGCGTTTAGTACAATACGTAAAGTTAATACAGAGAGACTGGAGAGGGATATGAAAGCTCTAGATCTACAGCCAATATTTACCAACAATGACGCTGACCAAAGTATGACCTATTTAGTTGCTTCTATTAAATCTTGTATCGAGGCAAATACAGAGGAAACAATAATACCAAAACGAAATAGAATTATTCAACCCTGGATTACGCCTGGCTTAATACGCTGTATGAAAACCAGAGATAAATTGCATATGAACTCAAATCGCTCTCCGGAAAATGAGACACTGAAAACGACATATAAGCGATATAGAAATTTTTGTACTAAGCTTTTAAAAAAACTGAAAAGGGCATATGAAAAATCTCAAATACAATTAGCGGGTAAAAATAATAAAAAAATATGGGATGCAATAAATGTTATAACGAATAGAAAAAATAATAAAATTAATAATTTTGATTTGATTAATCTTACTTGTCCACAAGTATCTATTGATAAAGTCAATGACTTTTTTGTCAATATTGGCCCTAAAATAGCTGCTAACATTAGTTCTAGTCACAAATATCGTAGGAAAGATCAAATTTGCGATCAAACATCATTAAAATCATTAGTTATGAGTAGTATCGATGAAAATCAGGTGGAACAGATGATTCTGACCTTAAAAGATGTTTGTGCTGTGGGATGGGATGGGATACCTAACTCACTATTAAAGAAATATAAGGACATTTTAACCCCACCCCTCACGCATATATTTAATATCTGCCTAAGTGAAGGTGTTTTTCCTAAAGTACTAAAGAGGTCCGTAGTTCATCTTATTTATAAGTCGGGAAATAGAGACTGTATCAATAACTACAGGCCTATTTCAATACTTCCATCTATTTCCAAACTTCTTGAACGTATCATAAACACAAGATTAATTAACTATCTCGAAAAAAATCAACTGCTATCACATAATCAATTTGGCTTTAGAGCCAAGAAATCTACTAGTGATGCAGTCCATGAGCTTGTGGATTATGTGGTGACAAACATTGATGGGGGTAAAAAGACTATAGGTATATTTTTGGATCTTGCTAAAGCCTTTGATACGGTCTCTATTCCGCTTCTTCTCAAAAAACTGGAGAGACTTGGAGTGAGGGGCCTGCAACTTAAATTGTTTAAACCAGGACTATCTCTCTAACAGGGTGCAAAGTGTTAAAATTAATGAATATGAGAGCCGGACCCTACCTATCTCCTACGGTGTCCCGCACGGTAGCATTTTAGGTCCTAGCTTATTCTTAGTCTACCTAAATGACCTGTGTCGAATGAACTTATCGCATGGTAAAATTATATCTTATGCAGACGACACAGTGCTTCTGTTTTCGGCTGACAAGTGGCCTGATGCATTTGCGGCTGCTCAGGCGGGTTTGGACAGGATTAAACATTGGTTGGCGAGTAATGATTTGTCGTTGAACACTGAGAAAACCCAATATATTACTTTTTCTATGAAAAACTGCCTTAATTCAACATCTAATTTAAATATTATAGGACACAACTGCTCTAGCCAACTAGCTTGTTCCTGTCCTATATTAAAAAAATCCAGCCATCTTAAATACCTCGGTGTTATCATTGACATACATCTTTCCTTCAAAGAACATATTAAACTAATGACTTCCAGACTCAGAAAATTAATATTTGTTTTTAAAAACCTACGACATGTGGCTGATTACAAACTAGTAAAACAAGTATATTTTGCATTAGTACAGTCAATACTAGAATATTGTATTACTATATGGGGTGGGGTCCCAAAAGCAAGTTTAAAACCCTTAGAAATAGCTCAAAGAGTAATTCTTAAGGTAAGTACGTTCAGACCAATCCTATTCCCTACTCACATGTTGGGTCCAGTCTTGCGATGTATTGACAGTCCGGCAAATTTTTATTCTAAAAACAATACTAAAACAACATTCTAGAACAGTTTACAACAAAAATTCAATTCATAATAGAAAACGCCGCAATTACAAAGTTTGTGTAGAGACTAGTATATTTAAGCATAAATACGCAAATAGATTTTTTTGCTACTTAGGTCCATATTTGTATAATAAAATTAATAAATTACTAAATATTTATCAAAGAAATAATAAAGAATGTAAAGATAAAATACTGAATTATTTAAAAACATTAAATTACGATAATACGGAACTTTTACTTCATCATTAATGTACTTTTATAACCTTATGATTATTAGTATGTATGTGGGTCAATTAGTGGCTAAACTCTTCACACACCCTCTCACACGCACTCAGTCGCCACACTCATAAATACACTCATACATTACACAAGGAGAGGAGAACACGATACACTACTACAATTTCTTCATTTATTTTGCCTTTTTTGTATTTTATGTATTTTTGCCTTTGTTTTATTTTTGTATCTGATTTTAGATTAATACAAATTGTATGTATTACCTAGAATACCCTAAAAGTATCTTACATTTTGCTATTGTTTGTATAAAATTAAGGAAGAGCACTGTCGTTCGAAATACAGGTTTATTGTAACCTAGTTCGGACACAGATGTTTGCAAATATTGTACTATTTAGAAATGCACACTTTAATTGTATTTATTATGTTCTCTTACCTTGAAATAAAATTATTATTATTATTATTTTTATTTATATAGTTTACAATATCTCCCAGATACGGGGTAGACGAGACCATTATCGCGGGCTTGCGGCCAAACGAGAATGGTAAATTAAGTATTGATAGCGAGAAATTTGCGAACAATCCGAGTTGTGTTTAAGATGACGGCTTTCTGCATTTGGAGAAATGTTAGCGGGTGTATGTCGAGAGTCTTGAGGCTGTCTTGCAAACTTTTAGGTATCACTCCTGTAGACGATATTATAATCGGTACTGTCCTGACATTCGCTACCCGCCATTGTGTTTTGATTTCAATGGCTAGATCTGTATATTTGGCTATTTTTTCAGTATACGTAGATGCAAGATTATGCGTGTTTGGGATGGCTATGTCTATTAAATAAACGGTCTTGTTAGTTTTATTGTATAGTGTTATGTCCGGCCTGTTGTGATGTATGGTTTTGTCGGTAATTATAGTTCGGTCCCAATAAATTTTTGTTTCAGGTGATTCCAATACAGTTTGTGGAGTATATTTATAGTAAGCAATTTTTTCTGTTATAAGTTTGTATTTTTTGGCCAGATATTGATGAACGATGGATGCTACTTGATCATGTCTATGCTTGTAATCAGTTTGAGAAATAGATTTACATGCGCCAGTTATGTGTTGTATAGTTTCAGGGTTACTGTGGCAGTGTCGGCAAGAGTCGAATTGGAGCGTAGCGTCACGTATTATATATTTCCGGTAATTTTTAGTGTCTATTACTTGGTCCTGTATTGCAAGCATAAATCCCTCAGTCTCAGGAAACAGTTCTCCTCGCTTGAGCCATGCGTTTGACGCAGCTATGTCAACATTCGAGCTCAGCAAGTCTTGACGGTGTCTGCCATGAAGGGATTTTTGCAAACAGGTTTCTAGTTTTTGCTGTGGTAGGGAAATTGTTTCGTTGGGTTGTTTTGTTGTATCTCTTAGGTTGAGTGGTGTGTATTTGTTGTCTGTGTGAATGATTGATGAATGTAAGGTAGAATTTTGTGATTTGCTGTAGAAGAATTTGCGAAGTGTAGTAATCTGTTTATTATGGAGGTTTTGTATGTCAATTATACCACGTCCTCCTTCGTGTTTTGGTAGCGTGAGTCTTTGTATGCAGGATCTGGGGTGATGTTTCCTATATTTCGTCATCAGAGTGTTAATTATGCGTTGTAAATTTTTTAAGTCTGTTTGTGACCACTGAATTATTCCAAAAGAGTATGTTAAAATGGGGATGGCAAATGAATTTATAGCTTTGACAGTGTTACGTGAATTTAAATATGAATTTAATATTTTATGAAGCCGAGATTTAAACTTTTGTTTCAATAAATTTTTTGTTTCTTTCTGATGTATTTGCTGTGTCTGTTGGAATCCTAAATATTTATACCCTACTACTTGGTCAACTGTATCTATAACTTCCTTATTTTGTAATTCATATGTATATGGTTCAACTTTACCTTTATTTATTGACTGCAACTTGCACTTATCAATACCAAACTCCATTCTTATATCATTTAAGTACTTTTCTGTAATATCTGCTAATGTATTTATATCCTGTATCGTGCTGCCAAAAAGTTTTATGTCGTCCATATACATGAGATGAGATAAAGTATGTTGTGTGTCATCAGACTCTATTTTAATGCCATGTTTACTGTTATTAAGAAGCCTAGAAAGCGGGTTTAAAGCTAAACAAAACCACAGTGGGCTTAAGGCGTCACCTTGGAATATTCCTCTACGTATATTAATAAAATCTGTTTCTGTATGTACACCATCACTGTTAATTATGAGTTTCGTTTTCCAGTGCAACATAGTATTTTTTAAAAAGTTTATTAGAACCGAGTGTACTTTATAATGTTTTAGTATATATATCAGCCAAGAGTGAGGTACAGAGTCGTAAGCCTTTTTGTAGTCCACAAACATCGTATATATACTTTGTTTTTTAACCTGCGCTTGTCTTAAAACTGTCGTGTCAATAATAAGTTGCTCTTTGAAGCCTTGGCTGTTTTTCCTACATCCCTTCTGTTCTTCTGCTAGAATATTGTTTTTATTTAAGTGTTGATAAATTGTGTGACTGATACAGGAAGTGATAATTTTGTATATGTTTTGTAAGCAAGTTATTGGGCGATATTTAGCAGGGTTCTTTGTGTCAGTTTTATCTTTTGGTATCAAATAAGTCTGGCCTTGCGTTAAATATTTAGGCATAGTTTCGGGGTTTTCTAAGAATCCATTAATGTGTGATAATAGGAGTGGATGTGTGCATGAAAACAGTTTATACCAGTAGTTGTGAATATTGTCTGAACCAGTAGCTTTCCAATTATGTGTTTTATTTATTATATGTTTTAGTGTTTCAAGAGTAATGGTTTCAAATTCCATGTTTGCTAAATGGTTCTCGTGACTGTCTTTCTCTATCCATGTATTAACATTATGTTCTACTGGTTTAGACCATGTGTTCGACCAGAAGTCGTGAAAGTCTTCTGCTTTTGGTATGTCCGATTGTGTAAGTTTAACTGTTTCTTGCATTAAGGACCTATAAAACATTTTTTCATTAGTATAAAATTGTTTATTTTGTTGTTTTCTTTGTGTAGTCTCTTTATACCTACGTAGACGGCTAGATGCAGCATTACGTTTTTGTTTTAGGGTGTCCATAAAATGTTTCATATTGCGAATGCATTTTATATTGGTTTTTTATCTTGTGTACCTGATTGACTAATTCCTTTGATCGATTCCCATTTGCATATTCTGTAAGTCTTCCTAACTTAACCCTTAGGTCATCTATTTTTCCCTGTAAACGTCTCTCCCATAATGGACTACGAGTTTTTCCCACTTTATTCATTACTTCAGCTATTTTTGCTCCATTTTGTTCAGCTGCAGTATACGCTGCACAATAAATTACTGTCTGTGTAAAATTAAAATCAGCGTCACTAGGTAGATATTTAGGTATGATATGCTTATTCAATGTATACACGATAGTTGCAAACTTTCTTGATGTTTTCTGCTTAGGTATTCGGGGTCTACACGTAGCGTCAGTATTCATGTAAGTTTCCAAAATATATTTAAATCTTTCTTCCATATGGTCTGTTTCTCCTGATGAATAAGTTGTTCTTCCTTCTGCTGCTTCCATTTCTGTTACATTTATCTGCTGTGTAGAGTTGAGCTCAGTGTCATGTGTTTCATCATTCTGTGTTGAAGTAGTCATATTTTGAGTCAGTATATCATAATTTTCTGAACAGATTTCGAGTGCAACTTGATTTCTAATTTGCTGTAATTTCTCGGAGGATATGAGTCGGTTATTTATTATAGCTCTACGTTGATCCGCTATTCTCTGCTCTGATACGTGTGATATTTCTGGGAATTGTGAAGTAATTAATCGATGTAGTACCTGTCTGTATCCAGTTGTATTACTCTCCAAGTCTGTTATTGTGTAGTAGGTTTTAATGATAGTCTCATTTATTTCATCAGTCCATCTCCTTCTTTGACATTGTTTGTCTGTTATTAAATGCCGTTTGGGTATAGTCTGTTGTTGGGAATGCGTTTCTTGTTGTATAAAAGGTTGTTGTTCTGCATCAATCTGTTGTTGTATCTCATCCTTTATTTCTTGAATCGTCTCTTCCGTTAATAATTTATTCCGTATAATAGTTCTGCGTTGGTCTCCTACCCTTTGCCTACTAGCTTGCATGTCAGGGAATCGTTCGCAAAATTTCTCATGTAACGTTGTGAGGTATGATCTGGTGTTCCTAGTTTCAATGGAGGTAAGTGTATAATAGGTGCGCATAATGAAAATATTCATATCAGGTGACCATTTTTTGCGCACACTGGGTCTATCTTTGGCGGGTGCAGGTATTGTGGCGGTACTTGCCTCCTGCACAACATCCTCAGACAGAATATATAAGCTTGGCGATTGTTCCATCATGTCGTGGTCAGTTGATGAAGATGACCTAACTTCATCCAGATAAGATGGTGGCGATGATGGTAATGATGGAAATAAAGACAGTGTTGTTTCACGGCTCGATGAAATTTCCGTGGTTGAAGGCGCTGCTCTGGTTTCTTCCTTATCGTCCTCAGCGTTTCTGCGTATGGTCCGTGATCGTATATTGTAGGTTTTTCTTTTTGTGTCGGCTGTAGCATTTTCTTCGATGGGGACCCGCCTGCTCGATCCCTCATCGCCGATGGTTCGCATGCTGTGGCATCCAGCACCGGCTCCAGATGCGCCCCGGCAACCCCCGGGAAGCGACCGTAAACGATATCCAAATTCTTCCATACTACATCAACATGAGGTTTGGGACCGTTTGTTTAGGAAGGGTGATGTCAAGGTATCAGCGACATTATAGTTATTGTTATATGAACTACTAGTCTAGTTATTGTCGACCTTTTTTTTTTTCCCCAGTACCATGCTTCCCGTAAGCCCCCCCACCACGTCAAGGTGGTCCCCTGGGGGGGGGGGTTATTATTATTATTATTATTATATTTTATTTTTAATCACGGGCATTATCCCGGTCATTTAATAGGCGTGCGCGGGGATATGGATCCAACGCGTAGAGGCCCTTTTAAGAAGCTTCATGTTATGTTGTACACCCACCGAGACCTGCTCCTAAAAATATCGATAGAACCATATATCTATGAGCAGGTCACGGCAGGTATTGGGACTATTGCGAATGTGTAGGAAATGATTTGTCTATTGTAATGAGGTCTGGAGGGATTATTGGTACTGGGTTATTGCAGAAGAGGGACGGACACCTGCCATAACTATCATATCTGACTGTTATTTTTGGCAGGCGGTGGCTCGCCACTCACTAGATGGACCCCCGAAATGCCAGAGAAAGTCGGCCGGGGGCAACACCGGTGTGAGTGACTCAGGGGTGTTGAGAGGTGTGCTGCGCTTTCTCCGAAGTTACTCGCGGCGTTATGCCCTTTAACACTTCCACCCCTGGAGTATATCACCTGCTAGAGCAATATACTCTATCGACTCCTCTCTGGACGGCCAATGAAGGCAAGCCAGAGCTGAGAGTCCTGCGGGCCTTCTTGGATTTCCACTCCGACCGACGAAGACACGCCGGAGACGAAGGCCCTGATCGACTCTCTGGAGCACTCGGGTACCCGTGGTGTCGTTACGCACCAACAGCTCGCCACAAGCTGCCCTGCGGGGATTATATTATTATTATTATTAAGCATCGATGCCACCTTTGCTAACACAACAACTCCTTAGGAGCTAACTGGTGTCCTCACTCACACGTAAGGCGGTTGTTATTTGGCTGATGTTTCTTGTGGGGTGGAGGTACTTGCCCAGACGGGCTGCTTTGATGCACCCTACCTCTTTTAAAATACCTAGACCAAGACAAACTGACATGTTCATGCATCAAACCCGCGAATTGAAAAGGTTGCTGTCAACGTAACATAACGTGTTTCGCAACTGCGCCACCGATCTCGTCAGTACTCAACGAGCGGTCTAGTCACAAAGATACGAATCAGATAACCTGTGATACTGTATCTGTTGCCTTGTTAAGTGATTAGTATCCGCACAAAGATTCTATACAGCCGGGGTAAAAACAAGAGGACACTAGAGTTTCTCTCTCTCTCTCTCGCACTAATGACTGCAAGCTTAATGTTGTCAGATCTTAATATTTTGTATAGTGTGCGCCAATCTATGGACATGCAATGCCACAAGGATCTTCATTAACGTGAGTGACGTTTATGGGCGCAGTTGGTGTGATTTCAATCCGCCCGAAGGGCACTGACTTGGCTCAACGACTGTCATCTATACGAACGCTGCTTCTCATACCATCCACGTCAACAAATTATAGGCAAAATTCTTTTGTAAATCGTAGCTGCATTACTAGTAATAGATTTTTATTTGGATTACGGCTTTGATCTTTTTAATACTAATATACGCGCTGTAAAACAAATAACTAACTAAAAGTATTTTTGATGTCTCGGACTCGTGATAGCGGATTCTATAAATCTGTATTCTTGATAAGTGTTGTTCTTACAAGATCAACAAAATTGTTAATAATAATTTAATGATCTGTGAAATTGTTTGATTAGAGATCGTAGAGATATGTATTTCATTATCTACGAAGATTTGTCCTTGGCATTTAGTTGATTCATTGATGTATATTGTTTTTTGCGAATACTATAAATCTTGTATTCAATAAAGAAATCTATCGACAACAGCCGGGACCGACTGCTTAACGTGTCCTCCGAAGTAAGGAGAACCTCAAGATAGATAAACTTCTTTCTAAAATAAAATCCAGACAGATTGCGGTCCTGCGCGTTCGGTTAGAATGACGCGCATAACGATGCCGTCGAGATCCATTGCGTGCAAGTACCTAAAGTGTCGGAGACGCCCAAGTATCTAAAGTGTCGGGATGCCCGGTATTATATATTTAAGTTCAGTATATACTCGTACAATCTAGGCATTCCTTCGCCAACACGTTTTTATCATCTACCAATATTTATGAGAACGGTTGTTCAATTGAATTTGTATTTCGTAGACGAGTCGCCAGATTTAAAATGGATAATATTCGACGGGCCGGTCGATGCGATTTGGATCGAAAACCTTAATTCCGTAATGGACGACAACAAACTCCTGACTTTAGTAAACAGTGAGAGGATTTCCATGCCAGCACAGGTAAGGAGAGTTGAAACATTATATTTCAATTTTGGATTTCCACCATATGGATGGTTGAAAATTAAATATAAAAAAATGTACTAAGACCGAAGAAAACAGTGACAGTCCAGTAGAAAGCAGTGATGATAGCCAAGTGGATAAGGAACGGGCCAACGGGCCTATTGAACAAAAGGTCCCGGGTTCGAGTCCTGGTATGTACCACTAAATTTGTGTTTTCGGATTTATGTACATATTTGTAATTATCACTTGCTCGACGGTGATGGAAAACATCGTGAGGAAATCCACACGTCTAAGAAATTAAATTTCGTTAGACCTGAGATCAAACCTAAGAAAGGTCTGGTTTTCCCTCTAAGTTATAAGGTCTAACGGCAGTCGCTCCATGTCAAAATCAGTATTTTCGCCATATTATTAGGGTTCGGTAGCGTACCCCGCCAATCCTAATTGCTTAGTATCCTGTTTCCTAATCAATTAGGATTGGCGGGGTGACAGTAGGAAGAAGAATTCTTGCCGTAAGACCCTGTCAAGGCGCACGGACACGCGAGGCATTATAGCTGCGCGGGTTCATTTGTTTGACAACTTGGGTCAACGTTTCCACTGCAGCGCACGCTATACACGAATATTAACATACGACTACGTACAACTGTAGCGCAGCACGGTTTTGAATCATACGCCTTGTTTAACCGACGCGTTACCGTATCACCGTCTGTTAGGCTGTGCACGTTTCCGTATATTGCGTGCACAGCGTGCACGGCGTTAAGATACGTGTGCACATATCCGAGCAAGCCACGCGTGAACCAATGACGTCAATTCATGCGTAGCGTGTCCGTGGGTTGCAGTGGATACTTTCACATACATTTTCTTGCAAAGCGGAGCTTGACGCACGTGCTTAGTCGCTGCGTGCGCCGCGGTGGAATCGAGGATCGAGAAAATGGCCATAATCAAAACGTAGACATGAACAAAATTTGATAATGAAAATGTCGATTCGTTTCAGTATTTTTTTTAATCATAAAATCCTAATCAGTAGAACTCTAGGTTCCGTTCTGCTCTAGTCGAAGACGATTGCCGCCAAATGAAATAAACTTCAAATTATTGTATCTAAAATTCGATTTGAATTTTGTTCACCTTAGGGGTAGCGTCTATGTATCAATTATATGCTTGGGTCTAGATTTCATAAATTTTTTCTTTGTTGAAATCTGTGATACTGATGTTATTTGGCAGCTTCTCACCATGAAGTAAATAATCTATAGAGAACCAATGAGAACGATATTACATAGTAACTCAATTCACCGCCACGGGTCGGAGGGCAAAGTAAGATGCGCAACTCTCATTGGCTAGTTCGCGGATGGATAACGCGGCACTTATCGTCTTATTGGTTAAAATATTCTCCCATTAGTCAGTAGGCTCGCATCACTTGAGATATTTAGGCGCTAAAACATAACGTTTTGTAAGCGTGGCTTCATGTGCGGTTATGTGATTTATTTTGTTTGTACTCCTTACATTGTTGGCATACGTAATGTTCAATGCTTATTATGTGAAATATTTTATTAAGAAGTAGCTTTTGTCCGTGGCTTTTACCGCGTCTATTTTATTTCCTGGTCTCAGGCTACCTTTGTACCAAATATTATGTTTATGCCTATATATTAATACACGAGAAGAGCTATGAATATTAAAGACGCGAATGAGGTGTGTAAGGACTGAGCAATGTGGCCCTCGGTTCTCTCCACCTACTGCCTAGATAGATAGATATATTAAAGTACATGAAATATTTTTTCTTTCAGGTCTCGCTACTTATAGAAACTCTGGATCTAGCCGTTGCATCTCCAGCTACTGTATCTCGCAATGGAATGGTATACAACGATTACAAGGACTGGGGATGGTGGCCGTTTGTCAATTCTTGGTTAGAAACAGTCGAGGACCATGAATACCGTGAAATGGTGTGTATCTAATGCGAATGTTTCGAAAAACATATTAAATTAAGGGTAGGGCCCAATTCTGACCACTGAGATACTCCTCATGCATTTTATGAAGTTTTTAGTTTAATTCGTATACTCTCAACCTAATTCTTGGTTTATATCTTTGTAGTCAGATAAGCGGTGTTTTATACTTTTTGGATTAAATATTATTATTCGCGTATTATATAGAATCATGACTTTTACGTTTATTTCGAACTAGAATTTTTTAACTTTCTTACGCTGCTAATGTTTAGTATTCTTTGCTTGTTCTTTAAAATTAAATTTCTACAAGCAGCTTAAAATTGTCATTTGTAAAAAAGCCTGTGGTGTTACCCAAACGTAAGTACTTGGCGAAACTTTTACGTTTTGAAGAAAATCGAGAAGTTTAGTCCTGGGCTTACTTCTCAAAATGTAGAAGATTACTATTTTTAGAGCTATTGAATATTCAACAAGTGATAAAGTCTTAAGAGAGGCAAGGCGTAATTACTTTACATCAGATGTGTCGTATGCTTCCTGACGTCGGATAAAAGGTATTTTTTACTTCCACCAATAACTATCCAAGAAATAGATTCTATAACGATCTAGAATAGAAAAGAAGTTTACCTATTTCAGAGGAGAATAACTCCTAACTCACTTGTAAAATCTGACTTCAAACGTCTGTGAAATTCTGACAATAAACATTTCAATTACTTTTGAATAATTCACGAAATCATAATATCCCAATCAGTGGAGCTCCATGTGTCTTGTCTTTCCGTCCGAGGTGAAGACAATTGCCACTAGCCGAAACTAAACTTAGATCTGTCTAAAATCCGATATGAATTTTGTTCACATTAGATGTTCTATCTCTGTTATCAGTTACGTGCTTTGTTCAGATTTTGTCAAATTCTTTGTTGATTGTTTGGCATCTTCTCACATTGATGGCATACACGTTGTGTTCACTGTTATTAACTCTTTCACGTTTGCCGGTTCCTAGGGCTCCTGACATCACCTTCTAATAAAACATGACCAATTTCGTCATGGCAGGTTAGTCTTGCTCTTCCTCGCCTCCTTATGTTATATATTTAACATTCATAGCTATTTATTATAGCTATGTAATACCCACGCAGCTCCTACACAAGAGCGTCTTATCTTTGTTTTCTGTTTCCTTTAGCTCCGTCGCCATTTCCTGAACATCCTGACGCCTGTGTTGGAACTGAAGCGGCTGCACCTGACAGAGGGCCCTTCTGTCCGCGGCCAAGAGCTGACTGGTGTGCGGTCGATGTGCCGGCTACTGTCCCAGTGGCCAGCGCCTGGGCCTCCGCAGCCGGATGAGGAGGACAATGAGGGACTGTCTAAGATGCGCTTTCTGTTCGCGTTAGTATAATTTCTTCCTTTGGAAGTTACATTCAAAAATGTTAGTAGATGCTACCGTCGCTGCCATGGCTACTCCGGTCGTCTCTGCCTCGGCTGCTGCGGTAGTCTTTGTTTTTACGACGTCGGGAGTTATACAAGCTTACGGCTCGCCTGATGTAAAGCAGTTACCGTAGCCTATGAACGCTAGCAGTACAGGAAGTACCGCTTTCGTGTTGCCAATAACTAATACACTAGCTAACACAAGAACTCCTTAGGAGCTTACTGATAACCTCACTCACTCGTAGGCTCGCAACATCCCTCCAGGGAGTTAATTGGCTGCAATTTTCTGCGAGAGCTGCTTAGATGCGCACTACTATCTACGAGTGTGATGTGTGGCGCTTGAATCTCTCTAAGCGTAAAATATATAAACCCCGTAAAATATTGATTATGTACTTGTTTGTCCAAATAATTGTTTCATTATCCAGAATGATCTGGTCAGTGTGTGCGGCCCTCGAAGAGGAGCCTCGTCGTAAGCTGGACAACTGGGTCCGTGAGCACGAGGGCGTGTTCCCACTGAAGGACACCGTCTACGACTACTATGTGGACGAGAGGCTGCGGCAGTTCAAGCCTTGGGACGAGAAGCTACCGGACAATTGGCGATTTAATGCTGGGTAAGATGTACAGTTACTTAGTTGTCTTTACGTTAGTTCTCTTGCGGGGGTAGGCAGAGAAAACATATTCATACAAATTCCATATTTATACAGTTCCATATTCGTACAATTTCCATAATTTTACAATTCCATATTCTTACTTATTTATTTATATTATATTTATTTAACTACTATTGTTACCGGAAGGGTTCCAACCAATTGGAGACGCGCAGTCATCGTACAGGCGTAAAGGCAAGGAGTCACGCATGGACTGCGCCAACTATATGGCTATCAGTTTGATCAGCTTAGCAGCTAAAGTGTATGGAAAAATCATTGAAAGGAGAATGAGGGTGAAATCTGATGGAATGCTTTGGGAGGCACAGGGTGGATTTCGAAGCGGCAGAGGATGTACGGATCAAGTTTTTCACTCCGCAACATCGTGATGAAGCACCTGGCTATGGACCAGAAGGTTTTCTGCGGTTTTGTGGACCTTGAGAAAGCATTTGATAGGGTCGTGCGAAAGAATCTCTGGAATATTTTGCCCAGATATGGGGTTGATAGTGACCTGCTCCGAGCTGTGCAATCCACGTATGAAGATTGTACAGCATGTGTGCGGGTGGATGGATGGTGGAAAATAAATAACATCTAAAACATCTAGAAAAGAAATAACATCTAGAAAATCACCAATTAACAGAAATTAACATGTAGAAAATGTTAATTTCTGCGCATCAACAGGCGGCATGTGAGGAGGTGCTGCGATGGCATCACGGGTGTGCGCTAACGATAGTTCTTATATTGCAAGTGTTTTTTAACGAAGATGACCCCTTTAGTTTGGATGGACTGTTATTTTTCATCATATTACACCAGTGATTAAAGAAGCATATGGTGTGTCTGATGTGAAACAGGTACCGTGTCCTATGAACGCTCAATACTAGCCCTATCGTTCATTCGTTCTTACCCATGCTATGTGATTCTTCGAGGCCTTCCTGACAACCTCACTCACTTGCAGGAACACATCTTCAGGGATTTAACTGCGCTGTTCTTTAAGATTGATGTACTTACCTGGTTTTTTTGTACAACGTCGGGAGGCATACAAGCATACGGCCCACCTGATGTAAAGCGGTTACCGTAGCCTATGAACGCTCGAAATACATTAAGAGTATCACTCGCGTGAAGCCACCTCTGCTGCTAACACAGCAACTACTTAGGAGCTTAGCTGATGATCTCACTCACATGCAGGGACGCAAGGGAGTTGTTATTTGGCTGCGGTGTTATATGCGAGGTACTTTCCCAGACGGGCTGCTTCGATGCGCCCTACCTGTCTTAAAAGACCAAGACAATCAAACATGTTCATGCACACAAATGTATGTTCTGTGTAGGAATCAAACCCACGGGCGTTGGTGTCAAAGCGTTCTATCAGCGCGATTCACCACTGCACCACCGAGCTCGCCAAAAGGTTTTACTTTGAAGTGGCGGTATTTAATAATAATGATAATTGCAGCCTGGGCTTCCACACGATTCTGGTGCCGACGGTAGAGTTCATTCGAGTACAGATCGTGGCGCTGGACATGCTTCGTGCCGGCCACGGCATCATCATCGGGGGGCCGACGGGCACTGGGAAGACCTTCCTCATTCAGGGGACCCTCGCCAACCTCGACCCTTTCAAGTAAGTGTGTCTTCATCACCACATAGGGGTGCACGCACGCAACGCACGGTGCAAGTTCACGGGAGTGAGTTTGAATTAACACACAGGTTAAAATTTGCTTCTTTTTCCTAACGCCATCCCGGTTCCTAATCCTTACTTGCAATTTGATCTAACCTGCTTTGTGTGCTTCCGCCACAAATTAGTTCATGCGGCCTAGCGCCGGCCGGCACCCACCCACTACTGTTAGTACGTGCTACATGCCCCCACCACCACCGTCGCTGCATGTGGGGCATGCGGATTCTGTTCCAGATGGCGGACGACCGCAGCAGCCGAGGCAGAGACTACCGGAGCAGCCATGGCAGCGTCGGCATGTAGCACGTACTAACAGTAGTGGGTGGGTGCTGGCCGGCGCTAGGCCGCATGAACTAATTGGTGGCGGAAGCACACAAAGCGGGTTAGATCAAATTGCATGTAAATTTGACTTTCGCAAAATAACGCCTGAATCTATTAACTATTTAATCCTTACTTGTTACTGGTAACTTGACTCACTCGCAGAAAAAAAAAATCGGCCAAGTGCGAGTCGGACTCGCGCACGAAGGGTTCCGTACCATTATCTATAAAAACGGCAAAAAAAACACGTTTGTTGTATGGGAGCCCCCCTTAAATATTTGTTTTATTTTAATTTAATTATTTATTCTTAAAGTAAATATATAACTAAATATTCTGTGAATATTTCAAGCGTCTACCTGTTGCCGTTATCAATATCCAGCAAAAATGAGCAAAAAAATCACGTTTGTTGTATGGGAGCCCCATAAATATTTATTTAATTCCATTTTTAGTATTTGTTATAGCGGCAACAGAAATACATCATCTGTGAAAATTTCAACTGTCTATCTATCACGGTTTATGAGATACAGCCTGGTGACAGACGGACGGACGGACGGACGGACGGACAGCGGAGCCTCAGTAATAGGGTTCCGTTTTACCCTTTGGGTACGGAACCCTAACAACCCTGCAGGAAGTTATTTTGATTGTCTTCTTTCTGTAAGGTGGAGGTATTTCCCCAGCCGGACCGCATTGATGCATCATGTCTTTCTCCAGAGGCTCGTTTGTTTACAGCGTGGGGGTGCTGATGGTTTTGACTCGGACGGTGATAGCGACCTTGGGAACAGCAGTAGTAAATAGTTGGATGAGGAAAAACGATTGCATATAGTGAATATTATTAGGGAAGGTTCATATCTGAGACTGATGATGATGACGTAATAATTCCATAGTTAATATATTCAGGCGTTATTTCGCCAAGGTGATGATTCATAGCATGTTATTGTAACGACTAACATCTACAGCTCCTGAGGATGCCTTGTGGAGAGGCGAAACACGTCGCAGAGACGACCAAGGCAAGCAGGACAGCAACAGTGGTGGGTGCATGTTCATGTTTCAGATGGTGAACATTCGCAGAGACCATCGCAGCAGCCATTGCAGCAACGGCATGCAAGGAAATGGGTGGGGATGCCAGCGGCCGGCTCATATGATAGTTCATGTGATTCAGATCAATAGTTTCGATCTAATTGCTCGATATATTTGCAGGTACAGCACACAAGTGATCAACATGTCTGCGCAGACGACCGCAGCTAACGTACAAGACATCATCGAGGCCAGGCTCGAGAAGAGGACCAAGGGGAACTACGTGCCCGCAGGAGGTGAGAGTGATCGCTGAGGCGCAGCGAAATTATGTAAATGCAAATTGGTTCCTCACCACAATTGCTATCTATGTAATTAGATAGATAGAGAACGGGATAGATAGGCAGAGGACCAAACGCCATAAGACGCGGTACTTACCTTATTCGCTTCTTTAACACTAAGAGAGTAAACTCACTCCCTCGCAAGAAACACAACCCAGCTTCAGTAAGCAAGTAAAGGTAGTAAAGTAAAGCCCGAGAAGGGCAGTACCCTTCTCGGGCTGCTTAGATTGCCCTACATCTCTTAAAAACATTCAGACCAGGGAACAAACTGTCATTTTCATGCACACAAAAGTTTGTCCTGTGTGGGAATCGAACCCACGACGAGACTTTGGTGTTAGTGACCATTACTAATCGCACGACCACCGTGCTTGTTAAAATATAACAGATGATCTAATAAACGTCCACTCTTTAGCTGGAGAATAACTTCCATATTTGAGTACATGTTTCATTGAAGCACATAAACAGCATAGTAGTCTAGTGAATAAAGAGCCGGCCTATTGCTGGTCCGCGGTTCGCATCCTGTTTTCCTGAAATTATATTCCAACAGACATGTAACCTAATAAAGGTCTAGTTTTCCCTCTGGATTGTGGAAGTCTGACGGCAGTCGCTCCATTAAATCATTGTCTTCGCCAACTCCTTAGGCAGCAGACTACATCCCATTTCCTAATCCGTTAAGATTGGCAAACCGCATCAAAGCAGGCCGTCTGGGGAAGTACCTCCACCTTACAGAAAACCGCAGCTAAATAACAACTCCCTAGAGGATTGTTGTGTTCCTGCGTGTGAGTGAGGTCTCCAATACGCTCCTTAGGCGTTGCTGTGCTAGCAGCAGAGGTGGCATCGCCGTTCCGAGAGTTGTTATTTGGCTGTGATTTTCTGTATGGTGGAGGCAGTTTTCTAGTTAGTCGAACCACGAGAGTTGATGTTAAAGTGTTAATCACTTGGAACTACTCCATTCATCACTCCCCCCTCCTCGCGTGTCGGGTGTAGAGGTGAGGTGGCATCGCGCGAGTGTTACTTAATGTATTGCAATCGTTCATAGGCTACGTTAACCGCCGGTGGGCCGTATTTTTGTATAACTCCTGACGATGTATAAAAAAGAAAAAATGACGAAATTGGCCGGTTTATGCTACTAGGGTAATTGTCCAAACAAATGTTAATTGTAAATGTGTGTGTGTGTGTAGGCAAGAGGATGATAGCGTTCATGGACGACATGAACATGCCGGTGCGGGACGAGTACGGGTCGCAGCCGCCGCTCGAGCTGGTGCGGCTGTGGCACGGCTACAGCTACTGGTTCGACCGCGCCAAGCAGACCAGGAAGAACGTCAAGGTGATCGCGATACTCTCTTTTCACTCGCGTGTGCAACTTCTTTTTCACGTGTGCATAAAAGTGTTTACAAATAGAACCAGTTGAGTATGCGCAAGCTTGCATTGCCAGAGGAACACCTGGCTCGTCAATTATATAACAATTAAATTTTTTTTTTAATTTGTCGGCCATTTTGACCATGTTCCTTAAGAGATAGGAACGGTGTTCCTGAACATTCCTATTCTACTTTTTTATGCTGAATCCGAATCTGAAGTCAAAATTGGAATATTAAAAAAAAAGCGACATACGAACACACAGACCAACGAACAGACAAACGCACGGACATATAGATATAGATTTCATATAGGAACGGTGTTCCTGAAAAGAGGTAAGCCACATCAAAGCAGCGCGTCTGGGGTAGTATCTCCACCTCACAGTAAACGGCAACCAAATAACTCGCTGGAGGGTTGTTGTGTAACTGCGTGTGAGGGCACCAGTAATTGCTGCGTTAGCAGCGGAGGTGGCATCGCACGAGTGATACTTAATGTATTACAAGCGGTCATGAGCTACGGTAACTGTTTCACATCAGGTGGGACGTATGCTTGTATGGCTCAAAAAAAATATAGCAAATAGAAGTATATTTCAAGTAGAGTATATTGAATATACAACGTTTGGAGGCAAGCGTAGGAACTACCTGATGTGAACCGACGAATGCCTACAGTATAAGAAGTATCGCTTGCGCGTTTCACCCCCGACGCTCGCTCAGCAACACCTCAAGAGCTTACTAGTAACCTCACTCGTAGCAAAACAAAAACTCAACAGAGATCTATTTGTCTGTGGTCGTTTTATTTGTTATTAATACTTTCTTTCTTTCCCAGTATGACTGCTCTGATACTCCCTACCTCCTTGAGCCTCGTTATTTAATAAGCAAGGTGTACCGCGTGCAGATCGGGTTGGCTTCGACTCTAAATTTAAAGATGATGCGCCCTACCTCTCTTGTTGAATTAAAGCTGCGCGTTCTATTTCAACCCCCGACCAATAGCGGGGAGTTGAGTGTCAAAGCAAAATCATTCTATCGATTCTTCATTTCCTTTATCTTTATGTTTCACATGTTGGACAAGGCCTTGTGCCTGTAGAACCTACCTACCTAGTACGTGCACGTGTCGAGGAAGCTCGCTCTCCCGTACCATTCAGCCTACTCTCGTGCTTTCATCTTTTATTTATGTATTTATTTAGGTACACAATACAGTTTACAGTTATTTCCTATATAATTCATAGTGATTATTATTTCGTCTGAACTATAACCCATTGACATGTGCACACATCATGATCATTATTTCTTGGCGCATTAATATTATTAAAATAACAACGTTTGCGTCACCGAGTCGAAGCTATGAACTTAAAACTAGATTGATATATATATATGTTATACATATAGGTAAATGAATTAACAATACATTATATTATGACTTGTAACCATTTGAAGGAACTTTGTAGGGAAACAAAAAAAATAACAATATAGGCGTTAGATCAAATCAAAGTTTTAACTATGATATAGGTAATAATACGGTTAAAGGTAAAATCATCTCTTGTGTTGTTGTTATACAGGGCATGGTCCTGTGCGCGGCGGCCGGCCCCCCCGGGGGAGCCCGCTCGCCCCTGCCGCCCCGTCTGCTCTCCTGCTTCCACCCAGTCTACTTGACCGCGCCGACCCAGCAGCAGCTCGTCAAAATCTTCGGCACCATGCTGAACCAGCACTTGCAAGAGTTCGACGAGGAAACCAAGACTGTTGGTACGTGCCTTATGTCTATACAAACGTGTATACTCTCATACTTGGAGATTTTCTACATGATGGATTCAGGAATGAATACATCCGTAGTATTAAGTAGGAAGTAATGACGAGCTCGGTGGCGCGGCGGTTAATAACGCGACTTTGACACCGACGCTCGTGGATTCGATTCCCACGCAGGACAAACATTTGTGTGCACGGACAAATCAGTTTGTTTTGGGTGTTTTTAAGATAGGTAGGGTGCGATCGAAGTCTGGGGTACCTCTACCTAACAGAAAACTGCAGCTAAATAACAGCTCCCTGGAGGGTTGTTCTGTTCCTGCGTGTGAATGAGGTCACCAGTAAGCTCCTACGGAGTTGCTGTTTTAGCAGCAGAGGTGGCATCACCTTTTCGAAGGTTGTTATTTGGCTGTGATTTTCTGTACGGTGGAGGCACTTTTCTAGCTGGTCGAACCACGAGAGTTGGTGTTAAAGTACTAATCACTTCGAACTAACAACTCCATTCATCCCCTCATTTTGCAATGGTCGCGTACTGTGAGGTTCCAAGGAAGTTTTTTGCTGAGAACTTTATTTAATAATTAAATTATTTAAACTCTCTGCCGAGGTTTTCCTAAAGCGTGGCACAAGGTTCTTTAAAAAAGGCGTAAAGAGGTTCGGCAACTGCTTACCATCAGGTCGACTGTATGCTTGTTTGGCACTTTAGGGGTATTAAAAATCGGCCAAGTGCGAGTCGGACTCGCGCACGAAGGGTTCCGTACCATTATCTATAAAAACGTCAAAAAAATCACGTTTATTGTATGGGAGCCCCCTTAAATATTTGTTTTATTTTAATTTAATTATTTATTTTTAAAGTGAATATATACCTAAATATTTTGTGAATATTTCAAGTGTCTACCTGGTGCCGTTATCAATATCGAGCAAAAACGAGCAAAAAAATCACGTTTGTTGTATGGGAGCCCCCCTAAATATTTAATTTATTCTATTTTTTAGTATTTGTTGTTATAGCGGCAACAAAAATACATCATCTGTGAAAATTGCAACTCTCTAACTATCACGGTTCATGAGATACAGCCTGGTGACAGACGGACTGACGGACGGACGGACGGACGGACGGACAGCGGAGCCTCAGTAATAGGGTTCCGTTTTACCCTTTGGGTACGGAACCCTAAAAAACACCGAGGTTGTCTCCTAATAAAACGGGGCTAAATAAATTAGGCCTTGACAGGTGAAGCTTTGGCCCTAAGTCAAATCTAGTAACATTTTCAGGTAAAGTGGTGTTGGTGGCAACCATCGACATGTTCAACAACATAGTCGCCAAGTTGTTGCCGACGCCCAGCAAGATGCACTACCTGTTCAATCTGCGAGACATCTCCAAAATATTCCAGGTAACTGTGTGGGGCGCAAGTAATGTTCACAATCCATTTACTGCACCAACCCTAGCTAATCCCACTGCACGAATACGGGTCTCCCTTCAACCAAAGGGGTTTGGAGCATACTCCACCACGCTGTTCAAATGCGGATTGGCGGACACCAGTGCTTGCAAGCCCTAAGGCCACTGACTTAGCTTGACGACTGTCATCTATCGACAACAGCCGAGACCGATGACTTAACGTGCTCTCCGAGCACGGAGAAGCTCGAGAAATAGACAAACCTATCCATTGACCGGTAACGATTCATTTATGAGCCCCATTAAACGTAGGTGTACAAGTTTCGCCAAGTAAAAAAGTATATATGTATATATATATGAGGGCCTGGTGGAAAATAAACATGTTTACCTACCTTTTTGTAGTGAGATATGTAAGGATCGAGTCACGTGGCGCTCGGTTCTCTCTGCCTACCCCGCAAGGGATTTGGCGTGAAGTTATAGATAGATAGATTGGTTGGCCTATCAAAATGGACTGTGTCAGTCTAGCCTTAGAAATTAAAAACTCTTCATCTATTTCTTTCTTATCTATTCCTTCACGGTAGGTCATTAACAGGGTAGGCAGATGGGTTACACACGTCGCTCGCTTCTTTAACATTTATAGTTCTTTTCATGCACGCTCACCTATTCCTAGCCCTTCTGATTCACCTTCTGATGAAACACGACCAATTTGGTCATGGTAGATGGAGAGTCCTGGCTTTCCTCCGTTTTTACATCCTCCCACTTTAGCATTGTATCTGTTACGTTATTATTTCATGCTGGATTCTTCCTCCATGCCCGAACCTACGGAGCATGCTTTTTCAACACCGACACTTTTCGGGCAATTTGATATAAACTTCTTCGTGTGCTTCCGCTGTGGATGTTAGTCGTTTAATTGTAATAATATTATTAATTGTAACATTTAATTGTAGCCACTAAGATCTCTACAGTGAGGGTGTCTCGTAGAGAGGCGAAACGACGTGTCGCGGAGACGACCGTTGCAGCCGGGGCAGCAACGGTGGCGGGTGCATGCGGTTCATGTTTTTTCATATGACTGACATTCGCAGAGACGACCGCAGCAGCCATGGTAACGGCGGCGCCATGCATCTACTAACGGTAGTGGGTGGATACCGGCCGGCACTAGTTTTCATGAACTAATCGGTTGAGGAAGTATACAAAGTAGTTTAGATCAAATTGCCTTTCGCCGAGTAACGCCTAATTCTCTATTAACTTTAGTTCAGTTTCCAAGATTCTTACATACTGTTTCATCATTTTTCATCCGACATTTTTAAAAACTCATGGCGTAACTTATGTAGTAAGTTCAGCATTAAAATTTCCAGGGTCTGTTGCGAAGTAACAAGGATTATACAAACACGAAGCAGAGGTTCCAGCGACTGTGGATACATGAATGCTTCAGAGTGTTTGGCGATCGGCTCACTGAGGAAAAGTATGTAACTAATCTGCCCATAAATACTGTTACATAGAACCTTTTTTGTCATCTCTTTAATTATTTTGAATCTGGAATGCGTTTATTATGTTAGAAACTTCTTTCGATTTCCCGCCGTTTTACATATTTTTTTCGTGTTCATTATCAAATTACAATATGGAATGGGGTGTTAAAGAAAATATGATTGCAGTGATTGCATTACACAAAGTGTGTATGGAGCCGTCGGTCATATTCAAGACACTTCAAAAGCTTGGTATCAGCCGTATGTTCGTATATCGTACTATCGATAGATATTACCATCACTTCCTCTGTTGAAGACCATAAAAGATCGTGGCGACCGCGTGCTGTCAGAACTACAAAGGCTGTTAATGATGTTAAAGCCAGAACTCGCTTAACCCCTTTTGGAAATATAAAATCTTATCGCGAGAAATAAAGATTCACGCTAGGACTCTGTCGCGTATAATAAAACAAGATCTGAAGCTCTGAGCTTATATAAGCCAAAGGTGGCCATTTCGAATAGAATATTTTTTTTTTTTGCTGAGACTTTCATAAATATGTAAGTTTTATTGAGATTATATCAGGGGTTAAAGTATGAAATTGCCGATTTGTACTGAAAAATTAAAACTAGTTTTTTTCTAAGATGTAATAATAATTAATAAAGGTAGGGCAGCTTGTGGCGAGCTGTTGGTGCGTAACGACACCACGGGTACCCGAGTGCTCCAGAGAGTCGATCAGGGCCTTCGTCTTCGGCGTGTCTTCGTCGGTCGGAGTGTAAGTCAAGAAGGCCCGCAGGACTCTCAGCTCTGGCTTGCCTTCATTGGTTGTCCAGAGAGGAGTCGATAGAGTATATTACTTTATCAGGTGATATGCTCCAGGGGTGGAAGTGTTAAAGGGCATAACGCCGCGAGTAACTTCGGAGAAAGCGCAGCACACCTCTCGACACCCCTGAGTCACTCACACCGGTGTTGCCCCCGGCCCAATTTCTCTGGCATTTCGGGGGTCCATCCAGTGAGTGGCGAGCCACCGCCTGCCGGAAGTAACATCAGATATGATAGTTATGGCAGGTGTCCGTCCCTCTTCTGTAATAGCTCAGTACTAATAATCCCTCCAGACCTCATTTTAATAGCCCAATAATTTCCAACACATTTGCAATAGTCCCAATACCTGCCGTGACCTGGTTCATGGGTATATTGTCACATTGATATCCCCTGGACAAGGTCACGGCGGCTATACAACATTACATCAAGCTTCTCAAAGGGGCCTCTACGCGTTGGATCCTTATCCCCGCGCACGCCTAACAAATGACCGGGATAATACCCGTGAATCAAAATAAAATTAATAATAAATAATTTAATTTTTTAATTTAATTTTTTTCTTATTAATAATAATTAATAAGAAAAAAATTAAATAAATGAATAATAATAATAATAATTTATTAACATATTTAGCATTCTATTACATTAATCAGTAGTAGGGGTTTTCTTTTAAGCGTAAAACGCTTGTATTAGAAGACCCCGCTCTTCCATAGCAACATAGGTACCAGTTATATAATCATGCATGCAACACATTTATTTTACATTTTACTGACTATACAATTTAGCAATCAATTATTATTTAATTAATTAATTAATATCCAAGCAATTAAATTATAAATTTATTTCAGTACTACTCGTAGGTACTACAATATCCGAATAATTGAAATTAATCTATGATATGATATAGATGTAACATATATTTAATCAAAATATTTACCCTCATTATCTATACATTGCTGCCATCTAATCGGTAGTTTATTTATGCCTTTGCGACAGATCTCTGAGAATCTAGATTTGACAAACTGTGTGAAAGCATTTTGTGCTGCCTTCTGGCCTGGGTAGAAACTTTTTTACCACGTAGTAAATTGAAATCACGAAAAAAATGGTGGTTGGTTGGAGCAAGGTCTGGCGAGTACGGAGGATGACGTATGGTTTCTAACTGCACTCCCGTAGAGTTACAACATTTCTCGTGCAGTGTGTTATAATGGAGCAATAATGGTGTCGATCGATTCACGAGTCGGGGCTGTTTCAGTGTCAGGTTCGCCATCAATATTCGAAGTTCGGCACAGTCAACATCTGCTTATTGCTTGACTACACCTGAGAAAGCTATAGTGAATAACGCCATGAAGAGACCACCAAACATTTACTACATTGAAGGAGATGCTGGAAGCCGATCCGAGTCACACTATCCAGGAATTAGCGGCATGGTTTAACGTTACCTACAATATTGATTCATTTGCATCAAATCAATAAGATAAAAAAAATTGACTGATCTGCAGAAAGAAACTTGTGTTGAAACTTGTGTTGAAACTTGTGTAGAAACTTGTGTTGAAACTTGTGTAGAAACTTGTGTTGAAACTTGTGTTGAAACTTGTGTTGAAACTTGTGTAGAAACTTGTGTTGAAACTTGTGTTGAAACTTGTGTTGCCTTATTGAATCGGTACAGAACCGAGGGAATATTGGATCGAATTATGACGAAAAGTGGATTCTTTACGATAACCGAAAAATGCAATAGCTGATCCCAGGTCAAACTACGCAACAGGGCCCTAAAGCAAAGCTTACCAATAAAAAGGTAATGGTATAAGTAATATTACACTTCATTCCTATTACGAAGTAACATTTTTAACTTTTATTAACTCTAGGGAATTTCTCAATTTAAAATTGCAAATAAATTCGAATGTAATGTAATCATCATTACAATGGTCGAAATTCCATAATCATTATTGAAGATGAGTAATAAATTTAGTTTTTAGATTTTTTAATGATATTTTTAATACCTCTTTTAATGGATACTAAACATAAAAAATAAAATCGGTTAACAAACAGAGCAGAAAAGGGTACTCAAGAGTTTTGTATTTGTCTTCGCCTATTTATATATAGATATGTGGAATGTGCATATGTAATTGCAATGGAATTGCAAGGCACCTTCACAATATACTACATACATATCTCAGAACGTGAGATGAGCTCGCGAATTTGCCACCAGCGCTCGTGGGTTCGATTCTCACACAGGACAAACATTTGTGTGCATGAACATATTTGTTTGTCTTGGTCTGGGTGTTGTTGAAGAGAGGGCGCACCAAAGCAGCGCGACTGGGGAAGTACCTCCACCTCACAGAAAACCGCAGCCAAATAACAAACTCTTATCTGTGTGTTATAGGGATCGAGATTGGTTTATGAACCACATGGGCGAGATGCTGGGCAAGCACTTCGAGCTGACCTTCCATGCGCTCTGTCCTTCTAAGAGTCCGCCGCTGTTCGGACATTTCCTCAACCCGTTCGAAGTGTACGATGATTTGGTCGACCCTGTGGCTTTGAGGAAGTGAGGGAGATATCTTTTTACTACTAACATCTAGTACCTTTCGGTTCGTATCAAAATGTCCATCGTATCAAAATGTTTACTTATTGGAAATGTCCACTTGAAAAAGTCCATATATCAAAATTACCATAGTAATAAAATGTTGTATAAGTAAATGTGAAAAAGTAATAAAAATAAATGTAAGTAAATACTACAATGCATGTACCATTGTAATACCAATTAATAACCGGATATTTTGGTGCCACATGCCACGACAACCCTTACTCATCCTACTGCAGGAATACGGGATCCCTTCAACCGAAGTGGTTTAGAGCATACTCCACCACGCTGCTCAAATACGGATTGGCGGAGGCCAGTGTTTTCAAGCCGCCTGAGGGCCCCTGACTTAGCGTAACGACTGTCATCTATCGACAATAGCCGGGAGCGACGGTCTAACGAGCCCTCCGAAGCTCGGAGAAACTCTAGATAGATAAACCCATCAATAGACAGGCTGCAGTCGACGTTGCTTAACCTGCGTCTTCGGTGAGAAAGACATGCGCATCGACGCCATCTAGCTCTCTTATAAGATAGGATATTTTGATGATATTGGCATTTTAATACTTTAGCGTAACGCTTGTAGACCGTATTCGCAATAAAGATGTTAGAAACAGAGTTGTTCTGAAAGAGACACTCTCTTTCAGACCAACTCTGTTTCTAATTTCGGTGTTAAAATAAGAAGAGGCATAATGTAGAAAGAATGCAGGAAGAAAGAACTACGAAACAGATATACAACGCGAAAGTAGTATGATGTAGGAGCCGAGGAAGGCCAGGACTTACCTACCATGATCAAATTGACCGTGTTTTATCAGAAGGTGATGTCAGGAGATCGAGTCACGTGGCGCTCGGTTCTCTCTGCCTACCCCGCAAGGGATTTGGCGTGAAGTTTTAGGTAGATAGATTAATACTTTAGATCCATGCATGCAAGCATACGGCCCACCTGATGATAATCGGTTACCGTAGCCTATAAACAATTGAAATACATTAAGTATCACTCTCGCGATGACACCTCTGCTGCTAATACAGTAACTCCTTAGGAGCTACTGGTGACCTCTCTCACACGCGGGACCAGAACTGTGAACACGTTGCGCTGCGCCGCCGAGCTCATCAAAATTTGCCATATTAGAAGCAGGGGTGGCAGCGCGCGAGTGATATTTCCTGTACTGCAAACGTTCACATTACCAGCGGGGTCGTATGCCTCTACGCCTTATGTTGACTGAAAAAAAAATGTCAGGTACATCGTGAACCAGTTGGAGGAGTACAACAGCAGCCCGGGCGTGGTGAAGATGGACCTGGTGCTGTTCAAGGACGCCATCGAGCACATCTGCCGGATCGCGCGCGTCATCTCGCAGCCGCGGGGGAACATGCTCTGTGTTGGCATCGGTGAGTACAACCGGTTGTCTTGGCGGAGGAGGGGCCCCGGTGGGAATTATAGTTTTTTTTATACAACGTCGGGAGGTATACAAGCATACGGCTCACCTGATTGAAACCGGTTTCCGTAGCCTATGAACGCTTGTAATACATTGTCACTCACGTGATGCCGCCTCTACTGCTAACACAGCTACTCCTTAGGAGCTTACTGGTGACATCACTCATTCCCAGGAATATAACAACTTTCTAGGGAGTTTGTAATTTTGCTGCAGTTTTGTGTGAGATGTAGGCACTTCCCCAGACGAGCTGCGTTGATGTGCTGTACCCCTCTTAAAAAAGGGTGGTATTTTCATAGTAGGAGGCAATTCAGAAAACTGATGATAACAAAATCGGGGGAATACAGTTTGGTGTTGTAGCTACAAGTCTATCGTTTTCATCCAAAATTTAATTACACCACTTGATAGCTAAATAATAAAGAATTCGTTACGTTGAGTGAGGACTGTAACGCATTGCGCGCGGCCGTGAGGAAAGCGCCGCCATTTTGAGAAAAATTCGCTGCATCATATAATTTTCTTTTAGTATAACTTACTTCCGCTACGAAGACGTATTCACGTCAAACTCACGGCCGTGTCGACCACACAGCCACACCACGTTGTTTTTATACAACGCCTTTCATCAGGCGGACTCTTCCTCAAGCACCTCATGTAGGTCTATTGTGTAGGTACTATTGTAATACAAGCAGTATACCTCGCGCGTAGCCGCTGTAACACAGTAGTAACGTCTCACTTTGCCAAGAGGGGAAGTCAATTCGAAAACTTCCTACTCTTGCAAATTTCTTCTGATTAAATACGTTCTGAGTTCCAAGGCAGCTGTAGTTTAACCCCCGCCCCCGGGACAGCAATGGACTTCACTGTTCATTGCCTTTTTGGTGGTCGCCGCTGTGAATTCTGGCTACACAGGAGACACAGTGGTGGGAATGAGTGCTGGGCCTGTCCCATAAAAGAAAAGTAGTAACGTCACCAATTCCAAGGAACGGAAAACGTCCAGGGAGCTGTTATTTGCTGCAATTAATTATGAACTGCAGAGACATATTTGATTATTGCATTGTCATATACGATACCCGGTTTACTATTACGCATTTCATGTATGATCGCCATATAATCAATGTATTGTATTTGTATGGAATCCTACTAATATTATAAATGCGAAAGTTTGTATGTATGGATGTTTGTTGCTCTTTCACGCTTAAACGGCTGAACGGATTTGAATGAAATTTGGCACGTAGATAGATTATGATCTGGATTAACACATAGGCTACGTTATTTGACTCTACGCGGGCGGAGCCGCGGGCAGCAGCTAGTTATTTATCATATCGAATTATGAATGTGTGCGTGTGATGTATATGCATTTTAACATACATAAGTAACTGGCGTGTTAAATTACTCTATGCCCAATTCTACTTTCTAAACTGTATTTCACATTGAGTATTGCTTTTTTTATACTACGTCGGGAGTAATACAAGCATACGGCCCACCTGATGTAAAGTGGGTATCGTAGCCTATTAACGTAAGTTAAGTATCACTCGCGTGATGCCTCCTCTGCTGCTTACACGGCAACTCCTTAGGAGTTTACTGGTGACCTCACTGCGGTTTTCTATGAGGTGGAGGTACTTCCCTATACGGGCTGCTTTGATGCGCTTTGTAGTACAGGAATGTGCACCGTGATGCAGAGTAGTGTGCTTATTTCCATCAGGTATCCACGGAAGACCAGCGTCGTGCCGTCTCACGAGGACGTGGCGACATATGCTGAGTGGATGCCGATTCGGTGTCATAGCGTTAAAAGTCAGAGAAGAGTCTGTTCCTTCTTTTTCTTTCTCTGTATTTAAAACTAATTATGTCACCGAATAAATAATAAATAATTTTCTTTCTTTCTTTCTAACTGAGAATGCGGCGATTGTTGAACAACATGTTTTGCTAATGAACAAAAGTGAACGATTCGATTTGTGAATGGAACGACTTGTGAACGGTACGTCTTGTTACCGTTTAGAAATCGTTCAGAAGAGTCAGTGTAGTAAACTTTGCAGGCGGATCCGGACGGCAGAGTTTGACGCGAGTGGCCTCGTACATCTGCGAGTGCAACTCCTTCCAGGTCGTTGTCACCAAGACTTATGGCATTAAAGACTTCAGGGAGGACTTGAAGGTATCTTGATCAACCCCCACGTATCTTAATCTTGAAACCGCACATCTTGAAAATCGAAATTTATTAAAATCTAATTGTCATGACTTCTAGTTTTTTATACAACATCGGGAGGTATACTAGTATACGACCTGATGTAAAGTGGTTACCGTAGCCTATGAATGTGTGCAATACATTAAGTATCGCTCGCGATATGTTACCTCTGCTGCTAATACAGCAACTCCTTGGGACCTTACTGGTGACCTCACTCACACGCAGGAACACAACAACCCTCTAGGGAGTTGATATTTGCCTGCGGTTTTCTGTGAGGTGGAGGTACTTTCCCAATCGGGCTACTATGACGCAACCAGCCTCTCTTGCAAACAGATCAAGACAAAGACATATAAAAGCACATTAAATGCTTGTCCTGTGTGGAAATCGAACCCACACTAATTCTAATCAAAGTGTCGTACCAATTTGAAACTTGGCAAATATGTGTAATACCAACAATGTCGAAGTTTATATATCTATAAATAAATAAAATTTACGGGTCTGTATGAGGCAGCGTAGGATCTTAATGAAAACGATCCTATATAATGCTCGTTTGTCATCCGAGTTGTATAACAAAATGTTTCAGCTGCTGTACACAAGTACAGGCGTGGACACGAAAAAGACGACATTCATATTCTGCGACACGCAGATAGTCGAGGAGACGTTTACGGAAGTCATCAACAACCTCCTCAGCAGCGGCGAGGTGACCAACCTGTTCAAACCAGATGAATTCGAAGATGTGAGTACATATCATAAGAGAGTAAAGGCGCAATTACCTCCTCTTCATAGGAAACCGCAGCCAGATAAAAGTTGATGTGTTCCTTCGTGTGAGTGCGTGAGGTTACCGGTAAGCTCCTAAATGAATTAATGCGTTATCGGCAGGGGTGGCTACGCGCGAGTGATACTTCATGCATTGCAAGCGTTCATAGGCTACGGTAACCGCATTTAAATCGCATGGGCCGCTTGCTTGCAAGTCTTCCAACGTTATTTATATATACCTTAGTCAGGTCATAAGTTCTGTCAATAACTTTTTTGATAATTATGTAAAAGTTATATATGAAAAGAAAGGTAATTAAATGTACAATAAAACTTTATTTACATTATTCGAAATGCCCTCCTCCATTTTGAATACATGCCCTTAACCGACGCGGCCAGTCATCGATCGCAGCACGCACCACATTTATATCTATTTCTGCCGCAGCTTTAACCAGAGATGCTCGGAGAGACTCCAAATTCTGATGAGGTTTAGCGCACACTTTCTCCTCCAAATGTTGCCATATCTTGTGTAGTCCAGTGGGTTTAATTCTGGCCTAAAAGAGGGCCAGTCTTCATGCCCGATGAAGTCAATTCCACGGGCGGTCAACCAGTTTTGAGTGCTTCGTGCCTTATGAGCTAGTGCAAAGTCCTGTTGAAATATCCAGTGTCCGACGGCTTATGTGCCCTCTGAAGCACGGAGAAATTCGATATAGATAAACCCATCCATAGACAGGCTGCGGTCGACGTTGCTTAACCTGCGTGTTTGGTTAGAATGACACGCGCAACGACAAAAGAGCTATGAATATAAATAAATATAAATATAAAGAATGTTAAAGAAGTGACTGAGGTGTGTAAAGACCGCGTTTTATGCTCGGGGTCTCTTTGCCTATCACACAAGGGACCTGGCATGATGATACACTCACTCCCGGGAACACAACAACCTTCCATGCAATTCTTATTTGGCGCGATTTTCTCTAAGCTGCTATGATAACCCTCTCATGACTCTCTTATACCTACCCCACAAGGGACCTGACATGAAGATACAGATACATACTCACTCGCAGGAACACAACGACCTTCCGTGGAATTGTCTCTTTAACTGCGGTCTCTGTGAGTTATTTTGATGCACCCTATTATAACACTAAAAGAAACTACATTTAACACTAGTTTAATTAACAGATAAAGACGGCGCTGGAGAAGCCAATGAAGGTAGCAAATATAACGCAAACCTCTGAGAACGTGTATCTGTTCCTGGTGGAACGCGTGAGGAGTAACCTCCACATCGTGCTCTGCTTCAGTCCCATTGGAGACGAGTTCAGGTAAATCGACATCATTAACATTTACAGACTTTTCGTGAATGGTCTAGTTCGAAAACTGGTGACGTCATGCACAATTAAATTCGTTGTTCCGGATTTATTACAAACTAGCTGAAACCCGCGGCTTCGCACGCATGAGATTTGGGCTTTTAGTAGCCTTTAAATCTTTGTAGACCTGAAATTCTTTCTGTTAAAAAAAAAAACAAAGTTAAGGGTCGTAGATCTATTGACCTTTACGGGAGGCAACGTATATTTATTTTATTTTTGTTATATAAATGCATACTTATTTTATTTCACGAAAAATACGTATTTTATGAAAATTATAAAAATAAAATTGCAAAGTCAAAGAAGATATTTCCTCCTAATTTATACAGTTTTGCATTTTTTACGCAGGAACCCTAAACATTTACGGGATAAAATTAACCTATATTCTGCTCTGAACAGTCTTTCTACCTACCAGTACCAGATTAGCCCGGACACACAAACAGACAGACAAAAAAGTTAAAAATGCGTATTTAGGCTATGGTAAAGTGAAAATAATAATATAGCTTAAGATAAAGGCTTTATTTTGAAATCACAGACAGACACTTATTTATGTGTATAGATATATACTATATGTATTAAATAGTATTGTGTAACGAATGATATACAATAATATTATTCCCACACAGGACAAACATTTGTGTCCATGAACATAGTAATTGTCTTGGTCTGGGTGTTTTTAAGAGAGGTAGGGCGCATTAAAACAGCCCATCTGGGGAAGTACCTCCACCTCACAGAAAACTGCAGCCAAGTAACAACTCCCTAGCTAGAGGTTTGTTGTGTATATGTGTGTGTGCTGTGGTAGCTGCAGAGGTGGCGCGACTGATACTTAATGTATTACAAATGTTCATAGGCTACGGTAACCACTTCTGATGGCAAGCGGTTACCGTAGCTGGTATGGCCGTATGCTTTATGTAAAAAAAAAATATCAACCTGCTTGCAAGTCAAACAAGGAGACAGTGATGGAAGGTAAAGAGACAGTTGTCACATTTCTTTCCGTTACTTAAAGCATCATCTTAATCGACCTTGCAGCCATGATGGTGAATATCCGGTTTTCGTAATTCATGTTTCCGTATTTATGTACGAATGTATTTGTCACTTGTTAGCCAGTGAAGAAAACATCGTGAGAAAACAAATTATATTTCGAAACCTTACCTTAGATAGGTCTGACTTTCCCTCTGGATTCAGTCAATTCCAAGACTTTCCTACTCCTACAAATTTCTTCTGATTAAATTCGTTGTGAGTTCCAAGGCAGCTTGTAGTTTATCCCCCGGGACAGCAATGAACTTCACTGTTCATTGCCTTTTTGGTGGTCGCCGCTGTTAATTCTGGCTACACAGGAGTCACAGTGGTGTGCCTGTCTTGTTTCCCTCTGGATTGTTGAGGTATGATGACCGTCGCCATGTCGAAATCAGTATCTTCGCCAAATCTTTAGGCTTGGGTAGCAGACCATGGCAATCCTAATGGATTAAGAAACGCGATCGCTCTAGTAACAAGAGAGAAACTTTTCATGTATGCATATCTACGAGTATGTATATACTGAAGCATCGTTAAAGTGCCTTCACGTCATATTACGCGTTCCTGCGAGTGAATGAGGTGACTAAAGGACGTTCAATGAGAAGAGATAAAACACTCCGATCTTTACAGAGTTTCGTTACAAATCAAGCTATAAATATGCACCAGCCTGTTCTCTCGCAGGCAGCAACGACGGCGTGACTGTCGCTAAATATGCTTATCTTCTAATATTGATATGCAACGCAAAAGTAGAATTTCGCTTTGCATATTTTGTTTCGTAATTATTTTCTCTTGTTACACTCTTTCAGACCAACTCTGTTCCTTACATATTCATTGCAGACTCCATCTTTTATTTTATACTACGTCGAGAGGCATACAAGCATACGGCCCACCTGATATAAAGCGGGTACCGTAACCTATTAACGCTTGCGATATATTAACTATCACTCGCGCGATGCCTCTGCTGCTTACACAGCAACTCCTTGGGAGTTTACCGGTGACCTCACTCACACGCAGGAACACAACAACCCTCAAGGGAGTTGTTATTTGCTCTGATGCGCCCTACCTCTCTTAAAACATCCAGACATGTTCATGCACACAAATGTTTGCCTTGTGTGGGAATCGAACCCACGAGCGTTGGTGTCAAAGTAGCGTCTTTCACGACTGAGCCACCGAGCTCGTCTACACACGACGCAGATTTTGCGCAACGCTCGCCATCTTGACGGCATTTATTCTACTTTCATGCACTTTCTTCCATACCTACCTCTCGCTACCATATATTTGAAATATCATTATATAATTACTCACCACAATTTGAAAGGTATAACAGATTTTTAATTCTATCACGGGTTTTTGCAACATAAGAATTAAATATAGACAAAATACATACATACATACATTACGCCTGTTTCTCATTGGGATAAGCAGAGACTATGGAACCCCAGGTGCATCGATCGAAAAAACCACTTGTCAACCTCTTCATTGGTTTTTCTGGTTTTGGGTGCGTTTGATTTGACCTTTATCAGCATATTTAAAAAAATGTATTACGGAAACCTTTAATAGAGCGGGGCTCGTTAATAGAGCTCGACTCACACTTGACGGTTTTTTTTCAGAAACCGAATTCGCCAGTATCCAGCGATAATAAACTCTACGACCACGAATTGGTTCCTGGAGTGGCCGAGGGAGGCGCTGCTGGAGGTGGCGTACAAGTTCCTCGAGGGCGTCGAGCTGCTCGCCTCTATCACAGGACCGAGGGTATGTTGACTGTGATGACGTCATTGAGGGCGGGTATGCCCGCACGTGGGACATCCTGCCTAAAAAAAAACAATAATAAATGCCTGAAAACAGATAATAAGCACAACGATTGTAAAAGTACTTATTTAATAGGTTCAGGCGTTATTTTGCGAAATTCAAATTAACAGGCAATGGCCATACGGCCCACCGGAAAGCGATTACCGTATCCAATAAACGCTTGCAATACATTAAGTATCATATCCGCGATAACACCTCTGCTGCTAACAGCAACTCCTTGAGAGCTTACTAATCTTACTCACACGCAGGAACATAACAACCCTCTGGTGAGTTGTTATTTGGCTGTGAGGTGGAGGTACTTCCCCAGACGGGCTGCTTTGATGCGCCCTACCTCTCTTAAAACGCCCAGAATAAAACAAACGGATATGTTTATGCCCACAAATGTTTGTTGAATCGAATCTACGAGCGTTGGTGTCAAAGTAGCGTAACAGAGCGTTTCACCACTGCGCCATCGTCAATAAATCAAAATCTAAATTACTTTGCGTGCTTCCGCTACCGATTAGTTGATGCGAACTAGCGCCGGCGGAACGGAAGTGGGTGGGTGCCGCACCCACTTCCGTTAGTCGTAGTTGTAGATGTAAGTCGTTATAATCACATGTTCTTCTATTGACTAACTCACAAGTACAAGAACATAGGCAACCAATTTTTTTTGAGTGCAAAACAAATAGTAGTATATGAACTACTTTACCACGTTTTTTTTTCTACCACTAAGTTGGCACTCAAGCATACGGCCTGCCTGATGGTAAACAGTAGCCTATGGACATTTGTAACACCAGGGGTATCACTCATGCGTTGCCTGCCGACCTTCTGAATATCTCTTCACGCATTTCTTGAAAACCCCATGTAGTCCTTTGGGAAAACCTCGGCTGGCTAATTCCACAACTTGTGAGTTCTCGGAAGAAAACTCAACTCTCTGGAACCGCACAGTACGCGACCATCGTGGTTCCAGCGTGTGAGGGTGAAGGTCCCTGCCGTCGGCGAGCGGTGCGGTTATAAAAAGTAGCTGTCGGCATCATATCGAACTATTCTTCAGAACACAACCCGTTGTACAATCGGTAGAACACAAAGGGAGGCAAAATCTCTCCTTAAACTTAACGGATCAATGCCGTGATTAAGTATCACTCGCGCGATGCTACCTCTTTTGCTAACACTCCTTAGGAGCTTACTGGTGACGTAACTCCCACGCCGGAACACAAGAACCCTCCAAAGAAGTGTTGTTTGCGGTTTATGTGAGGTGGATGTACTTCCTCTCCTTTGATGCATCCTACCTCTCTTAAGAACACCCAGACCGAGACGAACAGACTGCACACAAATGTTTTTCCTGTGTGGGAATTGAACCCACGAGCGTTGGCGTCAAAGTAATGTAACAACGTGTTCCACCACTTGGCCACCGAGCTCATCGCTCCTATGATTTGAAAATGATAGGAGTCTTGTCTGTCTCTCTTAGGTTCGCCGTAAAGAATCTCTGATAGAGAGCCGAGAGGACGTCCTCCACGCGTCCGTGGCCAGCATCATGTCGCTCATCCATTCGTCGGTGGGTCGGTACTCCGTCAAGATGTGGCTCGAGATGAGGCGCACCAACTACGTGACGCCCACCAATTACCTCGAGCTCGTCTCCGGTTACAAAGAGTAAGTATGTCTGTAATTCAGATTTAATAGAACACGCGAGTTAAGTAACTTCATCCTCAGTTTGTCTACGGATGGGTTTACGTGTAACGTCGACCTCAGCCTGTCTACTGATGGGTTTACGTGTAACGTCGACCTCAGCCTGTCTACTGATGGGTTTACGTGTAACGTCGACCTCAGCCTGTCTACGGATGGGTTTACGTGTAACGTCGACCTCAGCCTGTCTACTGATGGGTTTACGTGTAACGTCGACCTCAGCCTGTCTACTGATGGGTTTACGTGTAACGTCGACCTCAGCCTGTCTACGGATGGGTTTACGTGTAACGTCGACCTCAGCCTGTCTACTGATGGGTTTACGTGTAACGTCGACCTCAGCCTGTCTACTGATGGGTTTACGTGTAACGTCGACCTCAGCCTGTCTACGGATGGGTTTACGTGTAACGTCGACCTCAGCCTGTCTACTGATGGGTTTACGTGTAACGTCGACCTCAGCCTGTCTACTGATGGGTTTACGTGTAACGTCGACCTCAGCCTGTCTACGGATGGGTTTACGTGTAACGTCGATCTCAGCCTGTCTACGGATGGGTTTACGTATAACGTCGACCTCAGCCTGTCTACGGATGGGTTTACGTGTAACGTCGACCTCAGCCTGTCTACGGATGGGTTTACGTGTAACGTCGATCTCAGTTTGTCTACGGATGGGTTTATCTCCCTCGAGCTTTTTCGTGTTTAGTAGGCACGTTATGCCGTCGATCGCAGGTCTTGCTAAACTAAGTTTACGAGCTCGGTGGCGCAGTGGTGTGGTACTTTGACACCAACGCTCGTGGGCTTGATTCCCACACAGGACAAACATTTGTGTGCATGAACATGTCTGTTTGTCTTGGTCTGGATGTTTTAAGAGAGGTAGGGCGCATCAAAGCAGCCCGTCTGGGGAAGTACCTCCACCACACAGAAAACCGCGGCCAAAATAACAACTCCCTAGAGGGTTGTTATGTTCCTGCGTGTGAGTGAGGTCACCAGTAAGCTCCTAAGGAGTTTCTCTGTAAGCAGCAGAGGAGGCATCGCGCGAGTGATACATAATATATTATAAGCGTTAATAGGTTAGGTCTCCCGACGTTATATATATAAATATATATATTATTATCATTTAATTGCAGAATGCTAAAAATTAAGCGTCTAGAAATATCGTTACAAGCGAACAAGCTGAGGAATGGGCTCGGCAAGGTAGAGGAGACAACCACGCTGGTCGGTCAGATGTCCGAGGAATTAGCTGTCGCCCAGGTACATGTGCATTTCAACAGAGGTAGGAAATCTTCAAAGTAACCCAACTGGGGAGGTAACTCCACCCCACAGAGAACCGAAACCAAACCGAGGTTACCAGTAAGCTCGTGAAGAGTGACGGTGTTAGCAGCAGGGTTGGTAACAATTTAAAAGCAATATTCGTTTGTATTGCAAGCGTGTATAGACTACGTGGATCAGGTGGGTAGCATGTTGCGTGAATGAAATGAGCTATGAATGTTAAAGAGGCAAGAGAGGTGCCTACCCCGCAAAGGACCTGGTGCTAAGATATAAGATACATTTTCACTATTTTTGTACCTTATTCATCCTGGTAAACCCCGTTTATTCTACGCATGGGGTGTTATGTACGCGAGGGGTGTCTGGGACAGAACCTCTACCTCGCAGTAAACCGCAGCCAAAAAAAAACTCCTTGGCGTGTTGTTGCGTTCCGGCAAGTAAGTGAAGTTACCAGTAACCTGCTGAGGAGTTGCAGTGTTAGCTGTGGGGATGGCAACGCGCGAGTGATACCTTCTGTATTGAAAGCGTTCATAGAGCTAGGGAGGGCTAAAAAGAACGGAGTGTGGATGCGTGGTGGATACGTCTTCGAAACGGGTATATGATGCAGCGAAATTACCTGGCATTTAATGGCAGCATTTTAATGGTATTTTATTCAACGTTGGGAGGCATACAAGCGTACGGCCCACTTGACGAAAAGCGGTTACCGTAGCCTATAAACGCGTGCAATACATTAAGTATTACTACCGCGATTCTACCTCTGCTGCTATCACAGCAACTCCTTAGAAGCTTACTGGTGACCTCACTCACACGCAGGAACATAACAACCCTTTATGGAGTTGTTATTTGACTGCGGTTTTCTGTAACGAAGTCTTTAGCTATCAAGTGGTGTAATTAAACCACTGACGAATTTGAATGTAAACGATAGATATATAGTTACAACACCAAACTGTATCCTTCGATTTTGTTATCACCAGTTTTCTGAATTGCCTCTCATTGTGGAAGCAAATTTACACGTCAAAATTTGTGAACCACAGCCCTGATGACGCGGCTGCCTCCCGCATCCCGACAGACGGGTTCCTCCCTCTCTTTCCTCAGGTTCAAGTGGCGGAATACACAGAACAGTGCATCGAATACATGGGCGTGATCAACGTTCAACAGCGCAACGCCGACGAGCAACAACGCAGCGTTGCGGCCAGAAGCAAGAAAACACAAGAAGAGGAAGTGCAATGCAAGAAGCTTGCTGATGCCGCCATGAGAGACTTAGCTAGTGCTATGCCTGCTCTGGAGGAGGCTGTCAAGGTAGGATAAAGTGGAAAAATACGTTTAATAAGCTTAAATTGTCTGAGACACGTTGCAAGCGTACATTAATCATAAGCGTAGTTTTTCCAAGGGACTGTAGCATGGGGTTCCTCAAGAACTTTTTACTTGGCCGGCAACGCATGAGTTGGTGTTGCAAATGTCCATGGGCTACGGTAACTGCTTACCATCAGGCAGGCCGTATGTTTCTTTGCCACCTTAGTGATATAAAAAAATATAAGTTACGGTAAACGCTTCTCATCGAGTAGGCCGTATGCTTGTGTTTATGCAATTTCGGGAGGCATACAAGCATACGGCCTACCTGATGTAAAGCGTAGCCTATAAACGCTTGCAATACATTAAGTATTACTCACGCGATACTACCTCTGCTGCTAACACAGCAACTCCTTAGAAGCTTACCGGTGACCTCACTGGCAGGAACATCAACCCTCCAGAGAGATGTTACTTGGCTGCGGTTTTCTGTGAGGTGGATGTACTGCGCCCTACCTCTCAACACCCAGGCCAAGACAAATACTCATGTTCATGAACAGAAATATTTTTCTGTGTGGGAATCGAACCCACGAGCCTTGGGTCAAACTAGCGTTACTAACTACTCCGCTACCGAGCTCATCTTGCAACATATTTCACATATCATCATTTATATATTTCCAGGCGTTGGATGCCCTGAACAAGAAGGACATAACAGAAGTGAAGTCTTACGCCAAACCTCCGCAGAAGGTGGAAATGGTCTTGGAAGCCGTGCTTATACTACTGCAGGTGATACTCAAGTGCATTTCCACTCATTGTTATTCCTTTTATTTTGACACCCGTGAACACAACAGTATCTTTTATACGGATTATAAGATCGTTTAGAAGTCATTGTTTTTTTTTTTTTTTTTTTTTTTTTTTTAATATATATTACAATAGTGTTGTTACTTTATGCCAGTGTCAAAGTCTTCAGTGTAGGACCATTTGAAAATCTTAATTCTATGTTCCAGCTTCAGGAACTGTGCTGAAAAAATATTTGGGAAGGGTACCTAGACCCAATCAACCCAGTTTAAATACCACCCTTAAAACGATAGTGATTTTTACAAGGTGTTCTTGATGAACTTATTCACGTCTTCCAAAAAGTACATAAACGTGTTATATTTGAGTTTTTTTATTACTGTATAATTTCACTAGCACTTATGTTACAAAATACTATCAAAATTGTCACACAAAACTAATTTTATACTGAATTGTATAAATTTCAAGTATAACAACAATGTCACTCGTCAAAAGCGCGGGAAGAAGTCCTAGAAGTCATTGTTCGTCGCAAAAATCACAGAAATAATTAATTACGCGCGACGCGACTACCGTACGGCCGAGTGGCAACCTTCTGCCATACGCCTGCCCGGGAGGCGCGCCGCCCGAAAGTACCTAAACTGCGGAGTGACACCGCACTGACGCATCACAGACTTTTTTTTTGTTGATAAGTACAATCGTGCTCAGTCTCAAGTCAGGGTAAATTACATGAAATTCTTTCTGAAATAATGATACAAGAAAAAATATATTTATTTGCCATTGTACACTCCCGAGCATAGTTTCCGTTTCTCTTTTTTAATTTACCAGTCTAAATATAAATTAATACGCCTATTATCAGTATAGACTACTGAACTGGCCCAACGTTGGCTCAAGTTCGTCGAACGCTTGTGCCCAACAAACGTTAGTGTGCTTCCGGCTTTAGTGTTAGTCAAGTATGGGATGATCGCTCCATTGATAGAGCCCGCCGATATTCCCGGTTCAAATACCTTCTTCAGGCCGACAATGTACTCGTTTTATAATGACCTCATTCTATGTTGTCCTGGTCATAGGAAGTCCGCATTGTGCAATGGTCTCCCGCCTATATTGTCTGCATATCACAATATCTTCGACTAAAAAGTCCTCATCCCACATAGTCTCTATTATCAGGAACACCGTTTCTATATGAAATCTATATGTTTGTCTGTGTGTGCGTTTGTCTGTGCGTTTGTCAGATTCGGATTCAGCATAAAAAAGTAGGATAGGAATGTTCAGGAACACCGTTCCTATCTCTTAAGGAACGTGGTCAAAATGGCCGACAAATTAAAAAAAAAATATTTGAATTGTTATATAATTGACGAGCCAGGTGTTCTCTGGCAATGCAAGCTTGCGCATTCTCAACTGGTATTTATTGTAATATGTATAAAATGATTTGGAAAAAAGACCTATATTGGCAAGTTTCTTTTGGCATTTCTTCTTCGCCAATGGTCATTTGAAATGCTGGTAGATTAAAAAAGAGAAAAACTAAAAAAAATAATAAGATTTAATATCGAAAATGTAAGACGTGACTAAGTGCCCGTGAGGGTCTAAAGGCAAATAAAGAATTTTTATTGGGTGGATTTTATGCCCTGTAACTAACTTAAGGTACCTATATTATGTGAGTGTACAGTGACCCCCAACTTACCCGACTTTACTCCACAACATTAGTTAATTTTGATATAAGTAAAAATAAAGTTGACATTTTATTTTCGGGAAGCCATCGGGAATAGTTCAAGATGAGTATAGGTATATTAGTTTTGATCTAAAATTACTATAAGTTTACGGCTAGCAGTTATAACCTGTCACACCCGTATTGTCAGTCACATATGTGATAACATTGAGGTCGTATTGAAATGGAGACATTTTAGTTTTGTAAGATAAGGTTAGCTTTGAATGAGGTCATTATAGGATGAATACATTGTCGGCCCGAAGGAAATACCTGTATACGTTCATAATAATAAGCGGTTATATAATGTATAAGAAACGTTTATATTATATATTATTAACTATTTTAATAACTAGGAATGCCGAGTGGAATTTGGTTTCATGATTTTCGCATCAGACGCATGAATAGTAACGAGATAAAAAGTACGCTAAATGACCCGGGATGTAAGCTTTCAATCGTGTATTTGATTTGCTTAATGTGTGTACACAAACAGACAAACAAAGTACTATTTATACATCTATATCGATAGAGGTCGGGGTGCATCTCTATATAAAAAGTACTATTTTGTACAAATTCGACCCAGCTACGATTTTATTGTGCGATTTAATAATGCTGATGCAACCTTTGTTCTACGTAGAAAGAACCAACGTGGGCGGAAGCGAAGCGCCAGCTAGGCGACCAGTATTTTCTAGACAAATTGCGAGAGTTCGACAAGGACAACATAACAGACAAGGTGCTCAAGAAGATCGGCACTTACACCGCCAAGGCTGACTTTGACCCAGAAATCGTAGGCGCTGTGTCCCTCGCCGCCAAGTCACTGTGTCTCTGGGTGCGGGCTATTGAGAAATACGGGAAGGTGTACAAGTAAGTGTCCATCTATTTCTATGAATGTTATTTTTTAACTTAAAGCAGTGACAGCCCAGTGGATAGAGAACCGACCTATTATCTATCAGTTCCTGATTAGAATCCTAATGTGGGTATTTGTATTTATCGGTTGCTCGCCGTTGAAGGAAGACATCGTGAGGTAACCCACAAGTCTAAGAAATTATATTTCGAAAGACTCGTGACCTAACCTAAGAAAGGTCTGATTGGGCCTCTGGGTTGTGAAGGTCTGACGGCAGCCGCTCCATGTAAAAACCAGTACCTTCGCCAAATCCTTAGATTAAGGTAGCGGACGCCGCCAAGCTTAAGGGGTTAGGAAACGGGATAGCGCTAGAAAAACGTTCCTTTTTAATTAACCTTTCTGCTAATTTTGTGCAAATTATATCAATTTCGAGGTTACTTGGGCACACTTTTATACACAAATATACACTTTTCAGGAACACCGTTCCAATCTCTTAAGGAACATAGTCAAAATGGCCGACAAATTAAAAAAAAATACAATTGTTATATAATTGACGAGCCAGGTGTTCCTCTGGCAATGCAAGCTTGCGCATTCTCAACTGGTTTTATATATAAAATAATATCAAATTCTACGTAAACAGAATCGTAAAACCCAAAAAGGAGCGCCTAGAAGAAGCCTTGGAATCCCTGCGCATGAAACAGCAGATACTGGCCGAGGCTCGCGCCAAACTACGGGAGCTCAGCGAGATGATCGCCAAGTTGCAGAAGGAGTATGACGAGAAGGTGGCTCAGAAGGAGGAGCTCGAGAGGAAGTCGAGGATGCTGCAGTTGAAGCTTGAGAGAGCCGAAGCACTGATCACTGGATTATCAGGTAAATCAGAGGAATGATTCTTTAAATAGAATCTTTTGTAACGGCACGAAACCGGAACCAATGTTAGGATTACGGTTGATGATGAAGTGTTGGAATAAGTGAACGAGATTGTATATATTGAATGCGCTTTCAGCAGGGATGGAAGGTACAGCGCTGATGTGGAAAGAAGAGTGAGTGGTGGGAATAGTGGTAATGGAGCGTTGGGAAAACTTCTTGGCAGTAAAAGCTTGAGCCAAAAGGCACAGCTTGCTGTACACAATGCAGTGTTGGTTCCAACGCTTACTTAGGAGCCGAGGAAGGCCAAAACTTGTCTATCATTACCAATTAGTTGATCGTGTTTTATCAGAAGGTGATGTCAGGAGCCTTAGAAACTGGCGAGTGTACATTAGAAGAGCAATGAATGTTAAAGAACCGAGTGAGGTATGTAAGGATCGAGTCACGTGGCGCTCGGTTCTCTCTGCCTACCCCGCAACAGATTTCGCGTAAAGTTATAGATAGACGCATTCAAAAACTTCTCCGTTCTTAACCAAATGTGGTCTGCAGGTGAAAGAGAGCGTTGGGAAATGACAGTGGAGCGGTTGGATAAGGAGTTTGAGAACTTGCCGGGCGACTGCCTCATCGCTACCGGCTTCGTGGCCTACCTCGGACCCTTCGTGTCGGAGTACCGGGAGGAACTGATGCTTGACTGGTTCCAAGAGGTACCATTGCTCGTGCTATTACTTGTCTTTGGAGGTGAAAGTTTTAAGATGTGTTTTGCATAGAGATATTTAATTAGGATCAAAGGCAGTCCTTGGGGAAGTACCAGGGTAGGTATTAAGTAGTAAGTAATGACGAGCGCGGTGGCGGAGCGTTTAATAACTCGACTTTGACACTAACTCTCGTGGGTTCGATTCCCACACAGTACAAACATTTTGTGTGCGTGAACATGTATGTTTGTCTTAGTGTGGGTGTTTTTAAGAGGGGTAGGGTGCATCTAAGCAACCCGTCTGGAGAATTACCTCCACCTCACAGAAAACCGCAACCAAATAACAACTCTCTGGAGGGTTGTTGTATTTCCTGCGTGTGAGTGAGGTCACCAATGAGCTCCTTAAGGGTTGTTGTGTTAGCAGTAGAGGTGGCATCTCTCGAATGATACTCAATGTAGACTACGGTAACCGCTTCACATGAGGTGGGCCGTTTGCTTGTATGCCCCACGATGACGTAGGAAAAAAAAGTACACATGAGATACGAGAAACTGTTATCGCCCATGAGTTATAGTAACCGGCAAGCATGCGTGAATAGAGCTATGAATATTAAAGGAGAGTGCGTGCTCTCAAAGGACCGCGTGTTATGGCGTTCGATTTCTTTCTGCTAAGTGGTGAAAAAGTGATTACCGTAGCCTATAAACACTAGTAATACACTAGTAAATAACAGCAAGCTGTGTAGGCAGAGGTGATATTTTTAAATTTAAAAAATATTTAAATATTTAATTTTTTAAAAATATATGGAACCCTGTACGACATCTAGCGACGAGTGCTGTTACTTTTTCTGTTGATGGGAGTGCAGTGCAGACTCTGCACTGCAGAGTGGCCGGCCATACGTTTTCCCATATGTTTTTTTTTCTAATTGGAACGATTTTGGACCGTTCTTCCTCACCAACGAACATTTAAATTTCAAATTAAAGGATACAAAACTACAATATGTTAGCTATTAGTGTGTCGATTTTGGAGTTTCTCACTATTACCGTCTAAACGCTAGCTGGATGACATCAGTCTACCCCAAACGCCAATTTTGAGGGTAATGTGGCTCCGCTGGCTATCGCAGCTCTGCCAATTATGTATCACTCGCGCTATGCCACGTCTGACGCTAACACAGCAATTCCTTGGGAGCTTACTGGTGACCTCACTCACACGCAGGAACACAACAACCCTTCTGGGAGTTTATTTGGCGGAGACTTTCTGTGCGGTGGAGGTACTTCCCCAGTGCTGCTTCGTTGCGCCCTACCTCTCGTTAAGTCTGTTTATGAGATAGGCTCATTATGAGAATGCTATACTTTATGACGTACTTGTATATCGTATAACTGTTTGACGAGCTCGGTGGCTCAGTCGTGAATGACGCGACTTTGACACCAACGCTCCTGGGTTCGATTCCCACACAAGACAAACATTTGTGTGCATGAACATGTCTGTTTGTCTTAGTCTGGATGTTTTAAGAGGTAGGGCGCATCAAAGCCCGTCTGGGGAAGTACCTCCACCTCACAGAAAAGCGCAGCCAAATAACAACTCCCGGTGGTTGTGTTCCTGCGTGTGAGTGAGGTCACCAGTAAGCTCTCGAGGAATTGCTATGTTAGCGTCAGACATGGCATCGCACGAGTGATAATTAATACTATATATCGCAAGCGTTAATAGGCTACGGTACCCGCTTTACATCAGGTGGGCCGTGTGCTTGTATACCTCCCGGCGTAGTATAAAAAAAAACTAAAAAATTGTCAGACAGAAATAAACAATTTTTATATTAAGGTATCGATTTATATTATCTTTATCCTACTAATATTATAAATGCGAAAGTTTGTATGTATGGATGTTTGTTGCTCTTTCACGCTTAAACGGCTGAACGGATTTTAATGAAATTTGACACGTAGATAGATTATGATCTGGATTAACACATAGGCTACGTTATTTGACTCCACGCGGGCGGAGCCGCAGGCAGCAGCTAGTATATATATAATTCTACTGTACGTGTGTATGTGACTGAACTCCTCCCAAACGACTGGACCGATTTTGATGAATTTTTTTGTGTGTATTCAAGGGGATTCGAGAATGGTTTAGATTCACAATTGGACGCGGTAGGTGGCGCTGTAATCGGGTTACAGAATCTGTCGGGTCCGCTAGTACATATATATAAATATATTGTGAAGGTATTCGCCGAAGCCGTTCCCGTGACCATGGATTTAAGTATGAAGTACTTCTTGCTGGACGACGCCACGCTCAGAGAATGGAATTTCATGGGACTGCCCGGTGAGAAAGCATTTTTAATTTTTTTTTTATCGAACGCCGGAAGTCATACATGCATACGGCCCACCTGATGTAAAGCGGTTACGGCTATGAACGCTTGTAATATATTAAGTATCACTCGCGCGAGGCCACCTCTGCTGTTAACACAGCAACTCCTTAGGAGCTTGCTGGGGACCTCACTCACACGCAGAAACACAACAATCCCCTATGGAGATATTATTTGCCTGCGGTTTTCTGCTGATGATACAACTCCTTAGGGGCTTACTGTTGACCTCGCTCACACGCAGGAACACAACAATCCTCTAGGGAGTTGTTATTTGGCTGCGGTTCTCTATGACGTGGAGGTAGTTCTCTAGACGGACTGCTTTGATCCGTTCTACCTCTGTTTGTCCTGGTCTAGGTGTTTTCCATTACAAGTACGTATTTACGAAAAAAATATAGATGCATATCATATATTTAGCTCGCGCTTTGCTTATTTGTGACTAGTCCGAGAATATTTATTACGTATATATATATATTTATACCACTAAGGTGGCAATCGAGCATACGGCCTGCCTGATGGTAAACATCCACCGTAGGCTATGGACATTTGCAACATCAGGGGTGTCACTCATGCGTTGCCGACCCTCTAAAAACCTCTTCACCCATTTCTTGAAGAACTCCATGCTGTAGTCCCTTGGAAAAACCTCGGCTGGGAGCTCATTCCACAGCTTGAGAGTTCTCAGAAGAAAACTTCTCTTTTATGTGTATATATATATATATATATATATATATATAAATAACCACTCCCTGGATGGTTGTTGTGTTCTTGCGTACGAGTCCAGTAAGCTCCAAAGGAGTTGCTGTGTTAGCATCAGAGGTGGCATCGCGCGAGTAATACTTAATATATTACAAGCGTTTATAGTCTACGGTAACCGCTTTACATAAGGTAGATCAATTGCTTGTATACCTCCCGACAGTGTAAAAAAAATAGTCAACATGACTATGCCATCATCTTTTGATTCTGCCTGCGCTTTGATTGACTAATTTGAACAATTACATGGTTTTTGTGACTTAACCTCTTAACCTAAAGTACAAAGCTAAGTGGCGCCCCCATTTTGTTTTTATTAAGAACGCTGAATTTAAGATTAATTTAATAAAAAGCGCAAAACTGGCACTGAAGAAACATATTAATGTTTATTTGAAACATATCTTGTATTTATTATCTATGTACAAGTAACTAAAATTTTAATTATAGCTTATTGTGGCCACTTGTAGCAATAATCAAAATTATGACTAATTGTACATAAATAATAAATACAGAATATGTCTCAAAAAACCATAAATATGGTTCTAGAGTGCTGGGATTAAGCGTATTTTTTGAATAGTTCTTAAATTCAGCGTTCTTAGCTTTATGCCTCCCCTTAAGTATAGTAGTTAGACATATAGCCTTGCGGACTTTTTTGTGTACTATCTTGTTTAATATATGTTGTTAGTACATTATTTTATGTATCATTATAAGTTTTCGCAGCGCACGCTTATTGATAACTTTACCGACATATTTTTGATACCTTGGGTTATATTACTGCTATTTTTGTCGAAATCTCTAATGTTTATTTATATAAAATATATCCTAACATAGACTCGCTGATAACGTAGCTTTATATTGTTCAAAGAATTTTTAAAATCGGTTAATTTTTCAGTTTATCCATTGCAAACAAACATACAAAAACCAATCTTTTCTCTTTGTACATTAGAAAGAGATTAGTATTTATTATTATCTAATCAGCCATAGACAGTCTGCTGTGGACGTTGCTTAACGAGCGTTATTAGCGATAGAGTTGCACAGTGACGTCATTGATTTTATCGATATGTATTTTTACTGAGGCTGTTTTGTACATAGACGATAACTTCAGTGCTGAAAACGGTATCATAGTAGTGCGAGCCACCCGCTGGCCGCTCGCGGTGGACCCTCAGGGTCAGGCGCTGATATGGATCTCCAGACTGGAGGAGCGGAATGATATACAGGTATACGGAACATATATCTACGAGTATCTATTTACTGTAATTCACGACCGGGATTGTTGAGTGGTCAGCAATTACTACTTCCTTTTTTTATTCAAGGTCGGAAGGCATACAAACATACGGCCCACCTGATGTATAGCGGTAACCGTAGCATATAACCGCTTGTAATACATTAAGTATCACTCGCGCGATGCCTTATCTGCTGCTAACATAGCAACTCCTTAGAAGCTTACTGGTTACCTCACTCACACGCAGGAACACAACAATCCTCTATGGAGTTTATTTAATTTATTTGGCTGCGGTTTTCTGTCATATAGATGTACTTCCCCAGACGGCCAGTTTTGATGCGCCCTACCTCTCTTGAAAACATGCAGACCAATATAAACAGGCAACAAAACAAATAGACAATATAAACACACAAATGTTTGTCCTGTGTGGGAATCGAACCCGCCAGCGTTTGTGTTAAAGTCAGTCATTCACGACTGCATCACCGAGCTCGTCTAAATTTACTTACTGCTTGCTAACATCCAAGATTAGGTTCGATTCCCAAACAGGACAGATATTTGTGAGTGCATGAACATCTGTCTGTTTGTCTTGGTCTGGGTGTTTTTCCGTCCGTTTAAGTCCGATTGGGGAAGTACCTCCGCTTCGTAGAAATTTGCAGTCACGTAATAACACTCTGTAGAGTTAAAAAAACTTGAAAGAAACTCTGCTGCAAGCAACTCCTTAGGTTTCAGCACAGCGCGATTCTTCCTTTATTGCAAGCTTTAATTGGCTACGGCAACCACTTCACATCAGGTGGGCCCTATGCTTGTTTGTCCGCGCTCTCCTGTTGTCGAGGAGAAATTCATATTTTGTCCGTGAAAAATATACCTACTTTACTGTGTTAAAATAAGTTAAAATTTGATTAATGTTCATTACGGTCTTTTTCCTATTATTTGGAACTAAATATACGAACGAACGATGCACTTAGCATCAGGCGGGCCGCATGCTTATTTCCACCTAACTTTTTTAATAAGCATTGTATTCGTCTTGTCTTTAACAGATAGTTGATTTTGGCCAACCGAACTATCTCAAAATTATGGAGGTATGTTTGTCGGAAGGCAAACCCATCCTTATACAAAACGTGGGCGAGGTGCTTGACCCGTCTATCGCCCCTATTCTAGACAAGGCCATAGTGAAGATCGGCGCAGATCTCGTGATCAAATTCAATGAGAAAATGGTCTCATACGATCCCAAGTTCAAGATGTACCTTACTACTAAACTAGGTAAGTTTAAGTAGTTTTATAGGAATATCTTCTACTGTAATTAACGAGCGCGGTGGCGCAGTGGTTAGTAACACTATTCGCAGGTTCGATTCTCATACAGGACAAACATTTGTGTACATAAATATGTCTGTTTGTGTTTTTAAGAGAGCTTAAAGCACCCCGTCGGTAGTACCTCCATCTCACAGAAAACCGCTGCCAAATAGCAACTCCCTGGGGGGGTTGTTGTGTTCCTTCCTGCGAGTGATTAAGGTGATCAGTAAGTTACATTAGGAGTTGCTGTGAAAGCGGCAGAGTTGGCATTGCGCGAGTTTTGCATCAGGTAGGACATATGCTTGTATGCCTGCCGACGTATTAAAAAAGCTTTTCGTTTAGTAAGAGGATAGGTAGAAATGACGAGGTCGGTGGCGCAGTGGTGAAACGCGCTGTTATGTTACTTTGACACCAACGCTCGTAAGTTCGATTCCCACACAGGACAAACATTAGTGTGCATGAACATGTCTGTTTGTTTTGGTCTGTTTATTTCAAGAGAAGATGTTTTAAGAGAGGTAGGGCGCATCAAAGCAGCCCGTCTGGGGAAGTACCTTCACCTCACAGAAAACCGCAGCCAAATAACGACTCCCTGGAGGGTTGTTGTGTTCCTGTGACATGTGAGTGAGGTCACCTGTGAACTCCTATGATGTTGCCGTGTTAGCAGCAGAGGTGGCATTGCGCGAGAAATACTTAATGTATTACAAGCGTCTATAGACTACTGTAACGGCTTTACATCAGGTGGGCCGTATGCTTGTATGTAAAAAAATAAATGTGATACACTCACTCTTATGTCTCACTCTCTTATGTCACTCTAATGTCTCCGCAACGTATCACTGGATAGTTCGAAGATTAGTTGTGGTTTTCTTTTGTTTTTGCAATCCTCCATTAATGTTTTACTACATACAGGCAATCCAGTTTATACACCGGAAACATTGACCAAAACGACAATGGTCAACTTTGCCGTCAAGGAGCAGGGCTTGACTGCTCAACTGCTCGGCATCGTGGTTCGGAAGGAGAGGCCGCAGTTGGAACAGATGAAAGACAACCTCGTTATGACTATCGCTAATAATAAGAAAATACTGGTGAGTATCGATGAGTATCGAGGACGGCTCGGTGGCTCAGTCGTGAATGACACGACTTTGACACCAACGCTCGTGGGTTCGATTCCCACACAAGGCAAACATTTGTGTGCATGAACATGTCTGTTTGTCTTGGTCTGGATGTTTAAAGAGAGGTAGGGCGCATCAAAGCAGCTCGTCTGGGGAAGTATCACCACCTCACAGAAAACCGCAGCCAAATAACAACTCCCTAGAGGGTTGTTGTGTTCCTGGGTGTGAGTGAGGTCACCAGTAAGCTCCTAAGGGGTTGTTGTGTAAACAGCAGAGGAGGCATCGCGCGAGCGATACTTAATATATTACAAGTGTTAATGGCTACGGTAACTGCTTTACATCAGGTGGGCCGTATGCTTGCATGCCTCCCGACGTTGTATAAAAAAAAAGATGTTAATGAAGAATATTATCTGGGAGGATATTACAGGGAGGTGCTCATCTCTCAACATTAGCGCAGTGACAGCCTCGTGGATAAGGAACTGGTCTCTCAACCAACTTATCGCAATAGGCTGGTCAATAGGTCAGCTTGGCATATGTACCATATTTGTAGTTATCATGTTAGTGGGTGGGAGTAGGTATATATGAGGTCTAACATATTCAACCCGACAAACTTTGCAGGATTTACGTATATGTTGTGCCTATTGTGACTATAATATAAAGAATAAACATTTAATATTACAGACTTTTTCAAAAATCATCTATCTATAACTTCACGCCAAATCCCTTACGGGGTAGGCAGAGAGAACCGAGCGCCACGTGACTCGATCCTTACATATCTCACTCGCTTCTTTAACATTCATTGCTCTTCTCATGCACGCACGCCGGTTTCTAGGGCTCCTGACATCAAAAATTTTCAAAAATCATAATTTACTAATTAAAATTTGCGAGTTGTACCATTATGCACATCCCTTTTAATATGAACATGTCATTACTATGTAATGGCCACCGCGGGTGGAGACCCAATCAGCTGGCGCAAACCTCAGAGAAAGTATATACCTAGAGTTGACAAACGCGTACACCCGTAAGGGACAGCAACAAAAGTACATACAATAACAAGATTACCAGACTGTGGAAAATTTACCCCACTACATAATGCGTTTTGGCAATTTGAAATTTACAATGTACCCAGATTACAGTTTACCATAAGAAACTTGCATAGAATGTGTATTGTGTGCTATAATAATATACTCATAATATGGTATTAGCAAAGTAAAAAAATCGAATAAGTCGATACAGCCATTTCTACACACAAAGTAATAAAAGTTAATATTTACATACGTATGAAAACTACAGTATCTGAATAGATCAACATATTTGCACTTTAATTTTATTAGAATAGTATTTTTTTACGCAAATCGAGTTACTGTATAGATCTATTAATTACTAGTAAGCCTGAGTTAGTTTCAGTAAGATCTGTGAAATCATTGGAATAAGGATAGGAGATTGGTCAAACCTAGCAGAGTTATATACATTAAACAATATATTTTTCTATTTTAGACATATATTTTAAAGTACAAGCGATGACATGATACTAAATATAGGCATAGATATGAGATAAAAGATAAAAAACACTTTATAGACAATTTGTAAATAAAAATATTCGTGCCTTACAAACTAGCATTTATGTTTATTTTTTCATAGATTTTTATTCTTAAAATCAATGTTATTAGATCGATTTTTCTACATCGTGTATTTATATAAATATCGTGAGAATGAAACAGTCGTCGAATATTCATGGTCACATTTACATACACGGTTTTTAGTTAAATCTTCTTTACACAATAAATGCGGATTATTCCTTCTTAAAATTAAACATAAAAAATTTCAATAATTGTCATGTAAAAAAGAATTAGTGCCAGGGATGATTTAAGTGTAAATATTAAACAAAGGTAAACAACCTTTGTTTTTAAACATTTTGTATTGCGCATCATGGTTTTCATTAGACTTAAACTAAAGCTACAATTGATCAAGGATTATCCTTTCACATATTGCACTCAAAAGGTGGTAAACTGCTACGGTCCCTTAATTCCCTAGTTCCCTCTTTTCATCTAACTTGTATAATCATATCTATCATCTATACATCGATTACATTAAAATTCTGTATAATGACAGATAGTTCAGTATTTTTATTTCAAGTCGTTTAGTTTTTGACCTTAATATAGCTAATTTCTTCTTGCGTGACTCAGCCAGTAATGTCTTCAGTCTCAATTCAAAAGTAAGCTTTAATTTTCATGGTGTTAATGTAGTGTCCGTCGCTATTGGAAGTCCTGGATAATCGGTCTGGAAAATAGGACAATTTTAATTTTCTAAGTCATTATTAGCATGTAATATCGACAGCCTAGTACTAACATTATATTAAAACTACTGTCAATACTATAATTTAGTTGAGCTTTACATATTTAAAAGTTTACAAATTCAGACAATATAAAATGCTTGATTAACATTTATGTGTTGACACAAAAGCATGTGTGTGTGCGTGATTAACTTGATTAACGTGGTATAAATAATTGGTATAGAATAATCTACACAACTATCCTCCATATCTTTCACAATTACCTGTATAAATATAATCAACCTATCAACATCATATCAACCCATACTCACTCCATTACTGGAGTACGGGTTCTTATTTCAACCAAAAGACCTTAGAAGATATGTTCCGAAACTACTCAATTACGGATTGTCGGAGTCGTTGGAATATTTTCATATGTTATTGTACTTCAATTATACGCTTCTACGACTAAAATGTAACTATGTAAAATTTCAAGTCTGTACGTGAAACTTTCTAAGACAGACTAGCAGACGAACAGGCAGGCATGTAAATCATCTAATTTAATTCCTTATTTTTTAATACCTATCATCATATATACTCGCCAACAAACTGTTATAACAGTTTGGCGAACATAATAATTTGTACTATGTAACTGTATCGTGTAAATAAATAAATAAAAACAATATAAATCAGTTGAGAATGCGCAAGCTTGCATTGCCAGAGGAACACCTGGTTCGTCAACAAATCAAATGTTGATGAACCAGGTCAACAAATGTTAACTTACGTGTATGGTGGATGTTGAAACTGACGACTTATCCAAATAAATTTCTTCCGTAAGCAGTGGTTTTTAAAATGTTTGGAACATATGCGACTGTACTCGGCTCCCAATTCTGTCGTCCAGTAGCAAAAATCCATGCATTACGCACACTGACGACTTTAGGAAATCTAAAAAATAAACATACATCTAAGATTAAACAAGTTAACATTTTTAATTTAAAAATAAATAAATACATTTTGACGAAAAATTATAAACAAAGAAGTATACAAAAAGTAAGAAGTTAAAAAAAAAGGTGTCTGTACCCATATAATTTACCCATAATTTCGGGATGTTTTCCCATACTACATACTGGTAACCCTAAAACGCTCATTATACCGATAAATTGAAAATACAACAGAAAATGGCTGACGCATTACCTACAGACAACCTTCAAGATTTAGGCGGTTTTTACTAGAAATACTTTTTGTAAATTAAACCGATATTTTCATTGTTTTTACGTTATTATACAAACAATTTATTTAAAAACTACATGTGTATCTAATTTTCGCAAAATATTTGATAACAACTATTAAAACTTTATACTTACGTATGAAAGGTTATGTTTTCGTATTTTTACTAACTGAGGCTTTTGCAGCCTTTTACACAGCAACGTACCATTGTTAAAGTAAAAAGACAATCCCAAACAAGCAAAAGAACACAAATATGCACTAATATTTCCCTTATATTTAGTCATTTATGCAAAAAATTTGTTGTACTACAAGGAACGAAATGATTGTTTGCCACGAACTTGTTTTTGTGGCAAACACAAAATAGTGAAACTATGACAGGGACAAAAAATATTTTATCTGTCTCTTTCCTTCTTATGAGGAACTGTATACATCTATCACGTTCTATCTTGGTATTATTATTTGCTTGTCATCTCTGGGTATCCTTCCTCTGAGGCGCAAACCAAAGGTCAAAAAACTATCTCTGTCACATTAGGAAATAGGTACTGTGTGAAAGAGAGAGATAGCACTATCCTATAAATGACGTAAGAATATTGTTATCTCTTTTATTTATGTTTGAATGAAAGCAACGTTGTCATTAATTAAACAAGATACGAACAAAACGAAGTAACTCTATTATTTTTTAATTTAATTCTCGCACGCATTTTATCGTTTTCCATTTTTGGAAAAGTTTTTTTAAATTAATTAATTTAATATTAATTAGGTGTAATTGCCAACTTTTGTCGGGATTATTTTTTTACACCTACATACATGCTACTACTACATATATACTCACCCACTATATATATGCCTGTGCTCATGCTGTGCCTCAATAAAAATTTAAGGAAAAAGAAAGCTTTCGCTAGGCCGCTCCTCACTCGTGTATGACGGGCCTAGACGAAAGACAGAAGACGAGCCAATCAATGGAACCCCTGAGTCACTTACAGCCTACGTACTTCTGTTTAAATGGCTCAACGTCTTCGAAAGCAAACCAGGCTCTGGAGGGAGCTATGGACAAGGTTTATTTGATAAGATAAACTACCAACTGGGAAAGTAAACTTCATTTTCCAGAATATAGACAACCACAATTCAAACATGCTCTAATTAGAAGAGCTGGGTGTCGCAGTGGTGAAACGCACTGTTACGCTACTTTGACACCAACGCTTGTGGGTTCTATTCCCACACAGGACAAATATTTGTGTGCATGAACATGTCTGTTTGTCTTGGTATGGGTATTTTCTATGTAAAGTAAGTATGTGTTTACAAAAAAAAAATGTATTTACGTATGTTTGTCAGTTGTCTAGTACCCATAACACAAGCTTCGCTTACTTTAGGGCTAGATGGCGCTGTGATATTTGTCTGAAAATATTTATTTATTATTTATAATTTCTCCACCTGGTGGCGAAGAGCGTCTCCCCAGCCAGCACGCCGCAAGAAATGCCCACCACGCAGAGGCCAGAGGACAGCACGTTGTAACTGTTCTCGTAATCCCGTGAATGACTGAGCAATCAGTACCTGGTGAGGATTAGCAATAATAGCAGTGCGAGAGATATACTCCTTGTGTCGATAGCATTCTTACGTCACGATAAGTTTCCACATCAGGCGTGCCTGACTACAAAAATACCAAAACTTAATGAAAAATGCTCTTCTTGATATATTCCAGATGGACTTGGAAAACGATCTGCTCCGGATCATGTACGAGTCTCAAGTTCCGCTGCTGGAAAACGAGGAGCTATTCATGACATTGCAGACTTCGCAGAGGACTTCGCAGGAAGTAAAAGAGGCTCTTATCACCTCTCAAGTCACCGAGAAGGAGATCGACACTGCAAGAGCGGTGAGTATTAATATCTAACAGCGTTTCTGCTGGAGAATGAGCAGTTTAGGTCACCATCATCACCCGAACGTTAGATCAGGTCACGTTCTAAGCGCTCGCTTCGGAGCCCAGGATCCGCTTTCTGACTTCTGCTTCTCCACTTCGCGCGGTCTGCGATAGCCTTTAGTCTTAGACAATTGGTACTCATGTCATCCCTTACACCGTCAAGCCAGCACTTCTTTGGCCTACCCCTTCTACCGGGACTCAACGGTGGCATGGCTGGACATTAGACCCCCACTTAACTTCTTTTTTCGGAAGACGTGGCAATACCAGTGTAGAGTGTATTAGGCTACGCTCTTGCAGTCTGTCTGCTATGTCACGGACATGAAGATTGTCGCTATGTTTTAGAACGGATAAGTCTAGAAAAACCCCTGTCCCGCATCTGCCCCATCTTTTGAAATATGATGGGGGCACAGCGTAAATCTGATGAGCTCGGTGGCCCAGTGGTTAGCGATTGCTTCTTAACACTGAGGCGCGTGGTTCGATTCCCGCACATAACAAACATGTGTGTGCTTGAATATATCTGTTTATCTTATTCTGGATACATTTAAGAGACTTAAGGCGCTAGACATGTTAATGCACATACATGTTTGTCTTGTGTGGCAGTCGAAACCACGAGCCTGGTGTTAATTTTTTTTATTTATATATCAACAATTATTTATATATTTGCAACATTATCTCTTGCGTTGCCAACCCTGTAAAAACTCCATGCTGTAGTCCATATGGAAGATCTGTAAAAAAACTCTTTCCACAACTTATATTTGAGCATCGCTTTTCACTCCACCGGGTTCTTCTAAAGGCGATTCTAATTGTACATTTTTACTGTAGTCCTTGTTTACCACTCAAAGCGTTATAAAGGCATATGCTGTACTACTTCCAGGGCTATGTTCCGACGGCAGTCCGTGCGTCTGTGCTGTTCTTCGCCCTGAACGACTTGTCCCGCATCGACCCCATGTACCAGTTCTCCCTGGAGGCCTACATAGACCTGTTCACGTACTCCATCGACAGGAGTCCCAAGAGCAGCGAGCTGGAGGACCGGATCAACAACCTCAACGAGTTCCACACATACGCCGTATACAAGTGAAGTCACAACTAGCTGTATTTTTTGCACTAAGTCTGAGTGATAACATACGACCAGCCTGAGAAGCGGTTACCTTAGCTTATGAACCTGGTTCCAATCCTGGTGTGGGCACGTACCATTAAGTTCATGTTTCTGGATTTATTTGTAATTATCAATAGATTCAGGCGTTATTTTGCGAAAGTCAAATTTACATGCAATAATAATAATACTCGTAATAATATTTATTTGCTCAGAAAACATGGTATAAATAGGCGTTACATTTGGATCGTGCAATTTGATCTAACCTGCTTTGTGTGCTTCCGCCACCGATTAGTTCATACGGCCTAGCGCCGGCCGGCACCCACCCACTACTGTTAATAGATGCAACATGCCGACGCTGCCATGGCTGCTCCGGTAGTCCCTGCCTCGGCTGCTGCGGTCGTCCGCCATCTGGAACAGAAACCGCATGCCCCCACCACCGTCGCTGCCACGACTGGCCTGGTCGTCGCTGCGACATGTGTTTCGCCTCTCCACGAGGCATCATCAGGCGCTGTAGACATTAATCGTTAGAACATGCTACAAGTAACAAATCCATCGTAGTGCCGTCCCTGACGGCAAACGCTCCTTATCAAAATCAGTATCTTCGTCAGATCTTTAGTCTTTGGTAGCAGACCTCGCCACTCCTAATAGACTAGGAAACGAAATAACGCTGGGAAGAAGCTTGACGAGCTCGGTGGCTCAGTCGTGAATGACGCGACTTTGACACCTACGCTCGCGTGTTCGATTCCCACACAAGGCAAACATTTGTGTGCATGAACATGGCTGTTTGTCTTGGTCTGGATGTTTTAGGAGAGGTAGGGCGCATCAAAGCAGCCCGTATGGGGAAGTACCTCCACCTCACAGAAACCCGCAGCCAAACAACAACTCCGTAGAGGGTTGTTGGGTTCCTGCGTGTGACTGGGGTCACCAGTAAGATCCCAAGGAGTTGCTATGCAGCAGAGGAGGCATCGCGCGAGTGATACAGAATATATCGCAAGCATTAATAGGCTACGGTACCTACCCGCTTTACATTAGGCGGGCCGTATGCTTGTATGCCTCCCGACGTAGTAAAAAAAAAACTACCCTTAATCTCTATTATGATAATGATGTACAGAAACACTTGCCGGGCACTGTTCGAGCGTCACAAGCTGCTGTTGTCGTTTCACATCGTGTCCAGAATCCTCTTCCAGGCGGGCAAGATGAGCACGCGCGAGTACCTGTTCCTGCTGAAGGGGGGCGTGGTCTTGGACCGCTCTGAACAGCCGGACAACCCCACTAGTAAGCTATTTTCTTTCAAGTCAAATTCACGCTACCAGCGCACCAGATACCTACCAGTTTGCATTTTTGTTTTTATTTCTGATATATTTCGCACATGAAGAAAGTATGGAGAGCCGATGAGATTTAACTACGTAGTAACTCGCTGTGGGTCGGCGAGCAAAGTAGAACGCGCGGCTCTTATTGGCTAGTTCGGATCAACATGGCGGCACTTATCGGCTTATTGGTTAAAATATTCTGTTGTTTGTCCGAATGTTTGTTGTTTGCGGACGACCTAAAGTTGTCCCTTAGTATTAACACGGCGGCGGACTGCGAGCGTTTGCAGGGCGATATTAACAAAGTAGTTCCGTGGGCTCACGTGAATGGACTCCAGTTTAACGCATCCAAATGTGTCACGATCACTTTCACAAAAAAACATAGACCGTTGGAATTTGAATATAAAGTGGGACAAGTTACTATGAAAAAAAACTATGAAAAAGAGTGACGGAAGTAAAAGACTTAGGGGTTAATTTTACAGCCGAACTGTCATTTAAGAAACACATTAATAGCATCGTTAAAAAGGCTTTTAGAAACTTGGGATTCATTCTTCGTAGAGTGCATGGCTTCACAAATATCAAAGCGATTATATCCTTGTATAATGCGTTAGTCAGAAGTCACCTACAATGTAACGCAGTCATTTGGGCTCCGCATGAAACTAAATTTAGTCTCATGTTGGAGCGCATTCAGAATAAATTTACAAGATATTTATATATGAGGCTCTATGGTGTCTATCCATATTATCCTTTAATGTATCCTACCCTATTTGTTCTAGGTATGGTAGGATACACTGAGTTACGCGTGCGGAGAGATTTGGCCTTAGCCTTGTACATTTTCAGGCTGATACGTGGTAAAAATCACAACCCTGAATTACTTAGTTTGGTTAGGGTATGTGTTCCCGACGGATACGTAGGGCGCCGCCGCCGGCCCCCGTTACTGTCTGTGCCTAGAGCTCGAACCGAGCTACAACGCAATGCTCCGCTGACGCGCACACTACGCACCCTCAACCGAATGGCAGAGAGAACAGACCTATTTTCCTGTTCTTTGGACGAATTCACAAGAATAGCTTTGTTAATTTTATGTTACAGTGACTGATTATTTTGTCCTGAATACTTGTCTATCGTATTGGTATAAACTGTAATGCTAAACTTAAGCAAAGATAAATAAATAAATAAATAAAATTCTCCCAATGGTCAGTCGAATCGCTGAGATATTTAGGCGCTCAAATACAATGTTTTTGTGAGCGCGGCACTCCCGACGTTGTATAAAAAAATAATCTCATATTTGGCAAGAATGTATTTTTATTAATTTTATGTATTGTATTGTGAATGAACATAAATGAAGAAGATAATGATAGCAACTGAAATAATAATAGAAAGCACACCTCTCGACACTCCTCACACACCGTTGTTGCCCCCGGCCGACATTCTCTAGCATTTTGGAGGTCCATCTAGTGAGTGGCGAGCCACCGTCTGCTGGAAGTAACATCAGATATGATAGTTATAGCAGCAGGCGTCCAACCCTATTCCGTAATAACCCAGTAGGTACTATTAATTCTAAATCTCGTTACAATAGCCCAATAATTTCCAACAAATTCACAATACTCGCAATACTCGTACCTGCCGTGATCTGTTCATGGGCATATTGTCCCATGGATATCCCCTGGAGCAGGTCACAGCTGGTATATTACATTACATTAATCTTTTTTAAAGGCCCTTTACGCGTTGGATCCATATCCCCGCGCAAATGACCGGAGTTAACGTCCGTGATTTAAGAAATGTAATAACCGAAATAATAAGACTAGTGTTTATAAGATCCTAAAATCTGCCATGAAGCGCTTCTGGAAAATAGTGTACGCTATGGACAATTGCTCCAAATCTTACGGATGATGCATCTTACATTAACCCAAAGGTACAGTGTCACTAATACATTCACAGCCAATTATTTCTAATAATAACTATTATCTGTCCAGATTGGATGCCAGACGATTGCTGGGACAACATCACGGAATTGGACAAACTGCCAGGCTTCCACGGAGTTATCGACTCCTTCGAAACGCTCTCCAAGGAATGGAAGGAGTGGTACCTGAATCCTGAGCCAGAAGTGCAACCGCTAGTCGGTAAGAACATTATACAAGTTCACTCATGGCGTTGATGGTTGAAATAACCCAAGTGTTTAACCCAAAGGCAACCATCGGACGTAAGACCGTCGCTTATCGTCCTTTCCCTTTTACCACAAATCATGCAATTAAGGTGAAAGCACAAAAAAAATCTCCCGATGCACTGCTAGCTCAGCACGTGGAAGTTGATGGCTTCAATTGCAGGAACAAAAACCTACAGGGGCTGGTATTTGGCTCCGGTATTTTGTGAAGTGCAACAACCTGAAGTGGTGAGTGGGGTGACAACCGCTGGAGAGTACTGGTACACACGCAGTGTGGAACGTCCCGCAGTACGACGGCCTCAAGTGGTTTGTAAAGAGTCGATAGATGCAGGTGGCATAAGAATGAGGCGAATGACTCTCCAGAGGGGGAGGCCTATGTTCAGGAGTGGATAAATACGGACTGAATGGATCATGATTCTGTGAAGTACAGGTACTTCCCCCGCACCTATTTCAATTTGTTCTCAGGCGATTGGAACGACATCTGCAACGAGTTCCAACGCATCCTGTTCATCCGTTCGCTGCGCGTCGACCGCGTGTCTGCCTGCATCGCCACCTTCATCGTCAGCGTACTGGGGCCGCGCTACGTCGAGCCACCTGTGCTGGACATCAAGGTAAACAGAGTCAGGATCATACCAGTTCCATTGTCACCGAGTCACCTGAGCTATATAAAAAAAAACATCAATAAATCCTGTCGTCTTCTACATTAAGGCGTTCTTCACAACTTTTGAAAGACCCTGGATCGTGGATAATGGAATGTTCTGGTATTATTCGGGAAATAAAAGTCTATGCATATATGGGATTGATAGAGCCCAGCAAGCGACTTGCGGGCTGACGATGTTTACTTTAATATCAAGGTGCGAGGATTCGATGCCAGCACGAGACAAAGATTAGCATGTATGAACATCTCTATTTCTCTTCCGGTTGTGGTTAACTGTGTAAACTCATTTGTCTTTATTAAGGTAACCTTCATGTAATGAAAGATATCCGCTGACTGCTTTATGCCCGTAATACTCGTACTAAGGTATCGTAGAACCCAGGCAGCATATACCGTGTCTCGATTCTTTTCCACGAACACAAAAATTGTTCCTTGATGTCAGCAGGACATTGACTAGTTCTGTTGATGGTATAAGTGACACAACTTTAACCCTTAGCACTATTACGTGGAATATCTTTACTTTTCTTTAACTAGAGATACAAAGTTGTCGCTTGCACCATTAATGGACATACTGTCATCAAGGGAAAGTCTTTTACTCTTTTGTAAGTTAGCCTTAAGGAATTTTAATTGCTACGCAATCTTCGTAAAGAAGCTGCGCTTAAATAATGTTCTCACGTACTAGTGGCAAATAACACAACTTTACTGTATATTTAGGAAATAGAGAAGTGACCTCACAGTGTGGGTGTACAGAATGCGACCACGTGTAATCACGTATAAAATGAATTAAAAAGAAAAGATTTTTCAGTAATTAATCGTATTTTAATGAGATATGAAACAGAAATGATAATCGCCTCGGTTCATTAGGTCATGAAGTGTAAAATGTACATACACACATCAAAAGTGTCTAGGGATCAACATATATTTTTGCAATAACTTTTCTCCTGATTGATATTAATTAAAATTTCCTTTAAGGATTCATCAAATAAATTGTTTTCGTTTGTCTACAGTAACGATAAACCAAGTCACCTTTGCATTAATAAAGAAATTTGCCATTTTCATAATAAAGGGATTTTTGACATTTGAACCACTAACATTAAAGTTCGAAAAAAAGACTGAAATAACAGTTTTCTTTAAAATTTTATTGGGTAACTTAAACAATTAATAATCCGTGTTTCTACCGCGAACACTAACAACACAAGAACATCGGTTTGGCATACTCAAAATGATTTCATCCATATAACGCTGTGGAATGGCCGCCCATGTTCGTTGCAACAACAAAAAAAGGTCTTCTAGCGACTGGATACCCTCCATATTCGGCAGAGCTCTTCTCTGTAGCATATCCCATGCATGCTCAATCGGGTTCAAGTCTGGCGACTGAGCAGGCCAGGGCATGACATTGATGTTAGCTGCGGCGAGAGTCTGTCTTACAACTCTTGCGGTGTGCGGTCGTGCATTATCATGCATTAACTGAAATAAGGGACCAATTTGCACTTGTAGAGGAACGATGACGTCTGATACAATCGTCTCAGCATAAATTTGAGCGTTGAGGTTGCCTCTGATCCAAATCAACTCAGTTCTTCCGCCGATCCAAATACCCGCCCATACCATGATGGTTCCACCACTATAAGGATGGACTTCCTGGCAGGTTTTTAATCGCTGTTGGCGTCCAGGGGTTCTCCAGTGTCGTATACGTTTATATATTTTATATATTTTTTTATTACAAAGCCACATCTCAATCTCAAGAAATCCGCATAAAAATGCTTGATCCCTAGACACTTTTGATGTGTGTATTATCAAAAAGTCTATTTATTCATTAGGTCTTAAGAATTATTTTATTACCATGAATATGTGCGATGGTGGTGTGGTACCTGTGGTAATTTTAATACAAGGCTGTTGTAAATAGGCTATTTTCAATAAATAAGCATTTTGCTAATATGGGCATTTCAATACTTTAGACGTTATGAATCGAAAGAGATAATCGACTTATTTTGTAATAACAACGGGTATATACGTAAACATATGCTAAATGAGACTATTTTGTTTTTGTGTGCATATACATATTGTGGTAACTAACAATTTATAAGATAAGTTCCGCACATTCTTTATAAAACCATCTGTAGTAACTTTTAATTTTTTTTTTTTTTTATAAAACGTCGGGTGGTATACAAACGGCCCACCTGATGTAAAGCGGTTACCGTAGCCTATAAACGCATGCAATACATTAAGTATCACTCACGTTATACCACTTCTGCTACTAACACAGCGAACTCCACAGAAGCTTACTGATGACCTAAGTTATTCCTTTTTTACTTCCGGGAAGCGGGGGCCTGACGGCAGTCGCTCCATGCAAAAATCTGTATCTTCCAAATCCTTAGGCTTAGGTAGCGGACCTCGCCAATCCTTATGGATTAGGTTTTCCTAGGTTAGGTTTCTGGGATAACGCTAAGAAGAAAGTTGCACGCGTACGCACCGGTGATACATTATTGCGTACGTTATGGCGCTTCATGCATTCTTCAGAGAGGATACATTAATAATTATTACATTCAAGATGGTATGACAGTTCCCTAAACGCTTACCATTACTCGTGTATATAACACAACAAAACTTAGTTACTCCTACAAGTTCTCTTTCTTCCTAGCGTTATCCCGTTTACACTAGGATTGGTGGGGACCGCTCCCTAAGCCCGAGGATTTGGCTAAGATACTGATTTCGTCATGCGCGCACATGCCATGTAACTTCTCCAGAAATATGTTTTTATGTCAGATGGCGTGGGAGGAGTCGACGTGGAAGACCTCACTGCTGTTCGTGCTGTCTCCGGGCGTGGACCCCACGGCCTCCTTGATCCAGCTAGCACAAGACGTTAAGATTTTTGACAAATTCCAATCGCTCAGTCTCGGCCAGGGTCAAGCTCCAACTGCTGCCAGGTATACCTATTAAATGTGATCACTCGAGCCACAACACAAACCGAGCGCAATTCAAATTACACTTGTGTTGAAAACATAGTATTTTGTATTATTACAGAATATTCCTAAGAATATTATGATAACATTATTTACCGTGTGATTATAGAACACACATTGATATGAGAATTTTCAAATTTAATAGAAAAAGTTATATGTAGTTTTGTTACTTGATATATATATTGCATATATTATTATATGATATATATATTGTAGACTTGATATATGGACATTAAAACAATCGATTTATTTTTATTTTATTTTATTCGGGATAAAAAACAATTGTACAATCCGGGTTTTTTTTTACATAATATGAAATTAATAGTTTTGATACTTGTACAACCAACCACATTATCCACAAATTATTAGGTAATTTCAAACGCATTACGCATATACATATAAGAAAAAATAGTACACATTATAGCATCAATCTAAGGTAATATCTGATAGCCTCTCAATGACATGTTTTTTAAATACTGATAATGACAAAGCGAATATATCTATTCCAGTAAAATACTTATTATAAGAAGACATAATGCGAGAACGTCTGTCTAGTTCGCTGGTTTATATATAGAGTTATGTCACTATGTTGTTACACAGGATGCTAGCTCTCGGTATGAAGGAAGGCAGCTGGGTGTTCTTAGCCAACTGCCACCTGGCGTGCGAGTGGCTCGGAGCCCTGCGCGGCCTGGACAACCCGAAGATCCACCCTCGCTTCCGGCTCTGGCTTTCATCTATGCCTGATGACAAGTTCCCTCTGCACATGCTGCAGCGGAGCATCAAGATGACCACAGAACCACCGCAGGTAGCGATGATAATTGGGTATCAGTCATCTGTCTATGTAAAAAAAAAACTGGTAAAGACTAGTGGAGTTTCGTACTTTTGTTACCGTATTACATTTTTGTGTATAATGTAAGGAAAAACATATCTTTGAATCCTTTATAATAGCTATGGGATCGACTTTGTCAGATGTTAATAAATTTGGACAATATCATTAAAAGGAGACAAGTAGACACGGTGCTCGGATGGTGTGCGTAGCGCAATGAAGTCATTGATCTCTAAAAACACAATATGGATAGTAAGAGGAGTATAAGTACGGTTAAGAGGAAAGAGAAGTAGGTCACATCAAAGCAGGCTGACCGGGGAAGTGTCTACGCCTCACAGAAGACCGCAGCCAAATAACTCCTAGGAAGGTTGTTGTGTTGGCAGCGGCGGTGACAAAACGCGAACAATACTCCTTGTCTTGTAAACAATTATATGCTAGTTTGCATCTGGACGTTGTATCAAAAAGAACATGAATTGTAAGTCGTCGTTGTGATATTGTAATAATTCCAGGGCTTGAAGGGCAATTTACTCCGGATATTTGCCAACATGAACGAGGACAAGTTCGACGAAGCGTCCCCGAAGTACCGCAGACTATTGTTCTGCGTGTCCTTCTTCCACTGCACGCTCATCGCCAGGAAGAGGTTCAGACAGCTGGGTTACAACGCCGTCTACAGCTTCAACGATGCTGACTTCGATGTAAGATAGTTTGTCCAGAATTATCCGAAATGATTAAGAAAGGATATTATTAGTAGCAAACCAGAAGCAAATCTCTAACTCTTGGTTTTGAGCAATCTTGTGTTGACAAACGTTGTAATACGGATGTAAGTAACTCTACGTTATCGTTATAATCAAAGCCTACCTCATCCGCAGCGAAATGACGGCTCCCTGGAGGATTGCGTACCTGGGAACGAGCGAGATTACATGTAGTTTCGAAAGAATTAGTGCGTTAGCAGTGGGAGTAGCTATGTGTGAGCGAAACTTCCTGTATTGCAAGTTATGAAACACTCCTGGAAAAGTATTTCAACTTGCTGAAGATCGCAACCGGAGAGTAACACACAGCGGACATGCTCCATCGAGTAAGCTCCTAAAGAGGTTCCGTGTTAGCGCGCTAGCTATCCTTGCATTACAAGCGTTAGTATACGGTACTTTATACCAGGTCATCATAAGCTTGTTTGTCACCGATGTCGTCTAAAGTAACTATTATAGTATTTTTTTGCACGTGTGTAGATATCGGACAATCTGCTCGCGAACTATTTAGAAGAATACGAGGAGGTCCCGTGGGACGCGCTGCGCTACCTGTTCGCCATCATCAACTACGGCGGCCACATCACCGACGACTGGGACAAGCGCGTGCTCATCGCCTACATCAACCAGTTCTTCTGCGAGGAGGCGTACGACACGCCCTTCTACAGGTCAATACGTTACCAACAATTCGAGGCTGGCTCGAAGTACCCAGTGATCCCAGAAACCAGAGACATTTGGTTAACCATTTCTTCATATTAGGCAGTTACTGAGATTAGCGTTTTCAGATATAAAAAATTACCCAACTCAACATTATTATAGTAAGACTGTGGCGTGGTAAAGGAAACAACAAAGATCTAAAATTTCTCTTATAAACGAACAGACTGACGTAAGCAAGCCCCTTCTATTAAATATCTTTTCACTCGCCCCTTCGGCCGAAGCCTCCTTCCGGCAACAGCCCTCCATATGAGCGCCCCGCGGTAGCTCTAGACCGATGTAGGTAACAAAGACGGCAGCCTCTTCAAGGCACGCCGTCATTTTCTAAGTGTTTGTTCCATTCAGGGCGAAGTTTACGTCGTCCTGCATACACCTGGAACGATCGCTTCAAATGAAGTCTTTAATGGCTTCCCGGCTAAAGTCAATCCCTAGGGGGTGTTCAGTCAGTAAGAGGGGTGGATTTGTCATTGGTTGCATGTTATTCTAACGATTAACATCTACAGCGCCTGAGGATTTCTCGTGGTGAAGCCAAACACGTGTCGCAGAGATGACCGGAGCAGGCATGCATTTACCAATCATAGTGAATGATGAATGAATTGCCTGTAAATTTGATTTTCGCAAAATAACATCTAAGTCTTATTAATTATTTAAAGATTTCTTATCTTTATCTATGGATAGTTAGCGTTTCCCGTGCGAAGTCTGGGCGGGTCGCTGGTTCTATACAAAAATGAATAATATAGTAATCTGTATGTTCTAGGCTATCATCGATACCGTTGTACCACATCCCTCGTGACGGCAGTCTCGAGTCGTACCGAGACTTCCTGGACTTGCTGCCCAGCTACGAACGAGCAGAATCCGTCGGACAACACGCGTCCGCCGACGTCGCCACATTAGCACAGGTTACTGTTTATGGAATAGGAGATCTGACGGCAGTCTCGAGCAGGGATCGGAAACCCAATTCTTTTGACTAAGCCCATAGATTCTGTCAGCTTATCGTTTTGGATACATTTTTGAATAAGCTTAACTATTTCGAATGTGCTTACAGAGTCCAATAAGATATTAGACTAGGTAAGCACATTCAATATTTAACCGCTTACCATTACTTAGGTGTAACCATAATGCCTATTTCTTTTTCGCGCAATCGTATTCCGGCCATTTTTATATTTACGTTCAGTAAGGAAAATAAACCCCAGTTAGGAAAATAATCGAGTCGCGTGGCGCTCGGTTCTCTCTGCCTACCCCGTAAGGGATTTGGCGTAAAGTTATAGTAATACAATTGGAATAGATTTTTTGTTCTCGATTATTCAAAGTTCACAAAACAGTTTGTGCACAAGCCTGCTGAGGGTTTCCTGTAGTCGGTAATATCCAATGTAATACCCCTTTAATAGTAAGTGTTTCCGGTCCAGAAATAAGTCTGTAATATCCGATGGAATATCCCTTTAATAGTAAGTGTTTCCGGTCCCTGGTCTCGAGTCGTATTGAGACTTCTTCCATTCACTGCTTTGCTACAAACGAGCAGAGTCCATCGGACAACACGTGTCCGCTGACGTCGCCACAGCAGGAGACTAAGTCAAAGTCAAAGTCAAAATCTTTTTATTCCGTAAAAATGGCTACATTTGTTTGGAATCGTCACAATTTTTTTCCCTACCGTGCAGTTCATGACTAGGTGAGCACTGATAAAAATACTGCCAAAAAACTCAGGCATCCCTCTTTTGGTGTCCAAACAAATTTACATATTATATATATATATATATATATATCTTTACGCGAGGTCCCTTGTGAGGCAGGCAGAGAGCTGAGCGCCGAGGTTCTTACACACCTCACTCGCTTTTTTAACATAGCTCTTTTCATGCACGCTCGCCTGTTTCTAGGGTTTCTAACATCACCTTCTGATAAAACACGAATTTGTTCATGGTAGGTTAATCTTCCTCTGCTCCTACATCTTCCACATTCGCATTGTATATCTGTTATATAATATCGTCATCCTTTCATCCTGCATTTTTTCTACATGTCCAACCAACGGTAACTAAAAGGTAACTATTTATATAAAACCGACGACTATTTATATACTTACTACTACTACTTTCCTACAAACGGCAAAGGATGCCGTAGGAAAACTGGGGTCCGCTGTTGTCGCCACGTGGAGGTGCATTTTAGATGGATGGATATGGTACAGGGCGCTCGTATGTCCATAGTATCTCAGTAACTGCAGAGTTTCCATGATATTAGTTTGCTAAATGATACGGATATCTCGACTCTACAACCTGTCGTGAACGCGTACCGGGTACCTGGCGGATGAGTCCTTGAAATCAAAGCTGGAGACGTCGCAAAGGCGAACCTGTGATGTTCTTGTTACTCACCATTTGATCAATAGTTTTTGAGTTCACTGCCGATAGTTTCTGAAACGATATCGGGACATTTTTGCATCGGCGGAAAATGCAGGGAACCCCTGAGTTTTATTCTCATGAAACTCGAGGAAAAACGAGGTCGCTAGTGCCTCTACGCTGTTGCCAGACGTGGTCTAAAATACCATAGAGTTCAATGACAATGCATTTCCTCATCTCCTTGATCCTTGATCCTTGATCATTCAAAAAAAATACTGGTGTGAATTATGCTGCTGCTTGAAGCAGCAATCGTATTGGCAAGATTACGGAGCCCTGAGAAACCCCCATTTTTTGGTCGATATTCGAATTTTAACACCTACGGCACAGGCTTGTTTGACATAGTGTATAATATTGTTCATGAATTACAGGATGCGTTAATAATGTGTTCGACGCTGTTTTCGTTGGCTTCCACTGGAGGGGGCGGGGGCGGCGGCGGCGAAGATCAGAAGGTAATAGACACGATGTAAAACAATACCGCGATTGACTTACAGACAGACAATGTCTTCTTCTTCGTGTTGCCCCGTTTCCTAATCCATTAGGATTGGCGGGGTCCGCTACCTAAGCTTAAGGATTTGACGAAGACACTGATTTTTACATGGAGCGACTGCCGTCAGACCCTTCTTACTTAAGGTCGTACGTCACGATGTTTTCCTTCACCGCCGAGCAAGTGATAAATACGTGTACATAAATCCGAAAACACGAATTTAGTGGTACATGCCTCGCCGGGATTGGAACCGGCGACCTGTTGGTCAACAGCCCCGGTTCCTTATCCACTGGACTCACAGTGCTCTTGTTTATTATCTTCACAGACAGACAATGTATGCTGATAAATTCAGAAACATGAACTTTAAGAAAGGAAGAATTAATTAATTTTGCACTATGACTATTCAAAAATATCCACGGACATGCGAACAGACATAGTCTATTTTAGTAAATTGCGCAGTCAAATAATGTATGGAAAGTTATTAACGTTCTATGATCGTCTTCTTCTTAATCCAGTTATTATGATTGGCGGTAACCGCTACCTGAGACTAAAGATTTGGCGAAGATACTGATTTTTGCATGGAATGACAACCGTCAAACCTCCGCAACCCAGAGGGGAAACCAGACCTTTGTTAGGTAAGGTCACAGGTCACTGGTCTTTCGAAATATAATATTTTTGGACGTGCAGGTTAGCTTACGATGTTTCGCCGTCGAGCATGTGATAATTACGTATATGTACATAAATACGAAAACACAAATTTAATGGTACACGCCGGGATTCGAACCCGGGACCAGTTGGTCATCGGGCGGGTGCTTTATCCACTAGGCTGTTGCTGCTCTTGTTTATTATCTTTCAATTATTTAAGTTGTGATTGTAACATCGTATTGTATTTATATAAAATTGAAGGACCACCGAGGCACGTGGCGAGAAATTAGGCGGCGCAGTTACTATACCGTTTAAATTTTTCCAATAACAAACTGACGAGATAATAGATTGGAACACATTTAACGCTTTCCGACTGTGTATATCAAAATTAGCCTAAACGGTACGTATACGTTTCAATCGGGAGATGTTCATTGTGAAGTTTATTATGAGGACGTCAGGCAATTGTTAAGTTTAAGGGGAGTGTACAAACAGTGAAATAGAAGGTAGGTACCTTATTGCATTCCTATCCATCTATCTATAACTTCAAGCAAAAACCCTTGCTGAGTAGGCGGAGGGAACCGAGCGCCACGTGACTCGGTTCTTACACACCTCACTCGCTTCGTTAACATTCATGCGCTTCTCGCCGGTTTCCAGGGCGCTTGACATCACCTTCTGATACAACACGATCAATTTGTTCACAGTAGGTAAGAGCTGGTTTTGCTCTTCTCCTATATCCTTCCACTTTTGCGTTGTATATCTGTTTCGCAATTCTTTTTTCCTGCATTCCTTCCGCATGTCCGTACTACGGAGCAAGCCTCTACATATTTTAACACTGACACTCTTTCAGACCAGCTCTGTTTCTAGCATCATCATTGCCAACGCGGTCTACAAACGTTACGACACAGTTTGACAAGCACTGCATTGCATTTCAAGTTAATTGTTAATCTTTTTCCGAAATTCGAAATACGTCGAGATCTAAAAAAAAAACAGTAGTGTATTGAAAATTGATTGAATAACTTGTTCTTTGGCTGCTGAACAATTTACGCAACACGTGTCCAAGAACCAACGCAATTAAAATTCTTAATTAAAATACACGGAATTGGACACCATGACACTCTTGTCAGAAAATTACACCACTACGGTATCAGGAACAAGGCTCTCGAACTTCTGTCTTCTTATCTGGGCAATAGGATACAGAAGGTCGATGTTAATGGTAAAAGATCTTCGGGGTCCCCTGTAGTCATGGGAGTCCCACAGGGGTCAATTCTAGGTCCATTCTTATTTTTAGTATATATAAATGACTTACCTTATTATGTAAAGGATAAACATGAGATTGTATTGTTTGCGGATGATACCTCTTTGACATTCAAAATTAATAGACAGTTAGGTAATTATGACGAAGTTAACGATGCTCTCTCTAAAGTTATGCATTGGTTTAATGTTAATAATCTGCTTTTAAATGATAAAAAGACTAAAGTAATTAAGTTCTCAACACCTAATGTAAGACAGGTGACTACCAATGTACATGTTAATGGAACTAATTTAGCCCCAGTGGAGACAACTGTGTTCTTGGGTATAACAATTGACTCCAAACTACAATGGGGCCCACAAATTGAAAAATTATCAGGAAAACTAAGTTCTGCAGCCTATGCAGTGAAAACTATTAGACGGCTCACTGATGTTGATACGGCTAGAATAGTTTATTTCAGCTACTTTCATAGTATTATGTCATACGGAATTCTTCTTTGGGGTAACTCCGCGGACATTAACACCATCTTTTTATTGCAAAAGAGAGCCATAAGAGCTATCTACAAACTTGGTCCCCGTGAGAGCCTTAGAGAAAAATTCAAAGAAATAAATATTCTAACAGTCGCATCGCAATATATCTATGAAAATCTTTTGTATGTCCATAAAAACATAGACTCATTTTGTAAAAAGAGTGATACTCATAACATAAATACTAGATATAAGCATAATCTTGTGTTACATGCAAGCCGTCTCCACAAAATAAGTAATTCTTTTATGGGGCAATGTATACGGTTCTATAACAAACTTCCCAGCAATATAAGAGAATTGTCAATAAACAAGTTTAAAACTACTATTAAAGCCAAATTGTGTAGCAGGGCATATTATAAAGTATCTGACTATATTAATGATAAAAATGCCTGGGATTGAGTCGATCCAATTATAATGTAATTAATAAATTATGTAAATTTGTTTGGATACCAAAAGAGGGATGCCTGAGTTTTTTGGCAGTATTTTTATCAGTGCTCACCTAGTCATGAACTGCACGGTAGGGAAAAAAATTGTGACGATTCCAAACAAATGTAGCCATTTTTACGGAATAAAAAGATTTTGACTTTGACTTTGACTTTGACTTTGGGAGTACGTACGGAAGCGAGACATAAACACGAGAACATAACTGTACTTTTTGTTGTACGAGACAGGTTGACGAACTAGCGAACGAAATGGTACAAAAGCTGCCGTCCAAGATCGACGTCGAGACCACGGAGAAGATGATGGGCCCCGAGATAGTGATGCCGATGTGCGTCTCCTTGCTGCAGGAGATCAGCTACTTCAACGCGCTCGTCGCCAGCATCATTGCCGGATTGAGGGTACGGTTTTTTTATACAACGTCGGGAGGAATGTAAGCACACGGCTTACCTGATGTGTGAACGGTACGGTAAACTACCGTAGCCTGTGAACATTTTATTACTCGCGCGATGCTACCTCTGTTGCTCAACTCCTTAAGAACTTACTGGTAACCTCGTTCAGTGGCAGCAGCACAACAAAGAGTTGTTATTTGGCTGCGACCTTCTATGTGGTGGAGGTACTGCTTTGATTCGTTCTATCTCTTGTCTTTATAGCGGCCATAGTAACACACGCTTTTGTGAAAATTTTATGTATCTATCTATCTCTATAACAGGTGTATAGACGGATATATCATTGCGGACCAACAGACAAGGTTCCGTTGGTACTATAATGAGTTTAGAACCCTAAAAATGATTATTATACCAATTTGTCGAGCTCGGTGGCGCAGTGGTGAAACGCGCTATTACGTTACTTTGACACTGACGCTCTTGGGTTCGATTCCTACACAGGGCAAACATTTGTGTGCGTGAATGTCTGTTTGTCTTGGCCTGGGTGTTTTTAAGAGAGCTAGGGCGCATCAAAAGAGCCCGTCTGGATAAGTACCTCCATCACATAAAAAAACCGCGGCCAAGTAAAGGAAAAAAACCGAAATTCGTAAATTCATCACAAAAAAATATATTATTTAACGAAAATAATTTGCGAAAATATTTATTTACGAAACCCTCGGCGCGCGAATCAGACTCGCACTTGATTGCTTTTTTTTAGGGTTCCGTACCCTAAAGGTAAAACGGACCCTATTACTGAGGCTCCGCTGTCCGTCCGTCCGTCTGTCACCAGGATAGTTAAACAGTTAAAATTTTCACAGATGATGTATTTCTGTTGCCGCTATAACAACAAATACTAAAAACCAGAATAAATAAATATTTAAGTGGTGCTCCGATACAACAGACATGATTTTTTTCCGTTTTTATAGATAATGGTACGGAACCCTTCGTGTGCGAGTTCGACTCGCACTTGGCCGGTTTTTTATATTAACTTTTTTATATTAACTAAGTATTGAGATTGATAATAATTATATATTTGAGAGACTTATCCACATTCATTATAAGTAATTTTAATCGTATCTATTTAATTCCATATGATATTAAATATTTCTAATTATTTCAAGATTGCTTCTTAAAGTGCCAATAATTGGTTGGTTTACCCTATGTATGATACCCGTTATGAACGTAAAGACATTTGGTGTGCTAGGAACTGCGGCGCGCTATCGAGGGGCTCGTGGTGATGTCCGAGATGCTGGAGATTATGTACACTTCCATCTTCGAAGGCAAAGTGCCCAAGTTCTGGCAGAAAGGTTTACACTCGTATTACATATCACATTGCTTATTAAAATTATCTTCATTGTAGAACAATTTAGAACCATGTAGATTTTTTGGCATATGTAGGATCACAATTTGTTTTTATGTTCTTAATAAGGGTTAATTTAATTTTAGGGTTGGCAACACACGAGTGACACACTGGTTGTTGGACTTCTTCCCGCGCTTTTGACGAGTGACATTGTTGTTTTACTTGAAATTTTTACAATTCAGTATAAAATTAGTTTTGTGTGACAATTTCGATAGTATTTTGTAACATAAGTGCTAGTGAAATTATACAGTAATGAAAAACCTCAATTATAACACGTTTATGCACTTTTTGGAAGACGTGAATAAGTTCATCAAGAAAAACTTGTAAAAATCACTATCGTTTTACGGGTGGTATTTAAATTGGGTTGATTGGGTCTAGGTACCCTTCCCAAGTATTTTTTCAGCAGAGTTCCTGAAGCTGGAACATAGAATTAAGATTTTCAAATGGTTCTAAACTGATGACTTGGCTGTATGGGCTAGATCCCTTTGCCTTTCCCCTCGGGGATAAAAAGAACCAAAAAAAAAAAAAAAAACACTGGTTGTTGCAAATGTCTATAGTCTGCGGTAACTGCTTACCATCGAGCAGATCGTACGCTTGTTTGCCACCTTGGTAATATAAAAAAGTTATTATGCCATACCATATATTATGGTATATTATTTGCTGATTGGTTTAGAAACATTTCAACGACTTTATGCGAAATGTTCGAATATTTTGTATTTTTTATTTACGTATGTACATATATTTATGATAATAATTTAATAAAGGAAATTCGAAGGTACTCATACAAAAATACAATGAAATTATTAATATATCTATCTTTCTATAACTTCACGCCAAATCCCTTGCGCGGTAGGCAGAAAGTACCGAGCGTTTCTAGGACTAGGACTATTGACATCACTTTCTGATAAAACACTACCAATTTGATCATGATAGGTTAGTCTTGGTCTTCAATACATAAGCAATGTAAATGTATAAATTAATCATTATTTAAAATATTTTTCATATTTAATTAACTCAGTTTCGTAGTATGGTTATAGGTCATAATTTGGTTATAAAGTAACCGCAGCATTGAGCAGCGCAAGGGCACGAGCGTTAGATTGCTGTTCTGCGGTGACAGTCCAAGCAGACACGGGAAACCGTGGATCAATTCAGACGCGACAGCTGCGAGAGCGCATCGAGTCAGACAGTATGGATTATCTGGTTTATTGCTGTTCTGAAGCTGATAGTAATGCCAAATTTCTCCTCAGCTCTAAAGAGTAAAGATCCACCATAATTCAGTCCACTACACTTCGACTTGTTCTTACGATGTATTGTGGGTAGATACGTTACTTGAGTATGGTACAAAATTCAGTATTGTCTATAGGTCGACCTTCGATGAAGCCTCTAGGTGCGTGGTGTAGGGAGTTATTCCTCCGTGGAGTACACCTGCACGCGTGGGCGAACGCACCGCGCTCGCCGCCCACCCTGTGCTGGCTGCCGGCGCTGGTCGTGCCCACGGGCTTCCTGACAGCTGTCATGCAGGTCGTTATGTGTACATGTTTTAACAGAAATAGCAACATAGTATGCGACCCATTTAATAAAAAGGGGATGTTAAGAGCTTAGGCGCATCAAAGCCGTCGAACTGAGGAAGTGCCTTAACATCGCAGAAAGCCGTAGGCAAATAAGAACGCCCTAGAGAATTGTTGTTTCCTGCAAGTGAGTGAGGTTACCAATAAGTTCCTAAGAAGTTGCTGAGTTAGCAATGCAAGTGTATTGCAAGTGTTCATGGACTAATGGTAACTTACATCAGGTGGGTGTACGCCTGTGTGCCTCCCAACATTGTATAAAAACCAACATTGATGTAACAAGATACAATTATTAGTAAGTTTGGTTAAACCGGCGTCGAATAAAAATAAAAATAAATGTGCTAAAAAGTACGCATATCCGTCACATTCCATTCTTACTTCGTCGCATATCATGAAACGCTTGGAGCCTCACAAGTTACTACTACAGTATGTCTGTGACCCATATGTGACTCATACACAGTTGCGGTTAGTTGAATACCAACTGCGTCCCCGAGTTGAGAGATAACAATATGAGGGTCATGTGCTTGTTTGCCAACTGAATAACTATTACAACGTGACTCAATGTGTACCATCTGTAGGATTCAAATGACGACATACAGCGAAGGGTTAATAAATATTAAATTATTCTGTTATTGATATATACACATGACGAAATGCTCGACGTACGAATATACTATTGTGTAAGGAGGTAGTAGAGCCTTTGCAATACCTGACAAAGGTGACTAAGTCGTAAGTGCTTAATTAAATCTAAGATCATTTTGTACACTTAGTTATGCGAATAAACATTTGACTTTGATATTTATTAATGTTTTATAACAAGCTAGGTGAGTATAAATAATATTTTTGGGTTCCAGCCACTAACGCTCAAAAAGTATGATAAAACCAGGAGCTCTTAGTATTCATTTAACTGATTTATTGGGATTTCCTTGAATGAATGAATGCGTTTATTTGCCAGAGTAAGGTAAGTATTACACAGTTGTATGTTTAAGATAGTTAGTTCCATTTTACTCTGCCAATAAAATGGCGTGCAAACATGAATCCTATAATATACCTAATGTCTAAATTTTCCCTAATATTTATACAACTCATTATTATTATTCTATTTGTGAATGACCATAACTAGTTAATTATATATATATATTGAAATAAGCAATCAGGTAAGCAAAATAATAGTCATACAATATTTTTGTCATTTAAGAATTCATCAACTGAATAGTAACATTTTCCCAGTAATAGAATAAAAAGGTATTGTTGTATTAGTGTACAAGGAAATCCCATTATTTACCGCCAAGTATCAAAAAATACTATTTTATTTTACAAGAAAGATGTCACTCGGCGAGCGCCTCGTTACAAAATGCTCCTACTTTAGTATCTTGTACGAGTGACACGTGAAGTGTTTCAAGGGTTCGTGTGCTACGGCGATAGGTGATCGGAAAAAAAACATTCAAAAAGACATTTCACAAAGTTCCAATTCATTATAATGTATATTCAATCACTAGAATATAAATATATATATACTTATGAAAACCGCAGTCCAATAATGCGTTGTGTTCCTGCGTGTGAGTGAAGTCGCTTGTAAGCTCCTAGGGAGTTGCTGTGTTAGCAGCAGAGGCGGCATCGCGCGAGTGATACTTAATGTATGACAAGCGTCTATAGGCTACGGTAACCGCTTTACATCATATGGGCCGTATCCTTGTATACCTTCCGACGTTGTATAAAAAAAAAAGATTGTTTTCATCAGTTCAGTTTATATTTAATGTGAAATGTTTTGTTTTAATATGTATTGGATACGTATTCGCGTACAACTGGCTCACTTCGATAATTAGGAACAATGCCCATCACCACGTGGCGTACTCGGTCATTAACGAGCGAAAGAGGGGAAGTACTCTAAGTGTTGCGCTCGTCTATATCCCTTGCAAACTGAAACCATGAAAATAAGACAGGAAAGTTACAGTCTTCTCTCCTTCGTATGATCCTAGGTCTTTGAAGTGAGGCAAGCAGACAGACTGCCAATTGTAAACATAGTGGGTGACCCACACTAGGCCCTCGTAATCCATCCCGTTTGATGGAAAATGCTGATGAGGACGTACATTTTATATACAACGTCGAGGGGTATTCAAGCATACGGCCCACATGACGTAAAGCTGTTACTGTAGCCTATAAACGCTTGCAATATATTAAGTACCACTCGCGCGATGCCGCCTCTGCTGCAAGTGACCTCACTCATATGCAGGAACACAACAACCCTCTAGCTAGGCAGTTGTTGTTTGACTACAGTTTTCTGTGAGGTGAAAGTCTACCTCTCTTAAAAAAACACCCTGACCAAGGCAAACAGACGCGTACATGCACACAAACGTTTGTCCTGTGTATGGGAGTGTCGAACCCACGAGCTTCAGTATCAAAGTGTCGTAACACCGCGTTTCACCACTGCACCATCGAGCTCATCAAAAACATTCTGGTACATTCTAGAATAAAGTAAATGTTCAGAAACACCGTCCCTATATGAAATCTATATGTGTGTCTGTGTGTGCGTGTGTCTGTCGCTTTTTTTCGAATATTCGAATTTTGACTACAGATTCGGATTCAGCATAAAAAAGTAGAATAGGAATGTTCAGGAACACCGTTCCTATCTCTTAAGGGACATGGTCAAAATGGCCGACAAATTAAAAAAAAAAATCAATTGTTATATGTATAATTGACGAGCCAGGTGTTCCTCTAGCAATGCAAGCTTGCGCATTCTCAACTGGTTTATTATGTAATATATTTCAGACGACAGCTCGCAGCGAAGGCTGGCCTATAGACACCCTGGCCTGGGAGTTCACGGTGATGCCGCTTGAAGATAATGCGTTTGTGAGACCGCCGCGGGACGGCGGCGTGTACGTCAGGTGAACACACACCACTCGCTTTGTGCAAACGACCTCCGGTGCCCAAGCAGCATACGATTTTTCCTTACCTCCTCCTCGCAGGAAACTGCAGCTAAATTACAACTCTCTAGAGGTTTGTTTGTTCCTGCGTATGAGACAGGTGCTTAGGCGCAGCTGTGTTAGCAGCAGCGGCGGCATCGCGCGGTAGGCTGTGTGCTTGTGCCGTATGCCTCCCGACGGTGTATTAAAACAGATTTGCTGTTGAGAGGTTACTGTAGCCTATGAACACTCATAGAACACTCAAAAACAATCCAAAAGAACTTTATGGTATAAGTAGCCCAGTTTCATCTTTATGAGAATGCACAGCAAACGCGATGCTGTGCTGGCTTAGTTGAGGACGGGACGGATGCAGGTTTTGTAGAGTATGTACGTATTTCTAAGTGTCATTCTACTATTCTTGAATGTCGAAGCGAACCGGCTTAGGTAGAACGCGACTTCTTCATTGGTGATGTAAGGTCTGAACGTCATTCTGGAGTCTAGGGTTGATACCCAGGTATTAGGCCTTCTTCACTCATAGGATGGGTCGGCCGGACAGTGAGAGTTAGCTCCCGGTTCGATGTTTAGATTCAGACCTCGTACGACCTTGTGGATCCCGAGAAAATACCCTGCGACGCTTTTCTCGGGATTCGGCTCGGTCGGAATTTTTCGCCCAAAGTGTTAGTCTCTCTTCGTAACTTATCTAAAGTGTTGGATTTGGCTCGTTCGGAAGTACTAACTCCACGTAAGTAGTCTTGGTGATATCGCTAGTGCACAACGTGTATAGGATAGGACCAAACACGGAGCCCTCAGGGACTCCGGCTCTGATCGGGTGCGGCTTTGAAACCGTGCCTTGGATTCTAACGCGTAGGAAGCGATTCGAGACTGGTACTGGCTCTTCAATTTGATTTTTAGGGTTTCGTAGCGCAAAAAGAAAAAATGAACCCTTATAGGATCACTCGTCCGTCTGTCTGTCTGTACGGTACTAGTACGTATGTCAAGACCCTTTTTGTCAGGGACGGTAGAGCTATCAAGCTGAAATTAATATCAAATACTTTGTCTGGAATCTAAGTCAAGTCTAAGTCACGCAATCTAAAGATACTGCTGTTTATATATATATATATATCCTTTATTGCATAACAAAACATATAAATTAAGCGTGCAAAGAAGTGCTTCAACTCTATAAGGCCCAGGTCCGGGCCGGTTTGGGCCGGCGCCCCACAATATTTGCTTACTCCATGTGTTCGTATACAACGTAGATCAATTGGATTCGTTGGCGACCCAGTGAATTCCGTTCAACTGGACTCGCTTTGTACACGAAGAGACGTTGCCTCTCTTTGCGTACTGTACAAATTGTATCACGGGGAGTGTTCGGAGGAGCTGTTCTACTTGATACCAACCGCTGAGTTCCACTATCGTACCACTCACTCGCCACAGACGGCTCGCTTTTTGAGGCGCTTTCTACCACGTATGGTGAAATTGTAGAATCAACTTCCCTCAGCGTAGTTCCCGAACAAATACGATATGAATGCCTTCATAAAAAGAGCCTATGTTTCCATAAAAGGGCTGGCAACGGATCAGTGATCCTTTCGTGTTGCTGATGTCTATGGGCGGTGATGACCACTTACCACCAGGTGACCCACATGCTCGTTTGCCCCCCACTAATATAAAAAAAAGGAAACGGGATAAAGCGAAGGAACAGAAGAAGCTATTCAATGAACTACAACATGTATTTACCGCGACTGTATGGTATGTTACAGGGGATTGTACTTAGAGGGTGCCAGTTGGTATAAAAAGGAGGGCTGCCTTCAGGAGCCGTTGCCGATGCAACTCGTCTTCCCTATGACACCTATTCACTTCAAGCCAGTCCGAGTGACCGGCCGCCGATTGAGACGTAAGTACCATCTGTCTCGCTGTTTATTCTTCGTCAGTTGTTGTTAAAACGTCTGATCAAACAACAATACCTCCGCGGTTAGGACCCATATTTAGATACAATGAAACCTAAATGAAATAGGTACCGTTTTTTATGTAGCAGTTGACAGTTTATCAGATTTCAGGTTGGATACTCAAGTCCATCTTTTGAAATCACAAAATATCGGGTACCCGAACGTTTCCCATTATGTAAAAACTACACTCACTGTTTTTTTGTTGTGTGAATATTGAACGCGGGTGTTGCTGGTTACATAAAGGTACATCATTAATATATATATATTTTTGTTTTATATTCATCTTTCATGATTGACTTCTATATAGGCATCGCAACTAGGTTAATGAATTAGTTATTCTTCCTTTATTTCGTTTCTTAATCTATTATGACCGGTGTCCGTTACCTAAGCCTAAGGTTTTAATGGCGCTTACGCGTTTCGTTCAACGTAGTACAGCAATGAGTTGTTGCCGATCGGCAACAAAGCATGGCGCAAACATTTAGTTCGCGGTGTCGGTTCTAGTACACTAGTACATAGTAATTCAATGGTCGCACCCCATTTTTATGAATCTGTCTTTAATCCCATTAATTATGGTGTCGCCCCCAGACCGCTACGTGTGCCCGTGTTACTACTACCCGGCGCGGATGGGCGCATTCGTGGTGGCGGTGGATCTGCCCGCCGGCAAGGAGTCCTCCGACTTCTGGGTCAAACGTGGCACGGCGCTGCTCTGTACTCTCGCCACTTGAGACAATGTACGTAATCGTTGGACGACAATGGATGTAAGCGATATATTACATTAGATTACTATAGATTTTATGTTACGTAATAAAGTCATTACGTTACGAATTGGTTTTTTAAATGTAGATTTTATGGTGGTTACCTTTTTAAATGAAAACTTTTTAGGTGTTGGTGATGTTTTTGGTAATTGAAAATGTTACGGGATTCTGTAAAGATAAATATAAAAAATCTTTATTTGCCGTTGGGAGCTCGCTGGCACTTAGACGCATCTTACATTTATAAAATCAAATCTCAGTGTATTTTGTTAATTTCTCGTACTGTTCGTTTCTCTTCTTTGAATTTCCTGCTGTTATCATCATACTTGCGTCACCGACATGTTAATGTTATAATGTATCTAGTGACATTTTGTCGACGTACGGTAGTGAATCATGAAAGTAGGATGAATGGTGTTGAAATGAGCGCGCTGAGGAGTATGTGTGGTGTTAGAATGATTGATAGAGCAAAAAATAGCACGATACGAGAACAATGATTTAGTGACAACAATTGAAAAGTGTATGATGAGATGGTTCGGACATTTGGAAAGAATGGACGACAAAAGAGTTACGAAAGAAGTATATCGAGCAAGAGTGAGTGGATATCGGCAGGGGCCACCCTAGAAGCGCACATTACGATCAAAGAACTGATGTGCTGAAAAAGGACCAAATCAAAAGCACACGAAATCGAAGAGCGTGCCAAAAGAGGTTGATCAGTGTGGAAGAGACGAGAGAGGAATGCTTGGATCGGTGCACCTGGCTTCCATAGTCTCAGCCTACCCCAATGAGAGACAGGCGTGATGATATGTATGTATGACTTCGATAAAACCAACGAAAATTTTCATGGTACACAATGTGGTTTTACAGCAGGTAGACTAAATATTGATGAGTGGTTGAGCATATTCATATTGTTAATGTTTGGAAGAGGCAGAATGCTGTTAGAGTCTTCAGTGATTTCTCGAAAGCTTTTGATCGTGTCGACCATCGGACAGTCAAGCTGCTCCACTGCGGGGTTAGAGGTGAAGCACAAGACCAGCTTCTATTTTGGGGCCATTTTTTTATCCTATGTGAATAATATGCCCTACATGGAGCAGACATGACATATAGTACTATGTGCTACTTCTTACAGTAACTTTATGATAGTTATTTACATGCAAGTAATATTAAACATTTTACTAAATGAATCGTGTTTGATGAAAGTTTATTTTGTGATAAATGGCACACGACACTGAAATAACGTATTAGTCCTAGTTCTGAGGAGAGCATCCTCCGTACAATAATAGGAGGGAGGTGGTGAATCCTCATGGATACTCTTACGCAAGGCGCACGAGTTTTGTCATACTCTTACTGATTTAACACCACCCTGGGACTGCCTTTAGCCGGGAAGGCATCAAAAGTTTCATCGGCAGTGAGCGCTCCAGGGAATGAGAGACGACGCAATGATCTCTTCTGGATTAGACCATGTCATTATGTAGACTGCTTCTGAATATGACTATTTCAGCGTTTTACCACTTTTTGTCCATTACCACTAGTGTGCAAAATTATACTATTATTATAATTATACTGCATCAGAACCTAAGATTAAAATTGTCTATGGCACAGGGCACGTGTGGGTTAATTTTCTGATGAATAATGCGACTTACCGGTAATGAAAGAATTTTCAGGATCTGATTAATAGCTTTCGAGATTCCTTGCATCCAAATGAACAATTAAACTTTATCTTTTCATAATTTTATTACATAATTAAACAAAACTTAATTTTAATTTCATATAATTGCACATTGTACTAACAGTGGACAAAAATCAAAGCGTTTGAATTCATTAATAGGTATATTCAGAAATAGCTTGGACAAGAAGTGGTGAAAAAAATGGTCATGTAGGGAGTGTAGTCATTCAAGTAGCTTCCTTTCGGTTACCAGTATGATGAGTGGTCCGCTCCATGTAAGGACACGTCTGTTCTATCGCGTCGTTTAAACAGTTTTAATTAGATGTTCAACAGGTTTATGACTCTCCGTCTCTCTCTCTATCTATCTCATTTTTTTTATATTTAAATTCATTTGTATAGACATATATTTATTACATCACTATCATTCATGGTTGCATTGCCGAACCTATAAAAGTCAGTGTGTGTAATAGATGAATTCCTATATGAAAGAGCGCACTCACAGAAGATATGAAGGTTGTCTGCGGGAGCACTATTTTATAGTAGACGTAGAATCTATACATTATAGTGCTGATAAATGATGCCGGGGACGGCAGTCCCCATTTCTGACAGTCTTTGCAGATCGAAACTGCTCGCCAAAAATTAGGTAACCTCTATCTATCTATAATTTCACGCCAAATCCCTTGCGGGGTAGGCAGAGAGAACCGAGCGCCACGTGACTCGATCCTTACATATCTCACTCGCTTCTTTAACATTCATTGCTCTTCTCATGCTCTTCGGTTTCTAGGGCTCCTGACATCACCTCCTGATAGAACACGACCAATTTGATCATGGTAGGTAAGTCTTTGCCTTCCCCGGCTCCTACATCCTTCCACTTTTGCGTTGTATATCTGCTTCGTCATTCTTTCTTTCAGACCAACTCTGTTTCTAATATCATCATAGCGAATACGGTCTACAAGTCTTACGCCACAAATTTTGCGCAGCGCTCGCATTTCGACCGCGTTTATTCTACTTTCATGCTCTTTCTGCCATACCCAGCACTCGCTTCCATAAGTTAGCGTTGGGACCAGCACTGCACTAATTAGGTAACCGTTTACAAATATATGTCTTTACACTTTTACAACTGAAAAACTAAGTCATTGATTTATTCAATACGCAGTGTTGCAACCTCGTTTTGATCAGAATAAACAATTACTTAAGCGTACATAATATTTATTTCCAAACATCACAAAACATGCTTATAAACATACAAGTATCGTGATTGTGTTTTGATCTCTGAAATACAATGTCGATTCGTAAAAATATAATACAATTTCGATTATCGTGGAGTCGTATTAACATGTCATGTGAAAATCTAAGTGTCTATACATATATGGGCTTAGATTAGCATTTGTAACCTTGGAGGGATACAAAGAAGTGAACTATAATGACTCATAAATGAGAGTTATCAGGCTCCGATGATCTGGTTGCGGTCCACGGAGAGGAACACCGGCCGGCGGTTGTTGTCACAGGAGCAGTAGCAGCGGCCATTTTCTGTTCCGTCGTTGATGAAAAGCGTATTCAAGTTCATAGCGGTTTCGATGCCGGCGCGGGCACCTGCAAATAGATCAAACGTTAGATCGAATGGTATATTTTGATAATATATTGGCTTTCTAAGATACGAGATAAGGCAGCACGAGCTCGGTGGCGCAGTGGTGAAACGCGCTGTTACGTTACTTTGACACCAATGCTCGTGGGTTCGATTCCCATACACGGACAAATATTTGTGTGCATGAACATGTCTATTTGTCTTGGTCTCGGTGTTTTAAGAGAGATAGTGCGCATTAAAACAGCTCGTCTGGGGAAGTACCTACATAGATAGAAAACCGCAGCCAAATAACGACTCCCCAGAGGTTTGTTGTGCTCCTGCATGTCACTGGGGTCACCAGTAAGCTCGTTAGGAGCTACTGGTGTTATCTGTAGAGGTGGCATCGCGCGAGCGATACTTAATGTATTGCAAGCGTGCATAGGCTATGGTAACCGCTTCATATCATGTGGCTATTATATTATCTTTTCTTTAAATTAAGGAGCCACTTTTACATTATTGTAACTTTTGATAAAAGTATGACGTTTTTAAATTTCCTACTAAATATGTATACCTATTAATTATTTATCTCCTTACTATGCAAAAAGTAAGTTTTAAATTTTCACCTTGCATAATTACATAAATTTATATAATGCGGGACTTAATGCGTAATTTAGGTAAAAATATTATTTTACCTTTGTATTTCGCATTCGACAATAAATCGCGAGTTTTTAATTATCCTATGGCGGAATTCAGCCACGCGGGCCTCAACGGGTTAAGAGAACGGGTACAAGGTGAATCGAAGAAGTTCAAGTCGCTGGTAGTGACTATGACAAATACAAAGACCAAGAGAGAGTAGTTGAAAAATACACCTCCGAGCGCAGCCGGCGACGCCGCGCACCGCCAGTCCGCCCGAGACCACGGCTGATGCAACTCAGCCTGATGAAACGCCGGGAAATACAAAGGTAATATTTTTACCTAAACTATACGTTAAGTCCCGCATTATATTAATTTATGTAATTATACAACGCGAAATTTAAAAACTTCCGTTGATATGCGAAACGTAACTGGCTATGAGAGAAAAAAAATGTGTGCTCGCACCTCTCTCTCTCTCTCTCTCTCTCTCTCTCTCTCTCTCTCTCTCTCTCTCTCTCTCTCTCTCTCTCTCTCTCTCTCTCTCTCTCTCTCTCTCCTCTCTCTCTCTCTCTCTCTCTCTTGCCCCCTACAGTAATATATAAAGAAGTTTTACTTTAAAAAATTCGTCAGCTTGAATGTCCACGTCGGAAAAAAGTGCGTCTCGAAACATCGTTGGTATTTTCAAAAACGTGTCGCGTTTGGGACTTGTTACCTACGTGTGTTCGTACCAAACCACCTAACGAAATAGCGCATTCCGAAGGCATAATACGCAACGCGAGTGTCCGCCTTTTATGGCAACTAATGCGTAATAGTTACAAGAATTTGAACGATGTACAGTGCAAATTATATGCGCTACACTTGGATTGGATTGCAGTGCGGTACTATCGAATTGGGATTTCGAATTCTGTGGCCGTGTTACCTATCTACGAGCAGCGAGAATTTTTGAGTTGTCAAGTAATAGCCACAACCAAAAATTTGATAAGTTGATCTCACGTAAGTCAACCCTCACATCAAATTGACCGGAACACGAACACGGTTATAAATGTTTCGAACATTGCTCTGGAGGAGCCTGCGTTATCAGTTCTTGCAAAAGGTATGAATTTCGCGCCGACTCCTGCACGGGTTCCGTATGAAAATATCATTAGTAGTGTCGAAGAAGCCATAATAGGAAATAAAGTGCCGGCTTGTGACGCGGAAATGCTGAGATAAGATGTTGCCGGTATTTTACGTCGTTCGAGGTTACCTAAAATCAACATCACTCCCGAGGAGCGAGAGAGGCACTTAATGTTCTTCGAAAAAATGAAGACAGTTTGGTTCCCCGATAAAGGAAATGTCATGGTTGTGACGAACACACCGAAACTTTATGGTACCTGCCAAAAATACACAAAAGAGATGTACGTTTACGACCGATAGTAAGTCAAATCGATTTGCCCACTTTGACTTATCAAAGCATCTGTGTAAAGTTTTGCAGACATTAAGAGTGGGCATACAGCTAAGTGGCGCCCTCATTTTGTTTTTATTAATAACGCTGAATTTAAGACCAATTCCATAAAACGCTCAATACAGCCACTGAAGAATCATATTTTTGTTTACCTACCCTATTAACCTGTTACGGTTTTTCTTTCAAAACACTTTGGGTGTGCCTTTCAAAACACTTTCCTCATGCTTTCCCAGGAAACTACTGGATGGGATTATCAATAAAAATGTGCGTAGATGCTTTTATAGTATCCGCACAGTCCATAGTGTTGTAGGCATCCGTAGGGCACGGTAATTGTTTACTAGCTGCTGATTGTACACTTATATCGTTGTAAACAAATAATTATGTACTCACTCCTAGGCTGTTCAATTGGCACAGGTAGTAAAGGTTGACTTCTGGCCAGGTCGTAGCGTCCTCTTCTGTCGGTCTCACTGAATGTTTGCGAGTTGCTGGAGCTTTGTGAAGATTGGGAACTCTGGGAGGTTTCAGATGACTGCGATGCCGAGGTTAAGGCTGTTTGGACTCGTGGGACTGGGTACACTGGTTTACTTGGATAGTTTGGTTGTCCTGGTTGATATAAAGTTTGACTTGATGTTTGGGAATTAGAAGCAGAGCTCCCTGACGATTCTTGTGAACTCTGTGAAGTTTGCTGAGTAGACGTCTGTGACGAAGTAGCAAATTCTGGTTGAACTGGTTGGGCCGGATATACTGGATGGACTGGATATTCTGGTTGGGCTGGATATATTGGTTGGACTGGATATTCTGGTTGGACTGGATATACTGGATGGACTGGATATTCTGGTTGGGCTGGATATACTGGATGGACTGGATATCCTGGTTGAACTGATTGTCCAGTAATTTGACTGGTTGAAGATTGAGAGTTTGACGTTTGGCTGCTTGTAGACTGTGAAATATTAGCATTCGAACTGGTTTGTGAATTAGATTGGTTGTTTGAAGTAGAAGATGACTGATTGTCTGAGGTTTGTGAAGATTGATTACTTGAAGTCTGAGAAGACTGACTAGCCGAAGTCTGGCCATTTGATTGATCGCTTGCGGTCTGAGAAGACTGGGTGCTTGAAGTCTGGGAGGCATAACCATTTGATTGGTCGCTTGCTGTGTGAGAAGACTGGGTGCTTGAAGTCTGGATTTCATTTGATTGGTTGCTCGAGGTCTGAGAAGACTGATTAGCTGAAGTCTGGGATGTCTGACCATTTGAGTTGTTGCTTGTGGCCTGAGAAGACTGGCTGCTTGAAGCCTGAGACGTCTGACCATTTGAGTTGTTGGTTGTGGCCTGAGAAGACTGGCCGCTTGAAGTCTGGGACGTCTGACCATTAGAGCTGTTGCTTGCGGCCTGAGAAGACTGGCTGCTTGAAGCCTGAGACGTCTGACCATTTGAGTTGTTGGTTGTGGCCTGAGAAGACTGGCCGCTTGAAGTCTGGGACGTCTGACCATTAGAGCTGTTGCTTGTGGCCTGAGAAGACTGGCTGCTTGAAGCCTGAGACGTCTGACCATTTGAGTTGTTGGTTGTGGCCTGAGAAGACTGGCCGCTTGAAGTCTGGGACGTCTGACCATTAGAGCTGTTGCTTGCGGCCTGAGAAGTCTGGCTGCTTGAAGCCTGAGACGTCTGACCATTTGAGTTGTTGGTTGTGGCCTGAGAAGACTGGCCGCTTGAAGTCTGGGACGTCTGACCATTAGAGCTGTTGCTTGTGGCCTGAGAAGACTGGCTGCTTGAAGCCTGAGACGTCTGACCATTTGAGTTGTTGCTTATGGCCTGAGAAGACTGGCTGCTTGAAGCCTGAGACGTCTGACCATTTGAGTTGTTGCTTATGGCCTGAGAAGACTGGCTGCTTGAAGTTTGGGACGTCTGACCATTTGAGTTGTTGGTTGTGGCCTGAGAAGACTGGCCGCTTGAAGTCTGGGACGTCCCACCATTAGAGCTGTTGCTTGTGGCCTGAGAAGACTGGCTGCTTGAAGCCTGAGACGTCTGACCATTTGAGTTGTTGCTTATTGCCTGAGAAGACTGGCTGCTTGAAGTCTGGGACGTCTGACCATTTGAGTTGTTGGTTGTGGCCTGAGAAGACTGGCCGCTTGAAGTTTGGGACGTCTGACCATTTGAGTTGTTGCTTGTGGCTTGAGAGGACTGGATGCTTGAAGTTTGCTTTTGTTCCGATACATTGCTGCTTGATGACGAATTAGAACTACTTGTACTGGTGTCTGAAGAGTTAGAATTTGAATTGTTGGAACTAGAACTTGAACTGCCTGTTGAATCGGAGCTCGAGTTGTTGGAACTAGAGGTATTCGATGAATTAGACCCCGAATCGCTTGATGAATTGGAACTCGAATTGCTAGACGAGTTGGAACTGGAGTCATTTGATGCATTAGAACCTAAGTCTGAAGAATTAGAGCTCGTATTGCTAGACGAGTTGGAACTAGAGTTATTCGATGCATTAGAGTCCGAATCAGTTGATGAAGTCGTACTCGTATTGCTAGACGAGTTCGAACTAGAGTTATTCGATGCATTAGAGCTCGAATCAGTTGATGAAGTCGTACTCGAATTGCTAGATGAGTTGGAACCAGAGTTATTCGATGCATTAGAGCTCGAATCAGTTGATGAACTCGTACTCGAATTGCTAGATGAGTTGGTACTAGAGTTATTCGATGCATTAGAGTCCGAATCAGTTGATGAAGTCGTACTCGTATTGCTAGACGAGTTGGAACTAGAGTTACTCGATGCATTAGAGTCCGAATCAGTTGATAAAGTCGCACTCGAATTGCTAGACGAACTGGAACTAGAGTCACTTGATGCACTAGCACTAGAGTCTGAAGAATCTGCGCTCGCATTATTTGATGCAGATGAGCTTGAATCATTGGAACTGGAATTGGAATTGTTAGACGAATTAGAGCTTGCCGTTGAAGAATTAGAACCAGAGTTGTTTGATGAGTTAGAACTTGAACTATTTGAAGAATCCGTAGTAGTAGAACTAGAGTCAGCTGAACTTTCAGAGCTAGATGATGAATTGCTGGATTGCGAGGTCGAGTTTTGTTCGTTTGATGAGTTACTACTTTGTTCGTTATTGTTGTATCCGTTAGTCCAGTGCCCTTGACTGCGTTCCTTATTAATTCTATATATTTCATCAGATTGCTTTTCGATATTATCTATTTGGATCTGTTGTTGCTGTCGCTGTTGTGCTATATTTTGAATGTTGTGTTTTTGTATAGCTAATGCGTTTTGTTGAGCAGAATTCCGAAGTGAGTCGCTGAATGATTGTTGAGACAATGACGACGAAGACTGCGCTACTTTATTGGAGCTCGAGCTGCTTGATTGGAAAGAACTGTCATCGTTGTCCAAAGAGCTGACATTGGAATCATTTGATGAATTGGAACTTGAGCTGCTGGAAGAGTCAGAGCTTGAAGAACTGGAGCTTAAAGAATCGTTAGAGCTTGATGATAAATTGCTAGATTGTGAGCTCGAGTCTTGACTGTCTGAAGAGCTATTGCTTTGTTGGTCACTGTTAGATTCGTCAACCCAGTGGCCTTCGCTACGTTTTTTATTTATTTTATATATTTCTTCAGATCTTTGTTCGATTTGCTCTCTTCGAACCTCTTGTTGTTGTGATATGTTTTGAATGGATTGTTCGCTTTCATTGGAGCTGAAGCTGCTAGATTGGAAGCCATCGCTGGAGTCACTTGAGTAGGTGGTTATTTGTTCCACGGGAGGCTTGTCAGCATTTGCTACATAGGCCTGGAATGAAAATAAAACTTGAGCAATTCGTTCCAGTCAATAAATGTACGGAGAATTTTATTAGTTAGATAAATATACTAAAAGTACTCCGTTAGACAAATACCTGCGAGATAAGGGCAGTGCGGTGGTCATGTTTTGGATGTATGAATATGTTCACGCCAAGTCCTTTTTGATAGTCAGTGGTAGTCAATTTTTATCACTGGTTTAGCTGAGTTTTAGAAGCACGATGAGAAGTAGACATTCCCATTTTAAGTCAATTCTTCTAACAAATATTATGTATTGTATGATTACTTACTGCGTAATACACTATTACGGAACAATAATAAAACCAATAAATTATGTAGGTGATGATAAAGATTTTCGTACGGAAAACTAAATTTAGGTTCTAACGCGTTATATGAACACGAATTTGTTGAACTATTTCATATTAATATTGCTAAATAAAGTATAACTAGTCTGGCCATAGATACTGTAACATACAAACTTTTATTATTTTTGACTCTAACGTGTTTATTACCTATGTTAAAAACTTCTTTCGACTTTCTGCCGTTTTACAATATGGAATGGGGCGTGAAAGAAAATAGGATTGCAGAGATTGCCTTGTACAAAGTGGGTTTGGAGCCAGATCATATTCGAGACACTTCATAAGCTTGATCAGTCGTTTGTTCGTATATCGTATTATCGACAGATATACCAACACTTCCTCTGTTGAAGGCCATAAAAGATCGGGCGACCCGTGCTATTAGAACTACAAAAGCTATTAATGCTGTTAAAGCCAGAATTCGCCGAAACCCCCATTAGGAAACATAAAATCTTATCACGAGAACTGAAGATTCCCGATAGGACTCTGTCGCGTTTAATAAAACAAGACCTGAATCTTAGCACCTGTCGATATACAGGATATACCCTAAATCAATCCCTATAGTTGAAGAGAGTGTATCGATCAAAACGCCTTCTGTCCCGATACGCTGGTGAAAGGCACAGATATATCATCTTTACTAATGAAACAATTTCATGACTGAAGAGCACTACTACAAGCAAAATGACAAAGTGTACGCACACAGTTCTAAAGAAGCCGCCAAAGTAGTCGGAAAGGTATGACTTTTGTGAAAAAGGAGTGAATACTACAGCCAAAGTGTATCGAGAGACTGTCTTGGATCGTGTTGTGAAACCTTTCAGAAATACGCTTTTTAAAAATGTATCGTGAATTTCCCGCAGGACTCTGCACTTGGTCACAAGGCACGAACTACCCAAGCCTGGCTCGAAACCAACGTCCCGGACTTTATGAGAGCTGAAGACTCGCCCTCGTCTAGCCCAGATCTGAACCCCATAGACTACAAATTATGGTCAGTTTCAGAGGACATGACCTGCTCGAAACGGCACGCCGACATTGTGCCTTTTAAGAAATCTGGAGCAAGCAGTGACTAAATTTCCCATGGCAACAGTGGGTAAATCCATACAATTGTGGCGTAAAGTCACGGCACTTCATAAAAACATAAATGCATATACATTTGTAACAGAACTTATGGCCGGACTAGGTATTAGTTAATAACCTGCGAGCAGGCATGAGAAGCTATGAATTTTAAAGAAGCGAGTGAGGTGTGTAAGGACCGAATCATGTGGCGCTTGGTTCCCTCTGTTTACCCAGCAAGAGATTTGGCGTGAAGTACATATAGATATATGAAGTATGTATAGATAAATAAATAGATAGTTATTTGTTGGTTATAAATAAATTTATAGTACCATAGCCTGCCGCTAGATGCGATAAAAGTGGCGGCATAGTGTTGTAAGACACCAACTGTACCTAGCCATGTGGCTTACAGTAGTCACAGCACGACCCCAGCAACGAGTCGTGTCACTCCTGGTGTTGCAAATAATCATAGGCTACGGTCACTGCTTACCATTAGGCAGGCCGTATGCTTGTTTGCCACCTTAGTGGTATAGAAAGTTGACGATTGAAATGAGCTCTAAATAATGCCATCCCCCACTTACATCTGACCCACTGAAACATTTGCCCCTTGTATGTCTATAGTTATTTTGTCATATATACCCGTCCTGAACAGATCTACATTATACTCGTACATATAAAAGCGAAAGGTCGCTCATTATATCATGGGACATATAGCGGGTTTGAAGTTGAGTAGAAATACACAATGATACAAACTTTACTAAACAATTTTGTAGTAATAAGCTCTAATATATAACAAACATTAGACATTCAATGCATGACAGTATCAATGGAAATATAATATATACGGAAAATAAAAAAGTGTACATGAATATTTATTCATACGAGTACATAAATAGAGCATAGTTATTTATATTGGCGACGAAATCTTGTTAAAATTTTAATCATAACTAGCAATGTTACATTTTAGGTGTTACTTGAGGCATTGTTCTACGTCAATATCGATATTTAAGTGGAATCAATAATACTTGTCCCGAATTACACATTAGATTGATAGATGAGCGGGATCTGAAAACGAGTGTGCAGGCATCGAGCCGTCGGGCGATGCTGATCTCATGGACGCTAGCTTTATTCTAAACGACAGCTGGTCCTCCACCCCAGCAACATAAAAACGCATTTCATGGATAAAGGGTAAGGGGTTGAATACTTAGAAAGCAAGTATGAGCTGCGCAGGGGTCAACTTAAGGCAGGCTCCATAGAATTTAGGCGGATTTTTTCTTATTTTCTCGGAATAGCAGAATAAGCGCCAACAAAGTTACGCGGCATTAATTATATGTATTATTATAGTATAAACTCGTATATAGCATAGAATTGTTCCACCCGTGGCTGCTCCATACTCTTCCCGTTGCCGTCGGTGCTGTAGGAGCCGATTCATTTAAATATGTTACCAGATGACGGGCAGCAGTGTCATCTCGCGCACTACCTTATACCGCGAGCACCAAACTACCTGCCAAACGCGATGATCATGGCAAAACCACCCCATATGTAGAGCACAGTATTCATACGGCCCCTAGTCCACGTCGCTATTCCGGTAGCGGTAACGGTAACGTCGGACTATGTGTTCAGATACACTGATGAAAGACTGATAGACAGACGCTGGATGGCGCCTTAAGAGATCCGATTTGTATTTAAATGTCTTATTAATAATTTGTCTTATAAAATAGGTGTTAAAACTTAATTAAAACGAAACATTAAAAGAATACTTACAAAAGCAAGACAAGCGAGAGGAAGTAACGCTAAGAACTTCATGATTGCTGGACCCAAGACAATGTCTCTATGGCCGACCGAACCCGAGCAGTTTGCATCCGAGTGGTGGTTGCAGCCAATATATATCACCTGTTGACAAACACTGTCGATATGCCAATTCGTGATACACATACAATTAATTACCCAATTGATGTGTGGCCGTCTGGCTGCGTCACTAGGAGACAGCTGAGCAAACATACCTGCCGGCAGCTTAATAACGCATGTTAAGATGATTGGGTCGTGATGAATATTTTACAAGCAAAAATGGAAGGAAAACTTGTGAAAAAGCCTGTTATCAAAAAAACGGGACGCGGTCCGGCGCGGTGCGATCGCTTTTTATGTGGCAGGTTGCATACAGACACGAATGTTACAAAAAATCCCGCCTCGCATCGCTGCCGCTTTCTCGCTCTTCCTGTTCAGGTATGTTTTAGCATTAAATTTTTCCATACACTTTTGCTGTTACGCTGATCAAATTGATAGCCGTATAGCTGGCGCAATCCACGCGTGACCCATTGTCTTTATACAAGGACTGCGCGTCTCCAGCCCATTGGGAACCTTGCCGTTCTCCGGCATAGATTGCTTAAGCACCAGAAGGCATCTCGGACGTAAGTGCTGTGTTGATCATCTCTGCTGTGATCATATCAGTTCCCGCTGACTTTCCATGTTTCAAGTTTCTTATCGACTATTCGATCTCTTCCATAGTTATGCTTTCATCGGACACTGACATCGGGAAGTTAGTCTTAGACTAACTCTCTGTGTCAACGTCCAGGACATAGTCGTATACATCTTCTCAAAATAATGTTTGACCGATTTTGACCGTTTTTTTTGATCGTTCTAACACGTCTTGTGTGCCAGCAAGAATGACAGCTGCTTTATACATAATTTTATCCATTCTTTCAGATGCTGACGAACCACCCCGAGACTTCGTTACCTCTCATCAGAAAAGTTTGTTATTCGCCTCGAAGTTTTTCGTCTTTCTTTCTCACTGGAAATTTCATGGTTATCTTTCACTATAGCTTTGGTGTCATTGCTCTACGGTACACTTCTTTCTTCTTCTAGCTCATATTTTCCCTTAGAGGCAAAGGTGACACATAATCCTGCCATGATTTTCTCTTTTTTGATTGACGATTCAACGTTTGCGACCCATCAGGCATCACCTTTCAATCTTCTTTTGCGCTATATATTAAACTTTATTTCAGAACGTTTCTGCGATCATCTACATCTAATTTGGAAGGCTTGCATTCACAAGTCTTTAACTGACTAGACGTGCATACGTACTCTTTACTATTTCATCTTGCATTTTTCGCTCCTTAACCTTTCTTGTTCTCCGAAAGGGATACACACTCGTCAGTGCCTCCGTGTGTTGAAAAGGTGAATGAACCGACTTTCCACCAGGTAGTGATACGTTTCAAGAACCTTTAGAATACATATTTCATGCATTTAGAATACGACAGAGAATAGGATAACCATATAGAAAACATAGACAAGATGGATGACAGAGATTCAGATGGATTAGAGAGGTGCGCAAAATAGATGTGACAGAAAAAAAGAACGTCGCCATTTCGCTCGCATCTTTAACATTCATAGCTATTTATATGCACGCTCGTCGGTTCCTAGGGCTCCTGACACCACTTTCTAATAACCCACGACCATGTTGGCCGTAATAGATGAATCTTGGCCTTCCTCGACTCCTACATCCTTTTACCGACACTGATATTTCGTCAGAATGAAAATCTGAGCTATTTGATATCTTACTGCAGTACTCAGATTATCTTACTAATCAATTTCCGACTACACGTGTTATTACTGGCGAGTTAGATATTAGGATAGACTCCTATCGCATTGTCATTGCATCAGACCCCCGTCGCATTGTCAACATCGCCCATATAGGTTATCTCCGAACGAACGAACGTTTTACGAAACGTAACTACGAAACGTGGAGGCTCTTTCATCATTACCTGAGCCAGAGTCAATTACATAGGTAAGCAATTTATTAGTTTGGCCTCATATTTCCGCCAATTTGTACCGAACATTTCACGTTTAATGGCTCCTCTCTATAAACTGACTTCGGGTAAGTTCCCGATCAAGCGGACGGCCAGCTGTGAAGTGGTACGTAAAAAGGTAATCTAGGTTTTAACTAATAAGCCTGTGCTTATGATCCGCAGTACACGGTGAATCTCCATACGGATACCAGTGCCTTAGGGCTACTGAGCAATTATGTTTCTAGTCGTGGATGGTAAGCTACCTGATCTGTCGCTTATTATAGTAAACGATAGTGATGCAATTGTTGATTAACAAACGAATGTCAGATACTGCAAATAAACATTTCATTTTTGTAATAAAGATGCCTGAGGGCCAAGCCTATTGAAGTAGTAGACGATAAAGTAATTGATGATGAAATGCTATCTGATTAAACCGTGCCTTAGTGTACATATTTTTAATTCGTTAGGTCGGGGACTGTACCAGAGTTATCGTATCCGTAGCCTGTTAGAAATCGGTGTCTGCTCTGAGTAGTCTGTTGGCACGCGGTAAGCGGTAGCTCTAGGTGGTACAGTCCGGTCTTGTCTTGTCGCGAAGACCGTAGAATCGTAGATTTGATTCGGTGTTCGGAATCGAATGGAATGGAAAAAAAGTAAGTGCAACACAAAAACAAAGCAACAGTGTTTTGCTAAGAACTGTTGTCATAGCTGTTGTATATATACTCTTTTAAGTATTTGACATTTTCTTTCTTATTTTTGAAAATTATGAATGTCATCTGTCAACGAATAAAAATTGATGAGTGAACACGGAATCTTTTAATTTATTTGCAAAACTCTCGCTATTTAGCGTTCATAAAGTTTTATGGAAGATTTAGGCACCTCAAGTTCGTAGGCCAGCTGAAAGTTCAGTAAAATAGTGGCGACCGTTGACTGAGGCACTAACTAAAATGGATCGGGTACTAACAGAAAGGAAAGTGGTACGTACTCGATTTACTTTATCTTGTAAGAAGCTAGAGAGCTTCCTAGATAGATATATAAAGCTAATTACTATATTATATCTTTTAAATATATTAAAATATATAAATATATAAAATATTTATATAATACCTACTGCAGAGTGTTGATCCGGGCTGTAGCGCCAGGGATTTGGTAGAAAGCTTTCCGCCTTCTGCTGAAAACTACCCATAGGTCATTGATCAGCTCAAACAAAGATATGCCCGAGATGAGTTGGTAATCGAACACTATGTTAGAGAGCTATTAAAGTTAACTGCAGATCAAGGTAAAACCAGTAGAAAATTATCAACACGCGCTTTATATGACAAACTGATGACTCAGATTTTATCGTTGGAGGCTTTAGGAGTTACAAAGGACAAATATGCAGCTTTTCTACTACCGATGGTGGAATCTGCGTTGCCCGAGGACATCCTACGTGCGTGGAATCGATCTCACTTAAACAACCTCACAAGTGGCCATGGTGAGAATAATTTAACAAAGATTTTAGATTTCTTGAGGGCAGAAGTTGAGTCTGAAGAAAGAATCATCATGACAAGAGATCATACTGATGCAGCTACTCCATCAACATCATTTCTCACGACAAGTGTTGATGCTAATGAATCGCAGAAGAAAAGAACAATCACAGAAAGGAACAATGAGAATAAATGCCTCTGGTGTGATAGGCCGTCTCACAATAGTTCGGAGTGCAAAGTACCTATCAATTGGAATAGTACTGATAAGAGAGATTTTATAAACAAAAAGAAAGCATGTATGATTTGTTTAAAAGTGCGTAAGCCTTGATGGCAATTTTATGTCAAGTGAATGCTTTAGAGCAAAAGATTATATGTGAGGACTTGCCGAAAGTACGCCCTGGTAAACTATTATACAATCTCAAGGAAAAAGGTATAGAGCTTATTGATTGTATTGATGATCGGACTGAAATTTCTTTGCTAATCAGTTCTGATGTTCTAGGTTCTTTGTACACTGGACGGTCAGAACACGTGAGTGAAAACTTGATAGCTATAGAAACAAGGTTTGGATGGGTGTTACAAGGTCCCACTTCCGGTATGTATTGTACATTTATTGATTACATCACTACACAAAAATGCTCGTTTGACATTGAAGATTTGTGGAAACTTGAAACTTTAGGGATTAAAGATGAGGCGGAGGTGAAAACCACCAAAGCTAGAGAGTTTGAAGTAGAGCAATTTTTTAAAGAAACCGTGCGGGTAGATTTCAATAACAGATACGAAGTAAGGTTACCGTGGAAGGATACAGCAGGTATTCTAACACCAAATTATGACACTGTTTTAAAAAGGTTATATTCAACCACAGGTAAGCTGACAAAACTTGGTTTACTGGTGGAATATGACAAGGTATTTAGCGACTGGTTAGATAAAAAAAATATTGAAATAGTTGTCGATGATGACTCCCGTAGTGGTCACTATTTACCCCATCATGCCGTAGTTAGAGAGGCGAGTCAAACAACTAAGATTCATCCTGTATTTGATGCTTCAGCGGTAACCAAAGAGGGCTTCTCCCTCAATTCGTGTTTGGAAAAAGGATCTAATTTTATTGAACTAATTCCGCGACTGTTAATTTCATTTCGAAAGAATGCGATAGGCATTATAGCTGACATAAAGCAAGCATTTTTACAATTATCTTTACACCCAGATGATCGCAACTATGTAAAATTTTTATGGTGGCAAGATTGTGCTGCTAAAGAAACAATGATTAAGGTGTTCAGACATTGTCGCGTTGTATTCGGTGTAACCACTAGTCCTTATTTGTTAGCAGCGACAATACTACACCATTTAGAAAAGTATAGCGGTAAAACAGCCGAACAGTTAAGAACCAGCTTCTACGTAGATAACTGTGTCATTAGTGTCAATAATAAAAGTGAAATGGACACGTTTGTAGAAGAAGCTAAGGCTATAATGAATGAAGGAAAGTTTGAACTTAGATGCTGGGTTACAGGTCCAGTGATAACTAATGCAGCTAAGGAACCAGCATCAGTGCTTGGGGTAATTTGGGATCCAGTAAGTGACAATCTTTATTGCAAGGTTCCTTTTCTTAATAATATAGATATGACGTTAACAAAGAGAACCCTTCTTTCTATGGCACAAAGCATATTCGATCCCATTGGATATTTATGTCCAATGACTATTGTTCCTAGATTATTAATTCAGAAGTGTTGGAAGCGATCTATAGATTGGGACAAAAAACTTCCAGATGAAATAGAGGAGCAAGCGAAAGTATGGCTTAAATACATAGATGCTGTAGAAAATTGCAAAATACCGCGACGCATTAGTTCATACAACTTAGACGAATGTAATAGTACTCTACATACATTTAGTGATGCAAGTCAATCAGCTTACTCAGGATGTGTATTTTTACGTTCTGAGAAAGACGGTGTAGTGACCGTTCAGTTGGTAATTGCTAAGTCAAGAGTTGCTCCAGTAAAGTCTGTTACAATGCCTAGGTTAGAACTTATTGCAGCACTAATGGGTACAAGGCTGGCTTCAGAAGCCAAAGCTGCACTTGGCTTTCAATGTCAAGAGTACTACTGGTGCGATTCTAGTATAGTTATTGCGTGGATTAGACGCAAAACAGGACTAAATGTGTTTGTGCACAACAGAGTCCATGAAATCTTGAAGAAGACTGACTCTAATGATTGGAGGCATGTACCAGGTGAAAACAACCCTGCTGATCTACCTTCAAGGGGATGTACAGGGAAATATTTAGTCGACAGTCATTGGTGGGAAGGTCCAGTATGGTTAAAGCGTGCAGAATCATCGTGGCCAAATACAGAAATAATTCCGGATGAAAGTGAATTTAATAATGAAGTAAAAAGAAGTTTTTTGACAGTACAACAAGCCGATAGTTTTTCAGAACGATTTTTGTATTTTGGAAAGTATTCAAAAATTATAAGGACGGTTGCCTGGTGTCTTCGATTTGCGAAAATTTGCCAAAAGAAGTACACTGGTGGCGGGGGTATAACAGCATCGGAGTATGAAATTGCGGAAACTGAATTACTGAAACTTATACAAAGAGAAGAATTTGGTGAATTGGAGAAGGTCAATGAAAGATTGACTATGGAAGCATTTAAAGATAATTCAGATATAATACGAGTGAAAACGAGATTAGCCTTAAGTAAAGAGTTAGAAAGTTTTATTTATCCGATATTACTACCAAGCACTAATATTATCGTACAGCGTCTTGTTAGACAAAAACACATAGTGGATCATCATGTAGGTAGTCAAACACTAATTAGTAATCTAAGAGAACGGTATGGATAATTGGTGTAAGAAGACTCGCTAAAAAGGTTGTTAAGCAATGTGTTGTTTGTAGACGATATAACGCAAAAGCCTGTACAGTACCTTCAGCTCCTTTACCAGCAGATCGCGTTCAAACTGGGGTCCCGTTTGAAGTGACAGGAACAGATCTAGCTGGTCCCATAATCCTGAAGGATAACTCGAAATGCTGGATAATAATTTTTACATGTGCCACGTATAGAGCTATCCATTTGGATATTTGTAATACACTGAGCACCGAAGACTTTGTATTAGCGCTAAGACGATTTATCGCTAGAAAGGGACGACCAAAAACTATTTACAGTGATAACGGAACAAACTTCCACGGAGCCCACAATTTATTAAACACCGTACCTACCATGGAAAAGATATCATGGCGCTTTATTCCGCCTTTAGCGCCATGGTGGGGAGGGTGGTGGGAGCGAATGGTCCGTTCTGTTAAAGAAATGCTGCGACGAGTGCTGGGTAAAGCGGCAATAAAGCTCGAAGAGCTTTACACCGTGCTGTGTGAGATAGAAGCTCAAATTAATTCACGCCCCTTAACTTATATCGCCGATAGCACGGAGGACTTTAAAGCGCTTACTCCAGCAATGTTCTTACAACCCAATGTTAATACAAATGCGCGAGATTTGAATAGTTTTAATAGTATTAACTTAGCCGCGCGATATCCGTACATAAAGAAACTCTCGTCTGACTTAAAACAGCGCTTTCGTAGTGAATATTTAGCACATCTAGTTCAAAAAAGATCTGAACCCAATTATGACCTTAAGCCAGGAGACGTAGTTCTTATAGGTTCTGATGATTTAAAACGTGTTAATTGGCCATTGGGTCTTATTTTAGAGACATTTCCAGGTTCGGATAAGGAGAACAGAGTTGCACGCATAAAGACCGCTCGTGGTGAGAGGATACGCGCCTTTCAGCGATTATTCCCATTAGAACTGTCGCAAGCTCAGGCTTCCCAATCTTTAATGTCCAAAGAGCATAGGTTAAGTGATAGTTCTCCTGATACACCCTCAAAACCTTATACCACGCGTTCTGGCCGCTTCATCAGAATTCCATCTAGGTTAAACTTGTAATAGTTTTTTTTTTTTTCTAAGTCGTTTTATATTTAGAAAATGTATGTATGTAATGTAATTTGTTTTGTTGTGTGTTGCGTACGCGTAAGTAAACTTATTCATTGATGCGCATACGCAAGGCGCGCAGTATGTTGTATATATACTCTTTTAAGTATTTGACATTTTCTTTCTTATTTTTGAAAATTATGAATGTCATCTGTCAACGAATAAAAATTGATGAGTGAACACGGAATCTTTTAATTTATTTGCAAAACTCTCGCTATTTAGCGTTCATAAAGTTTTATGGAAGATTTAGGCACCTCAAGTTCGTAGGCCAGCTGAAAGTTCAGTAAAAATAGCTGTTTGAAGGACCGCGAACAAGATACCTGAAATTTTTGCACTACTACCGCATAATATCGGATAGACCGAAAAATCATACGACTATGAGATATATAAGTATATTGGCCTGTAGGTACTTGAAGTATTTATTACCTTAAAGTTTATTATGCTCATAAAACAAACAGCGTCACACGATTCGCCATATTAAAGGACATACATATTTATAAACGGTGTTTCATACAATCTGGAACACTTGTACAAACTATATTTTATTTTTCGACAATGCTAATTACGCTGCAATTTAGAGACAGAGTTATTTGCAGCTGTTAATATCCTATTGTCCTGGAATTGATATTATTTTACGTATGCCACTGTTTTGAGGTTTAAGTTTCTATCATTTTTTTATACCACTAAGGTGGCAAACAAGCATACGGCCTGCCTGATGGTAAGCAGTTACCGTAGCCTATGGACATTTGCAACACCGGGGGTGTCACTCTTGCGTTGCCGACTCTGTAAGAACCTCTTCGCGCCTTTCTTGAAGAACCCCCATACTGTAGTCCCTTGGAAAAACCTCGGCAGGGAGCTTTATTGTCAAAGTCAACTTCACATACACGTGGTGTACCCAGTTAACAAACAAACGATGTACCCTCCCACGATGATGTATCTAAAGAACGTAGGGAGGTATGCAAGCATACGGCCTACCAAACGTAGTGGTCACTGTAGCCTGTGAACGTTTGCAATACAGGTACCTACGCTCGAGCCACCCCTACCACCCTTGCTGTTTGCGCAATAAATCATCAGAAACTTACTGGTAACCTCACTCACTCGCAAAAACATAACATTGCTGCAGAGATGTTGATGTGAAACCTCTATTGGCCTTGGCAGTAAAATCGAACCGTATACCGTGACGGAAGTTGGCATGACGCATCATGCCGTCAAAGGAGATTGATTAACTTTGGGGCTTTTGACCAATGATTGTACATCTACGAAATAGTATGTAAAATTCTTAAATAATTTATTACAAATGAGTACATAATTGAAGCGTCTTTTGTGCCTTACAAAACATTATCACGTAAAAAAGAAAATTATCGACATTTTTATTACTTAAATCCAAATGAGTCGCAATTATCACTTGCGTTCAGAAATTGAACACTGTTCATGTTTAAAAACATATAATTAAAAATATTGTAAACTAATATCAACAATTCAGTTATAATTCTAAATGAGTTGTGAATTTGTGATATTTAAGAATCAGTTACATGAAGTGAGGTTAACAAATAATTTACAAACCAAAGGTTAGTAAATGATTTGTTAATACAGGTACTATTTCATTTTAGTATGATTCTATTTTATTTGTTCTTTTGAGGTTAGAAATGTGAATAATACTTCCGTGAAGAGAGATGGCATTATCGTGAAACACGTATGTGTGAGCAAGACAGAGCATGAGATTTTTGTCTCTATTTGCGTATAGGGTTCTGGTGTCTCCGGTGTCTGCCACCAAAAGTTTTTGTTGTCACGGAATTTTGTTGATAAAAGTGTAAGACCTGTGTGTATTTCTTTCATTTGTGACCTAGAGATTATGTCAAAGGGTGCATTGAACACGCAGCCTTGATGAATTTTCTGACGACATCACTAAGTCGCAAGAACCCTACAAGGGTAACCCTCTAGCTAGCCCCTAGGAAAGAGTCTTATGTGGAATCTTCATGTAAGGCAAAAACTCTTACCTACCTAAGTTTCAATTCTCACCACCCATATTTGTTTATTGGTTTTTCATTTTTATTTATTATAAATTTGAATTTCCAACTCTTAAACGCGTGGCGCTCGGTTCTCTCTGCCTACCCCGTAAGGGATTTGGCGTGAAGTTATAGATAGATAGATAGATAAATTTGAATATTCACTGATGTATGTTTCACATCTGACAGGCATCCCATGACGGCCTCCTTTTTTATCTGCGGTCTTCTGTGAGGTGGGGTAGGTAATACCTACCAGTGGCGGTTGTACCTTAAGTGCGCTCGTGCGCTGAACCACCAATTCAAAACATTTAAAAATTACAAAATATTACTTCATCTTTAAATTATCATATTAATATTTATTTTTAAAACATACAAAAACATAATATAACAAATAAAATTTAAAATTATAACAAATAAAAGACAAAACAATTTAAGCACTTTGCTAAACTATTAAGACTTATTTTCCCTGTAAAGAAAAATTCTCGTGCGCTTCGGCGAGCGCACGAGGACTGCTAATAGAACTTGTATGAGTTACTAGCGAATGTGCCTGACCCGTGAAACATATCTTTTGTTTCACGGTTCATAGAAATGTATCGAGAAATGAGGCGATTCTCGTGCGCCGCACGAGCGAATCGAAGGTTACCGAGAGCACCCGATGTTTGACGAAATTTGAAATTTGAGTTCGACGGCGGCCATGATGGACCTCTACTTATCAGTATAGTTTCGCTGTATCTGTGACGCGTTAATTATTGTTTCTTTATATTAAGTAATTGTTTTTTTTTATTTACATCTTTTATGTAAATTGTTGATTTGTTGCAATTTCTAATATTAATACTTGGTGAGCAAGTAAAGTGCACCACCAGTTCGATAACCCACCAGCCGCCACTGATACCTACCTCTATTTAGTTAAGACCGTCGGCTTAACGTGCCCTGCGAGGCACGAACTTATGATCTTGCCAACGCTGGGGTATGTGTTGTGCTCTCTTAGTTTCTGAGAGATTACAACTTGGTAGGTCGAAGATTTCTCGGGTTAAAATAAAGGTGGCAAAAAACGAATTTTTTTTTCACATTCTGCGTATGCTTTCGTGAGCTTAGTCAATCCCCAGGAGCTCGCGAAATTTTAGGATATCGTAAGGTATTCTCTCGATTTGACTGAAAAGAATGACTGAATGGATAATTATGTAGACAAATCTGAATGAAGAAAGTTTGTAATCTAGTGATGCTAGTGTTCATAGTTGGAATAAAGCAGGTAATTTTAGACATATGTATGGAACGAAACCTCCTTGGGTCTTAATCTTCCACAATGAATACAAAAGCCTACAGCAGTCCAACTCTTAAAATCGACCACTACCTGGTGGTAAGCCGATTTACCCTTTTCCAGAAGTAGAGGCATTGGCAAAAGCGCGCGTATGCACGATAAGTGATTGACAGACTTACGAAAGTGAGTGAAACTTTCGAACTATCGTCTACATCTGAGTCGTAAACACTATAAGAAAGAAAGTACCAAAGGCGAATACCAAACTCTTCTGGAGAAGTTTCATCTCGCCTGATTCGTCAGCATCCAGAATGGATAAGATAATGTCTAAAGCTGGTGATATTCATGCTAACACTCAGGAATTGTTAGAACGATGGAGTGAATATTTGGAGAAATGTATCATTAACGTCCAGTACAGGCTGCGTCTGTGACTGACTATGCAGTGTCAGCGTTTCATCAACAGTTGATGGATGAGATTGAATGTTAGATACGTAGCTTGAATAATGTAGAGTCAGCAGGAATCGCTATGGTGAGCTGTGATGATCAATCGGATTTGGAACGTTATTATGATTAAGCAATCTATGCTGGAGAACCAGAAGGGTCACAACAGATTGAAGACGTGCCATCTAATCCTTGTAAAGGAACATGCATGATCTGCGCGTTCCACTATGACTATAGGGCCATCAGTTTGATCAGTTCTGCAGCCTAAATGTAAGGAAAAATATTGCTTGTATAGGGTGAAATCCTATGCATCATAAAAAAATTACGAAACATATGTAACACGAAAGTGGATGAATGTAGGAGTCGAGGAACATGGAACCTGATGTGATATTATCAAGGCGATGGAATATTACTATAGCGATGGGGATTTGCTTCCATGATAAATAAAAACTTTTTTGTACAACGTCGGGGGACAAACAAACATACGTTAATTTCCTTTCGTGCTCAAGCATAGATAATAAGGTGAAAATTAAAACTATATTTTTACTTATTCCATATTTATTTACAACTTATTTGTAACTTACATATAGACAAACGCGTTCGGAAAGTCTTAATTTTATTTCTTACAATTATTATGCATAGAATAACTTACCGCACACATAAACTGACATAAATAGGTACTTACATACATTATAAATATCGTTCGACAGATGTGTTGCTAATCCGTGAAATTCAACTCTTATTGGAAAAAATGTAGTCTACAAGAAAATATGACATTTCCTTAGCTGTTTAAGTACAAGTATATATTTATTGTAAACAACAAGTTATTTCAGATGGCTTACAGGTATGTGTACATGAATCTAATAAAGCATGCATTGATCCACCATTTACGCGTATAGAAATGTGTGCATTCAATCATGTACTAGTATGTTACTAACGCTTGTCATGCATAATATCATACATAATGTCATACATACGAAGCGTGAAGAAGCACCTTGCGGGCCAGCATGGTAGCGTTAACGGACAGGACACTGTAGTCCTTTGTCAGTTGCCGCTGCAATTGGGGCTCCTCTTTTCGCTTACCAACAGGCGAAGAGGAGCCACTATGCTGAGCCAATATAAAAAAAAAATGTACTTTAATCATGTATATTACACTAGCAGGCGCCATAACGCCTAGCTATGTTAATTCTGATTACGTTATGATCCAATTTCGACTTTGTTTAATACTGCAGTCGATTTCATCTTATCACGAAGTACCATGGTACTCTATCAACTGTGCTGACAGATACTGCCATTATCCTGAACCGGGTTTATTTCATTGGGATCCCATACTCCGACTGAGAGCGTGGAATTTTGAGTGGGTTTTGGAACTTTGAGTCTCCATGACTCCTTAGTAGAATCATAATGGAACTTTGACTGTCCATGATTCCCTAGTGAGAGCATAGAAAAGGGCTTATTATCAAACTTGAGAATCTATGGCTTCCCTAGCGAACGCATTTGACAGTTCTTAAGTCAAAACTTCTAGCATGTCTTGGGGCGAGTTGAAAACATGAGCACCTAACAACAACTGTAATGAAGCAGTCTCGTGAAATGAGCTCTAAACCCAGTGTAGTTGGTTGAAAGCGAATTCACACACAGAATGTGTATGGGATAATAGGGGTTGTTTTAACCGATATACAATACGCGAGCGATATTCCTGATATGTGACATTATGTGTTGCCGAATAAAAACAAATATTAAATAATATCTTATTCATAATAATAATTTAAATATTTATTTTAAAAAACATCTTCCATCTATAACTTCAAGGATAGTTAAAATTGTCTGGACTCTCGGTCGACGTGAACACTTTTGCGCCTGTGGATAGTCCACGTCGTTTGGACCCTCAATAGGGTACGTGCTATAATATACTGCTTTCGTTACTAAACTTTATACTAAAGTTAATAAATTCCAAATTATTTTCCAACAAGAGTTCAAAATATATACAGGAAATGATGAAGACATACTGTTTACATTGATTAATAAAGACATTTCTGGAGGGGTAGCATCCGAAAAATTAAGATTCAAGTCTGAACTAAAACGGAAACTATACCTGAGAGACCATTACATAATTACTTTAATTGCCAGACTAGGTATTTCAAATAGATAGATGGGTGTGATTATACATTAGACAGTATTTTTTTGTATTAAGTGGTTTGGTCATTTAGAAAGAATGAATGAGAAAATAGTTACGAAAGAAGTATATCAAGCAAGAGTGAATGGTGATGTCGGGAGGGGCCGCCCTAGACGCACACGTATAGATCAAATTGGTCATGTTTTGAAAAAGGGCCAAATCAAAAGTACCCAAAACCGAAGAGCGTGCATAAAGAGGTTGATGAATGTGGAAGAAGCGAGAGCGGTATGTTTGGATCGGTGCACCTGGCGTTCTATAGGCTCTGCCTACCCCAATGGGAGACATGCGTGATGATATGTATGTATGTATAAAGTGTTGACATTTTAGAATATTTTTTTTTGAGCTATTTGTTTCCAGTTGTTCGAATTGGACCATTAGCCGTAGACATTTTAAATTAATGACCACCCAAATTAATTTTGGATAACAGCCAAAGGACTCCGCGTGAAGATATACCAGTATTGGTTGTAATTTATCCTGCTATTACAGAATATACTACGAAATTACATTTCATTGCGCGTTCTGGTGGACCATTGCATGCATACATTTCGTACCATTTCGTTAAGTTATAAATTCATAAATGTACATTGTTGTAATAAATTATATTGCAACATTCAAATAATACAAAGTTCCTACATTATGAGTTACTTTATGGCACTGACTCTTATCAATAACCTTATATGTATAATACAGCATTATCAACTGGACAGCATATTCCAGAGAACCTTCAGGTTACACGTGACAACAATAGAACCTGAGACTTTAACTGGATATTATTTTTTAATAATAAATCGTACTATACGGGAATTTAAAATGTACTTATACTTGTCTTCATTAGTATAACCAATATTGCAACTACATTTGTGACTATGGTTAACCAATATGCCATTGCCTCCACCATTCCAATTTCATAATTAGTTATCCCTATTGATTATCTATAAGTAGGTAGTAAATAGTTATGTAACGTGAGGCGGCATGCGATACAATACAATACATACGCCCACCAGATGTCAAAACCGTAACCTATAAAGCTTGCAAAGTGAAGGAAGTATCGCTCACGGCCACCATTGCTGCTAACACCGTATCCCTTTTGGAGCTTAATGGTAACCTCACTCACTCGCAGGAACAACTGGATGTTTCTCCAGGGAGTTATTATTTGAATGTATTTCCCCTGTCGGGCCGATTTGATGCGCCCTGAGTAGACACTCTGTTAGCAGCTGGGGGAGCAACGCGAGTGATACTTCCTGTATCACAAGCGTTCTTAGGCTACGGTAAAGACTTATCATCACGTCTGTCATATGCTTGCATGCCTCCCGACAAACTCCTTGGAGAGTTGTTGTACTCCTCCAAATGAGGTTACCAATGAGCTCCTGAGGAGTTGTTGTGTGCTTATATTGCTAACGGGTACGGTAACCATTTTACATCAAGTTGGTCATTTGCTTGTATGCCTCTAGACGTATATATAAAAAATGCTTCATTCCGCACGTAAAAAGAATTGTTAATTTTTTTATTAACAAAGTACTTAATTTAAATTAGCGCAAATCTCAATTTCTATTGTTCTGAATGTACCTCGTAAGTAAACTAACACCATTCACAATTCGTTACTCAATTTCAAACCTCAACTGATTTCTCAACGAGGACTCTACCTCTGCCGTGGTGGTACCTAGTTCTTCTAAACCTTCTCAAAGGGCACCGGCCCGTGCTTCTCTCGAAGGCTCCATACTCGCAGGTGGGGGGCGTGCAGTCTCCATTGATGACGCAGACCCTGTCTCTGAGGCCGAAGTGCTCCCTCCCTCTGGCCAGGGAAAGGCAGTCCCGACGGCGGCTCAGCTCGGGCCAGTCGCAGATACACGAACACTGGGCTTTGTCATTGATCCGCGCGAGGAATAACGCTGGGCAGGTGCATCTGGAATCGAAACAGCCTTGTTCATACATGATTTGAGTAATGTCAAACAAGCATACGGCTTGCCAGATGGTAAACAGTTTTTTTTATACTACATTGGAAGGCATACAAGTATACGGCCCACCTGATGTAAAGTCGGTGCCGTAGCCTAATAATGCTTGCGATATATATAAAGTATCACTCGCGCTATGCCTCTTCTGCTGCTTACACAGCAACTCCTTGGAAGCTTACTGGTGACTTCACTCACACGCAGGAACACAACAACCATCTAGGGGGTTGTTTTTTAGCTGCTGTGAGGTGGAGGTACTTCTCCAGACGGGCTGCATTGATGCGCCCTACCTCTCGCCAGTTACGTCAAGTGAAGCCACACACTAATAAACCAATTGACTGCACATAAAGACAAACCTCACTCGCCAAATCATAGTGTTTTAGCGTCTAAATATTTCAGAGATACAAGCCTACTGACCAATCGTCTTTTATTATTGTGACCAGTGTTTGCAGTTCAGATAGTGTTTCTGCTAATAGGACGGCATCGTCTGCAAAAGCTGACAGTTCATCAGTAAGTCACCCATGATAAAGATAAAAGATTTTCTTTATTTGCCATTGGGCCCTCGCAGGCACGTCTTACATTTTATTTTTTTTAAATATAATCTTATTGTAACTTATTTAATTCTCTTATTTTACTTTTTTCCTTTTTTTTAAGGCTGTTTCGATCTACTAGCATATCGAAAGTGACCATTGGCGAAGAAGAAATGCCGAAAGAAACTTGCCAATATAGGTCTCTTTTAAAATTGTCAATTACGTATTACAAAATAAAATTACATAAGCATATTGGTACAATAAAGATATCAAAAAGTAAAATTAAAGATTATTAAAGACAGGTAGTCTGTGCTGGATTATTTCCAGACATCCTTGTCAGTTAAATATTCATCAATTCTATAATAAGCCCTTCTACAGAGAGTATTTTTAATGTGCTTTTTGAATACATTGTCAGAAAAGGACAGAACTGTTTCAGGCAATTTATTATAAAATCGAATACAATTTACAAGAAAAGATCTACCAGTCCTAGCAAGCCGATGTACCGGCATACACAACTTATTTCTACTTCTAAGTTTTTCACTGAAATTTGAAAACGACTTTAAATTTTTACGTTATATTATGTTTATTATTATACATTATGTTTTCATAAATATATTGAGAAGTAAAAGTGAGGATATTTATTTCTTTGAACAGTTCCCTGAGGGATTCTCTGGAGCCCATGTTATAAATAGAGCGAATGGCTCCTTTTTGTAAGATAAATATTGTCTCAATGTCAGCCGCCGTTCCCCACAACAGTATACCATACGACATAATGCTGTGAAAGTAGCTGAAATAAACTAAGCGCGCAGTAACCACATCCGTCAATTGCCTAATTCTACTAACTGCATATGCAGCGCATGCGTAATCCTACTTTCGTCGATCTTATTCTCTATGACAACTATCGAGATACAGAATAAACAGCCTAGTAGACAAGATGAAACCCTGTTTGACACTAATTTTGACATCAAACAAAGGTGACATATTGCCACATGCTGAGCAATTCTTGTAGCTGGACTGCACAGCACGGAGCAGTGCACTGTAAATCCCGTATCTCAGCAATATATCCCACAGTTTCTTTCGAACCACAACTATCACAACCCTATCAAAGGCTTTCTCAAGATCCACAAAACCGTAGAAAACCTCCAGGTCTATGGCTAAATGCTTCTCCACGATATTGCGGAGCATGACTCCTTATAAGGGCGCGATAACTGGGCATCTCCAGTCCGCCGCAGCCCTTCCAGTTCTCCACCATAGCTTTTTTGCTTTATTACAAAAAGGCGTCCCGGACGTAAGTGCCACCTAGTTTGATTATCTCAGCTCTGATCATATCAATTCCCGCAGACTTTCCAAAGCTTCCAAGCTTCATATCGACCATTCGATCTCATCCATAGTTATGCCTTCGTCAGACGCCGTCAACGTGGAGTGAGCATCAGACTCACTTTCAGAATCAGCGACCGAGGCATATTCACACATTTATCCAAAATATTCACTCCACCGTTCTAACACTTCCTGAGTGTTAGCAAGAATGACACCAGCTTTAGATTTTATTTTGTCCATTCTAGATGGCGACAAACCACCTCGAGACTTTACCACTCTCCAAAAGAGTATGATTAGGATTTATGTATTTATTAATTATATATATATATATATATTTAATTATTATATTTATTAATTATCACGTATTCGGCGGTGAAGGGAAACATCGTAAGGAAACCAGCCCAGCCAAGATATTATATTTCAAAAAAGGTGTGACCTGAGCTAAAAAGAAGCTGTCATGTGCGAATCCGAATCGCGCTCTGAGGGTTCCGTCAAAAATATTTTCGCAAATTATTGTCACAAGAAAGTATTTTTTTTTTGTGATGGAACTACAAATTTTTGGTTTTCGGTTTTTTTCCTTTATTTGTGCCTCGTGACATTGCTTCTTACCAAACATGATTCTAGGTCAACCCTATAGTTACCATATAGGTTTTGATTCCCTTGCGAGTGTCAAAATATACGCATAAATAGCCGTATCTATGGATTGCATTGTTTTAGAAGTTTGATTTTTTTCACTGCTCGAAGAGACTACAGACCCGAGTATTTGATATTAATTTCAACTTAATAACTTCACCCATTCCTGAGAAAAAAGACAGACAGACGGGCAATAAAGTGATCCTATAAGGGCTCCGTTTTCGTTTTAAAGTACGGAACCCTAAATAAGTCTGATTTTCCCACTGGTTTGTGATCTGACGGCAGTCGCTCCATGTTAAAATCTTCGCCAAAGCTTAGGATCCTAATCGACTTGGAAACGGAATAATACTAGGCAGAAGAGGTGTGATAGCGACCTTAAGCATACCTTCTCAACTGTGGTGGCGCCGTTGGTTCGTCCTTCTCTAGGTCCGGTTCATGAGTGGGCTGCCTGTAGTCGTTCTGGTTGTCCCTGACCGTCTTCTGGCTGCTGTGACTCTCCCGCTTCTGTTCACTGTCCATCCTCGTCCTGACGGTGCTCTGCAATGTCTCGCGGGACACGCAAGCACATTGCGTATGATTGTAGAATTGCATCCGCGCTGCGCTTCTGTTGCCGTCGGCTTTACTCAACTAAAAAAAGAATCCAGTTGTTAGTCTTCTGTAATAGTTTCTTTTTACAAGAAGTTTTACATGTCGCGTGTTGCCACGCCTCCTTGGGGACTTACGGTTAACCCCACTCACTCGCAGGAGCACAACAACTCTCAAACTTATTTGACTATGATTTTCTGGGAGGCAGAGGTACTTCCATTAATACGGCCTGCTTTGCCGCGCCCTGCCTTTCTTGAAAACACCGAGACCAAGACAAAGAGACCTGTTGTTCATCCTGTGCTGTGACATGTGCAATTGTATGTCCTGTGTGGGAATCGAACTTACGTGGTGTTAAAGTAGCATTGTTACTCCACCACTGACCTCGTGAGTGAGTTCTGTTCATAAGGGTGGTATATAAGCTTATTATTTTAAGAGATGGAGGGCGCTTCAAAGCAGCCCCGCTGGGGGAAGCTATACGATATTATCTGTGTTACATACGTTTATAGACTTCATATCAGATGGGACATAAGTTTGTATGCTTACTGATTTTATATATAAAAAAGTCTACTTTATCCGGATAGACCGACTGAATCCGATTGGGCGTCAGTCAATCGGTCTGTCCTACCTTTAAACCTTTCCTTTTCGTGGAGGATCGTAGAGAGTACCAGACAATTGGTGAGAAGACACTGTGTTTCCAGAGAGAATGGCCACGTGGGACCGTTTCTCCTTGCAAACGTCCATATCGGTATATATGTCGGTAAACGGTAACCATGTAACATCGGGCAGGCCATATATGTACCTATATCTCATACTACTACTACAACCACATCTTCACGCCAAGTTAGAGGTAAGCAGAGAACCGAGCACCACGTGACTCGGTCCTTACATACCTCGGTCGCTTCATTAACATTCATTGCTCTTTCCTAGGATTCCTAAGACTCCTGACACCATTTTCTGAGAACACACGACTAGTTTGGTATACCATATACTACTACTTCGCGTTATCCTGTTCCCTAATCCATGATTAGCATGGTCCGCTACCTAAACCGAAGGTTTTGGCGAAGACAGTGATTCTTACATGGTCAGACCACCACAGCCCAGAGGGAGAACCAGATCTTTCTTAAGTTAGGTTACATGTTTGTCCTACGATGTTTTCCTTCACCGCCGAGCAAGTGATAAAGATGTACATAAATCCGAAAATAGTGGTACATGCCCCCGGCAGGATTCAGTTAGTCAATAGACTGGTTCCTTAATCTGCTTTCAATTTAATGCGGCATATAGTCGGAATTATATTGTATGCCAATCGACATAAAATCAAGAAAATAGCAAGCCTTACAAAGAAAGGTACGATGACGTATTTGCCTGCGACGGGCGCGCAGACCTCGGATTCGTCGTTGCAGCACCCGGAGTCCGGGGCGCAGCGGTGTAGCTGGACACACGGGGGCATGTAGCTGGAACATACAGACAGACATATTTATTTGATTCTAAAAGATGTTGTTGCATGAACGTTGCTAAAAGAAGCCCATCTTATTAGATATATAATTAATCTTAAACTATATAAGCTATTTAGAGCCTTTTGTACATCTTTTTACACGTGCAGCCTGTGGGCTAGAGGTACTAAAGGGGCTTACAGCGCCCTTCGTATACAATACAATAACGCGTTTAGGGTGCTGTTGAGACTGCCTCGCTACTGTAGTGCATCGGGGATGTTCGCGGAAGCCAGAGTGGACTGCTTCCATGCTACCATGCGTAAGAGGCGTACGTCCCTGGCGCGCAGGGTGCGGGGGAGCACCAACAGCATCTTAAACATGATCGCCAGCAGACTTGACTGCTCATACGTGAACCGTTGCTGTAACATATCGGGTGGCATGGTGCAGGAATGGATCACAAATTAATTTAAGGTTTTATGTTATTTAATTTTTACTAATACTAGTTTTTGTACATATCTTCTACTAACAAAATGTGAGTCCTGGTTACTTGAATAAAAATATTATTATTATTATTTATTTATCTTTCTACTCACGGGTATTAATCCCGGTCATTTGATAGGCTTGCGCGGGGATAAAGATCCAACGCGTAGAGGCCCCTTAGAAAAGATTATATGTAATGTTGTACACCTGCCGTGATCCGCTCCAGGGGATATCAATGGGTCAATATACCAATGAACAGGCCACGGCAGGTATTGGGACTATTGGAAATATGTCGGGAAAAAGTGGGCTATTAAAGTGAGATTTGGAGGTATTATTAGAACCGGGCTATTGCAGAAGAGGGACGGACACCTGCCATAACTATCATATCTGACTGTTACTTTTGGCAGGCGGTGGCTCGCCACTCACTAGATGGACCCCCGAAATGCCAGAGATAGTCGGCCGGGGGCAACACCGGTGTGAGTGACTCAGGGGTGTTGAGAGGTGTGCTGCGCTTTCTCCGAAGTTACTCGCGGCGTTATGCCCTTTAACACTTCCACCCCTGGAGCATATCACCTGCTAAAGCATTATTATTATTATTATAGATCTTGTATCACGGGTATATCCCGGTCATTTTATAGGCGTGCGCGGGGATTGGAACCAACGCGTAGAGGCCTCTTTGAGAAGTTTGATGTAATGTTGTATAGCTGCCGTGACCTTCTCCAGGGGATATCAATGTGACAATATACCCATGAACCAGGTCACGGCAGATATTGGGACTATTGCAAATGTGTTGGAAAATATTGGGCTATTAAAATGATATCTGGAGGGATTATTAGTACTGGGCTATTACAGAAGAGGGACGGACGCCTGCCACAACTATCATATCTGATGTTACTTCCGGCAGGCGGTGGCTTGCCACTCACTGGATGGACCCCCGAAATGCCAGAGAAATTCGGCCGGGGGCAACACCGGTGTGAGTGACTCAGGGGTGTCGAGAGGTGTGCTGCGCTTTCTCCGAAGTTACTCGCGGCGTTATGCCCTTTAACACTTCCACCCCTGGAGCATATCACCTGATAAAGCAATATGCTCTATCGACTCCTCTCTGGACGGCCAATGAAGGCAAGCCAGAGCTGAGAGTCCTGCGGGCCTTCTTGATTTTCCACTCCGACCGACGAAGACACGCCGGAGACGAAGGCCCTGATCGACTCTCTGGAGCACTCGGGTACCCGTGGTGTCGTTACGCACCAACAGCTCGCCACAAGCTGCCCTGCGGGCTTATTATTATTATAAAGGAATCATATTTTTCACATGGCAAACATTACCATGTAAATAATGATTCCTTTGTGTGAAAAACAGTGTACCCACCGTTGGTGGGTCCACTTTGTTTTGACGTTCATCAGAAAAAACCCTCGATTCTCTCCTTTTGATTGTCGAGTACCATTTGGCGCAGTATGATGTGCAGCTCTTGTACCATAAATTGTATAAAATTATACATGTACTAACATTTATTCCATCGAATATTTATTAATCTTGCCATTCGTCATTTTCTCCTAGCTGTTCTATGCGAAGCTTCGTAATTAAAGTTGTATGTTGCATTCCTGGGTACTACTTCCATACAAAGTGCACCGAAGCGCTGGAATGCTAATTGGCTAACATTTTATGATTCGTTTTATGTTTCATCTCCGCGGTGTGCGTCTAACATTTACAACATATAGTTTTATAAGCACTTATCCCGTGGGAACCGCTTTTTCTTGCTTTGTTTCTTTTTAGCTTGACTTTTAATAGTCGTACCGGCCTTGAATGATCAAACCTTAAATTAAATTTGGCTATCAAGTGCAAAAATATTTTTCTTAAATTCGACTGGTAGTTCCGGAAATTATCACAATTAAACTCTTCAAACAAACAAACACTTTCACTTTATTATATTAGTATACATTCTTATTATTTAAAAGACTCGTGCAGAATGATAATCCGGTCAAATTAAATACACGAACTGTACTTCCCACCGCGCCGCGACTTCGTCCGCGTCGAATTGGAATTTGTTAAAAATTTCATCAGTTTTCCACATCCCTAATTATTTTTCTAAAATAAAAGTAGCCCGGGTTACTCCTTATAACGCGAGATATCTGCAAGTGAAAGTTCTGTCAAAATCGGTCAAGCCGTTTCGTAGATTAGCCGGAACAACAGACAGATAAAAAAACATATATTTTATTTTCTACAATTACCATGCATGTATTTAATAAATCCAGATGTTATTAGTAAAAAGCCGTAATATAGGTAATAAATAAATAGCGCCCAAAAAGACGTTTCACTTTGAAAAAGAACGTTGAGTACTTTCGCCTCCAACTATAATGCTATGTTACTTAGGATACTTTTTATCCCGGTGATAGGTTCCAGTGATATAATTTATCACAAGCATAGTCTGAAGTCCACGCGGACAAAGTCGCGGGCTAAAGCTACTAACAATTCCGCAGCAGACGGGCTGTATATTTGTTTAACACCTTTGTGGAAAAACTTACATGGTATTGGCAGCCGGTGCTAGTTGTCGTACGTACAGCCACCGGGGCTGCGGCTCCCGGCACTTCCCTACCCGTATCACCTTCGCCATGTTGCTGTAGATCGCCCTACGGACGGCCGCCAGCTCGGTCGGGCTCAGAGACGCTGGAATACAAAGACACATTTGTTTTATCTTTATTGTTTATAAAATAACAATGTAAAACATTGAAATGTACATATATATGTACAAAAACGAAATCATTCCTATAAGGAATCTCCAATAACTCCAAGAATTTTGTAGGCGAGTGGCTAGGTAGTATAACATAAACGAAATATATTATTGTTACACATGTTAAAAGAAATTGAAAGTCTATCTATAACTTTACGCCAAATCGCTTGCGGGGTAGGCAGAGAGAACCGAAAGTAAACTAGCTAAAAAATAATATTTTTACAGGTTAGCCGGAACAATGACGCACAAAAAAAATTTTGGTCCCTCATATCGAGGTATCCGAATCATCCTCAGGTATGTTCCACGACTTTTTATAGTTTTAGTAGCTATGAATTTTTATTTTTGAATTATTGATAATTTTCGAGCAACTTAAAAAATCCATAAAAAAAGTAGAATACTTATTCGAGATGTTCTTTTTTCAAATGAATCTTCATGAGTTGTACTTTTATGCATAAAATAATCAGCTTCGTAACTTGGATGATAGTTATAAAAATATTGGTCTAAAGTGAAAAAAGTTACGTTTACACGTCTGATTGTCTTAGTTGAGTAGTTTTATCAGTAGGGCGCATTAAAACAGTCCGTCCGGGAAAATAATTCCACCTCACAGAAAACGACAGACAAATAGCAACTCTCTGGAGGGTTGTTGCGTTCCTACGTGTGAGTTAGATCACCAATAAGGTCCTAAGGAGTTACTGCGTTAGCAGCAGAGGCATCACTCGAGTGATACTTAATATATTATGTCAGCTAGGCCGTATGCTTATGCCTATATGCCTCTCGATGTTGTATAAAAAAAATATTGAAAAAGCGCAATATGTTTTCCTACTGCTTCCAAAAAAAAAATGTAACTCTAAAGTTCACGTCAATAGCTCTTAAACAAAACGCAAAAAAAGAATACATCTGTTGTCAAATAGAGGAGAAGAAGGTACTGAAATGTTTTATTTTTGTGTAAAGATGATAAGTCACTACATCGTGTGAGTGATACTTCCTGTATCGCAAGCGTTCATATTCTATGATAACCACTTTACATCAGGTGGGCCGTATGCTGTATGTATGCTTGTGTCTCTCGACGTTATATAAAAAAAAAGAACGTGTTCACAAAAATGATGTATTTTATGATACTTTCACATAAAAGAGGTCATTATCATATAATCGCGTGTGTGTGTTTACACAGTGTTATAATAAATAGTTATGTGGAGTATGACCTTGGCAGCCGTGACGTGGAAAAACTCAGCCAAATAATTTGTAAAAAAACGTCTACTGCACATGTGTCAAGCTTGGCATCGTTTTCGCATCTTCAGGTTTAAACATTTATCTTTATTAGCTCAAATTTAAAAAAAATATTTTGTATTAGATGGATACCTACCTACAAGCTTGAGTGAAGATCGAAGAACACCCGAATGTTGTATATGACATTGTTACAGGTGATAAAAGTTGATGAAAATATTTATACGAACCCAAAAGGAAACTACATCAAAAGCAAGGAAGGGCCAAAGTTAAAGTACAATGATGATCGCGTCATATAAACGGACGGGTCATTTCGCATAAATTGTGCTAAAAGATAAAAGGAGTGTCACTACAGACTGGTACGTCAGTTATTGTTTACCAGTTTATTGTTTGCCTTGCAACACAACAGCAATAAGGCGAGGAAGAGAGCCCTAAAGAAGACTGCGCTCACTGCTTCACTCAATGTTCCATCGCATGCGGTGGTGCTTGAGAGAAACGGAGATTAGGCATTTCGAAAAGCATAAATACTAAAGAGTTGAAAAATAAAAAATGAAAAATATATTTATTTCCTACAAACACATATTATTACAATTTAAAAGTACAGTAATAAAGTGGATGTAGATTTAAATTAAATAAACAAGATTTGCATTGGTTTCTCCACTAGGCAAGCCTGTATCGGAGAAACCTTTATACCAGTTTACACTTTTATAAATATAAAACGTTCGCCTCAGCACTTACAGAAACTTATGCATAAAATAATATACTAAAATTAACAATGAAATGAAAATTAGGAAATAATTTTCAGCATATCCTCTGTGCTCTCGTATGATAGTGACTTTAACCATGTGCGTATGATATATTTTGCTTCATTAATATTTTTATTTTTAATGTTACATGCCTTTATAACTACACCATAAACCTTTGAAATAAGAAAATCTCCAAAACGTTGAGCAAAACTGGTTTTGATGACAGGTTTAGGTATTTTATACACTCGGCGATTTGCGATCAATTCATAGTTAGGAGTTCCTACATTATTCTATTTTTGATTTTCTAAAAACTTTCTGTGTTACTCACGTATGTTATAAATTAGAATATTGTTATAAGCTATTTTTATAACTTCGATCCTGGTAATATATTATTATATGTTAGAAACCTAACTAACTATTCTACGATATTATTTGTTACAAACCCGTCCCAACTAGAACACCAACTCTAACTTGCATTGCAGTTGCATGCAGATGACTGCAGGGATACGGATCTCCTTTCAACCGAAGGGGATTAACCATACTCTACCACGCTGCTCAAATGCGGATTGGCGAAGGCCAGTGTTTTCAAGCCGCCCGAACGCCACCGACTTAGCTTATCGGTCCCGACTGACATCTATCGATAACAGCCGGGACCGATGACTTAACGTGCCCTCCGAGGCAGGGAGAAACTCGAGATAGATAAACCCATCTATAGGCAGGTGGCGGTCGACGTTGCTTAACCTGCGTGTTCGGTTAGAATGACACGCAACGACGCCATCGAGCTCTGTCACACCGGACACTGCTACGATGTTATTACATGTTTGGAAGAAGAATGAGAATACATTCAGTTCACAGAAGACGGCAGACGAATGTCAATTTTCTGGAGCAAGATCACCAGGACGGTGCTGAAGATTGGCAGTGACGGAGTGGGAACGCACTAGCGATACTCTTTGTGTTACAAGGTTCAAGGTCAAGGTAGCCGCTTCACATCAGGCGCGCCGTACACTCGTTTAAATAAATAAATAAACATTACAAAACAAATTACATAGCGCCATCTAGCTCAAATTGAGTAAAGCTTGTGCTTGTGACACACGCTATATATATATATATATATTTTGTGCTGGAAGGAAGCTACGGTCATCGGCATTCCAAAGCCGGGCAAACCACTAGATAACCCCGCAAATCACCGACCTATTAGCCTACTCAAGGCAATGGGCGAAGTTCTTGAAAGAGTTATACTCTCTCGTATGAGAGAGCATCTCTTTTCAAGTGCACTTATCATCGACAACCATTTCGGCTTTCATTTACAACACTCTTGCCCACAACAAGTCCACCGCATAGTCGAGTATATCTTGAGCGGTTTTTATCCGAAACGTCATAAGATACTAGCTGTCTTTTTCGACGTTGCCAAGGCTTTGGATAAATTCTGGCACGGCACGTCCTGTACAAGCTTTATAAGCTAAATCTGCCCGGCAGATTAGTCTAAATAGTGGCATCATACCTCAAAGACCGTTCCTTTCGGTTTAGACACGAAGGAACCCTTTCTACTCCGATGTCTGACGATGATGATGACGCAAACTCTCTTATCGACTTTCCTGCGTATGCTAGGATCCTTCTTCGTCGGACCCTTGGAACGCCAAGCAAAGTACCTTGGAGTTATTCTCGACTCTCAGCTCACTTTTAACCCACACGTCAAAAAAGTGGCCAGTACCGCTATATATTACTTAGACCGACCGCAATATAACACAGGAAGGAACAGTGAAATATCCTTGAGAAATAAGCGAACCCTGTACAAGGTTTGCATAAGGCCGGTGATGACGTACGCATCACCATTTTTTGCTGACCATAGTCCAAATACCATCGAAAAACTCCAAACTGTCCAAAACATCTTTTGCCGAAGAGCTCCCAACGCGACTTGTGTTTTACGTCCACAATGCGGTGTTACACCGAGATTTAGCGCTTCCTTCTACCAGCTTATCCAGCAATACCTACAAAAACTCTAAACGATTCATTGAATCGTCAGAAAGCCATCCTAATTAATCCTTTTATCCAAGCGGCAGCGGCATAGGACCCGCCCCCGCCTTCTCTCTCCCGATACCAAGTACACAGGTCACGAAGCGTCCTATTAGATCCTCCAAACAAACTTTCGAGAGCTTTGGACCACTTTGCAGTAGCCGAAGCCTCCTTAGGGCAAAAGTCCTCCAACCGAGCACCCTGCGGTCGCTCTTAATAGTTGGCTAGGTGCCTTAAGACACGCCGTTAAGCATATGCTCTGTAACTGAGCGATGCTTGCGTCGCCCCGCATCCCCTGGGGCGATCGCCTCCGATGAAGCCTTTAAAGCCATCCCGGCTAAAGGCAGTCCCTAGGCGGTGTTTAGTCAGTAGGTTTTTTGCAAGTTTCCGGTCTACTCACAATCGTTCAAAATTTTCGGTCTCCTATTAGTGGCAGCTATGGGGTCTTCTGCAGAGATCACGGTCTCCCGGTACTCCCGATAGTCAGCGTCCTGCCTGGTGAAAGCCGAGGGTGTGACTCCCGCGGGCCTGGTTGTAGATAAGCCGGAGTCAGTCTCCTCGTAGGGATCCCAGTCCATCGGGTAATCCAGTTCGGTGTCTTGGATGTCAGCCTGAAAAAAATAGCCGAAAATAAACATCTTACTTTAGGACCACTGCGCCACCGAGCTCGTCAAACGATCGTGTTAACAAACCACATAATAATATAGAATGCGATGAACAGACATTGTTTCCAAGATGTAAAACGATAGAGTCAGAAACTCTATCATTTTAAATCTAAGTTCAATAGAGTTTGCAATTAAATATTTATAGATAAGAGCTCCATTTGAAGTACACATAAAATAAGCAGATACCGACACGCATTCAGTCGGAATGCGCCGGGAGTCCAACCGGCAACTTCCGAGAATAGAAATTTATTTAAAGCCGCGTCTGTTTCTTCTCGGCGCTAGATCGACAGATCGATCGATCGATTGCCTGCTTTAAAAGGTTGTAAAAATTATCCAATTGAGTCGGCCTTTGATCTTCGTGGAATGCAAATGGTGGAAAGTTTTATTGTTTCTTGGATCTGTCCAAATCTTCGTGTTAAGTCCCTTGCGGAGTAGGCAGAGAGAACCCAAACGCCATTTGACTCTGTCCTTAGGCTTTTAACTCGCTTTTAAACACTTAGTCTTTTTTTCATACAACGTCGGGAGGCATACAAGCATACGGCCTACATGTCAAAGTCAAAATCTTTTTATTCCATAAAAATGGCTACTATGTATCATCCGCAAACAATATAATCTCATGTTTATCCTTTACATAATAAGGTAAGTCATTTATATATACTAAAAATAAGAATGGGCCTAGAATTGACCCCTGTGACCCCTGGGACTCCCATGACTACAGGGGACCCCGAAGATCTTTTACCATTAACATCGACCTTCTGTATCCTAATGTCCAGATAAGAAGACAGAAGTTCGAGAGCCTTGTTCCTGATACCGTAGTGGTGTAATTTTCTGAAAAGAGTGTCATGGTGCACGCAGTCAAACACTTTAGACAGATCACAGAAAATTCCCAAGGCATCTTGCGAACCTTCCCATGCCGCGAATATACTTTTAAGCGAATGAATCCCTGCGTCTATAGTTGAACAACCTCTCGTAAATCCGAACTGTCTCCTATGAAGCAAATTATGTGTATTGAAATGTCTGAGCAACTGGCTAAGATTAGTTTTTCAAAATTTTTACTGAGAATGGGCAGTATGGAAACAGGTCGAAAATTCGAAGGGTCCGAACTATCACCAGATTTAAATAATGGAATGATTTTACTATGTTTCATCAAGTCAGGAAATACACCAGATGCCACACAACAATTGAAAATTGTAGCTAAATATGTCTATAACTTCACGCCAAATCCCTTACGGGGTAGGCAGAGAGAACCGAGCGCCACGCGACTCGATCCTTACATACCTCACTCGCTTCTTTCACATTCATTGCTCTTTTCATGCACGCTCGCCGGTTTCTAGGGCTCCTGACATCACCTTCTGATAGAACACGACTAATCTGATCATGATAGGTAAGTCTTGGCCTTCCTCGGCTCCTACATCCTTCCACTTTTGCATTGTATATCTGCTTCGTCATTCTTTCATCCTGCATTCTTTCTACATGTCCGAACCAACGGAGCATGCCTCTTCTTATTTTAACACCGACGCTCTCTTTCAGACCAACTCTGCTTCTAACCTCATCATTGCGGATACGGTCTGCAAGCGTTACACCACAGATTTTGCGCAACGCTCGCATTTCAACCGCGTTTATCCTACTTTCATGCTCTCTCTGCCATACCCAGCTCTCGCTTCCATAAGTAAGCGTTGGGACCAGCACTGCATTGTGTATAGCCAGCTGCGCCTTCTGGCTCAGGTTTTTACTGCCAAGAAGTTTTCCCAACGCTCCATTCACACTATTCCCAGCACTCACTCGCCTTTCCACATCTGCGGTGTACCTTCCATCCCTGCTGAAAGCGCATCCAAGATATACAAACTCATTCACTTGTTCCAACACTTCATCATCTACCGTAATTCTTACATTGGTTCTGGTTTCTTCTCTTTCAAATACCATAATCTTTGTTTTCTTCGCATTCAATAGTAAGCCTTCCTTCATACATTCGTCTTTCATCATTGTGACTAGTGTTTGCAGCTCAGATGGTGTTTCTGCTAACAGGACAGCATCATCTGCATACAGCAGACAGTTCACCACTAGGTCACCCATGCGTAATCCTACATTCGTCGATCTTATTCTCTGTAGACAACTATCGAGATACAGAATAAACAGCCTAGCAGACAACATGCAACCCTGTTTGACACCAATTTTGACATCAAACCAGGGTGACATGTTGCCATCTATTCGCACACATGCTGAGCAATCCTTATAGGTGGACTGCACAGCACGCAGCAGTGAGCCGTCAATCCCATATCTCGGCAATATGCACCACAGTTCCTTTCGCACAACCCTATCAAATGCCTTCTCAAGATCCACAAAACCGCAGAAAACCTTCTGGTCTGTGGCCAGATGCTTCTCTACGATATTGCGGAGCGAGAAAACTTGATCCGTACATCCCCTTCCATTTCGGAATCCTCCTTGTGCCTCCCACAGCATTTCGTCAGATTTCACCCTCATTCTCCTTTCAATTATCTTTCCATATACTTTTGCTGCTAAGCTGATCAAACTGATGGCCCTATAGTTGGCGCAGTCCATGCGTGATCCCTTGCCTTTATACAAGGGTACGATGACTGCGCGTCCCCAGTCCATTGGGACCCTTCCAGTTCTCCAGCAAAGGTTGCATAAGTACCAGAAGGCGTCCCGGACGTAAGTGCCACCTAGTTTGATCATCTCAGCTGTAATCATATCAATTCCCGCAGACTTTCCATTTTTCAAACTTCGTATCGACCATTCTATCTCATCCATAGTTATACCTTATATCATATGAATATTTTGAAGAAATGTATACCTACCTACATTTCTTCAAAATATTCACTCCACCGTTCTAACACTTCCTGAGTGTTTGCAAGAATGATACCAGCTTTAGACTTAATCTTGTTCATACTGGATGCCGACGAACCACCCCGAGACTTCTTTACCTCTCTCCAAAAGAGTTTGGTATTTGCCTCGAAGTTTCTCGTCAGTCTCTCTTCCTCATTCATAATTTGTCTTTCACGCTTCTCTTTCACTAAAGCCTTGGTTTCATTCTTGCATTGACGGTACATTTCTTTCTTCTTCTCTCTCATACTTTCATTTAAGGGCAAAGATGATACATAATCCAGCCACGCTTTCCTCTTTCTTGCTACGGAGGATTCAACCTCCGCATCCCACCAGGCATCCCCTTTCAATGTTTTATGCCTCTTTGCGCATCCACATGCTTCTTTTGCACTATCCACCATACTTTCTTTCAGAACTTTCCAGCAATCATCTACATCTGTGCCGGAAAGACTTGCATTTGCAAGTCTTTCGCTTACCAGATGTACATACATTCTCCTTACACTTTCATCTTGCAATTTTTCACTCCTTATCCTTTCATGATCTCCGAAAGGGATACGCACTCGCCAATGCCTCCACTTCTTGAAAAGTCCCACAAACCGGCTTACCACCAGGTAGTGGTCCGTTTCAAGAGTGGGACCTCTAAAGGCTCTTGTATCCATTATAGTATTTCGGAGACGTACGTAGCTAAATATGGAGCGATTGAAATAATAATAGAAGATATGGTTTTGACAGATACCCCACAGATCTTTAGTGTTTTTCATATTTATTGATTTAAAAGCGTTCAAAACATCTTTTGGGCTTACAGCTGAAAATTCAAATGTTGTGTCGCATTCTACCACGCTCTGTTTGAGAATCAGTTCAGCAGCTATAGAAGAAGACCTAAGATTTCTCGTAGTAATAAGAGGAATGTTAGAAAAATATTTTTCAAACTCAGTTGCAATTTCTACATCATTTTTTAAATCTATATCATTTATCTGATGGAGATGAAAAGCGGTTACCGTAGCTTATGAAAGCTTGAAATACATTAAATATCACTCGCGCGATGCCACCTCTGCTGCTAACACAGCAACTCCTTCAAAGCTTACTGGTGACCTCATTTACACGCAGGAACACAACAACCCTCTTAGGGAGTTGCCATTTGACTACGGTTTCCAGTGAGCTGTAGGTATTTCCCAGACGGACTGCTTTCAGACCATTGACGATTGGTGTCGCAGCGGTTAATAACGCGACTTTGCCACCGACGCTCGTGGGTTCGATTCCCACACATGACAAACAGTGTGTGAGCATATTCAACATATATTGTCGAAAATATACTACAGTATTTTTTGAAATTAGTGATCTAGAAATGGTCAACATTTTTGAAATTCCGAGACAAATTGTTTTAAAAGGGAAATGATATTCTATTATTTTTATTGTAGAGTTTATATCTCCACCTACATCGAGCTGCATTGACCCTTATCGAGCTCATTTTTCACGAATAATTGGAAAATGAGAGTGCTACGATGACTTACAGTTACGGAGAGTTAAACGTAGATATTACGTAATTATTTGATTTATGAACACAAGTTTTATTTAATGAACAATTACCCACTTTCAATAATCTTTAATCATTAAAACACTAAAGGCAACCCTTGTAGTTGGAATTGGATCAAAATATATACAAAAATAATTTTGAGTTGTTTCATTGTTGCATTCATATGTCCAAGTCATACATAATGATAGATAAACTTTTGATGTAGGGTAAAGCACCCAACTATTGGCACTTTAAGAAGCAATCATGAAATAATTGAAAATATTTAATGTCAAATGGAATTAAATACGATTAAAATTACATTTAATAAACGTGGATAAGTCTCTCAAACTTTTTATCAATGCTGTATTTTTCTTTCAGTCTTAATTTCTTAGTTAATATAAAAAAATGGCATCCATACGCTAAAACCCAATTATTGTCACATTCCATACACTGTATTGGAATCACATTATTTGTGTATAAATGTAAGGGTGACAATAATTGGGTGGGTGCCAATGTTTGGACGGATTACGAATATTAATATAAGCTTACGAATCTGAAATTTGCACATTTTCGTGTACTAAGGGCGTACTAAGTTTCATATTTTCATATAATTTCAACAATTTCATACAAATAACGGGTCAGTATTATAATTAGACAACTTTAATTTGAAACCTACCATTTTATACGAAATTGGGTATAAACTTGTAGATATGTAGTACTAAGTCTTCCTTTGTGAATTCTCCGAAGTTACTCGCGGCGTTATGCCCTTTAACACTTCCACCCCTGGAGTATATCACCTGCTAGAGCAATATACTCTATCGACTCCTCTCTGGACGGCCAATGAAGGCAAGCCAGAGCTGAGAGTCCTGCGGACCTTCTTGGATTTCCACTCCGACCGACGAAGACACGCCGGAGACGAAGGCCCTGATCGACTCGCTGGAGCACTCGGGTACCCGTGGTGTCGTTACGCACCAACAGCTCGCCACAAGCTGCCCTGCGGGGTTATTATTATATTTTTTTTTCACGGGTATTATTATTATTAATTACAAGTTTTCACCGATAGATTTATAATACGCTAGATTTTAGGCTAGCCGTTATGTATGTCTAAGACATTTCTATTTTACCCACCACGCAACGCCCAACCTGGCGGGTCGAGGAGAGCTGAGTATCATATCGGCACATGGAATGTGAGAGGTGGATTACAAGATAAGATGAATGAGTTGATAGATATAATTAATGAGAGATGCCTAGATGTTTTGTGTGTGTCAGAGACCAAGCGAAAGGGAAGCGACGTCGAAGATCTGCCCGGTGGCATGATGGCCCTGTGATCCGGGGTGAACCAGGACGATCATGCCAGCGCTGGCGTAGGCGTTGTGCTTTCATCTCGCTTGGCGGCTGGTGTGAAAGATTACGATTTAGTAGGGCCAAGACTGGGTTAAAATAAAACTGAGGATTGCGCGAGTCTTTTTGGTTGCAGCATATGCTCCTGTAAGCTCTACTAATCCCCAGGAGCTCGAGAAGTTTTGGGAGACCGCAAGGGGTGTTCTGGATTTAGCTGATGCGAATGAACGGATAATTATGTGTGGAGATCTGAATGGATGGGTTGGGACCAACCAACCAAGTGAAGCAGTTATGAGGCTGTACTTGGTCCATACGGAGATAAGAGAGTGAACGATGCTGGTAAGTTACTTTTAGACGTATGTATGGAACGAAACCTCCTTGTGTCGAACACGTTCTTCCATCACAAGGATATTCACACGTACACATGGAGACGGAATGAACAGAAAAGTGTGATTGATCTGATTTTGATAGATGGACGTCTCCGAAAGTCGTTAATGGATACAAGAGCCTTCAGAGGTCCCACTCTTGAAACGGACCACTATCTGGTGATAAGCCGATTTGTGGGCCTTTTCAAGAAGTGGAGGCACTGGCGAGTGCGTATTCCTTTCGGAGATTATGAAAGAATAAGAAGTGAAAAATTGGAAGATGAAAGTGTGAGGAGTACGTATGTACGTCTAGTCAGTGAAAGACTTGCGAACGCGAGTCTTTCCGACTCAGATGTAGGCGAATGTTGGAAAGTTCTGAAAGAAAATATGGTGGACAGTGCCAAAGAAGCATGTGGATGCGCAAAGAGACGTAGAACACTGAAAAGAGATGCCTGGTGGGATGCGGAGATTCAATCCTCCGTGGATAAAAAGAGGAGAGCGTCGCTGGATTACGTATCATCTTTGCACCAGAGTGATAGTATGAAAGAGAAGAAGAAAGAAATATACCGTCGATGCAAAAATGAAACCAAAGCTTTAGTGAAAGAGAGGCGTAAAAGACTACTTATGAATGAGGAAGAGAGGCTGACGAAGAACTTCGAGGCTAATCTCTTCTGGAGAGAGGTAAAGAAGTCTCGGAGTGGTTCGTCGGCATCCGGAAAATAAATAAGATCAAAGGTAAAGCTGGTGGCATTCTTGCTAACACTCAGGAAGTGTTAGAACGGTGGAGCGAATATTTTAGAGAATTGTATGATTATGTCCAGGGCGCTGGCACTGTGAATGAGTCTGGGACTGATTCGGCAGTGCCAGCGTACCATGAAGACATTAGTATGGATGAGATTGAATGGTCGATACGAAGTTTGAAAAATGGAAAGTCAGCGGGAATCGATATGGTAACAGCTGAGATGATCAAACTGGGTGGTACCCACGTTAGGGACGCCTTCTGGTTTTTGAGCAAATTATGCTGGAGAACCGGAAGAGTCCCGAGCGATTGGAGATACGCAGTCATCGTGCCCTTGTATAAAGGCAAGGGCTCACTTATGGACTGCGTCAACTTTTTCCATACACTTTAGCGCCTAGCAGCTAAAGTGTATGGAAAAATCATTGAAAGGAGAATGAGGGTGAAATCCGATGGAATGCTTTGGGAAGCACAGGGGGGATTTCGAAGCGGCAGAGGATGTACGGATCAAGTTTTTTCACTCCGCAACATCGTGGAAAAGCATCTGGCTATGGACCACAAGTTTTTCTGCGGTTTTGTGGACCTTGAAAAAGCATTTGATAGGGTCGTGCGAAAGAATCTCTGGATCATCTTGCCCAGATATGGGATTATCGGTGACCTTCTACGTGCTGTGCAATCCACCTATGAGGATTGCACAGCATGTGTGAGAGTGGACGGCAGCTTATCACCCTGGTTTGATACCAATATTGGTGTCAGACAGGGATGCGTGCTGTCGGCTCGGCTATTCATCCTGTATCTGGACAGTTGTCTTCAGAGAATGAGAAATATGAATGTGGGAATGCGAATAGGTGGCTCAGTGGTTAACTGCCTGCTTTATGCAGATGACGCGGTATTAATAGCAGAATCATCATCCGAAAGGCTTACAATTGAATGCGAAGAAAACCAAAATAATGGTACTTGAAAGAGTGACAACCAGAACGAACACTAGGATTACGGTTGATGATGTAGTGTTGGAGCAAGTGGATGAGTTTGTATATCTTGGAAGCGATTTTAGAAGCGATGGAAGGTACACCGCTGATGTGGAGAGACGAGTGAGTGCAGGGAATAGCGTGAATGGAGCGTTGGGTAAACTGTTTGGCAGTCGAAATCTAAGCCAGAAGGCACAGCTCGCTGTACACAACGCGGTGTTAATCCCAACGCTAACTTATGGAAGTGAGAGCTGGGTATGGCAGAGAGAGCATGAAAGTAGAATAAATGCGGTCGAGATTGGAGCGCTACGAAAAATTTGTGGCGTAACGCTTGCTGACCGCGTTCGAAATGATGACGTACGAAAGAGAGTTGGACTGAAAGAGAGTGTCGGTGTTAAGATAAGAAAGGGCATGCTCCGTTGGTTCGGATATGTAGAAAGAATGCAAGATGAAAGAATGACGAAACATATATACAATGCGAAAGTGGAAGGATGTAGGAGCCGAGGAAGACCAAGACTAACCTACCACAACCAGATTGGTCGTGTTTTATCAGAAGGTGATGTCAGGAGCCTTAGGAACCGGCGAGCGTGCATGAAAAGAGCTATGAATGTGAAAGAAGCGAGTGAAGTGTGTAAGGACTGCGTCTTATGGCGCTCGGTTCTCCCTGCCTACCCCGCAAGGGACCTGGCGTGAAGATATGCATACATATACATTTCTATTTTCTACTTTGTGATACATGTTACAAGTAAAAACGTCTAAGAATTTGTAATTAAAACACCTATTTTAAGAAATGTAAACTAAAATAACTAAAATGCTAAGAAATGCTTTTGGGAGGCATACAAGCATATAGCGGTTATCGTAGCCTGTGAACGCATATACTACATTGAGTAACACGCATCTGCTGCTTACACAGCAACTTACTAGTGACCTCACACGCAAGAACAATAAATTTCCAAAGAGTTGTTATTTGGCTGCGGTTTTCTGTGAAGTGGAGGTACTTCCCAAGATGGGCTGCTTTGATGTACCCTACCTCACTTAGGTTAAGTTTAGGCTATTCAACATCACTTATACGACACGTGACCTGTCAGAACCCGTTATATACGTTTTCCCATACATTTCGCGGTCGTATTCGACCACCCGGGATTCGAAAAGGAAAAAGAAAGAAAATAGAAAAGGCGGTTCCTACGGGAAGGTAGAAAAAGCGGTTTTCCGATCGGGCGAAGTTGTGGGGTATATGTCGTATAGCACGTATTATTTATTTAGTATATCAATTAGGTACATAACTTCTATATAGGTAGTTATTGCTTTTATTTTGTAAGCTACATTCGTGTATGTCTGTTTGTATCAAAGCTTGGTTGGTGAGGCTCACACCATTTACTTACTTAAAACGCTTTATATAAATTATTATCAATAATAATAGTCCGGCCATAAGTTCTGTTACAAATGAATATGCATTTATTTTTTATGAAGTAATGTTATCTTAATAATACTTATACGCAAATATTTATGGAAGTCTCAAGGAAGAACAAAAAAAAATTATATTATATTCGAAATTGCCACTTAGATACAGATCTTTAATCTGTCTAGCCACGAATCTATGGATTTACGCACTGTTTCCATGGGAAATTTAGCCACTGCTTGCTCCAGAGATTGCTTAAGAGACACAAGGTCGGCGTGTCGTTTCGAGCAGGCCATGTCCTCTAAAACTAATCATAATTTGAAGTCTAATGGGTTCAGATCTGGGTTAGATAAGGACCAGTCTTCAGCTCTTATAAACTCTGGAACGTTGGTTTCGAGCCAGGCTTGGTTAGGTCGTGCCTTGTGACTAGGTGCAGTCTCCTGCTGGAAAGTCCACGGTTTTCATTTTTAAAAAGTGTTTTGCTGAAAGGTTTCACAACACGATCCAAGCTTTGTGGCTCCCGAATAGACTGGCTACTTTGATGCGCCCTACCTCTCTTACCACATTCAGACCAAAACAAACAGGCATGTTAATGCAATAAATGTTTATCTTGTTTGGGAATTGAACCCACGAGCGTTGGTATCAAACTCGCGTCATTCACGACTGAGCCACCGAGCTCGTCAAATTATTATACGCGATCGAGCCCTAGCGGGAATCTTCATTTCTCGCAATAACATCTTTTGTTTCCTAATGGGGTTTCGGCAAATTCTGGCTTCAACAACCTTTGTAGTTCTAACAGCACGCGGTCGCCCGAATTTTTTATGGTCTGCAACAGAGGAAGTGTTGGTATATCTGTCGATAGTACAAAACTAATTAGACAGTTGAAAAAAGGAAAGCTTCTAGGTATTTATTGCCAGACGAGTTATATATCACCGGATTATCACGAAAATAGCCAAGTTAGCGTTTCCCATGGCTTTTTATGTATGAATATATATATATACCTTCACGCCAGATTCCTTAGAGAGAACCGAGCGTCATAAGACTCGTTTCTTACACACCTCACTCGCTTCATTATCATTCATAAGTCTTTTCATGCACGCTCGCCTATTCCTATGGCTCCTGATATCACCTAATAAAACACCATCAATTTGATCATGCTAGATGAGTCTTGTTCTTCTATTGTATTTGTTTCGTCATTCCTTCATCCTGCATTAGTATATTTTTATATCCAGCCAGGACACCATCAACAACTAAGGTATCAGCCAGAAATGCATAAATATTTGAATGACCGAGAAACCACAATGTATTCACGAGGAAAAATGTCTTCATTCCTGTAACTGTGTAGTCTAATTGCCATTATCAATATTAATCGTGTCATATCTAGGCGCCAACTACGCTGTGTATTCATTCTCTAACCTAGTTATTCGTTTCAATGCAAATAGATGTCCATACTAGTAGACTTATAAACATTTCAATTACTACACTTATCCATCGTAAAATATTAAACTAGTCTAGTTTATGAGACACATAAATATGTATATAGGTTTAGTTAATGACGAGTCGACATTTCTCAAAGATGTCATTCAAAAGGTCTAATGATCGGGTCGTCAATGACGGCCGTGGGTTCGACGAATCATCAGATCATGGAAAATGTGCCTCCGTTAAAACTTTCTAATAAAAAATAAATCGCTTCTGATGGAATCGATGTTAGTAAAGATTCAAACAATTACATTATTCATTCGATCATGGGCGTCAATCCCGCTCATTTGATAGGCGTACGCGGGGATATGAATTCAACACATAGAGGCCCCTTAAAAAATGGATGTAATTTATTATTCCCGCTGTGACATGGTACAGGGAATATCAATGAGAGAACATGACCTGTTCGTGGGTATATTGGAGGCAAGTATTGGAACTATTGCGAATATGTTGGAAATTAATGGGCTATTGAAATGAGATCTGGAGGGATTATTAGTACTGGGCTATTACGGAGGAGGGACGGACGTCTGCCATAACTATCATATCTTGATGTTACTTCCGGCAGGTGATGGATCGTCACTCACTAGATGGACCTCCGAAATGCCAGAGAAAGTGGGTCCGGAACAACATCGGCGTGAGGAACTCAGGGGTGTGCTGCGCTTTCTCCGAAGTTACTCGCGGCGTTATGCCCTTTAACATATTGCTATATAGACTGTTCTCTGGATGGCCAATGAAAACAAGCCCAAACTGCCAATCCTTCTTGGGTTCCACTCCGGCCGACGAAGACACGCCGGAGATGACTCTCTGGAGCACCCTGGTACCCGTGTTGCCGCTACACACCGACAGCTCGCCACAAGCTGCCCTACGGGCTATTTATTCGTGTATTATTCATATCATTACTTCGTATCCCCGCGAACACTTGTCAAATGACCGGGGTTAAAACACCCTTGAAATAAGAAATATTAATAGAACTCTTATATATATTATAATAATGATCTTAATATTTTCAATAACCAATTATTTCGTTACAAAAAGGTAAGTAATACTAAATATCCTTCGCTTTACCCCCTGTTATTAATGTCGTTATAGACTCTATTTTTTTTTTTATTTACGTGCTTACATTCAACTAAGTCAATTTTAAGGGTTTTTTCTGTTATTTGTTGTTTTGAAGGATTTTTTATGTGTAATTCTGATAATTTAATTCTTCTATCTCTATCTGTCTACAATAATAATGAACAGATTTACTAGATTGAATCTTGCGAACACGCCTAGGATGGCAATCTTAATCATAAATAATTTTACGTTATGTTTTTCTAAACTGTTATTTCACTGTGATTGTTATCTGTTGTGTTGCTTTAATAAATATATAATAAAATAAAGACATTTTTTTATTTAAATTTTATCATTTCATAACTTCACACAAGAACTTCATTAAATGTAAAATACCAAAATCCAATCATATTTATAAAACATAGTCCAAATCGGGTCATATGCTTCGTTACGCAAATAAAATTGCTTAAAAAAACTTATTTGCAACTTTTTATGTGAGCTTTTTTTAATCAATTCGTCACAAAATTTGCATAAATACTAATTGCATTTAAAATATCAACATCTGTTAATCCATGCACTAAATTATCATTTAATATGCTTAAAATAAACGTAGAGAAATGGCGCTCACCACTGTTTTTTTTTATACTACGTCGGGAGACATACAAGCATACGGCCCACCCGATGTAAAGCGGGTACCGTAGCCTATTAACGCTTGCGATATATTAATTATCACTCGCGCGATGCTTCCTCTACTGCTTACACAGCAACTCCTTGGGAGCTTACTGGTGACTTCACTCACACGCAGGAATACAACAACCCTCTAGTGAGATGTTATTTAGCTGCGGTTTTCTGTGAGGTGGTGGTACTTCCACAGACGGGCTGCTTTGATGCGCCCTACCTCTCTTAAAACATCCAGCCCAAGACAAACAGACATGTTCATGCACACAAATGTTTGTCTTGTGTGGGAATCGAACCCACGAGCGTTGGTGTCAAAGTCGCGTCATTTACGACTGAGCCACCAAATACCCAACTGCTACTTAACACAGATAATCTCTTTCTCACCTCCACAACTCTTACAAGCGGTATACCTCAGATAATAACTAAGAAATTATAAGTAACCACACTTATTACATCATTATGTAAATAAATACTGCCAAGTGTCAAGTAAACAGGTGTTCGGCTAATTGCATCGTGCTCGAATCGAACCCTGAACTTTCAACGGGAATGTTGCAAACGGACAGACATGACTATTAACTTGTCACTTCATACAACTGAATGCAGAAATAAATGCATATAGACTGTTTATACAGCCATGTAATGCGGATTGTAAGGCTTCCAGATTTTATCTACGAATGGCACGGAGAATTAATGGCCGTAGATACATTTATGTACCACAAGCCGCTTTTGACGAGCTCGGTGGCTCAGTCGTGAATGACGCGACTTTGACACCAACGCTCGTGGGTTCGATTCACACACAAGGATAACATTTGTGTGCATGAACACGTCTGTTTGTCTTGGTCTGAATGTTTTAAGAGAGGTAGGGTGCATCAAAGCAGCCCGTCTGTGTAAGTACCACCATTTCACAGAAAACCGCAGCTAAATAACATCTCACTAGAGGGTTGTTGTGTTCCTGCGTGTGAGTGAGGTCACCGGTAAACTCCTAAGGAGTTGCTGTATAGGTAGCAGAGGAGACATCGTGCGAGTGATACTTAATATATTACTAGCATTAATAGGCTACGGTAAGTGCTTTACATCAGGTATGCCGTATGCTTGTATGCCTCCCGACGTAGTATAAAAAAAAAACTCCCGGCAGCGCTCTTTCAAGAGTATTTCTTTAACTTTTACTCGAATCGAGAGTGCTACGGAGAGCCAACGGTTTGTGTAGACTACCGACAGAAAAACTTATAAGTTTAGTTTAGCAGCTACAGATATACTGTTAACATTAGCATGTCGGCGACGCGAACACAAATTAGCGTGTCGGGACCGAAGTCTATAAGATTTTCCGATACTCTCTCTCTCTCTCTCCTGTTTGCTCTATTCAACTCAATCGGACTAATTTTAATCCCCATTGCAAGTTTCGTCATCTGATATTATTTATTAGATGTAAAAGCCGTGTATTTCCTACTTTCTAAATAGCTTTCATTTAAATCTAAGTGGGTAAAGTATACGGAACGCGATAGAGAATCTAAGAAGTCAGTAATATTGGGTAAAGGGAATTTATCATCTTTTAATCTTAAGACAGCCAGTCACAACCCTCTATTTCTTTTCGCCCGAAGAATCTTGTTTTCGACCACTCACTTTTACTCTCTTCTGTTCACTCCATCTTCTAACATTTTATTTATTTGTGTATCAATTCCCATTTTTAGAGACATTGGCAATCTGTAGGGTTCAACGTAAACGGGTGTGGTATTTTCTTTTAAGTATATTGACTGATCGTACAAACACCTAATTTGTCACCTTCCAAAAAAAATACGTCGCTATACTTTGTACAGATATTTTCTAAAAATATTATTTCTTCTAAGTATTTATTTATTTATTATTCTTAACAATAATTACATTGTGTTGAATTTAAAAAAATACATAATGGTCAAAAGAATGGCAATTGTAAAAAAAATACATTATGTCAGATATAGGTACCAGAATACATGTCAAAAAAAAAACATTGAAATTATAATTACAACATAATACATCAAAATTAAAATTTGAATTAGCAACACTCCCAATAAAAGGGCATGCAGCTATGTTTTAAAAATCTTCCAGCTACTTGTTTTGTATTCGCGGCAATTTATTAAACAAATGTGGTGCCTGAAACCTTGCGCCGTGTTTGACTATTGTAAGTCTGAATGTTTTTACCTGTAGTGACGAAAATAATCTCCTAACACGCTCAGTATATTTAAATTAAATTTAAAAAGTAGATAAATAATCAATATCTGATTAAAAATAACTTAATTAAACAATTTCATCTTTCGTGTTCAAAATTTTTAACAGAGTCTTATTGTCTTTTAGTGTAACAATAACACTAGCAAGAGAGACACCATCACATAATTCCTTCTGTCTAATTACTACCTCTTGAGATAAGTTGCAATATATTCAATTCTGGGTAATAGGGTAATATAGTTATTTGATCCATCTGTTCCATTAAAGTACATCCAAAGTTCCGATTTTTTTAAATTTAAATTATTCAACTCTTAGTTTAAAGTGCACATAAAATTACTTAGAAAATCTTGTTTTAATATACCATAGGTCTGACAACGTCAGGTAAATTTATAATCAAATAAAACTCCAATTCATTGTCACGTAAAATTAAATAAACAAAAGCTTGTGAATATATCTCACCTATCCAATCCACCTATTCTATTTATACGAATCCTCTGTTTATGGAATGGAATCTTCCTAGAGATTATGTGTACATATTCCACCGCCGAGAGTGTGGCGCCGGCCGGTGTCAATTATTGTATTATTGCGCGGGCCGGTGTCAATTATTGTATTATTGCGCGGGCCGGTGTCAATTATTGTATTATTGCGCGGGCCGGTGTCAATTATTGTATTATTGCGCCGGTGTAATATCTATGTCGATTAGCCACGTGCCACGTGCATTCTTCGCCAAACACGCCAAAAAACATGCTCTCTGTTTTAGTAATCTACGAAAGTACAAATTTGTCGACTACAACGACAAATTTGTTTGTTTGCGCTAAATTCATATGATTAACGCCATTGTTGTTATTAGCACGAGTGTGGCTGCGAAATACACTGGAGGAAAAACTGTTACCTCGTCCTAACTGACGATTACCTTGATAAATGCGAAACTGATTGTTCTGATAAGAATTGTTACAAAAATTTCGATTATAATTAATTGTTGGGGACATTCGACCATGATTTTGGCTTACACCACCGCTATTTGAAAATCGTGGGCGTTTATTACCACGAAAATTTCAACGATTGTTGAACTTACCTCGTGTGTAGTTTAACATTACTCCATCAGAATTAAAAGACATTTCCTCATCCATAGCGTCTCGAATAGCGTCATTTAATGCGCTATAATTTCGCGCTGTAATTATTGTGCTAAGTCGCGTATTTCGTAACCCATCGGAGAATCTCTTTATCGCGTTTCTCTCGTTTATAGGTTTCAAAATATTTATTATTATTTCAGAATCTCCGTTTGACTGCGATATTGTTAATTCTACGAACATTTTTCAATACTCTTACCGAATTCCTCAATAGTTTGTTCTGCTTGGCTCGCTGTTGTTGAATCGATGTATCGGAATTCCTAGTAAGCATAACCTTTCATATCTTTAATTAAAATAGCAACAGAGTTATAGTTTTGTGATACACGCAGTTTGCCGCCCTTCGAAACCCGTGATTTCAAAACAAAATTAATTAATTATGGTTTCCCGCCGGTTTCCAACATACTATCGTACATCTCAATGTTCGCGATAAGGTGCTCAGTGACCTCTTCGTCACCTGTCATAACCGGCAACAGTGAGATTGCAGTTTTTAATCCGAACTTCTCCATGTTTACCTACATACCTACTACACAATATACTTACATAAAAAAGAGAAACAAAGACGAAAAAACTAACATGTGTAAAACTTTAAAAATATTATATGAAAAATTTTATATGAACTGTTTAGCGTCTACTACTGTTCCTTGACTATTTTTGGGAACCAATCTCGAAAATTAACTTTATGTAACGCTCGCACTTACGCACTGCAATGTGTAGCCGCACTTATTTACACTAAATCACCTGCCTTGCCGCCTTGCTTTGTGCCGCTACGCCTGCGCCAGGACCGACGAGATAGCTCACGATAAACTATCTCCCTTCTTATACCTTTTCTAAAGCACCGTTTGTAGACGCGGTATGTGTTATAGAAAACTTCCAAGCAGCAATATTACCACCAGTAAAATATTGGTTGTGCTGAGATGGTAGCTCAGTTCCTGCTGTAATGTAGTAGCATGGTTACTGCCGCCTCCAGTCCCACTATTGTCAATAATTACCTCTTCTTGTTTCGTAGAGATGCTTCCCATTTTGTAGTAAAATTGATATTTATTTTCAAAGAATCACCAACTAAACAGTCATTAGGATCGTCGATAGGATAATACCGAAATGACACAGAAACTTTCCATTGTAATTCTTGCTCTATATGGGCAATGGAATTTGTAACGCGAGTGATCGACATGGCCGGGCCGCCGTGCGATACTTGGGACATGATTCAAACGCGACAGATCGAATGCAATTGAATTATTTATTTAGGAATTGATAGTATATATATTACATTAGGCGAGTACAACAAGAGGTTTACATACACACTACAATGCACAATTTATGACTACTACTATAACTTCACGCAAAAACCCTTACGGGGTAGGCAGAGAGAACCGAGCGCCACGCGACTCGATCCTTACATACCTCACTCGCTTCTTTAACATTCATTGCTCTTTTCATGCACGCTCGCCGGTTTCTAGAGCTCCTGACATCACCAATTTGATCATGATAGGTAAGTCTTGGCCTTCCTCGGCTCCTACATCCATCCACTTTTGCATTGTATATCTGCTTCGTCATTCTTTCATCCTGCATTCTTTCTACATGTCCGAACCAACCAAGAATTTATGACAACACAAAATATTCTTACGCGTGTCATAAATCATTCTATGTTGTATTCTCCCGTTGTTGATATCGACCCCCGTAATAAATGGCGGAATTTGTAGCTACTGTATCCATACGTATACTGTGTCTTTTAGTTACATAAATATATATAGCCCTAAGTTTACACAGATTTATTACGCCGACTTATCACAGATGCGCTGCCAGAAGTCACGGTACTAACGCTATGGTGATAACCTCTGGTCTTCCGGTGAATCGATCGTGTCACTTGTCGCTGCGCGGTGATGTAAGCACTGATTATTTGCATTTGCGACATTTGTTTTGTCATCACATTCGGGGAATTCCCGATATAAGAGCTTGAAGAAGAGAAATGTCGAGTCTAGTGGTGGAAAATGGCTAGTTTAGCACCAAGGTTCGTTTTCCATACATTCTATTATGTTATTATAAGTATGTAGTTACAAAAAATCTGTAATTTTCGTATGTGTGCCGACCCACTAAAAACCTCTTCGCGCCTTTCTTGAAGAACCTCATGCTGTAGTCCCTTGGGAAAACCTCCGCTGGGAGTTCATTCCACAACTTGGAGAGTTCTTCTCTATCGTCTTCTAAAAAAACAGCGAGACCAAACTAAACAGACATGTTCATGTACACAAATGCTTGTCTTGTGTGGGAATCGAACCCACGAGCGTTGGCGCTAAAGCTCGAGCTCGTCACAAACTGTCCAGTGGGTGTATGACGTCAGAACTGAACGTTACCTAACAGTCACAAATCTAGAATCTCTAGTACTAGGTCATGTCTGGCTGCAGCCTGCAGTGATGCAACTGTCCCTAACACCAACATCTAGACTTGCATAATTAAAATGGCGTGACATTTCAAATCTCTCTAGCACATAACATTATTACGAGTGCACTTTGCACCTCGCGATGCGTTTGCGATATTGATTTGTAAATGTTACAACTTAGAGTATACATAAGCAAGCTGTATGAGTATGAACCGTAAGCACAGGTATGAACAACACCACGTGTACAGTCGCGAGCAATAACTTGGAAACATCCTTGAAATTCAAATTCTTATAGCAACATCAAATCACAAAATAAAGTTTTTTTTTATACTACGTCGGTAGGAGTACAAGCATACGGCCCACCTGATGTAAAGCGGGTACCGTAGCCTATTAACGCTTGCGATATATTAAGTATCAACCGCGCGATGCCTCGTCTGCTGCTTACACAGCAACTCCTTAGGAGCCTACTGGTGACCTCACTCACACCCAAGTACACAACAGCCCTCTAGGGAGTTGTTATTTGGCCGCGGTTTCCTGTGAGATGGAGATACCCCCAGACGGGCTACTTTGATGCGCCCTACCTCAGATATCCAGACCAAGACAAACAGACATGTTCATGCCCACAAATGTTTGCCTTGTGTGGGAATCGAATCCACGAGCGTTGGTGCCAAGTCGCGTCTTTCACGACTGAGCCACCGAGCTCGTAAAATATGTAAGTATATTATTAAAAGTTAATAGTATCTTTTGGTAATTTGATGATAAGGGGACCGGTGGTGGGCCCGTGGTATAACGTACGTCTAACAAGCGCGAGGTTCCGCGTTCGAACCCCGGGGGGTGACTATTCGGTTTTTACGAGTAGGTACAATTTACTTGCGTTCGGCTACCACTTGCTCCCGGTGAGGGAAAAACACCGCGAGTTAACCAGCACATGCAGATCTTCTGGATGTGTAATCATGATTCATTGTCTTGTCCGATTCCCCTTTATGGGTTACGGAGGCCCCGATGGCAGTCGTTCCAATGAACTGGACTCACCACATGCTGGATCATGATCATAGCGAACCCCGGGCTCCGTAGTGGACGCAACCGGGATTTACAGCTTGACGTGCGAGTGGTAATTTGATAAAAAGGTGTAGTTCATATTGACACAATTTAACGTTTATTATCACAGCTTAGCATACTTCTTGCGAGCTCGGTGGCTCAGTCGTGAATGACGCGACTTTGACACCAACGCTCGTGGGTTCGATTCCCACACAAGGCAAACATTTGTGTGCATGAACATGTCTGTTTGTCTTGGTCTGGATGTTTTAAGAGAGGTAGGGCGCATCAAAGTAGCCCGTCTGGGGGTATCTCCACCTCACAGGAAATCGCGGCCAAATAACAACTCCCTAGAGGGCTGTTGTGTACCTGCGTGTGAGTGAGGTCACCAGTAAGCTTCCAAGGAGTTGGTGTGTTAGAAGCAGAGATGGCATCACGCGATACTTTATGTATTACCAGCATTCATAGGCTACGGTAACCACTTCGCATCAGGTGGACCGTATGTGTGTATGCCGCCCGACGTTGTATAAAAAAACCGATGGTTGGCCCAATAGGTGAGTCTACGATTATATCGAGGTAACCTTTAAGCCAGATAACATTGTGTCACGATTTGCCTCCCACAAATGACAACCTTACAAATTAAAGTTACTTTACTTTACCTTACAAATTAAAGACTGTAAAACAAGTCTGCGTCCGATTGGGAAGAACTTGTGAACAAACTTAGAATACAATGCAACCCGACTGTACACAGACCTGGTTATATATTATAATAACTAAACCTATTCTTACTATTTTCGAGATAACTACAGTCAAAAGACCTACTGTTTAAAATACCTAAGGATCGTTTCACAGATTTTTGTTATAACTAGTGAACGATGTCCATAAAGGAGAATTCACCTACGGTTAATTTAACTACAATTAATTAACCTACTGTTGATTTATCTGTGGTCAATATTTGTAGACAAAACAAGAAAGTTAAGAAACGTAAAAAAATAGTTTAATCATAATTTATTTACATATATTCATCATCATCATCATCCGAGCGTTTTTTACCTTATAATTAAAAGCCCTTAGAAATTCGTATCGCTTTTAATCATACACCACTCATAGAGGTTCACTCTGTAAAGTTTCTGACAATAATGATAGATAAACACCTAAACTTGGAACTTGGAATATTATCATTTTAATTTAATAATGAATATTTAATATGTTTATGTATTCAATTGTATTTGTATTGTGGCTCACTACACGCTTTGGTTTTATACTGTAAGTGTAGCGAGCAATTGTACTAAATAAAGAAATAAAGAAATCAAAGCAACCCGTCTGGGACAGTCTCTCTACCTCGCAAAGAACCGCACCCAAATAAGAACGCCCTGGAAGGTTGTATGTTACTACCAGAGAATAAAGTTACCAGTAAGCTACTAAGGAGTTGCTGTGCTAGCAGCAAAGATGATCGAGCAAACGATATTTAACGTATTGTAAGTGTTCATAGGCTACGGCAATCACTTAACATCAGGTGGGCTGTATGCCTCCTGACGTTATATAAAATAAATAGTCAGTTGTCTATATTGTACCCATGACTAAAGGTTAGCTTAATTTGACTAGATGGCGTTTTTGTGGTTTGTCCGTATCATCATCAATTAATACGTGAAGGAAAAACTTTGTACCTCTTTTTAGGAAAATTACGCGAACGGAAGAGTATGAAATTTGACACAGTTAAAGTTTGTATGGAGAAGTGTACTGCACTTCTCCATACAAACTTTAGCCAATTTTATTTTATAATAATGTTTGGAAAATACTTTAAATGAATAAAAACAACATTACACACACTACCGTGCGTTTGACACACAAACACATATACCTACTCTTTTGTTTATGGTTAAAGTCTGTGGCCAAACTGAGAAGAGGTTAATATTATTGGTCTTTAATATTATTTATATAATCTCATTCGGTAATATTCTAATTATGAAATGAAATACAGAATTTTATTGGTATATTTTATTTACATACTTCTTTAAGAAAATTAAAAAATTAAATTAAAGCATTATTCTCCTAACAAAACAATGCTTTAAAACAATTTTTTAATTATTAAAGTACATGTGTCCCGACCAAGGAGGTTTCAATTCAATTTAAGTACACATTATCTGTGGTGAGCGCACGCGCGCAACGCGCATGCGTGCTGGATCCGAGCCAATAAACCAATAACAGACTTTTTCCATTTTGGCGCTATTTCGTACATACGAATTTGAGTAATATTTTGTTTTATAGCCATGAGATTAAATAAAGTAGTGTATGCAACTGCATATAATCAGATATTAAAACACTCGTGTAATCTTATTTTGAAACTCGCCTGCGGCTCGTTTCAAAAAACTACACTCATGTTTTAATACCCTCTATTATATGACAGTTGCATAAACTACTATTGTAGTCTTACTGAATGTCAAAAATAATCATAATTATGATAATGTCATAGTCATAGTTTGCCTAATAGATATTTGTGCTTTATAACGATATATCTATTAATACGTAAGGGAAAAGCTTTGTACTCCTTTTTAAGCATATTGCGCGCACGGAGGAGTATATTTGGCATAGTTAAAGTATCTACATATGGAGAACAAGGGCAGAAATAAATATCGAATAGCTGATATCAAGTGTCTGGTGACAGAGCTTCGCTCAACGTTTTTATGCCTTTAGTGTAAAATATATATATTTTTTTCAGGAATGAGACGAGCAGATAAACTTATAACGCAAAACATTATCTAAATACAAAATTTTATCTAAATCGTTAGAGCCGTTCCAGATATACACGATATATATATATTTAAACATATAAGCAGGTATATATATATATATATATATATGTGTGTGTGTATGTATATATATATATATATATATATACATACATATATATATATATATATGTATATATTAGGATACAAAAATATTTCCCGTCTTAAAAAATATCGCTTAACCTGCGTATTCGATTAGATTCCCGTTAGTTCCTCCATACCATTTTAATACCACTATGGTGTCACACACTGTAGAACGTCATGTCGTGTGAACATTACGTCGCGAGTAACATCATAAACGCATAACAACATGGATGACATATAATTTTGTGGCCAGAGAGATGAACGCGCCATTCCCTTCACATAGGAGTTTACGGAACGCAAAATCACTATTTCTTTATTTCGCGTAGCAGCGCTTTGAAAGTCACATTACGGACAATTTTTTCTATGTGTCTATGGATAATTCCACAAATAACATTATAGAACAGCATTTTACGTTCGCGCCTTTTTAATATCTCGTATGCAACCGTCACATCGGCAGAATACGGAATACAAGCGAATGTGTTCAATTTTAAATACTTAATGTCGTTTTAGGGTTCCTTACCTCAAAATGAAAAACGGAACCCTTATATTATTACTTTGTTGTCAGTCTGTCAAGATCCTTCTTCTCAGCGACGGGTAGAGCTATCAAGCTGAAATTAATACCTTTTTTTATACGAGTACTACGTCGGGAGGGATACAAGTATACGGCCCACCTGATGTAAAGCGGCTACCGTAGCCTATTAACACTTGAGATAAGTATCACTCGTGCGATACCTCCTTTGCTGCTTACACAGCAACTCCTTGGGAACTTACTGGTGACCTCACTCACACGTAGGAACACAACAACCCTCTAGGGAGTTGTTATTTGGCTGCGGTTTTCTGTGAGGTGGAGGTACTTCCCCAGACGCGCTGTTTTGATGCGCCCTACCTCTCTTAAAACATCCAGACCAAGACAAACAGACATGTTCATGCACACAAATGTTTGCCTTGTGTGGGAATCGAACCCACGAGCGTTGGTGTCAAAGTCGCGTCATTCACGACTGAGCCACTGAGCTCGTCAAAGCTCTCGAATTCGTGGTTTCTGGTGTTAAAGAAGCATTGGCCCGTCAAATGGTAATGTGACTTTATGGACCAATGGAAATGCAGTTTACTGTATTCTCACCATGTCGTGCTCACCATGTCGCCGACAGGTGCGGTGAGGTGCGGATGTGGCCAATCGCTGTGTCATTACACGCGGCCTGCCGAGACGAGGCTCGCATTCGCGGGAACCAGATTCGGTAATTGAAACATAATGGCTCCATCGGAATTCTGTCATTTACTGCAGATAAAAAACCTGTATTATTTTAAAGCATTCTATTGTGAGGACATTGGTCCTTTATAAAATATTGGAGACTTAGCCCTGTATGTGGTCAACACACATAGGGACGACTAAGATCAAATCACGCTTGAAATTCAAAGTGTGATTTTGATACTTATTACGTACGCTATAAGAATGGTAAAAAGGTAAATGTGTTAAGCTTGATATGCACTTAACTGTACTTTATAAAAGATCTATAGTTGGTATTAAAATTTTCATATGAAATTTTACTCAAAAATATATCCTCAAGCTTTTGAGATGTGAGTACCTCTCTAGTATCTGTACATTCAAAGCCAACTGCCCTGCGAGTTCAACCTCACACACTGGAGCCGCGATGGTCGCGTACTGTGCGGTTCCAGAGAAGTTTTCTTCCGAGAACAATTAAGTTGTGGAATGAACCCTGCCGAGGTTTTCCCGAGGGGCTACGGCATTGGGTTCTTCAAGAAAAGCGTGAAGAGGTTTTAACAGGGTCGGCAACGAATGAATGACACCCCTGGTAACCTACCATGACCAAATTGGTCGTGTTTTATCAGAAGGTGATGTCAGGAGCCCCAGGAACCGGCGAGCGTGCATGAAAAGAGCTATGAATGTCACAGAAGCGAGTGAAGTATGTAAGGACCGCGTCTTATGGCGCTCGGTTCACTCTGCCTACCCCGCAAGGGACTTGGCGTGAAGATATACATACATACAAGGTTAAATATTATTCAAGACATTCATTCATTCATTGCGGGACGTCGTCTATTGTACAATGCGTCCAATGAACGAGTAGAACACTGATAAACACTTGTCCTGCAGATTTGCATTCAATAGAAACAAGTTTCCGGAACGAGTAGGTCTTGGAAACACCGCCGTGGAAGTGTGTGTACGTGGTGAACCATGTTATTGGTTTGGGTGGGCTGTCATAGATCACTACTTCGTGTGATTTATTCCAAATCAATGTAAGAAACGTGTAATTTTCGGTGACACCCATAAAAGAAGATTTTTAAGAGAGGTAGGGCGCATCAAAGCAGCCCGTCTGGGGAAGTACCGCCACCTCACAAAAAACCGCAGCCAAATAACAACTCCCTAGAGGGTTGTTGCGTTCCTGCGTGTGAGTGAGGTCACCAGTAAGCTCCCAAGGAGTTGCTGTGTAAGCAGCAGAGGAGGCATCGCACGAGTGATCCTACTAATATTATAAATGCGAAAGTTTGTATGTATGGATGTTTGTTGCTCTTTCACGCTTAAACGGCTGAACGGATTTGAATGAAATTTGGTAAGTAGATAGACTAGTAAATAACAGCAAGCTGTGTAGGCAGAGCTGATATTTTTTAAATTTAAAAAATATTTAAATATTTTATTTTTAATTTTTTTAAAATATATGGCACCCTGTACGACATCTAGCGACGAGTGCTGTTACTTTTTCTGTTGATGGGAGTGCAGTGCAGACTCTGCACTGCAGAGTGGCCGGCCATACGTTTTCCCATATGTTTTTTTTTCTAATTGGAACGATTTTGGACCGTTCTTCCTCACCAACGAACATTTAAATTTCAAATTAAAGAATACAAAACTACAATATGGTAGCTATTAGTGTGTCGATTTTGGAGTTTCTCACTATTACCGTCTAAACGCTAGCTGGATGACATCAGTCTACCCCAAACGGCAATTTTGAGGGTAATGTGGCTCCGCTGGCTATCGCAGCTCTGCCAATTATGATCTGGATTAACACATAGGCGTTATTTGACTCCACGCGGGCGGAGCCTTACCTAAGAAAGGTCTAACTTTCCCTATGGATTGCGTAGGTCTGACAGCAGTCGCTTCCTGTCACAATCGGTATCTTCGTCAACTCCTTAGACTATGGTAGCGGAATGGATTAAATGAGATATGTCTTAGTTAGACATCATCATGTGAATTATCTACAAATACATTGGAGCCGTTTTTAGAAAATAAATTATTAAACGATGTATATACACGAACCACAGACATTAATTAGTGAGAACACTACAAAGTCTAAAATAATTAAAAGAAAATTAGAACTTGACTGCATAAAAAGTCAACATCATAAGCAGTGAACAAAATAGACTAAAAAACAAGATGAAGAATAAATTAATTTAGGTATTTATTAAATAAACCAAACAAACCCGACTATTGTTTAACAGCAAAAAACCAGCAAAGCCTAATATAAAATTAATTTTATTTTGCAATTTGCACCGCTCGCTGCCAAATTGAATGCCGTTTTTATTGTATGCTTTCTGCCGGTTTTTTACTGAAAAACCGCAGTATAGTAAAGCAAGATTTTTGTTTTTAATTAATAATAAATATGTGTGGTGAAGTAGAAACTGTTTTAGCGACTGCAAATATTTACCATTAAAGTGGTAAACAAGCGTACGGCCTGCCTGATGGTACGATGAGGGACTCGATGTGCGTGTCAATCTAATCGAACATGATTATTATATATATAGTGGCGTCGAGAGCAGACTGTGTATGCGGGTTTAGTTATCTAAGTTCCTCCAAGTTCGGAGGGAACGTTAAGCGATTGCTTAGTCGTCGACATTTCTCACAGCTCGCCTCTGAACCGAGTCACAAGGTCCTATATCCGGTACGATACGGTATCCAGGTGCTTTCCGCCCAGGACTACAGTACTCCATGTGCGGTCTGACCAGAGACGTGTATAACGTCATCATCATACCGCCCCGTATTCGTTTACTGACATAGGCCTTCTCTCTAGAGGGCCACTCGCCTCGTACTTGAGTCACTTGCGTCCGTCGACTCCATACAAATTTCTTCAGGTCGTCGCCCCATCTAGTGGGGTATCATACCACACTGTATGTACCACGGGGACACCATTCGAGAACCTTTTTCCCCAATCGGTAGTCGGTCTACAAGGAATGTGGCCGGCCCACTATCACTTTAACTTACTTATCCTTTGGGCTATATCGGTTACTTCAGTTCTAATAGGGATATCATCATTTCTGATTATATCACACATAGAAATCCCGAGCGATCTTATATACAGCATAACACGCTGACCGACCCTCAGCTTCTACATACCGCAGTAAAGAACCACCAGTAAGGACTGAGGAGAAAAAATCTTTTTGTATATTTGATAGCCCAATTCTCGAGGAAGTTATAGGCATATACAATCACCTATAACTTCCTCAATGTACAATCGAACATATGTATGTATATATTGACATATGTTCATACATACACATGTTCGATTGCATTACCCTAATCTTGACAATAGAGATTTCTGTCGAAATGGATATGACAAAAATGGAAAATTTCTGACTGGTCCAGCGATCGATTGGTTACTAACACCAAGGCTCGTGTGTTCGAATCTCCCACAGGACAAATATTTATAGGCATGAATATGTCTGTTTGTTTGTCTGGGTATTTTAAATTGAAGTAGGGCGCATCAAAACTGGGCCAGACTGGGGAACTTCCACCCTACCGAAAACAGCAGCCAAATAACTCCCTGGAGGCTATTAGCAGCAGGGGTAGATACTTCCTGTTTTGCCAGCGTTCATAGACTACAATAACCATTTTAGATCAAGTGGACCGTATGCATGCTTGCCTTCCGACAATGTATTAAAAAAATAAAATTTGTTTAGAATTTTTTAGGATGAGTACTTTCATCTCAATTACAGATGATAAACCCGCATCCCGTATATTAGAGCGTGTTTTATTGGCAAGTGTTGCAACTGTGTACAAGCATATTACACAGTTGTAAATATACATCCAAGGACATGATTTATGTGGTGTTTTGACCGGCTGGCTCAGAGTGTCGACACCGACGGAAATCGGATTGTTTACGTTCATTAATGATGATGTCATTAGCGGAGTGTGTCTGGCTGTCTATCTATCTTTACCGTGCAATGATACTGTATATCTTCACGGTAATTTCCTTGCGAAGTAAGCAGAGGGTACGTAGTTTGACGAGCTCGGTGCGCCAGCAGCCCGGTATTGATACCAACGTTCGTGGGTTGGATTCCCACACAAGACCAAACATTTGTGTGCATGAACATGTTTGTTTGTCTTGCTCTGGGGAAGCATATACCAAAGGGAGACTTTGTATAAAAGTCGTCTGCATGGGTACTGCACTGTCTCAGCTATTTCTACCGCCAAGCAGCTATAAAGCTGTGTTCCGGTTTGAAGGGTGAGTTATGACATATGGCAGAGAAATTCCTGTGTACTGTGACGAAACAGCCTTAGGTCACAAGATTGCCAGCGCGCGAATAACAGCCCCGTGGTGTTGTGAGCGTCAATAGGCTGCGGTAACCGCTTACCATCTAATGCGGGCCGCATGCTTGTTTGCCAACCTAGTTGTATAAAAAAAGCTCCTCCACCTCTCAGAAAACCGCAGCCAAATAACAACTCTGTGGAGAGTTGTTGTGTTCCTGCGTGTGAGTGAGGTCACCAGTAAGCTCCGTTGGTATTTTATCAGCAGTGGTAGCATCGCGCGAGTGATACTTAATGTATTACAAGCGTTCATAGGCTACGGTAAAGTATAACATGCTTCAGTTCCTCACCCGCTTCTTCAACGTTCATAGTTTTTTTAATGTACGCTCGCTAGTTCCTAGGGCCACTGACACCACCTTCTGATAAAACACACGACCAATAATGGTCGTGATAGGTGTGTCCTGGTCTTCCTCCGCTTCTACTCCTACTGCAGATTTTATACAACGTTCGCATCTTGGCCGCTTTATTCCATATACCAATACGATAGTGGTAGGTAAGTCTTGACCTTCCTCGGCCCCTCAAGGTAAAGGGATGTATTCTTGTAATTTAAATTAAATAGGGGATTTGAGCAGAAAATATTAAATAAGAAAATGTAAAACGCGAAAATAGGATCCGATACAGGAGCTAAGAAAGACTTACTTGCCAACATCGAATTGGTCAAGTTTAATTGGTAAGTAATTTCAGCATCTTTATATTTTATAGAGGGAGGCATACACACGGCCCACCTGATGTATGTATGAATGTAAAGTTGTTACCGTATGAAGTATCGTTTGCATGAAACCACCTCTGCTGTTCACACAGCTACTACTATTTAGGCGCTTCTGGTAACCTTACACACTCGCAGGGAATACAACGACTCTCCAGGGGTTGTTATTTAGCTGCGGTTTTCTGTGAGGTGTAGGTATTTCTCCAGTGGAGCTGTTTTGACACACTCTACTTCACTTAGAAACACCGAGACAAAAACAAACACACATCTTTTTCATGTGTGGCAATCGAGCCGACTAGCCTTTGTATTCAATTTCAAAACTTCCTACTCCTACAAATTTCTTCTGATTAAATTCGTTGTGTTATTCCAAAGCAGCTGTAGTTTAACCCCCGGGACAGCAATGAACGTCACTGCTCATTGCCTTTTTGGTGGTCGCCGCTGTTAAGGTGATACAGTGGTAGGCCTGTCCCTTTGTATTAAAATACCATTGCAAGGTAGCCACAGCGGTGCCGTGCTCGTCAAATGGAAGGTTGTAATATCCAAGGAAGTCCAAGAGCTACCTACTATAACCGACTTGGTCGCATTTATCCCAAGGTGATGTCAGTCAGTGCAACTGACAAAATGTACGCATTTTGACACACGCCGTGCTGCAGTGTTTTTTAGTAGAATCGGCCTACAGGAGTCTTCGAACCGGCGAGCGTGTATGAAAAAAACTATGAATGTTAAAGATTCGAGGGAGCTGTGTACAGACCGAGTGATTTGGTGCTCGGTTCTCCCGGTCTTGCAGGGTAGGCAGACTTTGCTTGAAAATAGGGAAAGGTAGTAAAAATGAATTCAAGTTAACGCCTATTCTTATCGTCATTCTTAGTAAGTGATAGCTGAAAATCAGTGGTTGTGTCATTTGAGCAACGCTATACACTGAGCTATAACTCATTTGCACTACTGCAGCACACACACACATACATAAGCACCTGAATTAAAAACATTCTCTATAGTGTAGAGAAGCTGTGTTTTAAGCTAACAGTGTTGTTATATCGATGTACATTGTATTGATGTGGGTGCATGAAGTACGTGAATAAATGATTTATCTATCTATCGATCATTGCTTCTTCTATTGATTGTGTTGCTGTCCGTACTAAAGGCTTCAATGAAATTGTTTACTCTTTTTAGCCACTATCAAAATAGGATTATTCTATTTTTTTTTGTATATTTTGTAAGTAATACTCCTTGTATTGCAAACGTTTATAAATATTGTCGGACAAATTACACAGCGCCACCTAGCCCCAAAGTAAGCGAAGCTTGTGTTATGGGTACTAGACAACTGATAAACATACGTAAATACATTTTTTTTTTTGTAAATACATACTTATTATACATAGAAAATACCCAGACCAAGACAAACAGACATGTTCATGCACACAAATGTTTGTCTTGTGTGGGAATCGAACCCACGAGCGTTGGTGTCAAAGTCGCGTCATTCACGACTGAGCCACCGAGCTCGTCAACTATGGTTAACGATTGATTAAGATGATTTTAAGATGATGACTATTTTCTCAATACTCATAAAGCACGTTGCAAACTTCATTAGCTTCCTTTCTTGCAGTCGTGACAAACGGTCGCGGAGTTTGTGCAAAACATTTATGAACATGTCCGTGACCCCGCCACCCCGCCACCCCCGACAAGTGGTCGAGCCTTTCAAATTCAGAGGAATGCTGCATGAGTACAAGATAGTGTAGAGCTGTGCAATGTACAGTCGGAAGCACGTTCTTGAGGCGATGCGAGGAGGATTGAGGAGAGCGAGGATTGCATACGGCATGTACCCCCTATCGTGCTCCATTTTGTGCATGAACACAACGGAACGATTGTTCATTTTATTTACTTACTTTCGTTCTAGTTTTACACTTGTAACAACTCCTTACCTTCCTTTGAAAACTATATCCATGGCTAAGTAATCACATAGCACATACAAACGGGAAAATCATTAGGTGTTGTATGCCATACAGTGTATGGCAAAGTAAATTCACAGCTTTTTCTACTATTTGACTGTGGATTAAACAGCCAAATAGTACAAACAAACAAACTCTTTTTGTATAAACATATAATAACGCATTAGTAGACGATATAAATATGGTAATAATGAACGAGACGATGGGATGAGAGGTGAGTACGTTTTGATCAGAGATTTAATGGAGAAAAGCAGGAGAAAAGAGTTTGAGCAATTCGTACATCGAAACAAACTTATAATAACTTATAATTCTTGCCGAGTGTACAATCAATTAAGAGCAAGTTCGAATATGATAATGTTGGTCTCAAATGACTTGCCACTATTTACATTGCGCAGGCGATGCGGTCGTGCGATTAGAACCGATGTCAACTTGATTGCATTATGTTGTATGTCTAATATCTGGCAGCTTGTTTTAAGCGGTCATGAATTTATGCAATTTGATTATCGAGTCGGCTCAAATTCCACTTGAAAAGGTATAATATGTTCTGCGACTCTATTAAATTGGACTCAAAACTTGAGACCTTTACGCGTTTGCTGACTGACTTGTACGATATTAATGCTCCTGTTAAACCTGTCCGTATAAGACATTTACCTGCACCCTGGCTTACTACTTCGATCAGAAACTTAATGAGGAAAAGGGACAGAGTTAAAGCTACTTTTAAGACAAATCCGACTGATAACAATTTCACTACCTATAAAAAACTGCGTAACATCTGCAACAGGTTGTGTAGGGATGAAAAACGCCGACATATTCATACAGCACTTCATAACAAATCAACTTCACAAATTTGGAATTTTTTGAGGTCAATTGGCGTGGGCAAGGATTCTACTTCATTTAATACCGCTCAAAATTTAGATGCTTTAAATAACCATTTCTCAGAACCTCCTATAATTCTTGATGATACCACTAAACGGTCATCTCTCCGTTCACTGTCCAATACGCTACGACCAAATTGTATTCCTTTCTCTTTTCATAGTATCGCGGAGGAAGATGTAAGGAAAATTATTTTGTCGATTTCAACAAAAGCTGTGGGCAACGATAGTGTTAGCCTTGATATGCTTCTACTTGTCTTGGATGATATTTTGCCAGTTGTTACACACTTACTGAACTTCTCCTTGGTATCAAATATCTATCCGACGGCTTGGAAAAAGGCTTACGTTATTCCATATCCTAAAGTTACCAACCCTTCGTCTCTTTCAGAGTATCGCCCCATCTCTATACTTCCTATCCTCTCTAAAATACTAGAACACGTTGTCTACAAACAGCTTCATGCATATTAAGCTACAAATAATCTTCTTAATCAGTTTCAGTCTGGATTTCGTCCGTCACATAGTACCGTCAGTGCCTTGCTTCATATTACAGACGATATTCGCAATGCTATGGACAGGCAAGAACTTACGGTTATTGCTTTACTGGACTTTAGCAGTGCTTTCAATTCGGTGGATTTCGATGTCTTACTTGGGACCCTTCGTGCACTTAACGTCTCTTCTTCCGCGATCTCATGGTTTGACTCCTATCTCCGTAATCGACAGCAGCGCGTCAAGGTGGATGACAGTTTTCGGATTGGTCTACCTTAAAAGCGGGTGTTCCACAGGGCGGCGTATTATCTCCACTCCTTTTCTCGGTTTTTATTAACCAAATAACCTCCGTCATTTCTTCTTCTTACCACCTGTATGCAGATGATCTACAAATATATCGCCATTTTACACTCTCAAATAGTAACTCAGCAGCAATTCGGATCTTAATGCTGTTAGGGATTGGGCTTCATCGTTTGGTCGACTGGTAAACCCCCTTAAATCACAGTCGATGATTATCGGTAGTAGCAGGATAATACCTAAAACTGATTCTTTACCAAAAATTTTATACGACGGCACTGTGATACCCTACAGTATTAAGTCCAAAAACTTAGGTCTTATCTTAGACACTCACTTATCTTGGACTGCTCATGTCAATGAGGTGAGTAACCGCATGCATCATTCATTTCACTCTCTTAGACGTCTCCAGAACTTTCTCCCCCTTGCCACTAAGGTCATGCTTAGCAATACCCGCCTGCTTCCTCTTCTCGACTACGCCGATGTATGTTACCTGGACGCGAGTGAGAGGCTTGTGGATAAGCTGGAACGGTTACAAAATCTTGCCATTAGGTTTATTTTCAATCTTAAAAAATATGACCACGTCATTGAATATCGCAACCAACTCAAATGGCTCCCTATCCGCTCTCGCCGCAATTTCCACGTTCTTACTTTCCTCTTCAAGATCCTTCATAATCCCACTGCTCCCGCTTACCTTCGTTGCCGATTCAACCTCCGCCCTCCTACCGTTCGTTCCCGTCGTTCTTGCCATGCCAAGACGCTGCTGCTCCCAGTTGCGCAAACTAAATTTTTCTATAATTCCTCTACCTACCGTGCTGCTCAACTGTGGAATAAATTACCAACAAACATTCGAAAAAGCCCATCAATCCACTCCTTTAAAAAAATATTGAAAGAGCATTATTTATCAAATCTAAAATAAGTAATATATATATGTATATAAGTGTAACTGTATTTATGTTATATGTGTATTCATGTAAATATATTTATGGTATATATGTGTGTATTCGGTATGTATGTATTTATTTAGGCACGTACTGCTGTCCGCAACTAACGAGATATCCCACTGCTGAGGGTTAGCTGGAAGAGATCTGTTTTAAAGATAAGTTCGCCTCTGTACTATCTTTACTATACACTGTAACTTTTTGTATTTATATGTGCAATAAAGAATAATTATTATAATTATAAATGGAATCAGGAAACCAAAATCATGTCTCTACGGAATTCAGTACTTTCAGTTTCACTTCCAGTTTTTCATCAGACCGCGGGGACCTTACTTTCCATTGCTTATGACTGTATATATGTATGTATATCTTCACGTCAAGTCCCTTGCAGGGAAATCAAAGAGATCCGAGCGCCAGAAGACGCGGTCCTTACACACGTCTCTCACCTTTTTTAACATTCATAGCTCTTTTTAATGCACGGCCACCGGTTCTTAGGGCTCCTTACATAACCATCTGATAAAACACGACTAATATGGTAATGGTAAGTGAATATTGGTCTTTCTCAGCTCCTTCCAATTTTGCATTGTATATCTGTTTTGTCATTCGTTTATCCTGCATTCTTTCTACTTATCCGAACGAACGAATGGCATGCTCCGTTGGTTTCTCATTCCTTTAAATCCTTTTTTTGCAAGCGCGCGATAGCAAGCGAGCAATATGTGAGGTCGACCTCCAGTTTCTCGGTATTTTGTACGCTCTACTTCTCCAAAACCAAAATAGTTTGAAACCCCCTTTTTTCGTGATCGTGTAGCCTAGATGTCGTAGTTGTGCCAGTTGAAATTTGTTTTTCAAAAAAAGAAGTTTTGTTCCAGAAAAATCGGTCCAAGAAGATTTGTCCCTACTGTGAGCAGTGCTTTTGCAGTGGTAGTACTAAATTTTCCTTTTTCCTCTTTTTTATTTTTTTTTCATCTTTTCCTTTTTGTTTTTTTAGTTTTTTAATAAATTAGTCTTTTATTAAATTATATTAAATTATATTAAATTTTGGGTTTTTAATTCTAATTTCATCAAGATGCCTCGAGGCCGTCGCAGTAATCGAATTTTGAATATTCAACATTTTTTTGGTAATTTTTACTAAGTTATCTTTTTTAACTTATTTTTTTTAATTTTATTTAATTATAAAATGAAATGCCCAAGCATTTTTTAGATTGACGCACTAAGTTTCCAAGCGCGCTTGCTACACAGCTTGCTGTTACCTATTTAAAAGATAAAAAGCGCGCTTGCGTTTGCGCCGCAGGCCCTAACTTCCCTAGTTATGGTTAACAGCTTCGAATATGGATAACATTTTATGCTGGAGAACCGGATAGCTTCCAAAGAAGGCGTAGTCATCGTACCCTCGATAGATAGTGTCAGCTACAGAGCCGTCAGTCTGATTCATGCGTGACAAAATAATTGACTGAACAAAGAGGATGAAATCCGATAGAATGTAACGGGAGGCACAGGGAGGATTCCGAAATGGAAGAGGATGTACGGATCAAGTTCTCACTTCACAATATCGAAAGCATCTGACAGAGTTATGCGAAAGGATCTCTACAATCGGATGCGCGTGCTATCGTCGTCACTAATATTGAAAACCATTTTGTTAATTTGTAGATCCCATCATTGGATCAGTCCAATGATGGAAGATATTTCAATGATAGCTACTGGATATGATATCAATTGCAAGTCACCAAATATCACATTACTTTAAAAGAGCAATTCTTGTATATACCTACATACATATATTGTACGTATAAGTTTATTTACTTTGGGCATGGTGGGGATGGATGAGCTTCGGGTGCGTAGGGAATTGTGTCTTGCATCTTATATCTTTAAATTAATAAGGGGTAAAATAATAAACAGTTGGTTGTTACGCATTACGAGCCTTTGTATCCCGGATAAATACGTATGGCGTCGTGGCCGGCCGCAAATATTGGCTATGCCGCGCGGGCGGCGGGCGCACAGACCTGCCATGCAATTCTGTAAGAGCAAACATGCTTACATCCTCGGAAACATCGGCTGTTACAGCCTTGAACACAAAATTGCAATTCTTTGGTGTCGCTTTTCATGGTTGTGCGACACTAGCGCCGCAAGGCTGCGTTTGGAATTGGAATTCTACAAGGCAAACAGCCTCGCGTACGCTTACAGCCTTATAGAATACCAAATAATTTAGCCGTGATCGCAGTAGACGATGTCAAAGCTGTGACATCTGTGATCACAGCGACGCATACAGCCATTACGAGTCGCTTAGAGAATTGCATGGCAGCTAGGCAAGGCGCGCCGTGGACGACACTGCGCGCTCTGAACCAAATAGCATTTTAGAGTTACTACACTTTATATTTAGACTGTTAAATCAATATTCATAAAGACCACAATAGATACTAGAATAAACCATTGCCCGTATAACTAAATAAATATGTACTTGAAATCATTGCATGATGAAAAAACAATTGGGCATGTCTGATGGACTCGCGACCCATTGGGCCCCTGAAACTCGTACCCCGGAATAAAAGTTGTAGATTCGTCACCAATTCAGGTGCCCATTGGTCCTCTGATAGGAGACCAGTCAATATTAATTAATTTTTATGGTACCCATTAGTCCCTTAATATAAATTATAGATAAAAAGTGTTGCGATAATACAGTCATAAAGAAAATTGTGTGCCTGTATTCATAGTAATAATTCATCAAAACCATACGATTTGCGCTGATGTCGCTCTTAGGCCCGAGTGAGCGGCATCAGTGGATTTTTGTTCAGTGTTTAGTTAGTTAGTTCAGTGTTTGCAACAACAAAGGAGAGCAACCGGCGGAGCACTGGATCCGCAAAGAGATAAACTACTTTTTGGTAAGAGCGACAACGGTGCATAGTGCTTCAGTTTGCAATAATAGAGGAGACGACTGACGTAAATTACAATTCAGAATGATAATTAATCTGTAATTTTAGTTAGTAAGATGTTGTAGTTTCTTAAGGCAAAAACCAAAATGTTGATTATTTGTTATTGTTAAAGATTTTAATTAATGTGTGATTTATAAATATTATTTCAAGATTGAATTTTATATATTAATCAGCCGTGCCCGTGACTTTTAATAAACGTGATATTTATACAATTTTATGAATTTTATTTTTACGTTTACCACGCGAGAGTTAGGCATCAAAAATATTACAGTGGTCGAGTGGGCACAGGGTACATGTTCTAGGGGTCCAGTTGGCACGTGCACGTCAAAACTTGGACCGGTAGGTGTTTGTAGAGTCCACGAGAACACGTTTCATTAATGGCAACCTTCCCCTATATATTTATTTCAATGTTAACAAGGTATTATATAGTATATTTAACGCTTTAATATATGTCAGTAATTACGTTGTTTACTGAGCTATAAAATGGTATTTACAGTATTTTAGTACCTAGTCGTGCAGTCTGCGAATCGGGGAATGTTACTTTCAAAGAATAAAAAGTTATTACCTACCTATATCATAAATATGGCAATACTATAAGTGATGATTTACGCTGGAGGTCGAATTTTGTTTATCACAGTCCATCACAGTTTACAAACTGCAAAATAGCAAATACGGGCGCGTATTTTCCCAAAATTTTAAAAGTACTCGTAAATACTTTTGTAATTGTTGTGGGTAGATCATGGAATTGGTTATTTCATAAAATGACCGGGCAGATCGTTAAGTACGGAAAATATTTTTTGACTTCTACAGAATCCATTTCCAGCTCAAAATGAGGTACTTCGTAACTCTCCTTGGGTAACTAACCTTTAACGACCTGACCAGTCGTTTCAGGAAATGAATGGCAGATTAATGCGATCTGTCGATGTCATACCTGTATATAAAAATATAAATCTGACGACATTCAACTTGGCACCTGGCATCCATCGGCTCCCTGCGATCTTTACAAGATCGTCGGTTTATCGTGTGGGGGGGCCGTCCTACGCTGCGCTTTCCAGTTCATGGTTTCCATTCGAAGAACCTTTCTGCCCTAACGTCCATCGGTTCTCCGCGTTATGGGGCCTGCCCACTGCCACTTCAGCTAGCTGGACCATAAATCCACATCGGTACTAGTTCTACTATGTGCTCATTTCTTAGTATATGTCACAGAGAAACGAGTACGGCTCTCTCCTTCGCACGCTGGGCAACCTTGAGATTCCGTGTGAGGCCCATAGTAAGGGACCACGTTTCAGTGCCGTAAGTCATCACTGGCAACACACACTGATCGAAGACTTTCATCTTTAGACATTGAGGTATTTTGAACCAGAATATCTTTCGAAATTTCCCAAACGATGCCCATCCGAGTTGGATTCGACGAGATATCTCATTCCTGAAGTTGGGCCTACCTAGTTGGACTGTTTGTTCTAGGTAGACATACTAGTCAACATTATCGAGAAACGAGCTCTCAAATAAAATATGACATATTCTTCGTTTTGTCCATGTTCATGTTAACACGCACTCGTTGGGATGCCCCATTAAGATCTTCGAATATTGTGCTCAAGTTTTCCAGGTATTCCGCCATGATAACTGTGAAGGTGAGTGATGTACTCGCCGTTGGTGTTGATACCGTAACTTTTCCAGTCCAGCAACTTCAAAACAACTTCTATCGACCCGTGAACATTTACGGAAAAAACAACATCTCCCTGTCTCACTCTTCTCAGCAATTGGATAGGTTTCGTATTCTGATTCTGTACACAAATCGACATGGTCTCGTCTTCATATATAGTCCTCAACACTTCGATATACCTATAATCACTGCTGAAGAGACCGAAGCACAGCGTATCTGGTGTCACCGCCCAAAGATGAATACAGTACTCCATATGCGGTCTGATTTGTGATTTGTATAATATGAGTCTCTGCCCCGAGCTGAAGTACTGTTTAGCTCTGTTGAGCACACCAAGCTTCTGGGACGCCAGCTTGACATCCTTAATTCCTGGTGACTGCGGTACTGAACATCGCTGGAGATCTCGATATCGAGAATTCCAGAGCTCTTGGCAATGGTAAGTGGCGTGTTCTCGAAGTAAGGAGCCACAGTAAATGGGGGTTTCTTAGCGGTGAACACTTGTCTTCGTGGGATTGAATTGTACTAAGTTCAAACGTCCCCAGTCAGAGACTTTACTTAAGGTACCTTCAATTTCAGACACAAGCTTAACTCGGCTTTCCTCCACAAGGGAATGCCATTCATTGACAGCATATCAAAAATATGCAGCAGCAATAACGTCGGGGACAATACAGAGCACTGTGGGACGCCAGCATTGATATCCATGCTATCGGAGCAATTACCATCTACCACGGCTTTTGTGCATCTGCTGAATAAGGCAGCTGGCCACCCATTTGCTCATACCCTCGGGCAGTCCGTACGATAGTAACTTCGATAAAAGACCCCGATGCCAGACGTGATCGAACGCCTTAGCCATATCTAGGCTGACAGCCAATGCCTCACCTTGACTCTCAATCGCCTAAGCTCAGCGGTGTGTAAGATACACTAGAAGATTACCAGTCGAACTACTGTCGCAAAAGCCGTATTGACGGTCGCTGATCAAGTCGTGATCCTCTAGGTATGCCAGGAGTCGTGTGTTTATCACACGCTCTATCACCTTGGAGAAAAGGGAGGTCACGCAATAGGCCTGTAATTCGATGGATCTGACTGTCGAATGTGTGTTTTTGGGCACCGGGTGCATATTGGCGGTCTTCCACGAAGACGGGACTTGCGCAGTGGAGTACGAAGGCACGAAGAGGTGCGTAAGTACAGAACACAACTCACAGCTTTAGCACCACTGCCGATATGCCATCTGGCCCACTCTACTTATGAATGTGAAGTATAGTAATGCCCGTCGGACATCTCGCTGGGTAATAGAGATTTCAAGCATTGAGCTACCGCACCTCGGGATGGTGGGTGACACAGCTCCCCCGTCATTCAAAGTCGAGTTAGCGGCAAAGAGATTGCCTAGTAGATCGGCTTCCTCCTGCGCACTATAGGCCAGGCTGCCATCTGGTTTGTGCAATGGTGGCAAGGACGACGGAGGCGATTCCCCAGAGGGAAGGCTCGCAAGCCGCTCGCCAGCTCTACTGACGTCATCAAATTTCGCCCTGGCAATCACCATCTTACTGGATCTCGAGGCAGCATTCAATTTACGTTTCAAAACAGAGAAATCCGGATTACCATTAGCACGTCCCATGGTCCAAGCCTCGTAGGCAGCCTATTTGAGATGATTGGCTTTTTCTACTAGTCGATTAATCTCTCATTACCCGCGGACCGCTTTTCCGCCAAGAAATGTATGGGAAAACGTATATAACGGGGTCTCACAGGTTAAACCACGGTCGCTTTTTAGCTTCCGCAGCAGCCACTAAGCGACTGGGAAGGTAGAATGTAGCATCAGAAGGCAAACATTATCAGAAGATACACGGTGCGGCGAGTGTGTAAGAGAAGAGTTATTGGTCGCGAAAGTTTTTATGTCTTTAATTATACCCCTAAGGTAGTAAACAAGCATATTGCCTGCCTGATGAGAAGCAGTTACCGTAGCCTACGGACATTGGATGCCGTTAGATTAGATGGATGCCAATAGCTCGTTATACAACCGCACCGTCCGCCGATGGCGGTGAATTCATTTTCATACACTGGAAACGCAATGGTATGAGTGAGTACGCAAACTGTGCGTTTCCAGAAAAAAAATATTTCGAGAACACACAAGTTGTAGAAGACTACTACGACTACCAGCCGAGATTTCCTTAGGAACTACAGCCCGGCGTTCTTCAAAAAGGCCTGAAGAGATTATTACAAAGTCGCATGAGCAACACCCTTTGTGTTACAAATATCCATAAGCTACGGTAACTACTTACAATAAGGGAGGCCGTACGCGACTATTTCCACCTTAGTGGTATAAAAAAGGCTACAAATATATATGTATACTTACTACAAATATGTGTTTTTTTTTATTTCAAAATCAAACTTTTGTGCTACTGGCTGTAACTTTAGAACAAAATTACTACGTCACAAATTTTGGAATATCTGTATAACTACAGATATTTCAAAATTTTTAGACAAGTAAGTATTGACCAGACAAATGACACAATGCCATCTAGCTCCAATATAAGCACCCTTGCGTTGTAATATATATTCTAGGCAATCAATAAACATATGTAAAAACTATTATTTTTGGTACATGCTCATGATACATAGAAAACACACAAACCTAGACAAACATACATGTACACATATAATTACTTGTGTATAAATCGAACCTACGACCCTCAACTACCAAATTCATTGTAATGTGTGACCAAAACATTTATTTTTCCAGAGTTGTTACGGTGTAATAACATAGATCAAGGCCCGACTCGCACTTGACCGTGTTTTTTTAATTCAAACTTTTAATGATGACACCTATTCAAGGAAATCAAACATTGTGTAAGGTAAACAGATTGCTTAGTTGCACAGATTATAATGTTGCAACTTTATACTACAAAGGGCAACACCAAAACCAGAACACAGATACGAGTCTTTTGGCGGGAATTCGGCTAGAGAAATGGTGCTTTGAATAAAATTTTTATTATTTAATTATTTGAACCAAATTAATTTAGGTGTTATTTTGCGGAAGTCAAATTTACAGGCAATTTCTAAACTAGTTCGTGTGTCGATCTGCCATCAGTTAGTTCATGAAAAATTGTGTCGATGACCACCCACTTACTAGGTATACCTAGTGCAAGAAGTTGCGGTTGTATTTTCGTATCTTATTAAACACACTAGGTAAATAAATAAATCTTCGCTCATAAAGCTGTTCTCAGTAACTGTAATTTTACTATGGAAAATAAACTGCAATTTAGGTATGAAAGTGTGTGCGTACTTATGTACGCACGTAAGAAGTTATACTTCTTTGGCGTACCTGACTCTAGTATGTTTGTAAAACAAAACGATAACCAACTTCGTGGTGTCGATTTTAGATGGCGATGTGCGCGCGCGTACAAAAAATTCACTCTCATTATTTTTCCTTAACGCACCAAAAGAAGTATAACATCAATAAAAAAGCAATAGACAAGTGAATTTCTACCAATTTAAAAAAAAAGACAGTATGTTTTTTTTTTAATATTCCATATTCAAGCAGTATTTAGGAGCCAGGAGCGCTAAACTGTCGGCGTGGCCTATGCATTCCCTAGGAAAGTACTAGTATGTTACTTAATGGCATTTTGAAACGGTGTGCCAATTTGAAACGTGTATTTATGTGTTATACGACATTATATTCAATGTTTAAACACTGTACACAGTTACAGCGTTGTTAAACATTGTCGTAACTCCTCTACAAGAAGTTAGTCTTTTTGCTTCGAACATAATCATGAAATCTATGGGTCAACGGGTTGAGAGGGACATTCTCTATCGCTGCGATGACGTCAAGAGGTTACTGCACATGTTTGCAACACCGCAAAGCATACTTATTCATGCACTACATCAGTTTTTCTATTTCAATTTTTCTTTTTTACCCTTGACTTGGGGCTATATTGACAAGGTATAGTTTTTTAAGATGTGCTTTCTTTTGTAGACGAGAAAGGTATCTTGGATATATGTTTAGTTTGTATCTATTAAATGTGTATCCTATCCAAACATAACATCTCATCTAGGTATAAAAGTACAAATCAATAAACCTCTTGACTCTCACAAAAGTTTTAGCGGTTAAATATCTCAACAATTCGAGCCAACTGACGAATAGAGAATATTTTAACCAATAAGCCGACAAGTTACGCGATGTTGATCCGTGAATTAGGCAATAAGAGCTAGTGTTCTACTTTGCCCACCAACCCGTAGCGGTGAGTTTATTCACTACGTAAAATAGTGGAATCGGCTCTCTATAGGTTATTTCCTGCATGCACACAACATTGTCAACGTAACGTGAGAGGTAGGGCGCATCAAATCAGCCCGTCTGGGGAAGTACCTCCACCTCACAGAAAACCGCAGCCAAATAACAACTCCCTAGCTAGAGGGTTGTGCGTGTGAGTGAAGTCACCAGTAAGCTCCCAAGGAGTTGCTGTGTAAGCAGCAGAGGAGACATCGCGCCAGTGATAATATATTCAATTCGAGTTGTGCGTCGGTAAGGCGGTTGTTGACTAGACAACTTGAATATGTATAAAATAATGCATGTTTATTTTAGTTCATAATCAACTGATTGTACATTGCACTTTGTTTAATGTTGTTCACTTTATCATATACAAAATATTGCATATAAGTGAAAACCTTTAATTGGTCGAATAAGTTATGTTAATTGATGCTATAATTGTTATTTGTATTGTTGGTATTCCTAACAAAATAAAAATAAAAAAAATTAATATCGCAAGCGTTAATAGGCTACGGTTACCGCTTTACATCAGGTGCGCCGTATGCTTGTATGCCTCCCGACGTTGTATAAAAAAAAAACCTTACAGCCACCAATTTAGTTGTTTCCAAAAAATGTACCCTTTTCACCAGATTCATAATAATGAATCGATTTACTTTTCAAACATCAAAAATAGAATGAGTAGTTTAGATGCTACTATGGAACACATGTAACTAGTAAATAACAGCAAGCTGTGTAGGCAGAGCTGATATTTTTTAAATTTAAAAAATATTAAAATATTTTATTTTTAATTTTTTAATTTTTTTAAAATATATGGAACCCTGTACGACATCTAGCGACGAGTGCTGTTACTTTTTCTGTTGATGGGAGTGCAGTGCAGACTCTGCACTGCAGAGTGGCCGGCCATACGTTTTCCCATATGTTTTTTTTTTAAATTGGAACGATTTTGGACCGTTCTTCCTCACCAACGAACATTTAAATTTCAAATTAAAGGATACAAAACTACAATATGTTAGCTATTAGTGTGTCGATTTTGGAGTTTCTCACTATTACCGTCTAAACGCTAGCTGAATAAAATCAGTCTACCCCAAACGGCAATTTTGAGGGTAATGTGGCTCCGCTGGCTATCGCAGCTCTGCCAAACATACCTATATATCACGAGCCTGTCGGGAAAAATAAAGGGAAATCAGAAGAAATTAGCAGGAGTAGAAAATTGAAAACAACTCAGCACAGGCAACCTTTTTGAAGTAAAACTTCTTTACGCACGCTAGACTTGGGGAGTGAGCTGGTGAATGCGTGACGAGAGCGTTACGAAAAGTGTAATCGGGCGAGGCGAACGGAAGTTGAGAGGGAGATATAAGTTAGTGAAGATAGAAAGAGAGAGTTACGTTTCGTATATTACTGTAGGGGCAAGAGAGAGAGAGGTGCGAGCACACATTTTGTTTCTCTCTTTCTCTCATAGCGAGTTAAGTTTCGTATATTTAAACACAGTGCAGGCCTATTGCCTGTATCCCACTATGGAGCTAGAGAAGTTTTACTTCAGTCGTGTGGTCTAAAGCACACTAGTTTTTTTTTTAATAATCTTTAATTCTTCTACTTGACATCCTTGCTATTGCATAAATGCCGATATGAATTTGCTGTAATGTCAAATTGATAATTTAAAAAGAGACTTATATTATTCGTAGCTTTTATTGGCAAGTTTCTTTCGGCATTTCTTCTTGTCATTTCCGAAATGCCAGCAAATTAAAAAAGATTAAGAATAATGTAAAAGAATTGAATAAGATACAATGAGATTATATTTAAAAAATGCAAGACGTGACTAAGTGCCCGCGAGGACCCAACGGCAAATAAAAATATTTAGACGAGCTCGGTGGCTCAATAGGAAATTACGCGACTCTGACACCAACGCTCGTGGGTTCGATTCCCGCACAAGACAAACATTCTGTGTGCATGAACATGTCTGTTTGTCTTGGTCTGGATGTTTTAATAGAGGTAGGGCGCATCAAAGCACCCCGTCTGCGGAAGTACCTCCATATGACAGAAAACCGCAGCCAAATAACAACTCCCTAGAAGGTTGTTGCGTTCCTGATGTGAGTGAGGTCACCAGTAAGCTCCTAAGGAGTTGCTGTGTAAGCAGCAGAGGAGGCATCGCGCGAGTGATACTTAATATATTACAAGCGTTAAAAGGCTACGGTAACTGCTTTCCATCAGGTGGGTCGTATGCTTGAATGTCTCCCGACTTTGTACAAAAAAAAACAATTTATCTTTATCTTTGTCACTGAACATTGTTCTTCTCTCATTGGTGATGTGAGAAAAACCTAAAAGAAGGCTATGGAACTTCGAAAGTCTGCAATTGTAAAAGCCTATAATTGTGTCTATATTACCATCACAATAATATTGATTGCAGAGTCGTCTAAACGCCCGGGGAATCACCGTAGTGTAAGTAGATTTTTAAAGTATGCCACACCGCATATGATATGCAAGGAATTCGGCATTTCATCACATCCCCGACGGCAAAGATTGCACTCCAAGAACATGGTGTGCTGTTTATTCAATTTCATGGTCTGCCGGAGAGAACTACATATAGCATAGAGGCGACAGCACAAGTTTATGAAAAGTTTCACCTCATGCTATTCCTCATTCAATCCAGCTTTAAAACTTTGAATTTAAGTCCATTTCGTTTTGGATTGGTACTCATCCCTTTGGCAAACCAACTCATTTCATTTTAAGTCTAAGTGGGTGGTTTGTTGAGTATTTTCTTGGCGTCTTGCCTCAAGTAGAACTGCAGGCACTGTTGATTTATTTTACGATTTATCTATCTATACTCGAGCGCCAAAGATGCATCCTTAGACACCTCACTCGCTTCTTTCGCGTTCACAGTTGTTTCATGCATATTCGCCAGTTCCTATGGCTTCTGACATCATCTTCTGAAAAAATATCATATTAAATTATAAACAAATAAATTATCATGATTATTATTTCTTAGAACATCAATACTGGTAATTTATAAAGATTACGGCCGCAGTTGTCATTGGACAGATGATAAAAGCTGTTATAAATACGTATATGTAAGTTTATGACGTAATTGCGCTAAATAAATTACATTATGAAATTTATGAAAACACTATTGTACCTACAGTGTACGTACTTGTCTTACATTTTTTTTTAATTACAACAACAAATAAAGCTAGGAAGAAGAAGAATCTAATTTGGACTTGTTTGGCTTGTTCCGAGCTATGTTGTGTTGTCGAGTATGTTAAAGCAGCGTTTTTGTTTTATTACTACCTAAACTCGAGTAAAACCTCGAGGGAAACCGCATAAGCTTCTTAAACCTAAGAAAGGTCTGGTTGTCCCTCTTTAGGGTGAGCGTTATACATAATTATATTTCAAAAAATTTAAACTAAATTATATTTCGTAAAAAAATATAATCCGAAAAACGTGTGCCCTAGGGGTTCCTCACGATGTATTCTTTACCGCTACGAGTGAATACTACAAATATGTACCTACATAAATCTGACATCACGAATTTACATTCGAACGTTAATCATCAGGCGGTGGGTTTCAAACAATCTACATAGACAGAGAGAGAATTTTACATTTAAACATTTAGAGCATGTTTCTCAACCAAACATGCTTAGCCGAAAAATAAGGACTATTTCAAGGTTTACACGTATTAGAATGAAAACAGTTCAAACTGAATGCGTGAAGTGTTGGCCAACAGTTGGCTGTGACGCGCCGTGTATTATCAAACTGGTGAGACGCTGCACGCGCTCCGGCGAGTTAAATTTAACTATTGCCTATTGTTGACATGGGGAATTTCTAAGAAACTACGAATTGGGGTTAGATAGTTACATTAGATGGAATATGCTGATAACAATATAACGCCTACGTGTAAAGACAGTAAAACTGTACGTTTCCCGATTTAACTGTCTATACTCACTCACATAGGGATGTCCTCAAGGCTCGGTTCTTGATCCGTACCTCTGAAGTATGTAGGTTTTAATGTCTTGGCGTGCCCTTAAAAGTAGGGGGCTCGTTAACGTGTATGTTGATTATAGCCTCTTATTAATAAGAATAAATTCTAGCTCAAATGCGCATGTGGGTATTTTTACCTCATGAAACACCGGCCTGATTGTGTTTTATTGGAATAATTATCTCGATTATCGGTGTATATTATTTGAATACTAAAAACCTTTCGTCTCAGGCGATATATGGCTTCAGGAGTCTAATGCAATGCTGAATTCCTTAAGTGTACATTATACAGGTAAATTTTCAATTGTGATTAGATGAATCCTAATCCGTTGGCATGGTAGTGGAGTTTCACTTGACTAGCCACTCCTTTAGGCTTTCACGCCTTTACCCCTATCAAAATATTTTCTAATGTGGACGTCAAATCTAGAAGCTTCCTGCTCTTACTCATTTTCTTCAGTATATCTCCGTTGTGAGTTCCAGGGTCGTCGTAGTCTTTTTACCCCGGGGCACTGCAACGAACTTCACTGTCAGTTACTATTTTTGTTCGATGCCGCTATTAATCATGCCTACATAGCAGTTACAGTGACGGAAATGTGTGGTAGGCCTATCCCTTCCTTGAAGGTTGACTAACGACGAACTAAAAAAATGCTAAGGCTGGAGAAAAACGTATAGGTATTTTAAAATTGCTGTCTGCCGAACGAAGTGCTATTCATATTATTTGATTTGATTTTAAGACGAATTGATTTCACAATTATGTATACACATTTAGTGTGTACCTAACGCTAGCTAAAATTATACAACAACGCGAAAATGAAAGGATGTAAATAGAACTGAAATAAGGCCAAGACTCACCTACTGAAACGAAATAGAAGGAATCAGGAGCGCTAGGAACTGTCGGACATGCAATATAAAAGCCATAAATGTTAAAGAGTGAGGTATGTAAAGACAGTCATATGACGCTCGGTTCTCTCTGCTTACCCCACAAGGGATTTGACGTGAAGATATATATAGACAGAGAATATAAAAATCGAAATATACTAGAGAATTTCCAGGACATTGTACCCATTCAAATGCCTTTCCTGATACACACAGGGAATATAGGTATATATTTTCCGAACTTAAAAGTAAGGTATCTATGTATGTATAACTTTAGGCCAAGTCTCTTGCGGGGTAGGCAGAGAGGACTAAGCACCACATGACTCGGTCCTTACATAACTCACTCGCTTCTTTAACATAAATAGGTCTTACACGCTTGCCGATTACTGGGGCTTCTGACATCCCTGTTAAAACACGATCAACTTGTTCATCGTAGGTAAGTCTTGGCCTTACTCGTCTCCTACATCCTTCTACTTTCGTGTTGTATATCTATTTCGTGATTTTGTCATCGTCCATTCTTTCTGCATGTCCGAACCTACAGAGTATGCCTTTTCTTATTTTAACACCAACACTCTCTTTGAGACCAACTCTGTTTCGTACATCGATATTACCAACGCGGTCTACACTTGTAGATAAATTTTGCGCAATGCTTGCATTTCGACTGCGTTTATTCTACTTTCATGCTCTCTCTCCCACACCCAGCTCTCGCTTTTAAAAAAATAGCGTTGGGCCCACCACTGCGTTGTGTACAGCAAGCAGTACTCAAGTCCAGTTAATTCCAGCTGGGCGTTGTCTGTCCTTCAGTAAATTCGTCACGGTACCGTTTTACAAGTGTGGAGAAGATTAATCATATTGAAGATAATTTGCAATGCAGCCTCGAGTAGTGAGTGTCATTTTGATTCGCCTCGCCTCGCATCGCCTCGCCAATGAAAATACCATAACATTTAATTATAAATGTGCCTCACTGACGTTATTAGCACCATATTACTAAATTACTTATCGAAATATAATGATAATTTGTTCAAATATACCAATTTTAATTAAGAAGGTATTTATTTTACAGCTGACGTACGACTCACCTCATGTAAGTACCCTAGCTTTGATCACTTACAACACAAGGAGTATCGCAACGACTCTTCAGAAGCTTACTGGTAACTGACTCGATCGCAGGAATACAACCAAATTTCTTTAGCATGGTTGTGATTTGAAACGAAAAAGTGACAATAAAAAGAGACCATATATATATATAGGATTTAACATGCGAGAGAATGAGATAGAAGGCATTATACGTTGTTTATTACAGGGGCCGAGCGTTGTGCGTGTGTCATACTAAAGCCAAACACTCGCTGCCCGCCGTGCCATAAATAGAGATGGGTTTTTGCCAGGGCATTTAGGGACGTATTGAGTAAATGCCGAATAAACGTCCATTTACGCCCAATAAACGTCCCAAAACAGGGCATTTATTTTAATTGGGAAATCTCACAAATTTTTACATCATACTATGTTCAAATTACTTTAAAGTGTTTTTTTTTGTAAAGTAAACTATAATTCGAACTATAGTTTCCTTGTTTTGTAAACACATACCTATTTTTTATGCTTGGCGATATGCGGGAACCTATTTTGTGTTCCAATTTAATCCACAGATTAATAAATTAAAACATATTTTGGGCACCACCAGCTTAAGATCAGGTAAATACGTAAATAAGTTTATATAGTACCGAAACACACATACACATGGACATGTTTAGTGAAAAAAACTAAAGTTTAGTTAGATGATCACACGTAGCTTTTTATTTATCACTTTCCTAAACATTAATCATTGTGACATTTGCGTTAATTTAAACTAGTAAATAACAGCAAGCTGTGTAGGCAGAGCTGATATTTTTTAAATTTAAAAAATATTTAAATATTTTATTTTGAATTTTTAATTTTTTAAAAATATATGGAACCCTGTACGACATCTAGCGACGAGTGCTGTTACTTTTCCTGTTGATGGGAGTGCAGTGCAGGCTCTGCACTGCAGAGTGGCCGGCCATACGTTTTCCCATATGTTTTTTTTTTCTAATTGGAACGATTTTGGACCGTTCTTCCTCACCAACGAACATTTAAATTTCAAATTAAACGATACAAAACTACAATATGTTAGCTATTAGTGTGTCGATTTTGGAGTTTCTCACTATTACCGTCTAAACGCTAGCTGGATGACATCAGTCTACCCCAAACGGCAATTTTGAGGGTAATGTGGCTCCGCTGGCTATCGCAGCTCTGCCAATTAATCAGAATTACGTTCAAAAAGTTTGATGATTTCACACATCACAAACCGTCTTTTAAAAATGGGAATATTCGATAATTCGTGAGCCACTAATTTGCCAAACATGATCGAAATCGAATTTAACCAAAAAAACAACACAATTTAATCAACACAAACAAGGTAACTGTTACTACGTCTATTTTAGTTCCAAAGGGAATCCCCGATCCACTGTGGAGACAGTTTTACGAAAAACTTAATTTTAAATTGCCTTCTAAAAAGACTCTTGCTACAAAGTATTTAGATACGCTGTACAATGAAATGTCCCAAGAATTATGTGACGATCTTAAAAAAGCGATATTCTTACACTTGCAATGCGACGGTTGGAGCAACATTCGAAATCAATGTGTTATCAATTTTTTGATATCCAAACCAGAAATGGTATTTGTCAAAAGCCTTGATACCGAAGACCACCGTCATACTGGTGAGTATTTATGCAGCGAAATAGAAAAGGTTATGAAATTTTATAGAGAGGAAAAATTTTTCGTCCTTATCGGAGATAATGCAATCAATCTGCAAAAGGCTTTTCAGATGTTGCAAATCAAATATCCTTCGGTAAATTTATTATGTGGAGATGCCATAAAACTGCCTGTAATTAAAGCTTACATCGATCTTTCGACAGATATTATTAAGTGTGTAAAAAGAAGTCAGGTACTCAGTGAACTTATATTTGAAATCAGAAAAGACAAAAATATTCCCGGCGAAACTTTAAAATTACCCTGCAAAACTACATGGGGAAGCTATGTTTCTGCACTAAAAAGCGTACAAACCAACAAAGCTGCACTTCAAACTATAGCAGTTAATGAACACATTCAACCGTCAACTGAGGTCAAGGCTACAATTCTTGATGAAAACTTTTGGATTATGGTGAACCAATGTGTGAATGTATTGAAGCCAATAACAGATGGCATATTTCAACTCGAAGGAAATGATTTCAATATTAATAAAGTTTTTATGGTATTCAAGAATATCAAATCAAAAGTGCAATTCAATTTAGCTACATCATCAATTTTAGAGAATGTGGATTAAGAGTTATTGTTGTTGTTGTTGTATAAAGCTTTATTGTACAATAAAACATTACAATGATTAATTACATGGTTTGGTAGAAATTAATATTGTACAATGGCGGACTTATCCCATTAGGGATCTCTTCCAGTCAACCATAGAGAAACCGAAAGGAGATACAAGCTTGGCGAGAGTTTTAGGAACATTGTGAGTAGATACAAAGTCTGATAAAACACGTACGAGGATTCGTATATACAATAATATTTTAAGATTTATAATACACACATAAGAGAAGTAGTAAACAATATACACGATTAACTACAAATACAATACAAACATTACTAGTCCAAAATATCCGAATTATTGACAAAGTGTTTCATCACGCTGGATTTGAATGAATTTATCGTTTGTGCCATTTTTACATCAATTGGAAGCGAGTTCCATAGACGTGCTGCATACACACTAAAAGATTTGGTATAGTTGTAGGTGTTGGGGACAGGAACATACAGGAGAGGATTGTTGCAAGACCGCAGACGATCATCTAGAGAGCGGAATGTGAATCTTTCCCGTAAGTAAATTGGAGCAGTAGGGTGAAAAAGGATATGATAAAGCAAAGTAAGCACGTGGTGAGTTCTGCGAAGACGCACCGGTAACAAATTAAGACGATTACGATATTCAGTAATATGGTTGAACTTCCGCAAACCAAAAACATATCTGATACACATGTTTTGCAGTCGCTCCAACTTATTAAGTAATTCCTCAGATACGTCCAGATAAGCGGCATCTCCGTAATCTAATAGAGGAAGCAGAAGAGTACGCATGAGTAATGTTTTGGTATTGGCGGGAAGAAAATGTTGAAGCCTTTTCAAGGAATGCAGAGAAGCAAAGATCTTGCGACTGACTTCACCAATCTGAGATGCCCAGGACAAAGTTTGGTCAAGGATGATACCTACATTTTTGACTGTAGAGGTATAAGGGATGATGTTACCATCAAATATAACATCAGGGCAAACCATATTTTGGAGACGTGATATAAAGCAAGGGTTGCCAATGACAATAGACTGTGATTTGGATGGATTAACTCTTAAACCAAAATCTTTAGACCATTTCGCAATACAAGAGAGATCCTTATTGATTATATCGATGGCATCATTCAAATTATCAAGTGAAGCAGCCGCATAAATCTGAAGATCGTCAGCATAGAGATGATGTGAGGAGGAGAGCTTGGAAGTTAAATTGTTAATGAAATTTGAGAAGAGAATAGGAGACAGTACTCCCCCTTGAGGAACACCAGAGTTAAGCTGGCACCAGTCAGATCTAGTTTCATTAATCCTCACCAATTGGCGACGATTAAGAAGATAAGATCTAAACCACAATAAGGACAACGGAGATGGGTTTACTGCACATAGCATGCCAAGCAAAATGTCAAAGTCGACCGTGTTAAATGCGCTTGTAAAGTCGAGTAAAACTAACACAGTAAATTTTTTCTCATCAATATTTTTCCTAATGTCATCGGTAACCTTGACAATTGCAGAAACAGTGCTATGCCCAGCACGAAATCCAGACTAGTACTGACTCAAGAGGTTATGCTGACGTAAATGATTGGATAAGCGTTGGTGCACATAGTGCTCCAACAGCTTGGAAAAAACAGGTTAAATAGAGATTGGTCGGTAATCCGAGAAAGAAGAGGGGTATTGATGACTGCCGTAGAAAAAAGGATCGCACAGGTTATGAAACCAACACTACGCTGCCCATTTACTAGATCCTGCAGCTGTAGGACATGAACTTGATCAGAATCAGGAGGTTGACGCGATGGAGTTCATTAATGATCTTGGAAATAGTCTAAATATCGATAGTTTAGCTGACTTGTCTCAATATAGAGGATGAGATGGTTAGTGGAGTAAGCACTTTACATGGAAAGCTGCAGAAACTGTTGATCCTGTAATGTGGTGGAGAGGCATTTGTGGGTCTACTGCTCTGAGTAAAATAGCTGTTCGTATACTTACTGCACCCTGTACATCAGCTGCTACAGAACGATCGTTCAGTACCCACAGCTTATAGCGCGAAGAGGAACCGTCTTACTACGGAAAGAGCCGCCTAAATTTCATTTCTGGTATATAATTGAAATTTATTGTACAGAAACAGTTTCTTGGATGATCGTTTAACTTCGTACGATGAAGATGTTTATGTAGAGAATGCATCAGATGACGAAAGCTACGTAGACACGACGAATGAAACAGCTTCAAACGAACTGCAAGCATCAACTTCTACATCCAGTACATTTGAATTTGTCCCAATTGATCCTCTTTATTATGATAGTGATTAGCAGGCACGAATCTCTATTACCATGTACGGTAAAATGTTGATTTAAATAATACCGACTGTAATTTTAATTGATAACTGTAACATGGGAATAAAGTTTTAGTTTTTTTATTGTTGTTTATTGTTGTTGTTTAGTTTTATTACGAGACTGCATCAATTATTTAGCCATTCGAAGAGTTTAAAGGGTCTCACGGACGGTCGAAATCCCATACAAACGTAGTTTAGTTTTTATTTTTAAACTGTACAATCAAACTTCACAAAACTTTGTACACATAATCCAATGCACCAAATTTATGCGTATAATTAGATTTTGTTAGAAAATATTAGATCAAAATAAGAGCGAATTTTTAATTTCTGTCATTTTTCGCTAAATACGTATTATTTGCAGCCACTTAAAAATACGTAATATTTTGTAACATAATCTAATTATAAGCATAGATGTGGTGCATTAGATTATGTGTACAAATTTGGTTAAGTTTGGATGTACCGTTTAAAAATGAAAATGAAACTATGTTTTTATGGGATTTCAAATGTCTGTGGGCCTTTTATGATCCTTCTTTGTGGTAATTACCATTGTTTCTTGTATAATTAGGTAAATCTTACCATTACTTAACGAAAAAGTCTTAATAACCTTGGAATTTAACCAATTATAGTTTCCGCCCTGTTTTTGGGCATTTAAAAGGACGTTAATTCGTTTTTGCCCTATTTGTCCAGTTTATGCCGTTTTTGTCCAGCTGGGTTTAAACCCTCTGCCCATCTCTAGCCATAAATCATCGGTGCGCTATCTAGGGACAGACGCATGCGGTGCGTCACTTATCGATAACCACATATCGATTCCTAGAAGAATGAGGAATAGTGTGAGATGGCGCACGGTAGTTTATTAATAAATGCGGGTAATTTAATAATTACTCTGTAAGGGTAATTTAATCATTAATAATTACGTTTAGAGGGTATATATACCTGCTTCTATAGTTATCGACTCATTAAAACAACAGTGGTGCGTCATTATGCCTGCCGTAAGGCCCGTAACTGTGACAGAGAGACCAACACGCGGCGTTCTGTTTCCACATTTTATTGCCTGGGCAGTGAATGTTTGATTTTAGTATAGGCGTGTATGTGTACGCCTGCGTATTAACCGTGACGTATTGCACACGTGTTTTGTTTACACAAATATTTCATTATTTTAATAAAAACATTTTTCAAGTGTGCAGAATATTGTCGTGATTATAAAGTTCTAATTTTTTAAGGTTTTATTCTAGTGTGTGTGAACTGCACACATATTTTTTCGTGACTGCGGTCTGGGAAGTGGAGGTACTTCCCATTCGGGTTGCTTGTAAGTGTCATTATATCTCTTAGCCTAACGATTGTCATCTATCAAAAATAACCGACCGACGGTTTAACGTGCCTTCCGAACATCGGAGCAATTCAACACGTCGAAACCCATCTACGGACATGTCACGTTCGACGCTGTTTAACTTGCTTCTTCTCAAAAATATTTTGTAACAGTTTGATTTGCTCTCTTCAGCCCGTTGTCCGTAAATCATTGCTCTTGGTAATAAACCTGTTCCTGTTCCTTCATACATCCAACCAGATAAATACATCACAAAATAACTTGCATCACCTTTTAGGGCATTCCTTTGTTTTTGTTCTCTGACGAGGAAGAATTCAATAACATCCATACGCCATTTCAAATAATACTTATTGCTCCTATTCATACTTCTGTTTGAGAATTAGAAACAAATATATAAATACAAGCTACTACTTACCGTCACAAGATAAAGATAAAAATATTTATATATAACTTCACGCCAAATCCCATGCGGATGGGCAGAGAGAACCGAGCGCCAGATGACTCGGTCCCTACACAACTCACTCGCTTCTTTAACATTCATAGCTCTTCTCAGTGTATAACAATAAATTATTTGCTCACTCACTAGTTATGTCCGTTTTTTATATACATACCTACCTACATAGTGATTTCCATTATTTGTTATTAAATTGATGGACGTGGTTAGACTGAAGTGAAGGAACCTCCCCTAGGTTCCTCCCATTCTCCCCTCAAAAGGAAAAAACTCGGAAATATATAGTATTTGAGAAAAAAATATGAATCGAGGTTATATTGCAAATTCAAAACTATTGGTGGTAATAGTAACCCAAGGGCTAGATAATCACAATTCAACCTAACCCAACACGAGTGTTTTACGCAATTTCGATAAACATTAATGAAGGATTAATGCAAAGTAATTTTACTATCTCACTCTTTCATTTTCTGGACTTCAAAATGAAATATAATATTACATCAAATTGCCCTCCAAAAAGGAATTTAACCTACAAATGTATGAATGTTTTTTGTCACGATTTGTTTGACTTTTGAGTAAAAACGTTTTAATTAAGAGTTCTTTGACCAAAAAAATAAGCAAAACCCGCAACTCGACGACAAATACAGGAAATGTGAGCCAATTCCTATTTATAAATTGAAACTTTGTCATGTCCTTTTATTATGGAACAATGAATGAAGCATAAATGTAGTAACTATTGGCCTCCACGAGACAAGCTTGGCCTACTGTAAAGACCACCAGATAAAAACCATGTTTCACAATAAACACTTCATCTAATTTAAGTATTATACCTACATAATGTAGCAAACACTGCATTCGGTTGACTGCAGACGCTTTCAAATCAACTACATACCATTTTTTCGTATATGTTTCGATTAGTTCTGTTAGACAATCTGGACTAGACTTAAATAAAGCTCTACCTTGTTATAGCAATCGTTTAAGTCCTGTGGATTTTGGCATCCCATGATGCCAAAATCCAGAAGAAACACTTCAAACAAAGTTGAATCCTTGCTTATCATCGAAGACATAATCTCCTCCACTTGCTCCATCACTACAACATCGACCATCAAACCAGTGCGACCATGTAAGACAAGCCGTGGTTGAGGAGTAATGAGATAGGTATCATTTCTTATTTGCTTCTTTTTTTTAAGTGAATGCGTCTTCAGACAACTAATGATAACAAAATCGGGGGATACAGTTTGGTGTTGTAGCTATATATACGTTTGCATCCAAAATTCAATTACACCACTTGATAGCTAAAGAATCAAAGAATTCGTTACGTTGAATGAGGACTATGACGTACCTATCATTTTGGTGGCATTTTGGGATCATTTCGTGGCATCATATAATTTCCTTTTAGTATAACTTACTTCCGGTTACCCGTTACGAAGAGGTATTCACGTAAAACTCAAGGCCGTGTCCACGACGTTCACCCAGCCACACCCCGTTTTTTTTATACCACAAAGGTGGCAAACAAGCGTACGGCCTGCTCGATAGTGAGCAGTTTCCGCGGCGAATGGACATTTGCAACACCAGCAGTGTCACTCTTGCATCGCCGACCCTAAAATCTTCATTCACATACATAAAATACTTGTATCAAAAATAAAACTGTCACCATGGTAACAACACACAAACAAACAAGCGCATCATGTATTTGCCAAAGTATGACAAAGAGGCTGCAGCTCTGAGTTAATGCTGCTCGAGAACAAAACACTGGTTTTCAGCTGTAACCTAGGGTCAGTTTATTTTTATACAACGTCGGGAGGCATACAAGCATACGGCCCAACTGATGGAAAGCGGTTACCGTAGCCTATGAACGCTCGCAATGCATTAAGGATTACTCGCGAGATGCCACCCCTGCTGCACAGCAACTCCTTGGGAGTTTCCGGTGTCGTTACTCACACGCACGAACACAACAACCCTCCAGGGAGTTGTTATTTGACTGCGGTTTTCTGTGAGGTGGTGGTTGTTACCATGGTGACACCAACGCTTGTGGGTGTGATCGTGTGATTGACTCGTTGATATCGACGAGCTCGGTGGCGGAGTGGTTCGTAATGCTACTTTTACACAAAGGCTAAAAAACATGTTAATTGCAGAAATTATCATGTTGTAATTTATATTTAATGCATTAACTTGCAACTAACACTTAAATTTTGCATTTAATTGACGAGCTCGGTGGCTCAGTGGTGGAACGCGCTGTTACACTACTTTGACACCAACGTTCGTGGGTTCGATTCCCACACAGTACAAACATTTGTGTGCATGAACATGTCTGTTTGTATTGGTCTGGGTATTTTCTATGTATAATAAGTATGTATTTACAAAAAAAAAATGTATTTACGTATGTTTATCAGTTGTCTAGTACCCATAACACAAGCTTCGCTTACTTTGGGGCTAGGTGGCGCTGTGTAATTTGTCCGACAATATTTATTTATTTATTATTTATTTATTTATTTAATGCGTTAAAATTGCATTTAATTTTAATATTTTCATTTAATATGTTACGTTTTTAACGTATCAAATACGAGTTTAAAATGAACATTGCAAAGTAAATAAGAACTAATATTAACTTCCGCGTGTTCTAGCCAAAGTTGTGTCACTGGGCCATGTCTAATATATCTCAAATGCCGTACAGTCTTATCAAAACCTAAATCTAGTATTTTTCCTATGTCTACGTCAAATACGACGAACTCAGTGACGCAGTGGTGAAACGCGCTGTTACACTAATTTGACACCAACGCTCGTGTGTTCGATTCCCACACAGGACAAACATATGTGTGCGTGAACATGTCTGTTTATCTTGGCCTGCGTGTTTTATATAGGGGTAGGGCGCATCAAACCAGCCCGTCTGGAGAAGTACCTTCACTTCACAGATAACTGCAACCAAATAACAACTCCCTAGAAGGTTATTGTGTTCCTGCATGTGAGTGAAATTACCACTAAGCTCCTAAGGAGTTGCTGTGTCAGCAGCAGAGTGGCATCACGCGAGTGATACTTAATATATTGCAAGTGTTTATAGGCGACGGTAATCGCCGGTGGGCCGTATGCTTGCATGCCTCCTGACGTGGTATAAAAAAATTGCGATTATTGTTTTCATTACAGTCTGTAATGTATAAGCTTCATTGACACAGTTTCTCTACCAGTAACTCTATGATCGGCTGGTAGAGATCCAGGGGTTAGAATTATAAGAATACTAGCTGTTCCGGAGAACTTCGTACCTCCTCAGAATGTTGGTATCATAGATCAGTATCAATAAATGTTGTGTTAACTTATTAGGTGAAAAAAAACTTTTTATATTTTATTTAGACATAATGAATAGTCAAAATGAATTAAGTGAGTATAATGAATGTTAAAAAATATAAATGAGAAGTATTTTAGGTATATTAGGACCAATGTAATTCACATGGCAGCAAAGCATTTACTTTGTAGAAGCGAACGAAATGATTCGCGTACCATTGTTCTACTACTTTATATTAAGCTATTTGCTGGATGGGTTTGATAGCTTTGGTTTTTCGATTCCCTTCGTTAAATTGACTGCCGGGCTAACCTTCAGTTGTAAATTGCGCGGGGGCAAGTGAGGCTGATCTAATGAGTTTAAACATTCAGTTGTACAGGTGTTTGCTTCGTCTTGGTTTGTTACATAGTCGGTAGATTTGAAGGAATGCAGTAGTAGACCAACGATTTAATTTTGAATTGTGAAACTCAAATGTTCTACATTTTTGTTCTTTGCCGCAAGAATTACTCGTTCACTCGACCAATTGTGATGTTTGTGGTCGACAAAGATGCTTGGGAACACTTTGTTGATAAGCTCGTCCTTCATTGAGAAAAAATTGCATAATTCGGCGGAAACGAAATTAATCCGTTAGATTCGTCGACAGGAATACGACCATGACCGATAGTCGGTAATTGCTTGGTCTCATAGCGCCTCAGAGTCGATGATTTGAGGCAAGCGTTTCTTTCACCGGAAGCGGTCGATCTTGAAATGGTTGGTAGTATTTGGGGGAAGTCGCAGGCAGTAGAATCACTGCGCCGCCAAAACATCTCGAGTGCTTACAATATACGTTTATGCGCCATTGTTCATTAATCCCAGATGATGATTTTACTTGTTACCAAAACTTTAGTCCTTGCTGATTGTTTTGCAATGTTTGATGTCGGGTTTTCAGTCGTTTGGAAGTTGAACGATAATTTCAACGCTGCATAAGTCGTTCTGTCACCTATTAACAACACGACCAGTACACCAACTGCAATTTCGGATATCTTGCGAAAATTAGGCAATATGGCAAATTCAATAAGGGATACATATACGTTTTTGTGCCACCGAGCGCATCGAGGAAAAAGAAGCCATTTCCATCATCAATAGGGAATATGCATGAAATTTATTTTTCGTTTTAAATCACACAATTATCATATGAAAAGTAATACAAAAACATTTTTTTGTAATTTTTTTTAGTTTAGTTTATGTGTTGAAAATCGTAAAAAGTTTCTATAATAAAAATAACTTCATAATTTGAATCATTTTCATATTTTGAACATGTTTTACTATGAGAATGCTTGAATTTTCGGAAATACAGCTAATATTTAGATGAAATCCATACATTTCTTCATAGCCGCACGGCTTGTGACGTCATCTGCCGCGGTCTTTTAGTATGAACCGTTTTTAGGTCACGTGATGAAATGCCACTTTAAAAACAGCATTATCTCGCAAACTAATTATCGTAGAAAAATTTGACTTTGAGATATTTTCCTATCTATATCTCCTGTTTTAAAATCTGTCCTAAAATTTTTTCATGCATATTCCCTATTGCTTTTGTTAACGTATCGCACACTACCTTCTGTTAGGGGTTCAACACATTCAAACAAGTGGTACATTCGCTCCAAATGATTGGTTCAATACATTTCGAACATATTCACGTTCACTTTCCAATTGTCGACTAAAAGAGTCGCGATTTGGCAGAAGCATTATTAGCTTCACTAACAAACTACCGCACATGATGTACCACATGTCTTCGATTAAAAGCAAAGCCTGGTTATATATCTCTTCATTAGCCCCGAGATCAAGATTCGCTGAACTGACACGAATTCGATGTAAAATGTCTTTTGACGTACATATACATTTTTGTTCCACAATTCATGTGGTTTCCGTGGGAAGCACTTTTTAAATAACTTGTTAAATATGTATAGCAACGGCTACAGAGATTATCATGTCCCAATGAGTATCGTTTCCAAGCAAATTGAGCTGTTGATATGAACCATATGAACCAACTGGGCACACTACACCATTGACAGTTCGAAAAGATTCAAATGGTGTCGGCCGACTAATACTCAGCAGCAACAACCGCGAGTAGAAGCATTTGTCACTCTTTGAATAAACCGCGTAAATACGATTCAAAGCATCATCGGAACGCACATCCGGATGATCAGGAACCATATTGCCTTGCACCCGACGTTGAAGTATCTGTAAGTGTTCCGAGTGTAATAACGTGGCAAATCAGAGGCAACGTTCGTGTAAATGAATCTAATGTAAATACAATACAATACAAATATTTTTTATTAACAAACCAGGTACAGGTACATAGTATACAAAAAAATTAATTAATATATGTTAACAAAATGTTAATTGCGGAGTTAATACAGTTCGATAGTGACAAGTCCGGCTGTTGGGAGGAATAGCAATTTGGTTACCGGTGATACCCAAACTAGAGTGAATCTGTTTCGTGGGTCTATCTATACGAATTGCCTAAAGTTAGATACCTCAGATTTCCAAATATTCCAATATTTCATAAATGTTTTATTGATTTACGAGAGTAATATTATATTATATAAAATAATGTATGCATAACAATAATGAAAATAAGTGATAAATTAATAACATATAATAAATAATATAATATCTCTTTAGAATAATAATCAACCGTAAATTGTTATAATGTAATCATAAGTGTAACTATATTGTAAATTGACATAAAATTTTATTTTTAAAAGGTCAAATCACGTGTGCCTTGACAAGGTTATTTATAACATATTGACCATCCCGCATACCATTTTTAATAGTACTAAATTAGTGTTGTAAATTGATGTGATTATAAATAAATAAATAACCCTTGTTATTACCCCCTTGGCTGCGAATTTTTGTAAGGTCACACGAACTTCACCAGTCGTCTATCTATATCTATCTATAACTTCACGCCAAATACCTTGCGGGATAGACAGAGAGACCCGGGTGCATTATGATTCGATCCCTACACACCTCACTCGCTTCTTTACCATTCATTGCTCTGCTCATGCACGCTCGTCGGCTTGGCTCCTGATTATTATCTACTTTCTGATAAAACACGATCAATTTGGTCACGGTAGGTAAGTCTTGGCCTTCCTCGGCTTCTACATCCTTATACCTTCGCTTCTTATATCTGTTTCGTGATTCTATCCTGCATACTTTCTACATGTCGTACATGTTCACCAGTCGTACATCTTAAATTGCAGATGGTGCACCATGCTTATTAACAAACGAAGTTCTGGCGAAGCAGTCTGACTGAGAGAGTAAAGCCAAATAACAACACCCTGGAGGAATTTTGTATCAGGATCACAAGGTATACGAGTGAATGAGGTTACAAATAAGCACTTGCTGTGTTAGCAGTGGGAGTGGCATTGCGCGAACGACGCTATTTGTACACAAAACATTCATTCGTATATTTCCGGCGTTGAATAAAAAAGTTAAAGAAGAAACTTTATCTCTCTTCGCGTATTTTTCGATTGTATGTACAGAGTACAAACAAATAAGTTCAATATAAGATACTCGAAAGTAATATAAATTTATATCAAGTGTACATGTTGTTAACAGCGTCAATAATAATAACATACCAGCGATAACTACGAGTATATATAAATAGTCTTAGTATTATTTTTACTCGTACTTGTGTGCAATATCTGCATATAAATGGGTAAAGACAAGTGACTTTTTCACCTCCGTTTGTCACGAGTGACGAGCTTTCTCAATAAAATCAGAAATATGTGGAAACAGAAGAAAAATATAGTTGGAATGATGAAAATTCGTATATGCTTTATTGAAATTATAAAAATATCGCATTATTTCGACCATTTGAGCAAACTTTAATATTATCAAATACGTATACGTATTGTCTACGCTTACTTGAGCTTTTAGTAAATGTTTCAAATACCACAAATAATCTTTATTCAAGTCAATAAATTTGAATAATGAGTTAAATTAATTAAAAACGCAGTGAAAATAACAAAAATGATATAAAACGTAACTGACCTCGTATTCATTGTCGCCGTAGTCCTCGTCGTTCCTATCACTCTTGTCGTCGTCCAATTCCCTGATCACATGGAGCTCCTTCGCCACCCCGTCCAACTGTTCAGCACTGAACATCCCCCACATCTGCATAGCCGACAGTAATTCTTCATCTTCCTCACTGTATTCCCGCTCCGGCGACAGAGCGTTCAATCTGTCCAGTTTTTCGTACAGCCTCTCGTGTGGTGACCTCTCCGGCTCCCGGCCGCGGCTGTTTATCGGGACAACTGTGAATTTGTCTAGCTTTTCGTAGATTCTGTCGAGTCTGTCGGCGAATGTTGGCCGTTCGGTGACGTATGCGGTTCGAATTCGGTGCGAGAGGAGCGCCAGTACGACTGTGAAACGCAACATGCTGCGAGCGCGGCGGGTTCTCTACTGACGGGCGACACATGGCCCGCACATTGCTTCCTTTTTTTAGGTAGACGCATTTGCTCACTGACTTATTGGTTAAGTAATTATATAGTTACTCGGCGTTTTATCTACTCCGGTTATCTGAGTTATGGTACTGCAAGCGAATATCTTTGAATTTTACCCTACTTTCATTTAATGTCATTGATTGCTACGTACTTGGGATATCAGTGACTCCCTGTCATTTTAGAGTCGGTCACTGCCACTTTTTTTTATACAATGTCATGACGTGAGGCATGCAAGCGTACGGCTCACCTGATGTGAAATGTTTATCGTAGCCTATGAATGCTTACATGGATCACACGCGCGTCACCACTCCTGCTGAAAAACACAGCAACTTAATGTAAAGCAATTACCGTAGAATACACAACATACAGACAGAATGACAGACAGAACAAGCAACACATTAAATATCACTCGCGCGATACCTCTGTAACTAATACAACTACTTAGAAGCTCATTGATGACCTCTCTCACTCGCAGGAACACAACAGCCCTCAAATAAATGAGTTGTTGTGGTTTTCTGTGAGATAGAGGTGGGCTAATCAGTGTAATTTGTGTCATAAACTGTATTTAAATTATGAGTATATACCTATACATGAAATATCGGTTAAATTAAAAATAATGTACAGTTGTAAGTCAAAGAGTCAAAGCTAAGCTTACCTGCACGCGGTGTACCCTTACTGGTAACCTCACTCACTCGCAAGAACAGACATTCATAGGCTACGGTAATCGCTATTATACATTTATTATTCGAAAATAATTTACTACTGAGAGATACGAACAAAACGCCAATGGGCCCAATGGCAAATAACGATTTTTTATTTTATTACACTACGTCGGGAGGCATACAAGCATACGGCCCACCTGATGTGAAGCGGTTACCGTAGCCTATTAACGCTTGCGATATATTAAGTATCACTCGCGCGATGCCTCCCCTGCTGCTTACACAGCAACTTCTTGGGAGCTTACTGATGACCTCACACACACGCAGAACACAACAACCCTCTAGGGAGTTGTTATTTGGCCGCGGTTTTCCGTGAGGTGGAGGTACTTCCCCAGGCGGGCTGCTTTGATGCGCCCTACCTCTCTTAAACTTGAGCTTGAATAAAAGAAAAAAAATCAACTTTAATTTTTTATTTTATCAAAGTTTAGAAACTAAGTAAGAACAGTGATCGCTCAGTGGATAAAGAACCGGCCTACTGACCAACTGGTCCGCGGCTAAGATGTTTTTATAGTTATAGATACGTCGTAAACGCTCTAGAATGGCAATACGAAAGTAAGGTAATTGCCCACCTCGCATTCAGTTGGCCACGCTCTCGCGTCGCGTCTATACGTATTTCGCCACAAAGCGTAAATCTTTTAATATGTATATTCATCTTTTTCTAACGACTGGTATGCCCTCTTTGTTAGAGCAAAGTGTCATAATAAATAACTGTACGTAGATATAGTACTACTTGCGCCATTTTTAAATACAATAATGTTGGTGGATAATGTGTCTACCTTTTGATGCGTCGCTGGTCCCCGGTTCAAATTCTGGGATGCTATTTTTTTATTTTTTTATTGGGGACACGGCATGTGACAGCCAGGGCCTTCTTGGTGAGCCGCAGGACACTGATGTCCAGGAATAGAAGCGACGAAATACCATGTACTTCATGTCGTCTCGTGGCGTCTACTATGCCGGCCTTGAAGGTGCCTCTTTACATTCCTCTTGAAGAACCCAATGTCGAACACGCGTGGAGCCGGATACACACCGCCGGGTAGTTTATTCCACCGGTCAGCGGTTCGGCACAAAAAGGATTGACTAAACCTTTTTGTGCGAGGCAATGGGATAATATTCTCGACTGCGTGAGAATGTGCACGCCGAGTACAGTACTGTAGTACCATGTACCACTAAATTCGTGTTCGCGGATTTAGTTATGTAGTCGGCAGAGCTGCGATAGCCAGCGGAGCCACATTACCCTCAAAATTGCCGTTTGGGGTAGACTGATGTCATCCAGCTAGCGTTTAGACGGTAATAGTGAGAAACTCCAAAATCGACACACTAATAGCTAACATATTGTAGTTTTGTATCCTTTAATTTGAAATTTAAATGTTCGTTGGTGAGGAAGAACGGTCCAAAATCGTTCCAATTAGAAAAAAAAACATATGGGAAAACGTATGGCCGGCCACTCTGCAGTGCAGAGTCTGCACTGCACTCCCATCAACAGAAAAAGTAACAGCACTCGTCGCTAGATGTCGTACAGGGTTCCATATATTTATAAAAAATTAAAAAATTAAAAATAAAATATTTAAATATTTTTTAAATTTAAAAAATATCAGCTCTGCCTACACAGCTTGCTGTTATTTACTAGTTGTAATTAAGTATCCATTCGATCGTCGGTGAAGGAAAACATAGCGAGCAAGTCCGCCCGTTCGAGGGATTTTACGTCGAAACACACGCGGCCTTACGTAAGCAAGGTCTGGTCTACCCTCGGGGTTGTGGAGGTCTGACGGCAGCCGCTCCATCTAAATATCAGTATGTTCGCCAAATCCTTGGGCTTAGGTGGCGGACCCCGCCAATCCTGATCGATTAGGAAACGGGATAATGCAAATGGGTAAGCAAATCACCAGTCAATGTCATAAAGATAAAAAAAAGATAAAAATTCTTTATTTGCCATTGGGCCCTCGCGGGCACTTAAACACGTCTTACAGTTTTTGAAAAATAATCTTATTGTATCTTATTTAATTCTCTTTTTCCTTTTTTTTTATCTACTAGCATTTCGGAAATGACCATTGGCGAAGAAGAAATGCCGAAAGAAACTTGCCAATATAGGTCTCTTTTAAAATTGTCAATTAGATATTACAAAAACAAAAAACACATAAGCATATTGGTACAATAATGATATCAAATGGTAAAATTAAAGATTATTAAAAACAGGTAGTCTGTGCTGAATTTCTTCCAGACATCTTTGTCAGTTACATATACATCAATTCTATAATAAGCCCTTCTATTATGACACATATTATGACACATACGTATATCATACGTTATTAATCAAGCGTGTCATATAATAATAATGAATTTGAAAATGGAATAACGCTAGTAAGAAGTTTGTATAATATATATTTGAATTGCCGAGTACCTATAACTTGAGAAACGACAATCAACGCAGGCGATGCCCTACCACGAGCTTCTATTTGAAGAAGAAGAAAGAACATTTATTATACAGCATAATAATGACAACAACTGCAGTCCCACGTCAACCCTTACTCATCCCACTGCTGGGATACGGGTCGCCCTTCAACCGAAGGGGTTTAGAGCATACTCCATCACGCTGCTCAAATACGGATTGCCGTAGGCCAGTGTTTTCAAGCCGCCCGAGGACCACTGACTTAGCTTAACAACTGTCATCTATCGACAACAGCCGGGACCGACGACTTAACGTGTCCTCCGAGCACGGAGAAACTCGAGATAGATAAACCCATCCATAGACAGGCTGCAGTCGAAGTCGCTTAACCTGCGTGTTCGGTTAGAATAACACGCGCAGCGATGCCATCGAGCTTTTGCATTATATTATTATTAACACCTGCAGTTTTATTTTAAAAAAACCACGGCTGAACAGTGCTATGGCAGCAACAGAGACCACGTCTCATCTAGAAGTGACAGCAGAGCTGTGGCGCTGGTTTCCAGACGGGCACGGATGCCGTAGTTGCACTTCAATGAAAATCGTGAAGATTGCTGCATAATTGCATTGAGATTACTTTTGACGAGCCAACGCTCACCAACGCTCGTGGGTTCGATTCCCACACAGGACAAACATTTGTGTATGTAGGGTGTGTAAATATGTGTGTAGGGTGCATCAAAGCAGCCCGTCTGGCGAGTTGCTGTGTTAGCAGCAGAGGGGGCATCGCGAGGATACTTAATATATTACAAGCGTTTATACGTGTAGAAAGAATGCAGGACGAAAGAATGACGAAACAAATATACAATGCAAAAGTGGAAGGATGTAGGAGCCGGGGAAGACCGAGACTAAACTATCATGACCAAATTGATCGTGTTTTATCAGAAGGTGATGCCAAGAGTCCTAGGAACTGGCGGGTGTGCATGAAAAGAGCTACATGGGGCACACTAAAAGTTTTGCACTTCTAGCTAATCGGAACTATTTGAATTTCGAATGTTATATTTTTTGAAACGTTGCAACCTACTTAGTAATAAAAAAACAATTGGCGGGAAATCATTTGTCAATTGTTTTTTATCACACTTCAAAGTTCTACGTACGCAACGAAAATGGAATTGAGTCGAAAAGATTTTAGAGCGATGATTTTTTATGATTTTAAAAGTGCTTTCTCTCCGCAAGACTGTGCTGCTCGTCTTCAAAATGCTTTTGGGAGAGAAGCACCTTCTTTGAGCACCGTGAGGCGATGGTTTGCTGAATTTGAAAGAGGTCGAGTTTCTTTACATGACGAATTTCGTGAAGGCCTTCAACTGCCGTCAACGTAAATAATGTGGCTACTGTTACGCGGCTAATTGAAGAAAACCCGCGGATTGCCTATAAGACAATTCGAGAACTATTGGGGATTGGTATGAGCCAAATTCAGAAAATTTTACACGAAGAATTGAAAGTTCGGAAACTTTGTTGTCGTTGGATCCCTCATGAACTGACAGCGGAGCAGAAGCGGGCTCGCGTGGAATGGTGCTCACAGATGCTACTGAAGTACGACCACGGACATTCTAATGCTGTTTATGACATTGTCACAGGAGACGAAACGTGGATTTATTGTTTTGAACCCGAAAAAAAACAGCAATCTTGTGAATGGGTGTTTGAAAATGAGAACAGGCCAACAAAAGTGAGGCAGGCGAGAAACGTTGGTAAAAAAAATGATCGCGTTTTTTTCTCAGCTAAGGGTCCCATCTGCATAATTCCACTTGAAGATCGAAAGAGTGTTAATGCCGAGTGGTATTCTACCATTTGTTTACCCAGGGTGTTAGAAAAAGTTCGCGAAAGACGACCAAAAAGCCGCATTTTCCTACATCTTCTTCACACACGGCCAACAAAACAAAGTCATTTTAAACTTCCGAAAAAGTACAACTCGTTACCCATCCTGAGCATAACCCCGACCTAGCACCCTGTGATTTCTGTATAAAAAATGGTTCGATCGCATGCAAAAATGTTTAAAATGTAAAGGAGAGTATTTTGAAAAGCAATAAACATAATATTTTGGTTATAACATATTGTTTTTTTAAGTTACGCAAAACTTATAGTGTGACCTACGTATACATGTTAGAGAAGCTAGTAAAATATATAAGGACCGCGTCTTATGGCGCTCGGTTCTCTCTGCCTACCCCGCAAGAGACGTGGCGTGAATATATACATACATACAACTGTTTTACATCAGGTGGGTCGTATGCTTGTATGTGTCCCGACGTTGTATATAAAAAACATACATGTTTGTATGTTTGCAAGTCACGGCAGACTAAATTGCGGTGTCCAGACATTCCGGTGGGAGCTGTGAATGGGTGCGCGAGACGCCTTATTTATATCCTGCACGTAAATACACCAGCACCAGCATGCAGCCGAAGTGGGGCGGAGCACGCCGGCGGAGCGGCGCCGGGCCCCGCCATTCATGTTCCACTCGGTAATGTTCCGTGAGATTAACGAAAAAAAAACCCATATATTTTTATGGTTTGACATGAATACGTCTTTAGATTTGCTTGCACAGCGGCAGGCAATTCAAAAAATTGATGGTAACAAAATCGAGCGATATATATCTACGAGTATCATTTGCATCCGAAATTCAATTACACTACTTGATAGATAAAGTATCAAAGATTTCGGTACATTGAATGATGACTGTGACGCATCCCGTGCGATGTGCATTTTGAAATTATTTCGCTGCATCGTAAAATTTCCTTTTAGTATTTACGTCAAACTCATAGCCATGCCATCACGACCACGACGACCCATTTTTTAGGGTACCGTGAGCGAATATATAAAAGTTAGAACCGTACTGGTAGCTAAGACTAAAAAGTAATTGAGGTCGTCTATATAGGCTGCGGCCTACTGGAGGTGCAGATACTGCCCAATCAGCCAGATTCACTCTACCTGTATTAAGCCAGAGTATCGTCTGTTAATTAGCAGGGTACATCGCGTGCAGGTAAGCTTGGCTTTGACTCTTTGACTTGCAACTTTACACTTTTTAAATTTAGCCGATATTTATTATATTTGAAATTTAAATACAGTTTATGATACAAATTATACTCACCTCACCTCACCTCTATCTCACACTCATTTATTGGAGGGCTGTTGTGTTCCTGCGAGTGAGAGAGGTCACCAATGAGCTTCTAAGTAGTTGCTGTGTTATTTACAGAGATAGTATTGCGCGAGTGATATGTAATATGGTGCTTGTTCTGTCTGTCATATTCTACGGTAACTGCTTTACATTAAGTGACCTTTATGCTTGTACGCCTCTAGATGTCGCATAAAAAAAATCAAATTTTGTTTTTGAGGATTTAACAAAATGTTACTCTCTCAAAAATCAAATTACAAATTTAATTACACCTCGATTAAAGATAAAAGCATAGTGAAAAAGATTAACAGATTTTTTGGTGGTCTTTTCACGTGACGGGATCTGTTAGACGTGTGACTTAATCAAAGGTGCTATAGTGTCCATAGAGAAGACCAGATGGAAGTACTTACATCTGGTCTGGGTTGTGAACGTGTGACGGCAAGCGCTCCATGTCAACATTAGTATCTTCGTCATATCCTTAGGGTTAGGTAATGAATTTCGCCTAATGGAAACAGGATAAGAAGAAGAAGACCGTATTTGTTTTAGGGTACGAAACCACTTTAAGGGTACGACAAACTCGGTGGCGCAGCCGTGAATAACGTGACTTAGACACCAACGCTCGTAAATTCGATTCCCACACATGATCAACATTTGTGTGCATGAACATGTCTGTTTGTCTTGATCTGGATGTTCTCCCTCTCAGAAAACCGCAGTCAAACAACAACTCCCTAGAGGATTGTTGTGTTCGTGCGTGTGAGTGAAGTCATCAGTAACCTCGTAAGGAGTCGCTGTGTTAGCAGCAGAAGAGGCATCGCGCGAGTGATACTTAATGTATCAGGTGAGCCGTATGCCTTCCGATGTTGTATAATAATAAAAAAAACAAAATCTGGATAAAATCAATACGTCATCCCGGTAACTGCGAACTGCATCCATCATCATTCTGCTCCATTGTTCACTGTTATAAATACCAAAATATGATTTGGCAACACGTTTCAAGGAATACGATTTCACCGAAAGTATTGGGGTCAAGCATGCCTTACTTTTTCTTGACTTTAAAGTTATATTATATTCATTTAGGATTCCGTACCCAAAGAGTGCCAACGGGACCCTATTACTAAGATTCCCCTGTGTCCCTGTCTGTCACAGGACTGTATGTTTTGTACCGTAATAGGTAGATATTTGAAATTAATTAGTGTGTATTACTATTGCCGCTATAACATCAATAATAAAGTAAAAAATTAAATGACACAAAAAATGTGTTTTGTGCCATTTTTATTTTCACGGTGGTACGTATCGACGCAAATCCGACAAGCACTTGGCAACTTGTTCTCGGAGTATCGGCCTTGATAATATTATGGAAGATATGTTTTTAATTATAATCTATTTTATCATAAACGAGCCAAGCAATATACCTAGTCCGGCTATAAGTTCCGTTACAAGTGAACATGCATTTTATGAAACATACTTTACGACCCATTCTAGTACCTACCAAATATACATACAAAAAAAATCTTAAAAACCGTCGAGCCGTTTCGGAGGAGAGACCACAAACACCGTGACGCGAGATTTTATATGTTAGATGTAATCTTAATAAAACTTATACGTACACATTTATGAAAGTCTCAGTAAAAAAAATGATTCTATTCGAAATGACCACCTTTGGCTTTGATACAGGCCATTAAAATTTGTCTTGGCACGAATCTATGGATTTACGCACTGTTTCCTTCAGCTATTGTTTTATTATACGCGACAGAGCCCTAGCGGGAATCTTTATTTCTTGCGATAAGATTTTTTGTTTCCTAATGGAGTTTCAGCGATTTGTGGCATTAACAGCATTCACAGCTTTTGTAGTTATAACAGCACGCGGTCGGCCTGATCTTTTATGGTCGTCAACAGATGAAGTGTTGGTATATCTGTTGATATAGTACTATATACGCACATACAGCTGATATCAAGCTTTTGAAGTGTCTTGAATATGACCGACGGTGTCTTGAAAGAAGTTTTTAACATAATAAACGCGTTCCAAATTCAAAATAATTAAAGAGTTGAAAAATGAAAAGATTTTATGGCCGACAGGTCTGTACCCACTTTGTGCAATGCAATCACTGCGATTCTATTTTCTTTAACACCGCGTTCCATATTGTAATTTGATAATAAAACAATAAATATTTATATAAATCCGAAAATACGAATATAGTGGTAGACACATCCGCCAAGATTTGAACCCGGGACCGACGGATAATAGGTCGGTTTTTGCGCTTACGATGACGTCTAGATGCAACTGAAGCGAGCGAAGTAGTGTAGTACACTTCGTGTCGAGTTAGAACTTCGGGATGCTTCGAGTCCTTCGACTCGGGCACAAGAACCGACACAACGAGCGGAACCAACTCGAGCCGAGACGAGCTTGCACGAAGCGCACCGAAGTGCTTCTCTACACTCTGTTGTTCACTTAATTTCGATCAACTTCGCGAGTAATTTAAGTTTAAGATATTAAGAAGGGTACAAAAATGCGGAACAGATGACGCCCCTTGTACTGTTCTACATTTTTATAACTATTTGTATGTCACCTCTGTTCCTCAGAACATGAGTAAGATGCGATAAGGGGCAATTTACATCATTCGACACGATTGTTCACGCGACTATCTTATCTGTGCCATCCACCGCAATCAGGTCAGTAAGCTTTACTCTTGTGTCACTGAACACCTAAATACTGGAAGTACCATGTAGTATGAATGTTAAAGAAGTGAGCTGTGATAGCCTAGTGGATTCAAATAAATAAATATTCTAACAGTCGCATCGCAATATATCTATGAAAATCTTTTGTATGTCCATAAAAACATAGACTCATTTTGTAAAAAGAGTGATACTCATAACATAAATACTAGATATAAGCATAATCTTGTGTTACATCCAAGCCGTCTCCACAAAATAAGTAATTCTTTTATGGGGCAATGTATACGGTTCTATAACAAACTTCCCAGCAATATAAGAGAATTGTCAATAAACAAATTTAAAACTACCATTAAAGCCAAATTGTGTAGCAGGGCATATTATAAAGTATCTGACTATATTAATGATAAAAATGCCTGGGATTAAGTCGATCCAATTATAATGTAATTAATAAATTATGTAAATTTGTTTGGATACCAAAAGAGGGATGCCTGAGTTTTTTAGCAGTATTTTTATCAGTGCTCACCTAGTCATGAACTGCACGGTAGGGAAAAAAATTGTGACGATTCCAAACAAATGTAGCCATTTTTACGGAATAAAAAGATTTTGACTTTGACTTGACTTTGACTTTGATAAAGAAGGGACTTTGTGACCAACAGGTCCCCCCGGTTCAAATCCTGGCATGTAACCACTAAAATTCGTATCTTCGTATTTGTGTACATATTTATAATTATCACTTGTTCGGCGGTGAAGAAAAACATCGTGAGGAAACCCGCACGACCAGGCATTATATTTCGAATGATTGGTAACCTTACCTAAGAATGATCTGGTTTCCCTCTGGTTTACAAAGGGCAGATGGCAGTCGCTCTATGCATAAATCAGTATCTTAGCCCAATCCTTAGGCTTAGGTAGCGGACCCCACCAATCCTAGTGGACTAGGAAAACGGGATATCGCTAAGAAGTCAAAGAAGTGAGATCGCAAGGGCTATGTAGCGCATAGCCGATGTTTTATAATTCACTTAGTTTTCCTTGGCTTTTGATGAAAGATCTTATTTCAAGTCAATAAAAATTGTAGACCCAACCGGAAGGATCCTATATTATTATAAGGGTCCATTTTCGTCATGATCATTATGGTAATATGTTTTTTATGAGATGTAAGTACAGCGACGTTTGATTTTCTCCTGTTCTTATGTCATGAAACCTTGTTTCTTTCTAAATTCTAGACTAATCCGCATAATGTTAAAGATTTTGGCGATTATTTATTTATTTTTTTGGTTCTTTTTATCCCCGAGGGGAAAGGCAAAGGGATCTAGCCCATACAGCCAAGTCATCAGTTTAGAACCATTTGAAAACCTTAATTCTGTGTTCCAGCTTGAGGAACTCTGCTGAAAAAATATTTGGGAAGGGTACCTAGACCCAATCAACCCAGTTTAAATACCACCCGTAAAACGATAGTGATTTTACAAGGTTTTCTTGATGAACTTATTCACGTCTTCCAAAAAGTGCATAATCGTGTTATATTTGAGTTTTTCATTACTGTATAAATTCACTAGCACTTATAGTACAAAATACTATCGAAATTGTCACACAAAACTAATTTTATACTGAATTGTAAAAATTTCCAGTAAAACAACAATGTCACTCGTCAAAAGCGCGGGAAGAAGTCTTTGGCGATTAATTTAAAAGTATGAAAAAAAAGAATGAAGGGGCGGGCAAGGTATATAAGGGTCGTGTGTTATGGCGCTCGGTTCTTTCTGTTTACCTCGCAAGGCACTTGGCATACATGAAAAATGGTACGTAAATTTAAATTTAATGTTTACTACAACTACTAATGTGTAAACTATTTCGCATGAGAATAGCATAACTTTAATCGAATTCTTAGTTAACAAAGTCGACTGCAGCCTGCCGTGGACGGATTCGTCTCTCTCGAGCTTCTCCGTCGGAGTACACTTAGCTGTATGTCCCGGCTGTGTGGATAAATCTCTTTTCAAATTGTCAATCAGACATTACAATCAATTAATATCAGCGTATTGGTACAGTAATAATGCTTGTCAAGCGGTAGAGTTGGATATTATTAAGTCAATGTTGCCTGTGAAACAAGAACGTTTTGTTTTAGCGTCTAAATTTGTGTGATTTGAGCCTACTGATCAAAGGGAGAATATGGCTGTGCTCTTTTCGCCACTTTAGTTAACACATTTATAACTAAAAAAAAAGTGTGTGTGTGTCAGCTCCGACGTATGACTGGAGATTCCCCCAGCGAACGATAATTATGATATATATCGAATAGAAAAGACGATAAATGAACGCGTCTTCTGAAATAACAAGAATATTTATATTATTCTAAAGGTGAACTATACGCTTTCCATTAACGGCATCCGCGTGTTCCTCAAATTCTTCTTCATTACCCCTCGAATCAATTTTTTCCATAATTTCCAATTATTTTTAACTGTAATCGCTTGATGACTTGTTTAATAGTACATAAGAATATACCAAGCTTCGTGATGCGCAGGCGCACAATCTCATTCTCTCGCACGTTTTAAATCCTATAGACACTTCTAACTCATTCTCTCGCACGTCAAATCCTACGGATGTATATGTTTGTCTCTTTTTAAGCGGACGAGCGTAACGCCATCAATTTTAGTTTACGCCATCACTTGATTTTACTCCTCATAAAATTTCCGCAGGCCCCGGGCCTTATGACTCAAGATCGTTTCCCCTGGAGTAAACTCCAAAAACATTAAAACCCCGTCAAGAACTCGCCAATCTCGACGTTGCTCGACCTTGTTACGTGAATAATATACGTAACAATTTGTTTTGATAATGACTTAGTAATATTATCTCTCGATATCTTATGCAGTAAAGTCAAAGGTCAACAATAATACATTGATGAAAAGAAAAGGTTGTGTGATCTTTATTTCTCAGTATTCTATTTCTGATTGACACCAGCCTATAAATATTTAGTTAATAGATTCAGACGTTATTTGCGAAAGTACATTTTTTACATGCAATTTGATCTAACCTGCTTTGAAAGCTTCCGCCACCACTTAGTTCATTGGACTAGCGCCGACCGGCACCCACCCACTGCCGTTAGTACATGCAACATTCCGTCGCTGCCATGGCTACTCCGGTAATCTCAGCCTCGGCTGCTGCGGGCGTCCGTCAGATGCGGTTTCTGGTCCAGATGGAACAGAAAAAAAAATATAGGTACCTATATATTTATAGCGGGTACAGGCGGTTTCTGTTCCATTTTGGTATGGTATAGCTTGTACCATGAGAATGTACGTAGTTACATTGTTCGACTGTGATACATCGAGATAATGTTATTTGCATTCGTAATGGCTGAACAAATTTTGATGAATTTTAGTATTGGGTTTCAAGGAACCCCAATACTAAACGTCATCCCAGAACCCTTGAAAAGGATACTAGCCAATTTAAAATCAACATATTTATTATACAACGTCGGCAGACATACAAGCGTACAATCCACTTGATGTGAAGCGGTTACTGTAGACTATGAACGCTTGTATGCTCACTCACACGCAGGAACACAACAACCCTCCAGGGAGTTGTTATTTGGCTGCGGTTTTCTGTGAGGTGGAGGTACTTACCCAGTCGGGCTGCTTGGATGCGCCCTACCTCTCTTATGTTTAGTAACGCTACTTTGACCCCAACGCTCGTGCGTTTGATTCCCACACCGGACAAACATTTATGCGCATGAATATCTATGTTTGTCTCGTTCTTAAGAGAGGTAGGGTGCATTCAAGCAGCCCGTGTAGGGAAGTATCTCCACCTCAAAGAAAATCACAGACAAATAACCACTCCCACGAGGGTTGTTGTGTTCGTGCGAGTAAATAAGGTTAACAGTATGCTCCGTATGAATTGCTGTATGTGTGATAATGTGCTAGCGATATTTACTGCATGCAAGAGTTTATAGGCTATGGAGAAAATTAACAAAATCACAGCTATAACAGACGATACTAATTCTATTTAACGGCCTGGTGGTAATAATTTGTATGTGAGATGGCGGTAACTCGGATGTCGGATGCACCACAGGAATCCAGTTCAGTCCTGACCTGGAAACTTCCTTCCTCGATTTAAATGTTCCTATAAAGTAAATGATTATAATTTTTGTGGTATTAATAGGGGCATACGTATCCCAATATTTTTTTTATACGACGTCAGAAGGCATACAAGCATTCGGCCCACCTGATGTAAAGCGATTACCGTAGCCTATGAACGCTTGTAATACATTAAGTATCACCTGCACGATGCCACGTCTGCTGTTAACATACCAACTCCTTAGGAGCTTATTGGTGACCTCACTCACACGCGGGGACACAACAACCCTCCACAGAGTTGATGGAGATTTCCTCACGAGATTTTTACATATATAAACTCATTTTTTTTTTGACATAGATAAACTCATCGATAGACAGGCTGCGGTCGAAGTTGCTTAACCTGTGTTTTTTTTTACGCCATCGAGCTCTCAACACTAGCACATTACTACTAAATACAGATATGGTAATATAGCAGTAACAGCCTACAGAACAGTGCTAGCCCAGTGGATATAGAACCATGTAATATGTAGGGGTGTAAGTGGTTCAGTGTCACCTTTAGAGCCAAAGCCAACCTCACCTGCACGTGGTGCACCCTGCTTATCAACAGACGAGCCTCTGGCGAAAGAGAGATAGGGCACGACGTTAGCTTACAGAAGACGGCAGCCAAATAACAACTCCGTGGAGGGTTGTTGTGTTCCTGCGAGTGAGTGAGATCACCAGAAGATGAGACGATGAGGAGTTGCTGTGTTGACAGCGTAGGTGGCAACGCGCTAGCGACATTCTTTTTGTTGCTAGTGTGCATAGGCTACCTACGGTAACCGCTTTACATCAGGCGAACCGTATGCTTGTTTGGCATACGGCGTAGTATTAAAAAAAACAGCCTATTACCTAACCAACTAGCCCAAGAATATATTTCGAAAGACGTAACTTAATAAAGATAAAAAATATCTCGTAGATTCTAATTATTGTATCTTATAAATTTTTCATAGTTTTGATTTCACTTTTTTAATCTACCAACATTTCGAAAATGACCATTGGCGAAGAAGAAGTGCCAATAGAGCATCTTCAGCACATTGGCAAGTGCCAATGTAGGACTTTTTTTGCAAATCATCAATCTTGTGATAAGCAACCCGACGATCCGAAGTCTATCACCCTATTTGGACGTTTAATTGTACCACATTTGTTGCCCGGAGCCCTCAATTTCATAAAAATCAATACGGCTTAAGTCTACTTACTGGTGTACTTAAGTCTACTCGCGGTGCGTAAAATTGTGGAACTCTCGTATAATAAATACGTTGTAGGTATTTTCTTAGACATTTCAGGTGCCTTCGATAATGCTTGATGGCCAATGTTGTTGCTGAAACGAAAGGCGAGAGGTTACATATACTCCCTTATTCGATCGTACTTTGTCAATGGTACAACTAAATTAAAACTTGGCCATTATGGTGCGTCGAAGGTGTTTACGTGGGGCTATCCTCAGACTTGCTTAGCCTACTCGTACCGGAAGGGTGCTCGTTAACTGGCTACGCCCATGACGGCCTATTATTAATAAAAGCTAATTCCAGATCAAGTATAGAAAACCTAGCCAGTGCTTGCCTTGGCCTCATTTCAAACGGGGGCTATTGTAACCGTCTCGATTTCGCACCCCATAAAACATATCAGCTCTTGCTTAAGGGAAATTTACAGGTTCCGCCGCGATTCCACTTCAATGGAGTATCAGTTACAAATAAAAACTCAGTTTGTTACTTGGGATTAGTGTTGGACAAAGGTTTTAATTACATTGAACACATAAAGCAGGTTGGAGAAAAAACCAAAAAGAACTTTTATGCGTTAACTCGAATGTCCACCTCGACGTGGGGCTTAACTTTTAAAACGTTAAAAAATATTTACACAGCCACATATTTAGGATGTATTACGTACGGTTCACCTGCATGGGCTGATAGGGCTAGCATAGGTGCTGCGCGTCGTAAGTTTCTGCAAAGTCAGCGTCTCGCTTATATTTTTATGTAAATCGTATACAACTGTGAGCATTGAGGCACTACCAGTGTTGGCAGGCTTGTTGACTTTGAAGTTGACGCCGGGTTTCAATGTACTACACCTCTAAAAACATATATCCTGACTTTCTAAAACACCGCGATCTTGAAAAAATACTTAGATCAATTAAACCAATTGACGAATTATTTGAAACTTTACTGTCAGAATGGTAAGAAAGATGGGAAACTTCTACTAAAGGACGCCACTTGTATCTGTTCTTTCAATCAGTGCGAGACAGATTAAGTAAAGAGTAGTTAAAAGTCGATCATCCCGTTATGCAATTTTTAACTGAACATGGAAATTTTAGAGCTAAGCTCTTTTAGTTTAGACTTGTGTCATCGCCTTAATGCGAGTGTTCTACGACAAATAATGAATTCGAGCAAACAGCACATCATGTTCTCTGGGAGTGCGCTCTCTGGCCTCGGGAGCGGGACGAAATGTTAAATTCCTTGTATGTCACATCCGGGGTAGTATACTATTCTGATTTGGTGGCAACAAGGGAGAATTACCGGACATTTAGGCGGTTCTGCAATCTATATTATTGGAGTCGATGTGTTAGGTAACAACTCACAATTTAGGTCTCAATAGTGTTAGATATTTGAAAAACCATGGTGCACGGCAGTTGAGCCTCGCTTGACTAGCCATCTCTTTAAGGTTTTTAATACCTTATTTGTCATATTGCTGTCTCTGGCTTTGCCAAGAGGGGAAGCCAATTCGAAAACTTCCTACTCTTACAAATTTATTTATTTATTTAAAACTTTATTGACCACTTTACATTTTGGTACAATAGGCGGACTTAATGCTAGTTGCATTCTCTACCAGATTGCTAAATTTCATCTGATTAAATTCGTTGTGAGTTCCAAGGCAGCTGTAGTTTAACCCCCGAGTCAGCAATAGACTTCACTGTTCATTGCCTTTTCTGTGGCTACACAGGAGACACAGTGGTGGGAATGAGTGGTGGGCCTGTGACCAATTGGAGGATATTTTATCCAATAAATCGAAAAGTGAGGCGATGTTGATCCGTTTACTAGCCAGAGCTGCGTGTCACGCCCGACCGTGTTGCGGAGAATTTATTAACTTGCAATTTGATCTAACCTGCTTTGTGTGCTTCCGCCACCAATTAGTTCATGCGGTCTAGCGCCGGCCGGCACCTACCCACTACTGTTAGTAAGTGCCGACGCTGCCATGGCTGCTCCGGTTGTCTCTGCCTCGGCTGCTGCGGTCGTCCGCCATCTGGAACAGAATCTGCATGCCCCCACCACCACCGTCGCTGCCACGACTGGCCTGGTCGTCGCTGCGACACGTGTTTCGCCTCTCCACCAGGAGCACACAAAGCAGGTTAGATCAAATTGCATGTAAATTTGACTTTTGCAAAATAACGCCTGAATCTATTAACAATTTATTAACTACACAAAATAGTGTCATTGATTTTCCATTGGTTATTTCCTTCGTGCTTATTGGTTAAGAAACGGGATAGCGTCTTGTAGAACTGATAATGTTCGATATAAAGAGCAAATACCATACGGGGTTGCCTTTAGCCGGAAAGGTTTCGAAGTCTTCATCGCCATTAATCAGGGGCATGGATGGATACAATATTATGCTGTATACCTACATACAAACCGCACGTGATTAGAGCCAAGTTTCTCCGTGCATTGTGTTTGTAACCCATATCTAGCTTCCGTACCCAATAAATAAATTTACAGTTTTCGAACAACGACCCGGCGCCGGCGGGTTGTGGTCGTTAAACGGTCGATTATATAGCTGAATTTCGTTTAAACGATAGCACATTATTTCAGGAACCAACTGCGACCAATCGCGCACATTGGAGTAATGGCTACCAATTTATGACGGTGCTGCAAATTAAAAAAGAATACGGAAGGAAATAATATTCTGTTATTCAATTTTCTTCATCGACCATATTGATAATTAGGTCGGGGGAAAAGTTTTTCGTATTTTATATACAAATTTTAGATATGTTTTATTACAGTTATTTACATTTGATTACGATATATGTGTCATTTTGTTCGATAACTTGTTGCTATTTTTTCTGTATAGTGACATAATCACATTGCTGTAGAAATTTTGGGACTTCTGATAAAATAACTGGGACAAGTAGTTTTGACAGTACTCTATTGATGTTAACCTAACACTACTTAGGGTCTACTAGTGAAAAGAAGACAGTGAGTCTCATCGGTTAAAAACTTCCAGCTATAAGGTGTTTTGAAGGTGCAGTTTCTTCTTTTAAAAAAGCTTTTCTGAACTCATAGGAACATTTCCTAGCTGCATAGTTTAGGAGCTGTGAAGTTGGCAGTGCTGCCCTTATTAGTAGAAAGGTTAAGGCATATAAAGCTCCCGGCTTCTGTAAGTTGGGGCGCTACCCTTGTTTGGATCAGTATACCGGTTTGTCAGAGCTTTTTCACGTACTAGACTAGCAAGGGCATTTTGCATGTCGAAATGTATTAGAGGTAGGGCAGGGCGCATCAAAGTATCGCTAAGGACGTACCTCCACCTCACAGAAGACCGAAGCCAAATAACAATTCCCTGGAGGGTTTTTGTGTTCCTGCGAGTGTGTTACCAGTAAGCTCCTGAGGAGTTGCTGTGTTATCAGCAGAGCCGGCAACGCGTCGGTGATGCTTCATATGTGCATAGGCTACGGTAACCGCTTTACATCATACGTCCCGGCATTGTATGAATAATTCTCGGGAAGCAACGTGCCGTATGCATCTCCCGCGTGTCGGCTCGTATATTCAAGAGGTCCTTGGAACCATGGTGACCATCCATACCATGGGTTGTGATTGAACTACTTGAGAAATGTTTACAGTGATCTATTAGGATTGGACAGGGTGACAAGAATGTACCTATCAAAAATAATATATAAGAGATACGTACTTGTTTTTGTAAGCGGTTACACTAGAGATCATTTGTAATAGGTGTAATCATTTGTATTATTTTAATTTAATTATTTATTCTTAAAGTGAATATATAACTAAATATTCTGTGAATATTTCAAGCGTCTACCTCTTGCCGTTATCAATATCGAGCAAAAATGAGCATGAGAGCCTGGTGACAGACAGACGGACGGACAGCGGAGTCTCAGTAATAGGGTTCCGTTTTACCCTCTGGGTACGGAACCCTAAAAAAGACTCTTGAACGTCCTAGTTTTATAGCATGTCTGTAAATACATTTCTAGCAAACAATTATGTTAATGACATAGCTACTTTTTAGACTACTTTCTTGTTACTCTGCCTATCCCGCAAGGGATCTGGCGTGAAAATTTACATACATGCATACTTTTAAGAACTCCTCGTATCTCAGAAGCTGCACTCTTTTAACTAGAGATTATTTGTTGCATAAGATCTGTAATAAACACTTTTCAAGGTATAAGTCAAAACCTCTGTCGGTCTACATCTCCTTCTTATTAGCGTAATCCCGTTTCCTAATTCAGGATTGGCGGGGTCCGCTACCTAAGCCTAAGGATTTGGCGAAGATACTGATTCTTACATAGAGCGACTGCCGTCAGACAACCACAAAGAGGGAAAACTAGATCTTTCTTAGGTTAGGTCACAAGTTATTCGAAATATAACTTCTTGGGCGTGTGGTTTTCCTCACGATGTTTTCCTTCACCGCCGAGCAAGTGATAAATATGTACATAAATCCGAAAACACGAACTAAGTGGTACATGCCTTCGCCAGGATTCGAACCGGCGACCAGTTGGTCAATAGACCGGTTACTTATCCACTGCTCTCCAGCTCTATACATTGTATTTACTATAAACTTGTAATAAAACTTCTTGATCGTCAAAGACATTTGATTGCCGATGTCGATAGTTGATTAGTTACATAATCACACCCTAGTTTAAAATATTGCTAGACAATAAATTAAATGTCTGTCTAATAATTCACAAAACAAAGGGTTTAACTCGCCCATAATACGATATCAAGTCGCATTTGCAAGTGCACGTTAATATTCATAAGCATGCAAGGGTCACGGGGCACCATATGTCATCAATCTGCGCGCCGGCGAGGCTGACAGACTCTCATGGCAAAACGTTTCCGCTGTTGTGTAATGTAATGTCATAACAATCCACATAAGAATCCAAGGAGGTTTTGTTTATTCTAAGCACGTCAACTACCATGTTAGATTTTTATTCTTAAAAATGTTATTTATGCCATATATATAAAATAAAATATTTATACATATATATTTCAAATGGTTTAAAATAATTAATCAACGCAAAGGAAATTTAGGAACACAAAAAGTTTAAATCATGCCGTGTATGGACTATTTCGTACTGGTCTGAAATAAATATTATTTTATTATTTATTTTTATTACTTATAACCTTTATTCTGAAATTATTCTGAAAAAAAAATAATAGACAACCGTATCTAATGCGGTTCGAATGAGTATTGCAGTCTCAGAAAGATTGTTTATGCTTGACATTTTGCCTGACATTTGTTGAGTGCGTATTACATTACGAATACATATAAAATCACAGACGGTAGTTGACTCCACCGTTTGAGTGCACTTGCTTCTCCACTAAGTACAAAAAAAATATTTTAAATACTCTCTAAACACACACAAAATAAGATTATTTTTGTCTTGATCTAATTGGAGCTCAAAGAATTGTTTTGAATGTCTTCCTAGTTTCTTGTAATGGTAAATATAACAGTTTTTTCAAGTACTTCGGACCAATTCAGTAAATAAAGCGAAGATAAAAGTACTATGTTTTAGCATCGTTGTGATTTGAAACTCGATGAAACGAAAAAGCGACAGTAAAAAGGAACAACCACATACATCTGTAGGATTTAACGTGCAAGAGAATGAGATAGAAGGCATTACATAGTTTTTATTACAAGGTCCGAGCTTTATACGTGTGTTAGTACGTGTGTTGTGCGCCTGCGTATTAAGCTAAGCTTCAATTATCCTGCTCCTGAAATTCTTTATTCATCTCAATATCTCGAAGTTCACATTTTGAAGGGAACTTCGGTCGCGTGTGAACTATATAAATACTCGTATATTTTTTTATTATAAATATTTGATAACTGCTATATATACCTATATATATAGGCCTGCAACAAAAGACAAGATATGTTGAATATGTTCTACTCGTGGCCAAGCTTGTGATCGTTATTGGAAAGAGCACTACAAACTTGTCAGAAGGCGCAGTGAAGGCATTTGTATTTGATACTTTAATGTCAACCATTGGTGGCTGATGTAGCTTGCACAGATTGTGAGCCTGTGTATCACCGGTGACTGCCATATTTTGAACAGGAAATGAGCCTGTTCATCACCGGTGACTGACACGATCTGAACAGGATATGAGCATGTTTGTCACCGATGACTGACATGAACAGAAAAAAAGCCTGTCAGTCATCGGCGACTGACATGGCACCTAACATTAACAAATGATAAATATTTCGTTACATTAAAGTTACATTTGTAATTCTTGTAATTCCACCGATTATGTAAGAAACAATCACGTCAGAACATACAATGCAATGGACATTAAAACTTATTTTGATTGGATTGGATTCAGAGACAAGCTGTAACGAATGTTGACAGTGACCAGCTGAAGCACGATATTGAGATTTTTACGTCTAAGAGGCTTTGCCTCCCTTTGTGAGTTCTACTGTTTTCACAACGGGTTGTATTCTCACCATGCATCGATAGGAAATTTATACGCACAGGTTAGAATTAATTTTTGATGTGTAAAATCTTTCATTCAAGCACACGGTCTATATGCTTGTATGCCTCCCGACTTTATATAAAACCAGTTGAGAATGCGCAAGCTTGCATTGCCAGAGGAACACCTGGCTCGTCAATTATATAACAATATATATATATATTAATTTGTCTTGTGTGTTGTTGTTGTTTGTATTGTCTGAATCCGAATCTGAAGTCAAAATTCGAATATTCGAAAAAAACGCACACACAAACATATATGTATACTCGTATTTCATATAAGGTTTAAAGACATATTTTACATCACTTACATAAGAACATAAATATAAAAAGAAATAATAACATACATTCGTTGTCATACTAATTATTCAGAAGAAATTACGTGATTGGCTAGTCGCTTTTGAATAATATGAACGAGTCAATATTTTTGATGTCCGGGGGTATCTTGTTAATATAGGAATGGTGTTCCTGAAATGAAACATCATAAATAATACAATTATTATAATAATATTATGATAATAATACTTACGTTACTCTGAGAAATAACCGCATTCATTCATTAAGAATGACCGTGATGAGACCAGAAAGCACACTAGAATTTACTTATTTGCCAGTGATTAAAGATTAAGTGTAGTTCTCATTCGATGCATTGTATCCTTGTTTACCACTGAAGTGGTACTCGAAGGTCTAAGTGAGTTGAATTCCCCAGAAACTTAAATACAAGAGCGCTTGTTTTATTACTGTTTCTAGGTATTTCATAAATTTAAACAAGTCCCTGTGTTACAGTGTTGCATTCTAAGAAAATGCATTCGCAATTGGTAGCTTGCAGAACATTGCAAAGACTCAATGCACTTTTTTCGTTGAAAAGTTCTATTCTCAGACTGTTCTTGGTAAACTTAGCTACATACATTTTTTATATACAAAAAAGCCGTCAAGTACGAGTCCGACTTGCGCACTGAGGATTCCGTAAAAAAATATTTTCTTAAATTCTTTTTATGATATTTTTTTTTCTTGTGATATAACTACAAATTTACGGTTTTCGGTTTTTTTCCTTTACTTGTGCTACATGATATTGCTTCCTACCAAATTGCATGATTCTAGGTCAACGGAAAGTACTCTATAGGTTTTGATTCCCTTCGGAGTGTCAAAGTATGCACTTAAACGAGGCATAAACAGCTGTATCTTTTGATTGCATTTATTTAGAAGTTTGTGTTTTTCCTTTTGAGGTACGGAATCCTAAAAATCAATCAAATTTAGGTCTCGCCTGATGTGAAGGGGTTATCTTAACCTATGAACTCTTTATACAGAATGCTCGCTTGTTGGCACACTAGCTGTTAACACAGCAAAACTTTATTGACCAGTAAGCTCAGCTCCGTCGCATATGCAGTTTGGAGAATTAGACAATTGACGGATGTGGCTACTGCGCGCTTAGTCTATTTCAGCTACTTTCATAGCATTATGTCGTATGGTATACTGTTGTGCGGAAGGGCGGCTGATATTGAAACTATTTTTATATTACAAAAGATAGCCATCACATGTATATTAACAATGAAAAAAAGACCGATATTGGCAAGTTTCTGTTAGCATTTCTTCTTCGCCAATGGTCTTTTTCGAAATGCTGGTAGATTAAAAAAGAGAGATTAAAAGTAAAAAAAAAAACTATGGAAGATTATTAAGATACGATATGATTTAATTTAAAGAATGTAACACGTGTCTAAGTGCCCGTAAGGGCCTAATGGCAAATAAATGATTTTTATCTTTCTATACTCTTCTTCTTCTTCCTAGCGCCACCCCAAACCGTTAGGATTGACGGGGTCCGCTACCTCGACCCGTGTAAAACTACTCTATAAAATATAACTATTAAACTGGAACAGCAGTTAAAGCAAATCACAAAAACAAATATATTTGATGACTACATCAACAATTTCCCTTAACACTGACCTCCTTAATTCATAATTCATGTCAACATATTGAAAGAGTTGACCTAGTGTGGGAATTACCAAATTACATATATGCACTCAACTGAAATAGTTAAAACTTTTAGGTAGTGAAACATTATAGCTTGGAGGATCACTGTAGAATGATAATTAAATTATTGTATTGCATACTAGCGGACACAACAGTCGTTGTCGTGCCCGAAAAAAAAATCTAGAACCCGACTACAGCGAAGCGTACCGAGTTCAATTGTAAATCCAGAGATCCCCTCAAATACACACAAAAGATTTTATGAAAATCCTTCCAGCCGTTTAGGTGGGGTTGACCGATGTACACACATACAGAATAATTATAAATATTGCGGCTATAGCTCCGCACTTGACATTTCTTTAATCAATGTATAGATTTGGAGGTTTTTTAATAGCTCTAAGGTGGCAATCAAGCATACGGCCTACCTGATGGTAAACAGTCACAGTAGCCTTTGGACATTTGCAACACCAGGGGTGTCACCCATGCGTTGCCGACCCTAATGTTTATGTGGGTGTTTTTCTTTTTTGCTGAACTGTCACCTGGAGTTCGCAATGGTGTCACGGACGGTCGACAGAGGTTTCCCTCAAACAGCTTAAAGCGAGCGACCAAAAAGCACGGCCTCCAGAGTAAAGGCTCGTAAGCCGCTCAACAATTCTGCTGATAAAATTGATTTTAGCTCTAGTATTCACTCTCATATTTAACATCGAAGCACTATTCAAATCAGAGACATGAGGATCCCCATATGTACTATCAGCTACGTATTACGTGCCGTGCCGATTACGTTGCCGATTAAACCACGGCCATTAACTCGCACAGTAGCCACCAGCCATGCAATTCTGTAAGAACAAACATTCTTACATCCTCGGAAACATCGGCTGTTACAGCCTTGAACACAAAATTGCAATTCTTTGGTGTCGTTTTTCATGGTTGTGCGACACTAGCGCCGCAAGGCTGTGTTTGGAATTGGAATTCTACAAGGCAAACAGCCTCGCGTATGCTTACAGCCTTATAGAATACCAAATGATTTAGCCGTGATCGCAGTAGACGATGTCAAAGCTGTGACATCTGTGATCACAGCGACGCACACAGCCATTACGAGTCGCTTAGAGAATTGCATGGCTGATGATTCGGGATGTAATACTGCGCATCCTCCACAATCATCCCCGCCGCTGCGGTTGCACAGGAATCAATGCCCTCTGATTTCAGATAAAGCTGCTTCCACGGGTACGATGCGTAGAATTCTCGCAATTCATCCCGATCTGCTGACTATATAACGTATATAACGTCGTCTAATGGCCCAAGGGGAGTCTCGTCAGAACAAGGGCACTTGGATATAGATAAGATCACCATCCGTAACACAGGAGTCCTAGGAACATGCTTGATCTAGTTTTATGATGGTCATGACAGGAGCCCTACGAACAGGCGAGCGTGCTTGAAATGAGCTTTGAATGTAGACTGCGTCTTGTGTTCGGTTCACTCTGCCTACACCGCATGCGACCTGGCATGAAAGTATACAGAGATTGGTAAAGATCACAAGGAACTTAGGATAGAGAAATTTTACTTTAACCTTACTGTGGAGTTAACGGGGTCAAATGAGCAAACTGTAAAGACGTCAGATTTCCGTATAACGCATGCTCCCAGCACTAATGCACTACTGAGGCACTGAGGTAATATTGTACTCGTACCTAGTACATATTAACTCAATGATCAGAGGCCAGCCTGTCTGCACTCTCGCTACAAATTATGAATGACAATCAACCGTGGCAGGGCGGTGCTGGGCTGCGCGTCACGTGCCCGCCACATGTCGAAAGGTCGACACCCTGCCCACAAACACATGTTTGCACACGTTATCACTTCTACACGGACGTAATATGGTTTATCTTTCAGTGAAATATTAGAAATTGGCGAAGACATACGCGCAATGAGAAAGGTCTACATCGTTATGAATGTCCTGAGATTTACAATAGTAACATGAACCTGTTTTTACTTCTTCAGCTCTTTAATATATATTCAATTTAAGGGTCGTACATCATACTTGCAGACCAAAGCCACCTGCAGTTGCCTATTTACATTGCGTGTAGTTTACAAAATGGATAACAATATCTTAGATGATGACAACAGAGTGTCAGCGTAGCCGTATATTATGACTCTACTTAGCGTTATTCAGTTATTTAGGTATAAGGATTATTCCATTAGCGGGGTCCGCTACCTAAGCCTAAGGATTTGGCGGAGATTTTGATACGGAGCGACTGCCATCTGACATTCACAACCCCGAGAGAAAACCAGAACTTTGTTAGACAAGTTAAGCACTACTTCATCTTGGGGCAAAGACTTATATTTTTCCCCATAACTCAATGAACAGCCTGCCGAGATTATTCAAAGAACGTAACGTTGCTTCAAAGAACGTATCGTTACTTCAAAGAACGTAACGTTGCTTCAAAGGACGTATCGTTACTTCAAAGAACGTAACGTTGCTTCAAAGAACGTATCGTTTCTTCAAAGAACGTAACGTTGCTTCAATCGTCTATAGTTGTTATAACTGATTATGGTCAGGCATGTCTTATGCTTACTTACTGCTTTAGTGGAATGAACAGAGTTATACTTAATTAAAACTTTTTTGAATGTGCTACATGTTGCCATAACTCTATTTGGAATATGTCAGAAAAAACAAATCATATACATTATTGAAAAAAATATATATAAAACACATTTGACGAGCACAGTAGCTCAGTCGCGAATGACGTGACTTTGACACCAACGCTCGTGGGTTCGATTCCCACACAAGGCAAATATTTATGTGCATGAACATGTCTGTTTGTCTTGGTCTGGATGTTTCAAGAGAGGTAGGGCGCATCAAAGCAGCCCGTCTGGGGAAGTACCTCCACCTCACAGAAAACCGCAGTCAAATAACAACTCCCTAGAGGGTTGTTGTGTTCCTGGGTGTGAGTGAGGTCACCAGTAAGATCCCAAGGAGTTGCTGTGTAAGCAGCAGAGGAGGCATCGCGCGAGTGATACTTAATATATCGCAAGCGTTAATAGGCTACGGTACCCGCTTTACATAAGTTGGGTCGTATACTCGTATGCCTCCCGATGTAGTATATAAAAAAATACATATATCTAATCATTAATACTATGTTACTAAGGAATGAATGTTGAATGCTTTCAAAATATTTCACTAAATAAAAAACATGTAGGTAAATAAAAGCTTTTTTGTTGTAATTTGAACTCACGCAGACCGATATATTGTGTGGCATAACGCTTGCTGACCTCGTTCGTAATGAAGACGTGAGAGAAAGAGTTGGTCTGAAAGAGAGTGTCGGTGTTAAGTTAAGAAAGGGCATGCTCCGCTGGTTCGGACATGTAGAAAGAATGCGGGACGAAAGAATGACGAAACAGATATACAATGCAAAAATGGAAGGATGTAGGAGCCGAGGAAGGCCGAGACTAATCTACCATGACCAAATTGGTCGTGTTTAATCAGAAGGTGATGTCAGGAGCCCCAGGAACCGGCGAGCGTGCATGAAAAGAGCTATGAATGTCACAGAAGCGAGTGAAGTATGCAAGGACCGCGTCTTATGGCGCTCGGTTCTCTCTGCCTACCCCGCGAGGGACTTGGCGTGAAGATGCAGTCAGATATTTAAACTGGATTAATAGATTCAGGCGTTACTTTGCGAAAGTCAAATTTACAGGCATGCCTGCCATTTAAACTGGAGCCAAGGAAATCAGTGTTGCCCTGATTTTTAATTTTCTACGTCAAAGCGTCCGACATTACTTGTAGCGGAATGTCGACTAGCATCCAAATATCCAGTTACGTCTCACTGACACGCTGGACGTGTTCCGCGCGGGCACTGACAGGTCTTTGATACTTTTAAAATGTATGTTTCTTTAATGGATCACACACACACACACACAGAACACAAATTTTGGTTGGAACCTGTTAACATCGTCGAAATAATATTGTGATTTTTTATGCAGCGTCGGGAGGCATACAAGCATGCGGCTCACCTGATGTAAAGCAGTTACCGCTATAAACACTTGCAATACATTAAGAATTACTATACCACCTCTGTTGCTAACACAGCATCTCCATAGGAGCTTACTGGAGACCTCACTCACACGCAGGAACACAACAACCCTCTAGGGAGTTGTTATTTGGCTGCGATTTTCTGTGAGGTGGAGGTACTTCTCCAGACGGGCTGCTTCGATGCGCCCTACCTTTCTTAAAAACACCGAGACCAAGACAAACCGACATGTTCTTGCACACAAATGTTTTTCCTGTGTGGGAATCGAATCCGTTACATAACCCGAGCGTTAGTGTTAAAAGTAGCGACTTCTTCACGTTATCCCGTTATTCTAATCCATTAGGATTGGCGGGGTCCGCTACCTAAACCCAAGGATTTGGCGAATACACTGATTTTTACATGGAGCGACTGCCGTAAGACCTAGACAGTCCTACGGGGAAATCAGACGTTTCTTATGTCAGGTCACAACGTCTTTCGAGATACAATTAGTGGGGCGTGCAGGTTTCCTGACGATGTTCTCCTTCAGGTAGCGGCCCTGGCCAATTGTAACGTGTTACAGGACTACGCTAGGAAAAAGAAGGTATTTATGTTTTGTGAAATACTATGTATGTATATCTTCACGCCAAGTCCCTTGCGGGGTAGGCAGAGAGAACCGAGCGCCATAAGACGCGGTCCTTGCATACTTCACTCGCTTCTGTGACATTCATAGCTCTTTTCATGCACGCTCGCCGGTTCCTGGGGCTTCTGATATCACCTTCTGATAAAACACGACCAATTTGGTCATGGTAGGTTAGTCTCGGCCTTCCTCGACTCCTACATCCTTCCACTTTTGCATTGTATATCTGTTTCGTCATTCTTTCGTCCCGCATTCTTTCTACATGTCCGAACCAACGGAGCATGCACTCTTTTAGACCAACTCTTTCTCTCACGTCTTTCACTCACTCACGTGAAATACTACTGATGGATTAAAAGGTTTTGTATTGTATAAATAAGCTATGTAATATTCAGACCATTGTCACTATGACGACATCATGTAATATAACAATAATTAAATAATAAATATTGTCGGATAAATTACACAGCGCCACCTAGCCCCAAAGTAAGCGAAGCTTGTGTTATGGGTACTAGACAACTGATAAACATACGTAAATACATTTTTTTTTTTGTAAGTACATGCTTATTATACATAGAAAATACCCAGACCAATACAAACAGACATGTTCATGCACACAAAGGTTTGTACTGTGTGGGAATCGAACCCACGAGCGTTGGTGTCAAAGTAGCGTAACAGCGCGTTTCACCACTGCGCCACCGAGCTCGTCAACATACAAAGACGCAACAGTGTCTGCCACGATGCCCACGACCAATTAAATCCCAGACGAGTAAACCAAGTCTACGCTGGACAATTAGTTAAAGGCGATTAATCCCACGTCCGCATAACTCAGTTCCGAGATTCGCTATCTCCCGCAGAAAGTCTGGTCTATCTAGCGATAACACAGACCTTTGATCTTGCCTGGCATCCTACGAATGATATTAGATTTTCTTCGAAGCAGTGGAATATTATTTTAATAGCGATAATGGGTATATCTATCTCGAGTTTCTCTGTGCTTCGGAGGGCACGTCAATCTGGTGCCGGTTGTTGTTGATAGATGACAGTCGTTAAACTAAGTCCTCGCCCTCGGGCTGCTTGAAAACACTGGCCTCCGCCAATTCGCATTTGAACAACGTGGTAGGTATGCTCTAAACCCCTTCGGTTCAATGGAGACTTGTATCCCTGCAGTGGGATGAGTAAGAGTTGATGTGGTGGTGGAAGCTTGTATGTATAACTTCACGCCAAATCCCTTGCAGGCAGAGAGAACCGGGTGCCACATGACTCGATCCTTACACACTTCACTGGCTTCTTTAACATTAATTGCTGTTCTCATGCACGTTCGCCGGTTTCCAAGGCTCCTGACATCACCTTCTGATAGAACACGATCAATTTGGTCACGGTAGATAAGTCTTGGCCTTCGTCAGCTCCTACATCCTTCCACTTTTACGTTAGATATGCTTTCCTTCATTAAATAGAATTCAAAGAAAATAAGCGCGACGATCATTAGTATAGCGGGTTTAATAGTCTAAAAAATCCTAAGATTTGAAAACCTTCAAAGTTGACTTCAGTGATGTAGCAACTCACGAAACTTATAAATGATCAATTTAAAGTCTGCTATTGACGTAGGTAATTGGGACAGATATGGCGTATGATAGAAATACCCTAGAACTTATATTCAGGATCGGTTAAATACAGAAAATCGCCTAGATTTACTGAAAGGCAGACAGAAGTAGAACTTCACTAGGTAAGTCACCTTACAGAAGATCTCTGGCAAGTTACAAGTTGTTGTGTTCTTGCGAGTACGTACGGTCACCAGGAAGCTACATTTTTTTTCTACAACGTAGGGAGGCATATTAGCATACGGTCCACCTGATGTAAAGCGGTTGCGCTGAATGCTTGCAATACATTATTACTCGCGCGATGCCACTTCTGCTGCTAACATGGCAACTCCTTAGGAGCTTAATGGTGACCTCACTCACGCGCAGGAACACAACAACCCTCTAGGGAGTTGTTATTTGGCTGCGGTTATCTGTGAGGTGAAAGTACTTCTCCAGACGAGACGATTTGATGCGTCCTACCGCTCTTAAAAAATGCAAGTTTTGAGTTGGACTGCTGAGTTAGCGATGGAAATGGCAACGCACCTTCATCATGAGGGGTGTATGCTTATTTGTCAACCGACGTAAAGGATGAGAATATAAATAATAAGAAAAATAATAATTGCTCAGTCGTTCAAATTCTATTATATTGACTCCAATCTTAAAATGAAACAAGTACAATTTAATGCTTATGAACATCTGGTGGAGGAAGGTGGAGTTTGGCAGATAGCTCCTGGGGCACATCCAAGTATGTTCGCTCGAGGCCTACGGTGAGGATCAGAGCGCGGAGTCGGTCTACTTCCACGGCATCACCTTCGCTGGACCATACAGTCATTGAAGAGTTCAGGGAGGAAGTTTCTCGTAGAAGATCCAGGAGAACGGGTTGACTGTTTGAAGCAAGACCTGCCCGGACCTGGAAAGATGAGTAATTATCATAATTTGATGCTGAAATGAAACGCAGTGGCGAAACGCGCCGTTACTTTACCACCAACGCTCGTGGGTTCGATTCCCACATAAGACATACATTTGTGTGCATGAACATGTCTGTTTGTCTTGCGGTGGGTGTTTTAAGAGAAGTAGGGTGTATCAAAGTAACCCGCCTGGAGAAGTACCTCCGCCAACAACTCTCTCGAGGGTTGTTAGTTGTAATATTATACAACCTTTTTTTTTTACATGTTCCTCGGGGATTTACTGGTAACTTCACTCACTCCCAGGTATTGAACAATCCTCCGAGGAGTTGTTATTTTACCTGCCGTTTCCTATGAGGTGGAAGTAAGTCCCCAGTCGGGATGCTGTGATTCAACCTATTTCTCTTTTCTTTCTGGCATCTGGTGGTAAACAAGTATACGCCTGATGTTTAGTAGTCACAAGTAGACGTTTGCGACACAATGAGTATGCGTGGCGCTACATGTAATACCGTATTTTATTATGCAGCCCAACTTCACAGAAGACCGCTTATTGTTGTGTTCCTGTGAGTGAGGTTATGAATGCTCATTTGTAAACCGACTTGGTGTAAAAAATGGCTTCATATCTTAGTTTTCAATAGTCTTCCAGACTATTAAATGGATAGCTGGATACTTCCACCTCACAGAAGACGGCAGCCAAAATAACTTCCTGGGACCTTGTGTTCGAGTGAGTGAGGTTACCAGTGAACTCCTAAGGAAATGCCGTCTGCAGTAGTAGTGACATCGTCAAGCAAAACTTGTTATACCGCAAGTATTCATAGTTATCTGTTACGTCAGTGAGCCACATGCTTGTATGCCACCCGACGTTTTATATGTGCAGATTGCAGAACGAGTCCGAAAGTTCTTTGAGCTCCAAACTAGACTGAAGTTTATTAGGCCATCAAAATAAGTAGAAACCGACCAAGCGCGTGTAGGTCTCATACACGAAGGGTCCCGTATATCTACTTATATTACCTACGGTTCCGTACCACTGTGAAGAAAACCCCGACGGGATATAGGCACGTTTACAAAGGCTGCTCCGTGAGTCTAGTTTAGGGTCCCTTTAGTACCCCTTGGCTACGAAACCTTAAAAAGAACGGCACGCTACAATTAATCAGAAGTATTAGTACATGTAGAAAGAATGCGGGACGAAAGAATGACGGAACAGATATACAATGCAAAAGTGGAAGGATGTAGGAGCCGGCGAAGGCTGAGACTAACCTACCATGACCAAATTGGTCGTGTTTTATCAGAAGGTGATGTCAGAAGCCCCAGGAACCGGCGAGCGTGTATGAAAAGAGCTATGAATGTCACAGAAGCGAGTGAAGTATGCAAGGACCGCGTCTTATGGCGCTCGGTTCTCTCTGCCTACCCCGCAAGGGACTTGGCGTGAAGATATACATACATACATACATATTAGTTCCTATTTTGGCCAACAGATTATATGTACGTTATGGCACTGTATCTCTAAAACCGAGCTGCAATATGGAGGAAGCAGTTCGGTAAACAACAAACAGGGACGTTGATTAGAGTAAATTCATTTAGGAGCATAATAAATCGATAACTACTTTTCTGAATCAGGTACCGTACCACTGTTATATTTTATTTTTATTATTAGTTGTTATAGCGGATATTGTAAAACAAATACTGTGAAAAAACCAAGTTTCTACCTATAACAGTTCAAAAGACACAGCCATGTGACAGACAGGCAAAGTAAACAGCAGACAGGTCCTAGTAATAGGGTTTTGTTAATACCCGATAGGTGCGGAACCCTAGAAACGAAACGGGAACTCCACGGTGCGTAACATTTGGACGGCGGCCAGTGAGTCGATGATGAGATATTGCAAAATGATATTAAAATAAATGGGGCGATTTCTGTGAACCTATTCATCATTTCTATAATTTGTTCATGCGAATGATTCGTCTTAAATTAGGATACACACATCATCGGAGCCCTACCGCTGAGCTGAGAACAAAACCTTTGGTAAATTCACTATTTTTTGTTTATTAAGATATTAAAAAACGCGCCCGCCATTGTTTTTAATAAACACGTAAACTAATAAGTATACAGGATTAATGCGTTTAATATTATGTTAATTGATTATTATAATTTAGAGATCACCTTTCAAAGCCCACGTCGAGTGGGTTCGTCGAGAGCTTTCGTCAATCTGCACAATATCGAGTGCATAATCCGCCATATTGTTTTCATTATGACGTCGCATGACCTATGTTACCCGGAATTGCGTAAGAATCTAACGTGTATGTATATTTCTATATTCCATCCTACGAATAAATAATAAGTATTTATTCGTAGATTCTATCATATATATTAAACACCTTAACCGATTCAGATGTTAAGGTGTTTAATATATTTGATGGAATATAGAAATACATACATTCATGAACTCTGAAAACATTACGCACCTTTTTTGGTATTTGTGTAAAAAATAAATCGCTATGAACTGGTGCTGCTATGTAATTGTTATTTGCTATAGGACATCGGGAGGCATATAAGCATACGGCCCACCTGATGTAAAGCGGTTACCGTAGCCTAGGAACGCTCGTAATACATTAAGTATCACCCGCGTGATAACACAGCAACTCCTTAGAAGCTTACTGGTGACCTCACTCGCACGCAGGAACACAACAACCCTCCAGAGAGCTCTTATTTGGCTGCGTTTTCTATCAGGTGCTATAATGCGCCCTACCTCTCTAAAACACCTATACCAAGACAAACAGACATGTTTGTCCTGTGTGGGAATCGAACCCACGAGCGTCGGTGACAAAGTCGCGTTATTAACTGCGCCACCGAGCTCGTCAAAAAATGTAAGTGATTAATATATCTGTGCCCTAACTCTCTTAAACCAGTACCTCCTTCGCAGATCAGTAACACTGACGATAGTAAAGATCCAGTTACCATGCGAGAGTGAAATTTACGGGCACCTTGAACTTCATTGGGTGTTTCCGCAACCGAATAGTTCATGCAAACTAGCACCAACAGGCAACCACCCACTACCGTTAGTAGATGCATGCCGCCGCTGCCATGGCTGCTCATCTCGTCTCTGCCTCGACCGCTACGGTTGTCTTACGAATGTCCGCCATCTGAAACATGAACCGCATGCACCCACCACCGTTGCAGCCCTGGCTGCTCCGATCGCCTCTTTGACACTTGTTCCACCTCTCCAGCAGGCATTCTCAAGCGCTGTACATGTCAAGGCAGTGACGGCATGCACCTACTAACGGTAGTGTATGGGTGCCGGCCGGCGTTAGTTCGCATGAACTAATCGGTGACGGAAGCCACAAAATAGTTCAGATGAAATTGCCTCTAAAGATCCAGCCACAGTCCTTGATAACCCCCCACCCCTTACCGGGAAGGTGACAGTCTGGTTGACGTGGTTCTCGTGTATCATCCTCAGCATGGTCCCGATCTGTTCCCTGCTGTACTCGCCCTCGGTGATGTTCCCCCCGTAGTTGGTGGTCCACCCGATGGACATCACCGCTCGCTGGTGATTGGCTCCCAGCTGCAGGAACTTGACGGGGTCAACTGGTGTGGTTGTTGCGTCCACTGGTCCAGGGAGAATGTCGGCGTTCAACCAGAGGGGGAAATGGATCTATTGGAAAGGTTATATTATTACTAAAGAGTTATTAAATTGCCATATTTCTCTGACCATAGTTAGTAAAAAATGTTAAATATTATTCATAACCTACGATCATTGGTTAGTTGTACATATAAGCATACGGTATACCTAGTGTAAAACGATTACGATCACTCGCAAGATGCCACCTCTGCTGCTCACACAGCAACTCCTTGTGAGCTTACTGATGACCTCATTTGCATGCAGGAACACAACAACCCTCTAGGGAGTTGTTATTTGGATGCGGTTCTCTGTGAGGTTTCCTACCTCTCTTATAAACATCCAGACTAAGGCAAATTTTTGTCTTGTGTGGGAATCGAACCCACGAGCGTTGGTGTCAAAGTCACGTCATTCACCACTTTGCCACTGAGCTCGTCGAGATTGGGTGGAAGTGTGGCGGCCGTGGCTTTTTAAACGCCACCGGCCTATTGACCAATTAGTCCCCGGTTCGAATCTTTATTATTCGAAATATTCGAGTTTTGGGATTTATGGAATTGTATTATCACTTGCTTTGCTCGGTAGTAAAGGAAAAAGAGGTAACCCACACGTCCAAGACATTATATTTCGAAAGACACGTGACCTAACCTAAGAAAGATCTAGTTTTCCCTCTGGGTTGAGAAGGTCTGACGGCAAATAAGTATCTTCGCCAAATCCTTGAGCTTAGGTAGCGGACGACGCCAATCCTAATGTATTAGGAAACGCGAAGAGAAAAAAGATAATCATTTTATTAAAAAAAAGCCATACAAACCGATAATAGTTTCTTAGTATGTGTTAACACTTTACACTAACTTCAAAACCATGTTACCAAACCAAAGTTATATTTATTATTGTATTTTAATCACTATTGTTAAAAATAAGTAATTGCCCGGTTTTGCTGCAATATATTGATATACGACCAACTTAGTGTACATTCTCCTAAAACTACAATAACAAAGAAAATGCCAGTGATAAACAATAGTGCAAGATGTATGTAATGTAATGGAAGTCCGTGGCGTAATTATGACACATTTGATCACAATATGAATATTTCCTGCAGTAACTCAACTCTAAACAAATGACAGATTGTTGGAGCTACGAAGTTATAATCCGTTAATGCTATTAAGGTTTATTAATTGCGTGACATGATTACATATTTTCTAGTTTAGTTCACACAAGTTAAAAGTACATTACTTTTTTAACAGTGGCTCGTCCTCTACTTTAGAGTCTCAGCCAGCGTGCATATGCAAACGAGGCTTTGGCAAAAAGAGGACAGGACAACTAGCCAACGAAGCTTTAACAAAAAAGACAAGGTACAGCGATATTTAATAAACAGCCTAACTGGGGAAGTTTCTCCAACTTACAGAATACTGTAGCCAAATAATCAATCTGCAGAGTTGTAGAATTCCTACATGTGAGTGAGATTACACAAAATTCTCCTGAGGAGTTGGTGCGTCAGCGACAAAGGAGATCATGCGCGAAAGACACTCCTTCTATTGGCGGCGTTTAAAGGCTATGTTGACCACTTCACATCAGTTATATATATATATATATACACTTATAATATAAGAGAGGTAGGGAGCGTCATAGTAGCCCGTCTAGGGAAGTACCTCCACCTCACAGAAAACCGCAGCAAAATAACTACACCCTAGAGGGTTGCTGTGTTCCTGCATGTAAGTGAGGTCACCAGTAAGCTCCCAAGGAGTTGCCGTGTAAGCAGCAGAGGAGGCATCGTGCGAGTGATAATTAATATATCGCAAGCGTTAATAGGCTACGGTACCCGCTTACATGTTGGACCGTACCTAGGCTTGTTTGCTGCTACTACTATATAGAAGTAATATATACAAGTTATTACGCTTGCATAAATATTCATTTATTCGTAGTGGTCTTCCCAATAAACATTTACAAAGGTTGACTAGTTGAAGGAGACTTCTAATCTCAAGCATACATTTTTATCCTTATGTCTTGGGCAATAAAGTTTTAATAAAACAAATAATCAGAAAATGAAAGAAATGACACCATATATTTGTACATAAACACAACACTCCCATTGACAGTAAGGGCGTATAGAGGTCAATTATCGGAGCATACTAATAGAGCTATGTGTGTCTTAAATATGTCTGATCTCGGCGTATTGCCAGACTTTGTATGTACAAGACCCGGCGTTGATTTTCCCAGGTCTGTCTATGCCATCACGGATGGACAAACAAGTACTCAATAGAATACAAATTATTACAGAAAAGTAATTGACAAATCAATAGCCCAATAATAATATAAATCTGTCAATTTTATATACTTAGCGTGCAGGGTTGCAAACCGATACCAGTGGAACAAGACCATTATTTGGGCATTGTTACTACTATTCATAATCACTAGTTCCAAAAACACAATATGTGGTCTGTCACACTTTTTTTTTTGTTTTTCATATGAAAATCCGTCTTTTGATCAAACGTCCAAAAGAAACTTAGTTATTGATTGATACATTACGATCATGTTTGTGCACTGCGAACTCATGTACAATGGAAGGTTATTTTGATCGTGAATTTTTATGAAAGCGTCCATTATGGAAGCGGTTTTGATTGCTTTCAATTTATATTAATTTAATGTGGCTATCAGGAGTTTTTTTTTATACTACGTCGGGAGGCATACAAGCATACGGCCCACCTGATATAAAGCGGGCACCGTAGCCTATTAACACTAACGATATATTAAGTATCACTCGCGCGATGTCTCCTCTGCTGCTTACACAAGCAACTCCTTGGGAGCTTACTGGTGACCTCCCTCACACGCAGGAACACAACAACCCTCTAGGGAGTTGTTATTTGGCTGCGGTTTTCTGTGAGGTGGAGGTACTTCCCCAGACGGGCTGCTTTAATACACCCTACCTCTCTTAAAACACCCACATCACAGACCAAGACAAACAAACATGTTCATGCACACAAATGTTTTGCCTTGTATGGGAATCGAACCCATTATTATTTAAAATACACACCGTAATAACTAAAGTACTAAGTACATTTCCTTTTTTGTTATTTAGACTGGCTGCGCTGCATAGAGTATTTTTACTAAGGCGACAATCAAGGGTACGACCTGCCTGATGGTAAGCAGTTACCGTATCCTAAGGACATGTCACTCATGCGTTGCCAACCGTAATGTCACTACCCGCAACATCTGTCTATGACTGACTAGAGACTGCAGGTAAAGAGTGCAGTACTCGGAGAGAACATGGAGAGAGTCTCACTCTTTCCCTAGGCACTATTGCGTGGAAGAGACGCAGTAACTAACGAGACATGGACATGTTAAAACTCCATACTCCACAGGGCCTTCGTTTCTGGCGTGGTTGCCGTCAACTCCAATGTTAACACGTTTAGAAATTACTTCTCAGAGACTCACTGGTAATCTCGCTCAATCGCAAGAACAGAACAAGCTCGCCATGGAGTTTTACTTGACTGGAGCTCATCATAACTCCCTGTAGCCTCATAAAACTAACGCCACCCGGCAGGTGTATTACTTTTATTTAATTTTCTCGAAGAGACTACATTTTGAATTCATATCCCGGTTTGATTAACCCATCAAACGCCGTTATATACCTACGTATTAAATTAATAGATTCGACCACGAAATTTATAGTTTTCCCTATCACTAAACTTCTTCCTGCCATTTTGCTATGGCAATTTCGCATTTTATATCGTCAAGTTTCTCATACTGCTATTGTACTTTTTTTTACGCGACAGGCCCGCCACTCATTCCCACCACTGTGTCTCCTGTGTAGCCAAAATTAACAGTGGCGACCACCTAAGAGGCAATGAACATTGAAGTTCATTACTGTCCCGGGGGTTAAATTACGGCTGCCTTGGAACTCACAACTAAATTAATCAGAACAAATTTGTAGGAGTAGGAAGTTTTGGAATTGACTTCTACTGACTGCTACTGTACGGTGAATATAAATAAGGGATCACATATTTGTATTAGATATCAAACCGGCCATCGCACGGACGACCACACAAGTCGGCACCACGCACCATATAAATATTTCACACGCTAAGTCATATTCTAATTTAGATGTCTTCAACACCAATCAATTTCCACATACCTTATTAAATAACCGTTAGAGTTTAAAATCATTTGAACTCTCATAAGGAAAGTTTAGAAATGAACACATATTGATCATTAAAACAATAAGGGGCAGAGTTTAAAATCCCTTGTGGTGCAAGATGACTGATGATGAGAAGCTTTGATGGTAAAGATGTTTATTTAAATATTGATATAAATGCTTGTTATTGCTAATGTGGTGAGTTACACGTCTGCCGTGATGGAATACAAATCGTGAACTGATGTATGAAATTATAAAATAAATGAATAAACTAAATGTTGATGGCGCGGCAATTCGCTGATGAAGCAATATGTACGCCTGTATCGTACATGCTGCCGGGCCAGAGAGAAAACGGCAAACTAAGATGATGAAGATGATCTATACTATATGATATGATCTATGCTAATACAAGGTGATATAACAGGCGATAAACATTTAATTTGTAATCTAATATAATTTTTAATTGAGTCCAGGTTCCCTAAAGTCAAATCTGGTGAGAATGGGTGAAGTTGCTTTGTTGACAACGCATCGCGCGGATTTTGGTCCTTTATTCACACACGCGTATTGATTTTCACTCTCACTAATAGATCTCACATTCGATTGCTCTGCTTTTATAACCCGGCACTCAACACTACCACTAACACTTTCGATGACGTCGGTGCGAGGCACCCTCGCCGCTCGCCGTAAGCGCGCTCGGCGCACGCGCCAAGCGCACGCCATTTCTGCTATCAATGCTGCGCCCAGTAATAGGTAGGTAACCACATAATGATGAATGTCGTGGTAAGAGATGCTCTCAATTTCGGGGTTCTCCCCTTTTATCTGAGTGATCTGGCCGCCGATTTGTTCTAACTTTATTCGGTCATCTTTAAAATCTGTCTCTATCTTGCTTATAGGTAAGGATAAATTAATGACGTGATTGATCGGCGGAATTTCTATCGCCACGATGTCTGCCTGAGTGTGCATTTCGTGGAATTGCTCCTTATAAGAGTAGACAGTAAAGGTGTCGCCTTTCATAACACATTCATGTCCGAGACTAATAATGCCGGCATTGTTTACTCGTTCTATAGTAACTTGATGACCGCATATGAGCCGCACGGTACATTGTTCACAACAAAAATATATGTAATCGTTTTTATTGCTCAGCTGTTGCCATATGTTCGTACACACCTCCCTTTTATATTTACATTGTTCATCGTACTGATCTTTGCGACAAAAATTGTTGTCCGATTTCTTTTGATAAATTGGTGACGTAAGCGGACACAATCGTGTGTCGTCATCATACGGTACACATGAATGATATTCGTTTTCAGACATGCGTATATAAGTATCTCTTTGAATATTGATAGCTAGGTGGTCTGCGATCGGAGTAATAGTGATCATATTATTATCGATTTTTTGAGGAATCGGTATCGTCGCGTAAACTTCGTAGCTGTCTCTGCTGACGAGAGGAATTTTGATTTCAAAGATTAAGTAATCCTCGGTGACTCGAGCCTTAACCTTGAGCAGATGATATATTTTAATTAGGTCTGTTTGTATGTTGCTGATAGGTAATGCCAGTTCCTTGGACAGTTGGCCGGAAATGATACTTAGCACCTCTCTCATTTGATTAGGTGTGATGAGATGTATATCAAATTTTCCATGATATATATCAGCGATGGTATCAAGTAGACTATTTTGAATGTTTTTCAAGTGAGCTATTAAGCCGTTTGCTATAATTGCTGCCATAGTAAATTCGTTGATGTCTGCTTCTCTTTGAAGTTCTTCCTTCAGTGTGTTTGTCGCGGACTGGAGTCTGTTTAGATGTTGATTAAATACCTTATACTGTTTTTCCATGTTATCTTCGACTCGTTTTAAAAGATTGTACTGAGCTTCTACTACTGACGTTTGATTTCTCCATAGAGAGGCGATATGCTTTTGATTTGCTCGGATTAATTCAATGTCGTTTTGATATTGATCAGCGAAGCTCTGATCTAAGATGCCAAACAGACTATTCGCTACGTAGCCTATACCGTTGATCAGCCCTCGACGCAAACGTGTATGCGCGCCAAACCGCTGACCGAGCAACATGTCGTTATAATGTTGCAATTCGGCGTAGTTGTGACGTAGTTGGAGAAGTATGATATTGCATTGAGTTTTTCCTTTAGCTCTTGAACAAATATCGTCCAGATGGGTGATATATTTCGTGTATAGATCTGTACTTTGCCAGTACGGTGCCATATCGTAGTATACAATCAGGTTCCAGTGATCGCGAACCAAGTACATGTTAGAAATTTTGTCAAAATAGAGGGTTTGATTAGCCTTTAAACTTGTTATGTTTTTAATGTTTTTAACTTGGAGACATGGCGTTGACTGATGAAACTAGCATGCTCAATAGCATAATCGTCATAGTATATAAGTTAAGCGGTCGCCTACGTTTTCTTATAGGGCGCTGCTCGATCTTTGTAGATGATTCGTCGTGGATGTCGCTATTGGTATTATTTTTCTGCTGATCGTGCTTTGCTTCGTCGCTTCTCAGAAGTGGTGATAACCTTGTAATTGGTCTTTTGATATTCCCATTTTTCGTTTTCACGGTGACTACTCTGACGAGGCCGTCTGCGCCGGGATGGACGTCCACGACCTTGCCCATAGCCCACTTCCCTGCGGGTAGATTGGTGTCATGTATGAGCACCACATCATCTACTTTCATATTTGCTTGCTGCTTTTGCCACTTGCTTCTAGTATTTAATTGGGTTAAATACTCTGCATTCCATCGCTTCCATATATCTCCGAAGATTTTTTGAGTGAGTTGCCACCTAGTGCGTTGATCTCGTTCGGTTTCTATGATGTTCAAAACCGGACCACTAGCTAAGAAGTGCGATGGAGTAAGGTACTCCAGGTCTTCCGAATCTTCCGTTAATGCGCAAAGGGGTCTGGAGTTCAGGCATGCTTCCAGTTGCGTCAGGAGAGTGGAGAACTCCTCATATGTTAGTTTTTGTTCTCCAATAACGCGTTTGAGGTGATACTTGAGGCTTTTCACTGCAGCCTCCCAGAGCCCTCCAGCACTAGCCCAGGTTGGTGCTATAAAGTGCCACTCAATATTCATCATGCTGATTTCCGATAAAAAGTCTTCGTTGATAATTGCTGATAGATCGAGAAATTCCTTTTGTAGGATGTTATTTGCTCCGACAAAGTTAGATCCGTTATCACTATAGATGTGTCTCGGTGTACCTCGCCTTGCTGACATTCGACGAAGTGCGGCGAGAAATGCTGACGATGTAAGGTCGGACACTAATTCGAGATGAACTGCCTTAGTCACCATGCAAACAAAGACAGCTACATATCCCTTTGTGCTTTTAACTCCACGGCCTTTGCTTGATTTTACGTTTACGAACCCGGTGTAGTCAACGCCAGTTTTGAAAAAACATCGTGTCGGTGACGTCACTCTTGCTTCCGGAAGTACACCCATTGCTTGATGTAAGTAAGTTGGATTATGTCTCCTACACTTGATACAGGTAAGTAACCGCTTTTTTACTGCTCTGTTTCCACCTAGGATCCAATACTGCTGACGTAGGAGTGCTAGAGTAACTCTCGCGCCGCCGTGAAAGGTAAGTTTGTGTGCGTGATCAATTAATAAGTCTGTTATATGACTGCTATGGGGTATAATGATGGGGTGTATCATATTCTGGCTGATATTCGCATTTTTTAATCTGCCGCCAACCCTCAGAAGTCCATCCTTGTCTAAAAAGGGATTTAGAGGCAGTAATTTGCTCTTGGAGTGAACTTGCTTGTTGTTTTTTATCTCATCAATCTCCTTTGCAAATTCAATTTGCTGTAAGTACTTAACTATAAACCCTTTTGTCCGTCTCAGCTCATTTATAGTTAGGTACGGACAAGTACAGCGGTCGCGGGACCCGGCGCGTAATATCCATGCGAGTATTCGTGTTACACGTGCCCAGCTGCTATTTGATTTTATGAGGCGATCAATGATGTCATCACTTGAGTATGACGTCGTGATAGCGACGTTTGCTTGTTTAAATGGCTGAGTTCTTTTCAGTTCTTCGTTTGTGTTGAAGATCGGAGGTGGTTTATGATCCATAGACGATGCTAGCCAAGAGGGCCCATTCCACCATAATGGATGATGTTTTAGTTGTTCCGCTGATACGCCGCGGCTTGCACAATCAGCTGGATTTTCGGCCGATTTTACGTAGCGCCAATGTGTCGCCGGAATTATTTTAACGATTTTGCTGACGCGGTTGGCTACGAAAGAGCGCCAACGATTCGCGTCGCCTTGTAACCAACCTAATACCGCGGTTGAGTCACACCAGCCGTAGGTAGTAATATTATGATCTTTCATACATGTATGTACTTTCTCCATAAGCTTAGTCAACAAAAGCGCTCCACTCAATTCTAGCCGAGGCAATGATACATTTTTCTTTGGTGAAACAAGACGAGCTTTTGCTGCAACTAATATTATGGACGAATGCTGATCTTTTTTGTTGATCTTGCAGTATATAACGCAAGAATATGCCTTGATAGAGGCGTCGCAGAACCCGTGAAGGGTGATGTCTTCGCCCTCCCCGGTTTCTAACCACCTTGGGACTTGAATATTGTTGATGTTTTTCAAGTCGGCTTTGATTTTGTTCCACTCCGTGTTTATATTATCCGGGAGTTTGTGATCCCATCCTAATTCGTCGTGAAGCCAAACGGTTTGAAACAAAATTTTAAGTTTCGTGGACACCGGTGAAAGCCAGCCGAGGGGATCAAATAACTTTGATATATCCGACAATAATTCCCTCTTTGTTGAGTGCTTCGCCGATGTATCGATTTTCAGCTCGAATTCAAACTGATCACTCTGAGGCGACCAGCGTAACCCTAACGTCTTCGTTGATTGTTGATGCTTAAAATCGAATGCTTTTTGATTTTGTTGTGCTGTACTCCTATCTTCTAGCAGCTCTAGCTTGTTAGAAGACCACTTGCGAAGATTAAATCCTCCTAATTTGAGCAGAGCTATTAAATCAGATTGCAGCTGCTTTGCTGATTGAAGACTGTGGCTGCCACTAAGGAGGTCGTCCATGTAGAACTGTTCTTCTAAGACCTTAGCAGCGGGGCTCTTGGGGAACTTATGACCCTCGTCGCTTGCTAGTTGCTTGAGTGTCATCATGGCTAAGAATGGCGCTGCTTTTGTGCCATAAGTAACGGTTGCTAGTTGATATTCCCTTAAAGTCTCCATAGGAAAATTTCTCCATATGATTTTCTGTAAATGCTGATCTCTGCTATCGAGAAGAATTTGTCGAAACATCTTCTCGATATCTGCTGTAAGTGCATACTGATATGTTCGCCATTGTAATATTAATTGTAATAAATCTTGCTGGAGGTTTGGGCCACAGTACATAACGTCATTTAGACTGTACCCGCTCGATGTTTTCGATGATGCATTAAAAACTACTCGTAATGCGGTCGTAGTGGAGTCGGGTTTTTGTATAGGATGGTGTGGCAAATAATTGCTAGGTAATAGTTTTCCATCGGAAATGCGCATGTGACCTAATTCACTATATTCGGATATGAATGATTTATAATTATCCGCAACACTAGAATGGTTTTGAAATTTCTTTTCCAATTGATAAAATTGTGCCACAGCTTTCTTTTTGGAATCCCCCAATTTTTCTTCAGCGTTCTTATGTAAAGGTAACCTCACGACATATCTGCCCTGTTCATTTCGTGTTGTTGATGTTTGGTAATGCTGCAAACATTGTAATTCTTCTTCCGACGTGCTAGAGCTTTCTTCAATATCTTCGATACTCCAAAACCTCTGAAGGTCTGCTACATTATTCATGATGACGTTGCACTGGAAGGACTTTAATTTCCCACATAAGAACCAACCCAAACGGGATTGCTGGGCTATAGGAAGTGACTCGTCTTCTTTTATAATGCCACTCATGATGATAGAAGAATATACATCAGCGCCTAATAGTACATCAATGGGGCGACTGATGTGAAAGTCAGGGTCGGCCAACTGAATAGATTCCAAAAATTGCCATGACGGTTTTGGAAATGAGTAGTTCGGTAGATTGTTTACAAGATTCCGCATAATAAAAACGTCAGTTGTAAAGGTATAGTCGCTGTTAGTAGATTGACATGTTATATTTATTACGCCTTTACAATTGTTACTCTTTGATCCGACGCCGAATATCGTACCCTTGCAACGCTGGCGTGGTAAACCTAAGATTTGAGCTCCATTTTCCGTAATAAGTGATGTTTGCGACCCTTGATCGATCAGGGCCCTCAACACGTGATATGATCCATCCGCCTTATGTATCTTGATTTGAGCTGTTGCTAATAAGACTTCTGCTAAACTTGATGATGAGTCACGTGTCACATGAGTCACGTGTTTCCGAGATTCTGTTTCGGAGGTTGTGGGCTTTACGAACGCCTGATGGAGTAAAGTATTGTGACGACTCTCGCATTCACGACATCTTTTTTCTGAAAAACATGCGACCCCATTATGGTTGTACAAACAATTTATGCATAGTTTCAATTTCGCAACCATATTTTTCCGTTCAATCGGTTGTAACTTGAGAAAATCGCTGCATGCAAATAATTTATGAATTTGATTGCACATCGGACATATAGGTTTTATTACTGATTGCGTAAATGACCTACTTGACATGTTATTTTTATTGTTGCTGAATGATTTAAATGATGGAAGTTTTTTATAACTTGATGATGATGGTTCTTGATGCGGGGTAACAGGTTTTGACGGCTCCTGTTTACGTTTCGATGCTTCCAGAGAGGTAAATTTGTTTTCCAAAAATCCTAAGAAATCATTCAAGGTTGGTAGGTCCCTAGGATTTTCTAATGATTGTATATACTCGTTGTGAGTCTCGGCGTCTAACTTCTGTGCCAAGATATGAACAATTAGTGGGTCCCAGGTTGATATGTCGACGTTCAAGTTTTTGATGGCATATAAACATTCTTTCGTTGTATCGTGCATTTTCTTGATATGTGACGCTAACTGATGCTGAATGTTTGGTAGACTCATAAGAATATTGACATGTGAAGAAAATATTAATTTGATGTTGTTGTACCTGTGGTTTAAGATTTCCCAACAAGTCTGATAGTTTTCCGACGTGATATGTAAATGCTGGACTAATTTTTCCGCTTCTCCTCTCAGTTTGCTCTTTAAGAATTGCATTTTTTGTGCATCTGATAAAGACCGATTACTGTGAATAGACTCGTTAAAGAGGTCCTTAAATGAAATCCAGTTATAGTAGTTGCCCAGGAAACAAGGAATATCCAGCTGTGGGGTGGACCTTTCCCGATGTCGGACCGACCCTATTTTGATATTGAGATCCTTTTTCGTTGAATTGAAGAGAGTTTCGTATTTTAAAAAGGTTTGCTCATATTCTGAATTCGCTACAACTGTTTCGCTGTCGATTTCCCAATGTAATGAATCTATAACAGACCACCTAGACTGAATATTTTTTAGAGTATCTTCGATTTCCCACTTCTCGGTTAGTTGGTTAAGATCAATGCTAGAAATAGTATGATGAAATGCTCTAAAATTACTGTTTTGCTTACGCCACATATTCTCTATCTTACTGTTCGTACTCTTTTCTGCGGTTGTAGGAAACGAAGTAGAGGGAGGTGAAAGATTTTGTTTATCTCGTGCGCTAGGTGTTGGAGGCTGGTTCTCCTGGACCGGAAATTGAAAGCTAGCGGGCTTTATAACTAATGGCGACTTAGGTTGTTCTTCCTGAGTCAAAGATTTCTGTATATAGGTTTTTGCGTCATCATAATATTTAAATGCTTTTTGATAATAATCAGCTGTAAAATACTCGAGAGTTTTATCCTCCGAGGTTGCTAATATTTTATGATTGTTTTCAAACTCGGTCCAATAGTTATCCAAGGTGGACAACTTTCTTTTAATAGCATCCGGAGTTTTCCTATCCTTACCATCTTTTTTAAAATTACTGAGTAGAGTTTTGATTGCTTCTAGGATTTGAATTTGATTTGCAACAAAATCTTCCATATTGTCCTCTTCGCAAATTTTATGCAAAGCGAAAAAAAAAGGAAAGATCTTACTTGATTGCTGTGTGCGGCTTAACTGCTGTGTCAAGTCGCTGCTTGTGGTCTGACTGCTGTGTCAAACTGCTACTGGAACCGATGAAGGCTGCTGTTCACCAATTCAGAACACCAAACTGCTGCTGTTTTGACACTATAGGTTGCTGTCCTGATTTGACGGTATCACTTACTAACTCGCGAACAAGAGTCCCGATTGCTTACAAAACGATCACTCGCGATATTTTCTAATAATCCCGTCTTTCAGTAGACTCGAAGGACCATAAAGATGTACGGGCTGCTCACTCGTACAGCTTTAGTTGTTAGATTGATTAAAGTTCTGCTTTGATGGTAAAGATGTTTATTTAAATATTGATATAAATGATTGTTATTGCTAATGTGGTGAGTTACACGTCTGCCGTGATGGAATACAAATCGTGAACTGATGTATGAAATTATAAAATAAATGAATAAACTAAATGTTGATGGCGCGGCAATTCGCTGATGAAGCAATATGTACGCCTGTATCGTACAGTGTCTTCGGTTTAATGTTGATTTTAATTGACCATGTGGCTGGCAATTATTTATGAATCAACATATTTGTATGAGTTATTGAGCTTTATGAAGGGAGCCGCTAAATTGAATTGTCGGAGTTGTTTTGTGGACACCCTGTTGTTTTGTTTTTGGCAAGATTTGGTTACCCGCTGGGAACACGACACGACACTCTTTACTGTTGCCATGATTACTGGCTCTATCGAATGTGTAAGTCGTAGTAACTCCCACGATACCTAATAAGTACAGTTAGACGTTTTTCCTAATATAAATCTTCAATTCACATTTCTACAATAGTTCTAATCACGAAACCTCGATTTTGATGATTCTGATGGATACAAGTATCAAACAACAAGATCAAAAAGCATAAATATGAAAATATAGAGACATTCATATAGAGTAATTAAAAAAAATGAAAGTAAATGGATGAACAATGAGTATGGACAAATTATTTCATTCCTTGATCGTTTGTTTGTTTGTTATTATTATTATTGTTCGCAGATAGTTTCTCTTAGAAATTTCTCCACTACGTCATGAGTAATATTCTTTATTGTACATACAAGAGTTAAATGTACGTATCTAATACTTAAGATCAAATGTACAAAAATCGGTCTTATCCATCCATGGTCGACACAATCTGTCGACCATCGGGCATTATTGTTCAAGCTGTGCCATTATGGAGTTAGAGGCCATGATTTGATCGCAACTTACTTAAATAACAGAATACAGGCTGAATGGGGTCAAATCTAAAGGCAGCAATGTTTTTAGAAAGGATATATGAAAGAGAGAATACAGCATTGTTTCTTCTTGTATAATGCGAACGGCTATGGAGTGGAATGCCCTGCCCGCATCGGTGTTCCCTGAGAAATACAACCTGGGTCTCTTCAAGTCAATGGTGAATGGCCACATTCTGGGTAAGCGCGCTCCATCGTAGGTCTCATCATCGCTTACCACCAGGTGAGATGGGACCGAGCGCAAACCCATACTATTTATAAAACAAAAACATTGCCGATTCTTAACAATATGAATAGTAGAACATAAGGATATGATCGAGGCAAAACATATAGTTTGCAAGAGCCCACAAGAAACTTAATGAGTTTCAGTTTAATGTCAACACAAGAGGAAGAATAGGATTTCGAAAAAAAAAACTTCAAAGATACAGGAGAAATAGTCAATCGCCGGTGAATATGCAACTTCTAGAAGATTAAGGGTGTAGAAATGTGTGTAATCGAGGAATAGGTACTCTGCATCAGACTCCTGAGAGGAGAGCATCATCACCACCAGAGGTCATTGCGAATTAATTGAGACCCAAGAAAATAGTTAAAGACAAACAATGAAGGTCAGCGGACAAACGGGTTGTCGAGCTCGGTGGCTCAGTCATGAATGACGCGACTTTGACACCAACGCTCGTGGGTTCGATTCCCACACAAGGCAAACATTTGTCTGCATGTAAATAAATGTCTGTTTGTCTTGGTCTGGATGATTTTAGAGAGGTAGGGCGCATCAAAGCAGCCCGTCTGGGGAAATACCTCCACCTCACAGAAAACCGCAGCCAAATAACATCTCCCTAGAGGGTTGTTGTGTTCCTGCGTGTGAGTGAGGTCACCAGTAAGCTCCCAAGGAGTTGCTGTGTAAGCAGCAGAGGAGGCATCGCGTAATTAATATATCCCAAGCGTTAATAGGCTACGGTGCCCGATTTACATCAGGTGGGCCGTATGCTTGTATGCCACCCGACGTTGTATAAAAAAAATGGCAAAAGTTTCTTACAGCCCAAATTAAATACATACATTCATGTGTTTGAACCTACCTCTGGTTTACTGTATGGTGCTATCAGCTCCTGTGACTTCTCAAACGCATCTATGGATTTGAAGTCCAGCTTAACGCCCTTCTGTTTTGAATTCACGTTGTTGTACTGAGCTACTGAGGTCAAGAAGTCGGAGAGAGAAATGTCGGAGGTCGTGGCTGGCGGGTGAGCCATCACAGGTATGGGGGGACCTTCCTTCCCTGTGATGTGGCCGAGGACTATATCAGCTTCCAGCATTGATACATCACCTGAAAAGATAGGACGGCGAATTGTTAGTACCTTAACGAGATATAAGTATAAAGATGTGTGGGGGCATACTCAACCAGAGAAGTAGAACCTTATAGATAACTGTAGCGAATTAACAATTCTCTGGATGTTATAATTCAATTGTAAAAATGCTGATTATACAATTGATAAATGTGTAGCTGAAAAGGATGTCTGGAAATGATTCAGCACAGGCAACCTTTCCTTATTAATCTTTAATTCTATGATTATCATTATTATTGCCGATTTGAAAAGAGATTATATTGGCAAGTTTCTTTCGGCATTTCTTCTTCGCCCATAGTTATTTCCGAAATGCTAGCCGATTAAATAATAATAATAACTAAGGAACTAAATAAGACATGAGAAGATTATATTTAAAACATACAAGATGTGTTGAAGTGCGCAAGGGCCCATTGAGAGAGAGACAGAGAGAGAGCTATTAAGAATTTTTATTTTTTTATCTCATCTTTATGTTTTTTGTGTTCCTGCGAGCTATTCAAGTCATTAAAAAGCTGGTCAGGAGCTACTGCATTAGAGTGGGGATGGCAACAGGTAAGTAAGTACTCGTTAATTGTAAACGTCTACGGAGGCGGCTTCATATCAAGCGGGTCATAAGCTTGTTTGCCACACGACATAGTATTAGAAAGGCATCTTATTCCGTCTATTTTAAATCCATTCTATGCCATGAACGATTCATCAATGAACACGATTTCAACATGACGCCACCAACGCACCGTATGCGTTCAGTCATTTAATAATAATATTAAGTAACATAGACAAGGCTCTAAAAATTTTAATAGCAATCAATACCGCAGACACCCTATCACAATGTGCGGAGTAATGGGTTTCATGCTTCTGTATCTGTCTGTCTGTCCATCATGGCTCTAAAACGGTAAATGAATTTCCAAGCGACTTGATTTATTGCTAAGTTGGTTTACTCGGCAGGGTTCTTTTATTTTTAGGGTTCCGTACCTAAAGGGTAAAACGGAACCCTATTACTGAGACTTCGCTGTCCGTCCGTCTGTCACCAGGCTGTATCTCACGAACCGTGATAGTTAGATAGTTGAAATTTTCACAGATGATGTATTTCTGTTGCCGCTATAACGACAAATACTAAAACATAGAATAACATAAATATTTAACGGGGCTCCCATACAACAAACGTGATTTTTTTGCTCGTTTTTGCTCGATATTGATAACGGCAACAGGTAGACACTTGAAATATTCACAGAATATTTAGTTATATATTCACTTTAAGAATAAATAATTAAATTAAAATAAAACAAATATTTAATGGGGGCCGTTTTTATAGATAGTGGTACGGAACCCTTCGTGCGTGAGTCCGACTCGCACTTAGCCGATTTTTTAAACATAGCCAAGGAACCATGTCGTTTAAAATAATAACCAAAAGAACCGTATAATTTTGAAGCTTTTTGTTCATGTGGAAATGTCTATAACACGTTTAAAGTAAACAATCATCGATACTAACAGCCTTATTAGTCACGAACAGAATTCGGAAGGGGTTGAAAGTAGAGATGTGCCATGTACTGAGTATTGCTCGGTTTTATCTTCGCCTAACCGAGTACTCAGCCGAATTACTCGGTTCAGTTTAGGTAGTGCAGCAAGCGAGCGAAGCCAGAAGAAGCAGAGTGCTTAATATACCTGCATCATAACTTGCCTCTGTCAAATTTTCAATATAATTTAATTTTTTTTCCGCGATTCAAATAATGAAATATCAATTGCCTAAATTAAATATGCGAATTTATTGACGATTCAATAATATATACAAAAATCGAGAAAACAATATTTTCAACCATATATTACATAAACTGAGTACTCGGCATTTAAAACGAGTTACTCGGCCGAGTATAAGTAATATAAAGCGTGCCGAGTACATAGATTACCGAGTAATAAACGTGTACTATGCGCATCACAAAGTAAAAGGGAAAACACTAGAAATAACCGATGAAACCATTTGTCTTATAAACGTCCATTAACTACCTAAGCTTAAGGATTTGGTAAAGACTGATTTTGACCTGAAGCGCCTACTGTCGGACCTGCACAACTCAGAGGGAAAAATCAGACCTTTCTTAGACTAGGTCACGCGTCTTCCGAAATATAACTACTTAGGCATACGGGATTCCTCCGAGCAAGTGATAATTACAAATGTAAACGTAAACAACACGAACTTAGTGGTACATACCCACACCAAGAACCAAGAACAGTCGGATATGCCATTGCTTTCTGTCAAATATTGGCATAACTATTTTGGCATATTTCGCATAACAATTACGCCTGTTACAATGTGGGTGCAACAAATGTTTTGACAAACTGCATAAATAACCTATGTATCTATTCGCAAGAAACTTGCGTAATGTAAATGGGTCTTTACAATTCAACGAACAGTAAATTAGAGAATATTGTTGGAACGAGAAATTTTAATGAATTCAATACGCGAAGTCCAAATCCGTCGCAGACTAATTGTTATGGATTGCTCTGTGTTCTAGGAAAGCGTTAACACAGTACGATGTATAATATCACAGTTTGTTGGTGAATACCTATTTATAATAGAAATAACTACAGTCTACCGCTTGCTGACCGCGTTCGCAACGATGATGTAAGTAAGGGAGTGGGTCTGAAAGCGAGCGTCGGTGTTACAGATAAAGAGGCATGCTCCGTTGATTCGGGCATGTTGAATGTACGGCATAAATTATTTTTAAATAAAACCACCTGCAAAAATCACCGAGGAACTAAAAAACGAAAAATAATTGGTGACAGTTACTTACGATGTTTGGAGTCCGTGCCAGTATAGGTACTGATATTATCAATTGACTTTATGTGGCTGGCACCGCATGGCATTTACTTCCTGGGTATTTTTTGAAGGCGATTTTTATTTATTTCAAAATTGTTTATTTTTAATTTTTAATGGTGTAAATAAAAAAAAACAGTGATTGAAAGTCCTCATCAAAAACTTTTGCTGAAGGGAACCACAAACGAAAACATTATCTGTGTATAAATTTTTGTTTATGCTGATTTTCTCAAAAACACTAAATCAATTTCGATAAAATTTATATGGGACTACCTCTGAAGTATCCTATCAAACAAAAAAAGAATTATCAAAATCATTTCATATATGGCGGAATGATCGCGTAACAAACATACAAAAAAATACGGTCCAATTGAGAACCACCTCCTTTTTTGAAGTCGGTTAAAAAGATTGACGAAACAGGTATACCGTGCGGAAATAGACGGGTGGAGGAGGAGAGGAACGGTAAGACTCATCTACCAGGACCAAATTGGTTGTGCTTTATAGGAAGGTGACCCAGGAACTCTAAGAAACGGCGAACGAACGAAATAGATATGAATGTTAAAAAAGCTTTTCCTTACAGACCTAGCTAGTCTGTAAGGACGCCGTTCTATGGTGGTCGGTTCTCTCTGCATACCTCACAGGGGACCTGCCGTGAAGATATAAATACATAGATAGAAGTACAGTCTATTAAATCAAAGAGAATGGAAAAAGACCTATATACACTTTAATTGTTCTTGCTTGCTAACTTATTGAACAATTGTATGTACCTTATTTCCGCAAATAAATGATTATTATTATTATTATTATTATATTCTATTATTCTCACGGGCATTATCCCGGTCATTTGATAGGCGTGCGCGGGGATAAGGATCCAACGCGTAGAGGCCCCTTTGAAAAGACTATGTAATGTTGTACACCCGCCGTGACCCACTCCAGGGGATATCAGTGGGACAATATACCAATGAACAGGTCACGGCAGGTATTGGGACTATTGCGAGTGTGTAGGAAATGATTAGTCTATTGTAATGAGGTCTGGAGGGATTATTGGTACTGGGTTATTGCAGAAGAGGGACGGACACCTGCCATAACTATCATATCTGACTGTTATTTTTTTTTTTTTTTTATTATTATTATTATTATTATTATTATTGCCTAAAGTTTGAGAGTTGTTTTATGCCTTCGAATGAGTAAGATTACAAGTAACCTTTATTTCTTCTCTCTTCTTAAAAATAGATTTTCTTTCTACAACGTCGGCAGGCTTTCAAGCATACGGCTCACCGGATGTAAAGCGATTGCCGGTGTCTATAAAACGCCTACAATACGGGAAGTATCACTTTCGATGCCACCTCTGCTGCTAACACAACAACTTCCTAAACTTACTTAGGATCTAATTCATAGGCAGGAACATGACAACCCTCCAGGGAGTAGTCGAATACTTCTCTAAATAACCTACTTTAATGCTACTCTTAAAAATACCCAGACCAAGACAAACAAACATATTTATGCACACAAATGTTTGTCCTGTATGGGAATCGAACCGACGCTCGTGACGTTAGTGTCAAAATAGCGTAACTGCTGCGCTACTGAACTTGTCAAATTGCCATATGAAAAATATTTTGCCACAGAAAGTTGCTACCCTATTTTTTTGTTTTCAATATATGCGACACCCTGTGCTATACATACAACATTGTTAACGTAACAGTCGGTCATTTTGTACACGCTTTCATTTAACTTGCCCTGTAGGTATGCGTGGGTCAAATCTTGAAAGCTAAATTGCAACTTGACGTCCGATTGGACTCAAATTTGAGCTAGGTGGCAATGCAATAATATAATACCATGAAGCTGTGTGATGATGGAGTTGAAAGGTGGCCATAGGAACTCCTGGACTACTAAACATGACAAACCCGTCGTTTTTGGGCTCTTGTCTTGATAAGCACTTTGGTTCTATAATGATATCTAAGTTCTGAAGATGGAGACGGAAGGTAAACATGGGAACTTCTGAACTAAACAGAGAAATTACTCATCGAATAATTAGATAGTTGAAGACAGGAAAAATACCTTGTAATAATGATGCATTACTAGAAATGCACAGATTGAGATAAAACTATAAAAAGTTGACAATAAAACAATTTGTTTTTAATACAAGCTTTCATTCAAAAATTCAGTTGTACTAAAACCAAAGTAAAATTAATTTGCACTAATACTATAAAATAATAATAATTTTATTAAGGACAGTAATTTCAAAAGGTTGTATAGCAAATTTTGAGAAACAAGAATTTAAAGTAAATAAATTTAGTACAAGTGAATTCTAGTTTGGTTTTACTGCAACTGAATTTTAGGATTTTTATTATTAGCTTTTGCTTGTATGTATTTAAAAAGATTTTTTTATTAAGGTTTTTTTCCACGTTCTATCGATCAAATTTTTAATTTTTGACTAGACATAGCCCAGCTAAAGGTCGTTATGTGTCTAGGCTTCCGGATATTTTCGTATTGATGGAGCATAACGAGACCTCTAACTGTAACAACAAATATCCACCTGATATCCGAAGTGTTCCTTTAAAAAGACTGCTACCAACAACTCCACGAAGATTGCTCTGGTCATGTACGCGAGTAAAGTTGTGCATTTTGGACCTGTGAACGTCAGTTCCGAACCAGTCTATTTCTTGGTCTCTGCCACGGCTACCTGTGCAAAGCCCCCGCTGACGAAGACACCAATGTGGACGTGTGGCTACTGCAGCAGGAGAGACCGTATAGTTCGTGTCGTTTATTCGTCTACATCTCAAATGTCAAAGCGAATAGCTCGGTAAAACCAGTGTAATGTAGTGTCTAGTTGTTCAACTCACTTGCCAAAGCAGCTTCCAAATATGTCTTGTTGTTGACGGCGTGTGCCCACGTTACTGTTGTTAAATTCTTCATCGCCTCCTCATCGCTCCTCACCGCCGTTGCTGAAACAACAGAAACAGAATATTAACGATATCCTTTACAACATCGAACAAAACTGCATATTGTGAGCTCAGCGCTATGGTGCACATAGCGACATCTAGTGGGGCTTCAGAAAACGAACAAAACAAAACATTACAAAACGAAAAATTTGTTTGGATACCAAAAGAGGGATGCCTGAGTTTTTTGGCAGTATTTTTATCTGTGCTCACCTAGTCATAAACTGCACGGTAGGGAAAAAAATTGTGACGATTCCAAACAAATGTAGCCATTTACGGAATAAAAAGATTTTGACTTTGACTTTGAACTATCACGTCCATACTACGACAATACCCGGGTATCAAAACTTTGTTGTTGATGTCTATGGGGTTGGTATTTTTTTATACTACGTCGGGAGGCATACAACCATACGGCCCACCTGATGTAAAGCGAGCACCATAGCCTATTAACGCTTACGATATATTAAGTATCACTCGCGCGATGCCTCCTCTGCTGCTTACACAGCAACTCCTTGGAAGCTTACTGGTGACCTCACTCACACGCAAGAATACAACAACCCTCTAGGGAGTTGTTATTTGGCTGCGGATTTCTGTGAGGTGGAGGTACTTCCCCCGACGGGCTGCTTTGATGCGCCCTACCTCTCTTAAACATCCAGGCCAAGACAAACAGACATGTTCATGCATAAAATGTTGCCTTGTGTGCGAATCGAACCCACGAGCGTTGGTGTCAAAGTCGCGTCATTCACGACTGAGCCACCGAGCTCGTCAAATCAATCAATGATTTGACGAGCTCGGTGGCTCAGTCAATTACTATAAGAATCTCAGAGGAAGGATACCCAGAGATGACAAGCAAATAATAATACCAAGATAGAACGTGATAGATGTATACAGTTCCTCATAAGAAGGAAAGAGACAGATAAAATATTTTTTGTCCCTGTCATAGTTTCACTATTTTGTGTTTGCCACAAAAACAAGTTCGTGGCAAACAATCATTTCGTTCCTTGTAGTACAACAAATTTTTTGCATAAATTACTAAATATAAGGGAAATATTAGTGCATATTTGTGTTCTTTTGCTTGTTTGGGATTGTCTTTTTACTTTAACAATGGTACGTTGCTGTGTAATAGGCTGCAAAAGCCTCAGTTAGTAAAAATACGAAAACATAACCTTTCATACGTAAGTATAAAGTTTTAATAGTTGTTATCAAATATTTTGCGAAAAATTAGATACACATGTAGTTTTTAAATAAATTGTTTGTATAATAACGTAAAAACAATGAAAATATCGGTTTAATTTACAAAAAGTTTTTCTAGTAAAAACCGCCTAAATCTTGAAGGTTGTCTGTAGGTAATGCGTCAGCCATTTTCTGTTGTATTTTCAATTTATCGGTATAATGAGCGTTTTAGGGTTACCAGTATGTAGTATGGGAAAACATCCCGAAATTATGGGTAAATTATATGGGTACAGACACCTTTTTTTTAACTTCTTACTTTTTGTATACTTCTTTGTTTATAATTTTTCGTCAAAATGTATTTATTTATTTTTAAATTAAAAATGTTAACTTGTTTAATCTTAGATGTATGTTTATTTTTTAGATTTCCTAAAGTCGTCAGTGTGCGTAATGCATGGAATTTTGCTACTGGACGACAGAATTGGGAGCCGAGTACAGTCGCATATGTTCCAAACATTTTAAAAACCACTGCTTTCGGAAGAAATTTATTTGGATAAGTCGTCAGTTTCAACATCCACCATACACGTAAGTTAACATTTGTTGACCTGGTTCATCAACATTTGATTTGTTGACGAACCAGGTGTTCCTCTGGCAATGCAAGCTTGCGCATTCTCAACTGATTTATATTGTTTTTATTTATTTATTTACACGATACAGTTACATAGTACAAATTATTATGTTCGCCAAACTGTTATAACAGTTTGTTGGCGAGTATATATGATGATAGGTATTAAAAAATAAGGAATTAAATTAGATGATTTACATGCCTGCCTGTTCGTCTGCTAGTCTGTCTTAGAAAGTTTCACGTACAGACTTGAAATTTTACATAGTTACATTTTAGTCGTAGAAGCGTATAATTGAAGTACAATAACATATGAAAATATTCCAACGATTCCGACAATCCCTAATTGAGTAGTTTCGGAACATATCTTCTAAGGTCTTTTGGTTGAAATAAGAACCTGTACTCCAGTAATGAAGTGAGTATGGGTTGATATGATGTTGATGGGTTGATTATATTTATACAGGTAATTGTGAAAGATATGGAGGATAGTCGTGTAGATTATTCTATACCAATTATTTATACCACGTTAATCACGCACACACACATGCTTTTGTGTCAACACATAAATGTTAATCAAGCATTTTATATTGTCTGAATTTGTAATCTTTTAAATATGTAAAGCTCAACTAAATTATAGTATTGACAGTAGTTTTAATATAATGTTAGTACTAGGCTGTCGATATTACATGCAAATAATGACTTAGAAAATTAAAATTGTCCTATTTTCCAGACCGATTATCCAGGACTTCCAATAGCGACGGACACTACATTAACACCATGAAAATTAAAGCTTACTTTTGAATTGAGACTGAAGACATTACTGGCTGAGTCACTCAAGAAGAAATTAGCTATATTAAGGTCAAAAACTAAACGACTTGAAATAAAAATACTGAACTATCTGTCATTATACAGAATTTTAATGTAATCGATGTATAGATGATAGATATGATTATACAAGTTAGAGGAAAAGAGTGAACTAGGGAATTAAGGGACCGTAGCAGTTTACCACCTTTTGAGTGCAATATGTGAAAGGATAATCCTTGATCAATTGTAGCTTTAGTTTAAGTCTAATGAAAACCATGATGCGCAATACAAAATGTTTAAAAACAAAGGTTGTTTACCTTTGTTTAATATTTACACTTAAATCATCCCTGGCACTAATTCTTTTTTACATGACAATTATTGAAATTTTTTATGTTTAATTTTAAGAAGGAATAATCCGCATTTATTGTGTAAAGAAGATTTAACTAAAAACCGTGTATGTAAATGTGACCATGAATATTCGACGACTGTTTCATTCTCACGATATTTATATAAATACACGATGTAGAAAAATCGATCTAATAACATTGATTTTAAGAATAAAAATCTATGAAAAAATAAACATAAATGCTAGTTTGTAAGGCACGAATATTTTTATTTACAAATTGTCTATAAAGTGTTTTTTATCTTTTATCTCATATCTATGCCTATATTTAGTATCATGTCATCGCTTGTACTTTAAAATATATGTCTAAAATAGAAAAATATATTGTTTAATTTATATAACTCTGCTAGGTTTGACCAATCTCCTATCCTTATTCCAATGATTTCACAGATCTTACTGAAACTAACTCAGGCTTACTATTAATTAATAGATCTATACAGTAACTCGATTTGCGTAAAAAAATACTATTCTAATAAAATTAAAGTGCAAATATGTTGATCTATTCAGATACTGTAGTTTTCATACGTATGTAAATAGTAACTTTTATTACTTTGTGTGTAGAAATGGCTGTATCGACTTATTCGATTTTTTTACTTTGCTAATACCATATTATGAGTATATTATTATAGCACACAATACACATTCTATGCAAGTTTCTTATGGTAAACTGTAATCTGGGTACATTGTAAATTTCAAATTGCCGAAACGCATTATGTAGTGGGGTAAATTTTCCACAGTCTGGTAACCTTGTTATTGTATGTACTTTTGTTGCTGTCCCTTACGGGTGTACGCGTTTGTCAACTCTAGGTATATACTTTCTCTGAGATAAGAATGCAGCGTGGTACATATTTGTAAACACTTATCCTAGGCCATGAGAATAACACATAGCAAATGATAAGAAAAGAAACAGTATGAACATATACTTCAACAAATTTACTACTGGGATGTTTTGTACAAGTTTTAGAAATTCTCCTCGAAGGCGATATATAGGTAAAGAAAGAATCATTTTATGTTTTGCTCTGAAGAGCTACTAACCCTGACCTTTAAGTTAAGAAAGAATAAATTGTGAGAAAATTCGTAATTATCGAGTAATACAATATTGGTAATACAAATACTCGACTTTAGTCCCCAGGCTATAATTCTTTTTGGACAACCTCTTGTTGGTTAGTCTTTTTCTAACCTTGGTGAACAAAATTAACAATCTGGCAACATTATTCCTATTTTGGCAGCCATTTTGTGACGTCAATATGACGTCCAGTGTTACCATATACCACCATAGCAACGTTTTGGTAGATCTACCTATTTCGCCCCTAGTCTACCTATCTACCAATATTAACTATAAATCTACCTATTTGTAGGATACCAAAACATTCCATTAAATTAAATGTTACCAACGTTTGTTTTTTTTTTCTGGTTTTTTTTATCCCCGAAGGGAAAGGCAAAGGGATCTATCCCATACAGCTAAGTCTTCAGTTTAGAACGATTTGAAAATCTTAATTCTACATTCCAGCTTCAGGAACTCTGCTGAAAAAATACTTGGGAAGGGTAGGTAATCAACCCAGTTTAAATACCACCCGTAAAACGATAGTGATTTTTACAAGGTTTTCTTGATGAACTTATTCACGTCTTCCAAAAAGTGCATAAACGTGTTAAATTTGAGTTTTTTCATTACTGTATAATTTCACTAGCACTTATGTTACAAAATACTATCGAAATTGTCACATAAAACTAATTTTATACTGAATTGTAAAAATTTTAAGTATAACAACACTGTCATTCGTCAAAAGCACGGGAAGAAGTCCACCAATGTTTGAATTAAGCCATAAGTGTTACGGACATATCGTTACACGGCTAAATTACTAGCCTAGTGGCCCCAGTGCGACCTAACCTTTAGTTTTGAGTGAGCGAGTGACCGAGACCTGCCGACCGACTGTCAATAAATGACAGTTTCGTTTTTCGCGGTTATATTGTGTTATGAATTTGTCAATAAATGTTAGATTGCGCATAAATGACATAGTGGTGAACTGTCTGCTGTATGCAGACGATGTTGTGACATTAGCAGAAACACGATCTGAACTGCAAACACTGATCACATTAATGAAAGACGATTGTATGGAGAAAGGCTTATAATTGAATGCGAAGATAATAAAGTTAATGATATTTGAAAGAAAAGAAACCAGAACAGTGTTGGAACAAGTGGATGAGATTGCATATCTTGAATGCGCTTTCAACAGGGATGGAAAGACGAAAAGAAGGTGCTGGGAATAGTGTGAATGGAGCGTTGGGAAAACTTCTTGGCAGTAAAAACTTGAGCCAGAAGGCACAGCTTGCTATAGACAATGCAGTGCTGATCCCAACGCTTACTTATGAAAGCGAGAGCTGGATATGGCAGAGAGAGCATTAAAGTAGGATCGGTCGAAATCGAGCGTTTGTAGACTGTTTTCACAGTGATGAATTTGAAACAGAGTTGGTCTGAAAGAAAGCGCCGGTGTAAAATTAAGAAGAGGCATGCTCCGTTAGTTCAGATATATGGAAAGAATACAGGAGGAAGAATTACGAAACAGATAAACAACGCAAAAGTGGATGGAGGTAGGAGCCGAGGAAGGGCAAGGCTTACCTAAATAAAAGAGGTAAGCTTCGTTAAGAGAGGTAAGGCGCATCAAAGCAGCCCGTCTGGGGAAGTACCTCACCTCACAGAAAACCGCAGCCAAATAACAACTCCCTAGATGGTTGTTGTGTTCCTGCGTGTGAGAAGGTCACCAGTAAGCTCCCAAGGAGTCGCTGTGTAAGCAGTAGAGGAGGCATCGCGCGAGTGATACTTAATATATCGCAAGCGTTAATAGGCTACGGTTTACATCAGGTGGACCGCATGCTTGTATGCCTCCCGACGTAGTATAAAAGAAAACCCTACCATGACCAAAATGATCGTTTTTAGGGTTCCGTACCCAAAGGGTAAAACGGAACCCTATTACTGAGGCTCCGCTGTCCGTCCGTCTGTCACCAGGCTGTATCTCATGAACCGTGATAGTTAGACAGTTGAAATTTTCACAGCTGATGTATTTCTATTGCCGCTATAACAACAAATACTAAAAAATATAATAAAATGAATATTTAAGGGGGCTCCTATACAACAAACGTGATTTTTTTGCATTTTTTATAGATAATGGTATGGAACCCTTCGTGCGCGAGTCCCACTCGCACTTGGCCGATTTTTTTTTTATCAGAATGCGAAGAGCAATTAATGTTAAAGGCATTGGCAAGTTTCTTTTGGCATTTCTTCTTCGCCAATGGTCATTTGAAATGCTGGTAGATTAAAAAAGAGAAAAGCTTAAAAAAAAATCATAAGATATAATATTGAAAATGTAAGACGTGTCCAAGTGCCCGTGAGGGTCTGAAGGCAAATAAAGCTTTTTTTCTTTTTTAAGCTTTTTAAAGCGCATGAGGTGTGTAAGAATCGAGTCACGTGGGGCTAAATTCACTCTGCCCGTAGGGGATTTGGGGTGAAGTTATAGTGAATATGTAAGTACACGTGTAGATTTTGATGATATAAGATAACATTTGTTGTGTGTTTAAAATCGTATTATTTTTAGAATCTAGTAATTCATCAATCAGTTATAGGATAGGTAGATCTACGGATTTCCCTTTAGAAAACTATCAATTTCTACGAACTTACAGCAATTCATCTAATACTTTTCTTAAATTTGGGTTGGCAACACTGATGACGTTGCCGTGAGCTGTATCTAATCTGTGACTGAGTCAGCTGTTTTTATAAAGTTTATTTGGTAAATAAATACGTTGTCTACGTGTGTATTTTCAGTTAAAATATGATTATTTATAATCATGTTTACATCTAAATTACATACCTTTATAATCTGTTTTGTCTATTTATTCACCTTTGTTCGAGTACTCAACACGATATAAACTAGATGTTTCTTTATTTGTTCACTCATTATATTACCATAGACAGAACAGACTACTTTGATAATGTATGAATGTAATGACGTCACACGAGCTGTGCGTTTACGAAGGTCGCCAGTTTGTAAGATTATTCACGCGAAACTAGCGCCAATATATCTTACTATTTATTCGTAGCAATATATAAAAAAAATATAGTTGATTCATGAACGATGTAGTAGATCCCTGAATATATATACCAACAATGTTGCTAATGTTATACTTTTACAGAAATGGTGTCATTAGCGCATCATCACTGTACATAGAACTACAGGTAGAATGGAAACCACAAATTCATCAAAATTATGTACCTAAGCAAAAATGTAAGCGAATAACTCTTGTTTTCCCTATGTATTAACAAAATATATTCGTATTCTTGTCATTATATGTATGATCAACATAGATATTAGAAGCGCGGCATGACCACTAGGCCGCACACAATACATAAATGGTTTGTAATGAGTATAAGAACTTATTTGCTTGCTAGAAGTAGATACCCTATATTACACGCAATATTAAGGAATACTTTGAAGTCTGTTTTTTAATATCTGGCGACAAGTTACGGAGTTTTGGCGGGATATAAATGTGACATACAAAACAATATGCTACTTTTCTGCTTTAAGTAAAAACTAAGTAAGTACCTCCAACGTAATTACTGTACAACATCAGATTTGATCATAGAGCATTGGAAGATTACAAGTGTTAAATTGTTAAATGTTGCCACTTTTCATTTCTTTTATTATTATATACTAAAAATTACGATTTTATGTTGATAGAATATAAAGTAGACTTATCACAAAATTATCAATTTTAATGTAATCAGCGTCGTGATAGCCTAGTGCATACAGAATCAGCCTATCAATCGAGTCCCGTGTTCGTTTCCTAGTATGGGCATCTAGGCACACTAAATTCATATTTAGGAATTTACAGATTTATCACATACTCGGCCGTGAAGGAAAACATCGTGAGTAAACCCGCCGCTCTCCTTACTTACAGATAAATCCTGTGAGATACCAGTAAACATTTATTTTCATTCATTTCAAATTCACATACATTACCGGCAAGATTCAGAAAGTTGAAAATACTTAAAATATATATTTTTTTTGTCTTTCTTCATAGCGTTATCCCGTTTCCTAATATTTTAGGATTGGCGGGGTCCGCTATCTAAGCCTAAAGATTTGGCGAAGATTTTTTTTTTAACAAGGAGCGACTGCCGTCAGATCCTTACCTCCGAGAGGGAAAACCAGACCTTTCTTAGGTTAGGTTCCAAGTCTACCGAAAAATAATTTCTTGGACGAGCTGGTTGCCTTATGATGTTTTCCTTCACTGCCGAGCAAGTGACAATTACAAATATAAAAATAAATTCGAAAACACGAATTTAGTGGTACATGCCTGGATTCGAACCGGGAATTGTTCCTCAATAGGCCGGTTTCTCATCCACTAGGCTATTTTCTTTTTATATGACGTCGGAAGACATGCAATCATACGGCACACCTGATGTAAAGCGGTTACCGTAGCCTATGAACGTTTGAAATACTTTAAGTATCACTCGCGCGATGCCTTCTCTGCTGCTAACACAACAACTCCTTAGGAGGTTATTGTTGATCTCACTCACACGCAGGAACACAACAACCCTCTCTAATCAACCTCTCTATTTGCCTGCGGTAATCTTTTTATTTTAATTTATTTTAAATAAGAAGCAATTTGCATTTAAATGGAAGTTAATTGCGTGAATGTAATTATGTGATAGAATATGTATTAAACATTAAAATAAAAAAAAAATACAGTGGCTAATCATTGGCTAATGAACTTTTACTTAACTTGTACGAAAACAAACAGAAGGTGAATTTAGCGATATTCCTAGAAAACTTGTAAAAGCACCGTCGAGCGATTGAGAAATGCGTTTGATGTGCCGCTTTGATCGCGAGAATTTAAATCCGCGGCGATATTGCTTTGAAGTCGCTTTTCTAATCGCCAAGTCGACTTTCCCGCGTGTTATCTGTACTCGTATGTCACGCTAAGTTCGTACGTATGAAAATCATTCTTCTTCATCTTTTTTGTTCTGTAACTGGTGTCAAACAAACACACAGCATACGTATATAGCAAGTTTATAGATAATTAGAGGGTTATTACTATGTATGTATGTATATCTTCAAGTCAGGTCCCTTGCGGGGTAGGCAGAGAGAACCGAGCGCCATAAGACGCGGTCCTTACACACTTCACTCGCTTCTTTCACATTCATAGCTTTTTTCTTCTTCTAACCTTCTGATAAAATACGACCAATTTGGTCATGGTAGGTTAGTCTTGGTCTTCCTCGGCTCCTACAACCTTCCACTTTTGCATTGTATATCTGTTTCGTCATTCTTTCATCTTGCATTTTTTCTTCATGTCCGAACCATGCGGAGCATGCCCTTTCTTACCTTAACACCGACACTCTCTTTCAGTCCAACTCTCTTTCGTACGTCATCATTTCGAACGCGGTCAGCAAACGTTGTGCCACAATTTTTTCGCAGTGCTCACATCTCGACCGCATTTATTCTACTTTCATGCTCTCTCTGCCATATCTAGCTCTCACTTCCATAAGTTAGCGTTGGGATTAGCACCGCGTTGTGTACAGCGAGCTGTGCCTTCTGGCTTAGATTTCGGCTGCCAAACAGTTTACCCAACGCTCCATTGCTATTCCCTGCACTCACTCGTCTCTCCACATCAGCGGTGTACCTTCCATCGCTTCTAAAAGCGCTTCCAAGATATACAAACTCATCCACTTGCTCCAACACTACATCATCAACCGTAATCCTAGTGTTCGTTCTGGTTGTCTCTCTTTCAAATACCATTATTTTGGTTTTCTTCGCATTCAATTGTAAGCCTTTCTTCGTACAATCGTCTTTCATTGTTGTGACTAGTGTATGCAGTTTGGATGATGATTCTGCTATTAATACCGCGTCATCTGCATAAAGCAGGCAGTTAACCACTGAGCCACTCATTCGCATTTCCACATTCATATTTCTCATTCTCTGAAGACACTTGAACGACTGAAGAAGTCCAGATACAGGATGAATAGCCGAGCCGACAGCACGCATCCCTGTCTGACACCAATATTGGTATCAAACCAGGGTGATAAGCTGCCGTCCACTCTCACACATGCTGTGCAATCCTCATAGGTGGATTGCACAGCACGTAGAAGGTCACCGTCAATCCCATATCTGGGCAAGATGTTCCAGAGATTCTTTCGCACGACCCTATCAAATGCTTTTTCAAGGTCCACAAAACCGCAGAAAACCTTCTGGTCCATAGCCAGATTTATTACTAAGTAATATATATTTAATATTTTGTATATGTTTGTTTACGTATTTCTATTGGAATATAGACACTAACTAAGGAAGAGTGGGCCTCCTATTACAGGTATTATATACTTAAAAGGCGGTCCAATTATAATATAATGTACTAATATGTGTTTATTGAATAAATATTTTTCAATTTTCAATATATACAAGTAACCTCCTAAGGAGGTGCTGTGCCAGCAGTAGATGTGGTATTGCGCGAGTGATACTTCAGGTATTGCAAACGCTCATAGATTACTTATCCACTTTACATCAGATGGGCCGTATGCTTGTATGCCTCCAGACTTCATTTAAAAAAATGCCTGCTGTGAAGCTTGTAAGGTGAAGTGCGGTAGTAAAGTTGTAAGTTATACCGTTGGATTGTTTCAGAATCAGCTTGATGTACTCAATTCCTATCTATTTCTTCATATCCTAATGGCAGGTCTATTGCGAGGTAGGCAGAGAAAACCCAGCATCGTGCGAGTTTAAAATACCAGGAGTATATGATTTTCTCCTTACACGCTCACACCACCTTCGATCAAACAAACAGACAAGTTCACGCACACTAATTTTTATTCTGTATGGAAATCGTACCCACGAGCTTAGGTGTCAAAGTAGCGTCACTAACCACTACACCACCAAGCTCGTCTAATTATTCTTCTAGTATAAACAAACATTGACAAAAAGAAAATAAATGAAAAGAAGATAAAGGAAGAGGTTCTGTGAATGGTGAAGAGAGAATCCTGCATATATACTACGTCGGTAGTCATACAAGCATACGGCCCACCTGATGTAAAGCGGGTACCGTAGCCTATTAACGCTAGCGATATATTAAGTATGACTCGCGCGATGCCTCCTCTGCTGCTTACACAGCAACTCCTTGGGAGCTTACTTGGGAGCTTACAATCCCAGTGCGTCAGTGGTATGACACATGAACAGTATATATACCGCTACCACGCTTCCGTTCTCCAGTGCTTGCTGATGGACGCCAGTAAACTGACGGAAAGGGGACCGCCGACTTATCTGCCTGATTATCTATTAATAAGCTCCTAAGAAGCGTTAGCAGGAACCAACGCGATAACCGTACTCTTTGTGTTCTAAACTTTGATAGACTACGGAGGCCGCTTCACATTAGGTTGCAATTTGAAATGAACGATTTGTGTGCTTCCACTAGTGATTATTTTATGCGAACTACTGCCGGCCGGCACCCACCCGCTACCGTTAGTAGATGCGTGCCGCCGCTGCCGCGGCTGCTCCGGTCGTCTCTGCCTCGGCTGCTGCGGTCATCTCTGCGAGTGTTCGCTATCTGAAATATGAACCGCATGCACCCGCCACCGTTGCTGTCCTGGCTGCTCCGGTCGACTCTGTGACGTGTTTCGCCTCTCCACGAGGCATCCTCAGGCGCTGTAGATGTTAGTCGATACAATAACATGCTACGAATGCTTTGCATTAATAATGACACTAGCCCGCATGAACTAACTGGTAGTGGAAGCACAAAAAGTAGTTTAGATCAAATTGCCTGTAAATTTGACTTTCGCAAAGTAACGCCTGAATCTATTGACTACCGCATTAGGCTGCCTATATGCGTAGGTATCCGAAAAGTGGCAGGGAGGGATCAGTTGCCCTCAACTGGATATTCAAATTCAAATAATTTATTTCAGATAACAGGTTAACAACAATACTTCAACATACACAATATTCATATTTCTACTGACAATATAAAGAGAGAGACAGCGGATATTGTTATTAGGAAAGTAAACGCGAGCTTCTGAACCGATTTGTGAAATTATTTCACTGTTTGAAAGGTACATTATTTCAGAGTGGCATAGGCTACGTATTATATCAATATATACAAAACTCACAAAGTTATGATAACTTTTGTCGTCTAAGTTGGAAAAGTTGTGGCTTTTCAGAGCTTCTGCGTCGTATACCGAGTCCTTAGTTAAACCTACACTAAAAACATTTAATTTTTCCTTATATTAAAAACTAAAAAATAACCACGACTGCATATATCTATCTATTGTGGATAAGACACAGTAACCATTTTTATCTAAAAACAAATTGGTCAAATATAATGGATTCACAAAGCTGTTTTAACAAATACGGCGTTAATCTAAAAAAATACATTTATCATCTAAAAGGTTTAATATACAGCACATTTGTTAGCGTGTTTTCGTAACAATAGGTATATATAACCCGTGTGAAGCCTTCGCAGGCCATTAGTGACATTATAAACTTAAGTAATTCCACGTATAGTCGGCGACGGGTGTTAGTCTAGATTTACAAGCAATTTGATCTAAACTGCTGTGCTTCCGTTGTCGATTAGTTCATGCGAACTGGTACCGGTTACACTCAACCACTATCGTTAGTAGATGCGTGCCGCTGCTACAATGGCTGCTCCAGTGGTCACTGCTTCGGCTGATGCGGTCATCTTTGCGAATGTCCGCCACCATTACTGCCCGCATGTTCTACTAAAAGCAGTGGGCAGGTACCGGCCGGCGCTAATTCACATGAAGAAATAGGTAGCTAAAGTAGTTTAGATAATGCCTGAATCTATTAACTATTTAGTCTAGATTTTACATGCCTACACACAGTTGTTGATAAAAGTTTTGTTAGAATACAGAGCAAAGTAAGCTCGGGGGACCAGGCTTAAAATAAATGTGAATTGCCCCTTCTTTGGCCAGAAGCTGGGCACGCCCGTGGCCGTTCATAGACAAATATCACCCGATGTTTTCTAATCGTTGACATTGAATCGATAGCTATCCCCGCTACTCCCGCGGTTATATCGGCAACACTAGAGCGACATTCGATGCGTTCTTAGACTACATAAACGACATCTGGCATATAGTGTTTTATTTTCGCCAGACATTAAAAAATATTTGAAAAGTGATGGCCCCGTGAATGAAGAGCCAGCCTATTGATCATTTGGTCCCCGGTTCTAATCCTGGCACGTGCCACTAAATTCGTGTTTTCGGATTTATGTACATATTTGTAATTATCACTCGCTTCGCGGTGAAGGAGAACATTGTGAGCCAACCTCCTAAACGAAAGTATATTTCGGAAGACGTATGACCTTATGTAAGAAAGATCTAATTTTCCCTCTGGGTTGTGGGGGCCTGACGGCAGTCGCTCCATGTAAAGTATCATGTATCAATATCTTTGCCAAATCCTTAGGCTTAGGTAGCGGACCTCGCCAGTCCTAATGAATTAGGAAACGAGACAACGTTAAGAAGAAGCAGAGGGATATAGTTAAAAAATCCTACTACTTGTAATATTATAAATGCGAAAGTTTGTATATATGGATGTTTGTTGCTCTTTCACGCTTAAACGGCTGAACGGATTTGAATGAAATTTGGCACGTAGATAGATTATGATCTGGATTAACACATAGGCTACGTTATTTGACTCCACGCGGGCGGAGCCGCGGGCAGCAGCTAGTATTTAATAAAGTAATAATCTGTGAGTGGAGCGCCTGAAAAAATCCCGGACCATAATTTACGTATGAACTTTTCTTTGCATCCATTATAGTTACAGGCGTTAGAAATCGACTTTCCATTTTTTCCATTTCAATGTAATATAAAAGAATATTACAATCCGATTACAGCGTCATCTATTCGCTTCAGTTTCCGATTAAAACCATTCGATTATGACTTGATTGATTTATTTTTGACTTGATTATGCGTTCAGTCAGTCAGTTGGATCTTGCGCCTTTATAGGGTGCGAGTGAGCTTCGAGCCAGTGGCTCTTTGCTCGAGCCGAACTTCAAGGAAACGCCCTTGAGTATTTTGATACCCACTTGCGGGGCTGTGGGTTGGAATTATTTTTAGACTGACTGACTCTACGTTGGATTAGCCTTCTCCAGGCTGACAATGGACTATACACATGAGTGTGTTTGCAACATGGGAAAGGGTGGGTTGGATTATACCTGGAGAACCACGCCGGACAACACAACTTAGAACAAGCTGGTTAGGCATATTGCTTTGATGTATATATGTATATCTTCACGTTAGGTCCCTTGCGGGGGGTAGGCAGAGAGAACCGAGCGCCATAAAACGCGGTCCTTACACCTCACAGGCTTCTTTTGATGCACGCTTGCCGGTTCCTAGGGCTACTGATAAAACACGACCAATTTCATCATGGTGGGTAAATTTTGGTCTTCCTCGGATACATCCTTCCACTTTGCATTCCATTCCTCCGAATTGTATCTGCTTCGTCATTCTTTCATCCTGCATTCTTTCTACATGCCCGAACCAACCAGCATGCATTTTTTTATCTTAACACCGATACTCTCTTCTAGACCAACTCTCTTTTTACGTCATCAATGCTCGCATCTCGACCGCATTTATTTTACTTTCATGCTCTCTCTGCCATACCCAATTTTCGCTTCCATAAGTTAGCGTTGGGATTAGCACTGCGTTGTGTATAGCGAGATAGCTTTCATGCATTGTCTAAAGCCGCATGCCTTGACTTTGAACGATTAGTCTTGTAGCTTTAATAGACTAGTAGCCCCTAGATACACTTTGAGTTTTACGAGGTCGGTAGCGCAATGGTTAGTAATGTTACCTTGACGCCCAACCTCGTGGGTTTGATTCCCATCCAGAACAAATTTTCCGTGCATGGACATGTGCGTTTGTCTTGGTGGAAGAAAGGCGTAAGTGTATAGAGATAGATATATAGATAATAGATAAGAGTATAAGATATATAAAGACAAAAAAAGAGAAATAAATTTGTAGGGAGCGAAGAATTGCCCACGGCACGATAAATTCCTCAGAGCAGCATGTACCGCGCGCATCTCCCGCGATCCGGCACAAATAACCACAAGGTCGTTGCAAGATGGAGAGAATTGGTGAGATGATGAGATGGTGGCCTAGTGTTTGTCTTGTTTTGGGTGTTTTCAAGATATTTTCTTTATAACTACGGGAGGCATACAGCCGTACGACCCACTTAATTTAAAGTGTAGTGTATGGATCCTTCTAATGCACGTAGTATCGCGTGATGCCACGTCCGCTGCTAACACAGCAACTCCTTAGAAGCTTACTGGTAACGTCGCTTTCTCGAACTCAACATCCCTCCAGGAAGTTGTTATTTGGCTGCGGTTTATGTTTTTTTGCTACAAGACTGCTTACATGTACCCTACCTCTTTTAATATTTCGGGGTGTGTGTTGCTAAGCTATATAGTTTAAGCCAGGCTACTTGGGGCACATAAAAATCGACTCGATTGGAGAACCAAGTCTATTTTCTTGAGAATCGCAACCAAATATGATTGATCTGTTCCTGGGGAGAGAGAAAGGTCACCAGCAAGCTGACGAGTAGTTGCCGTATTAGCAGCGGGAGTTGCAGTCCACAAGGACTCATAAACTAGTCACTTAATATTAGTTTTGCACCTGAGCTGAACTATAAAAATTAGGACTCCGACGAGCTTTGGATAAAACAAGTTGAAAGACATGTTTAATATTCTTTTTTATACTACGTCGGAAGGCATACAAGCATACGGCCCACCTGATGTAAAGCGGTTATGGTTAAAAGTTCTCGGTAGAAAATTTCTTTGGAACCGCACAGTACGCGACTATTGCGGTTCCAGTGAATAAGGATGAATATATATAACATAGAAGGTTGTTTCTTTATCCTATAAATAAATAAATAAATATTGTCGGACAAATTACGCAGCGCCAACTAGCCCCAGAGTAAGCGAAGCTTGTGGTTTGGGTACTAGACAACTGATAAACATACGTAAATACATTTTTTTTTTTTGTAAATACATACATATTATAAATAGAAAATACCCAGACCAAGACAAACAGACATGTTCATGCACACAAATGTTTGTACTGTGTGGGAATCGAACCCACGAACGTTGGTGTTAAAGTAGCGTAACAACGCGTTTCACCACTGCGCCACCGAGATTGCCACTGCTACTATAGAGCCAGTTTATATTTTTTATAACTAACCAAGGAAAAACAATTGTCTTATTGTTTTTCTTGATAATATTCTAATCAATAAAATAAAACTAGGCCGCCATTAGGACTTTGTGTGTTCTACCGATTGTACAACGGGTTGTGTTCTGTAGAATTTGCCAGCTACTTTTTATAATCGCACCACACGGAGACGGCGGGGAGTTCACCCGCTTAAACCGCAATGGTCACGTACTATGCGATTCCAGAGAAGTTTTCTTCCGAGAACTCTTAAGCTGTGGAGCTCCCAGCCGAGGTTTTTCCAAGGGACTACGGCATGGAATTCTTCGAGAAATGCTTGAAGGGGTTTTTAGAGGGTCTGCAATACATGAGTGACACCGCCGGTGTTTCAAATGGTGCAAACGGTGACTGTTTACCATCAGACGGGCTGTATGCTTGATTTCGACTTCAGTGGTATAAAAAAATATACATAAAATTATATTCTACAGATATACTGTTAATTTATGTTGGTGACGACAACTCATAAGATTTTCCCCGTCAAGCGTTACAAATGTACGGCTCACTTCATGTAAAGCGGTTACCGTTGCGTAGCGTTCATAAACGTGTGCAATACAAAGTAAACACAGCTCAGCAGATTACTGATAATATCACTCACTCACGTCAACGCAACAATCCTTCAGGGAATTGTTGTTTGGCTTTCTATAAGGTGAAGGCATTTGCTCAGTCTGACATGCTCCACCTCACTGGACTTAGCTTCATGACTGTCATCTATTGAAGGCGGCCGTGATCGCCGGCTCACATGCCCTATGAATCCTGGATGAACTCTAGGTCCCATCCAGACAGGCTGCGGGCGACAATGCTTAACTTACGTGTTCAATTACAGTGACACATACAACACTATTGACCTCCTGGTCCAGACTAACAAATGGAAGCGCAATTCCTATATTTGTATATATTTTCTAGACTAAATTATAAAGATATACAAATTTGAATATTAAAAATGGCAATAATTAACGTAACAAGAATCTTTCTTTCCTAAAATGACATATAAAGATGATTTCTTATGAAACTACCTACAATGATATAAAATTAAGGATGGTACGTCAATCGAAAATAGAACACGCGTAATGTACGCAAAACGGTATTTTCTGACACCAACATAAAGATGCATAAATCTCGCTATCATAAAGAACATTCTGCACTCATATTTGTTTATTAAAAAGAAAACAAAAATTAACAAACTAACCTGCCACGGCGAAAACAAAAAACAGCGGCAACATATCCGTTTCCGGATTATCTGTGCAATTATAAGAGTCAGTAAATGCTGTAAAAGTGTGCCGTCCCTCTGCCGACCCGTCCAGCTTCTGTCTGAGTCGGGGCCAGGGCGTCACCTGCTGATTGCTAAATTGTCCAATTCACTCTGACTGCGTGATTGCAACTAATAAAAGTATACCTATTTGAGATCCAAGGATACGAACCGCTCCACAGACTGTAGCTTCACTAAGATATGACCAAGATCTGACGTTATCAAAGTGCTCATTCAAAAGATAGGTTAATCTATGTTTTAGATACTTCATTTGTTGCTACGCGTGCCTGTTATGGGATTGTTCAGGCGTACATTTTATGTATTTCGTGGCTCGATTTTAGGGATCCGTACTCGACACAAAATGGAACCACTGTTGTTTTTCACTAGAGGTGCGCCGAGTAATCGCTTTCGGTACTTTGTTGATATACACAGAGTATAGTAACTAGATATATGCAATAACTTCGAAAAAAATTGAACTATCCCGTTTCCTAATCATTTTGGCATGGAAAACTTACTGTCAGACCTCTACAACCACAGGGGAAATCCCGGCCTTGTCTTGTACCTAGTGGTGCATCCCTTTTTCCCGTCCCTCCCTTTCGAACCAGGGTCCGTTGGTTATTAGGCTGGATCTTTACTCACCGGACTATCACGGATTTATTCTAAAAAAAGAACAGGTCAATTTAAACTCGTCTAATACCGAATTCCGGAATTTGTAGTTGGTTGGTTGGTTTTACAACATTTCTCTATTATACTCGGCTTACGACTTGTCATATGAACTGAGTAACTTGGTCGAATTCAAGTATCTTATAATACTCGATGCTCTTCACTGAGTTGACTTCACTTCACTTGAGACTTCAAGAGGTGCTCTTCACTACTCCGTCTGACATGCATTTCTAGCTGTTAAAGTAAATGAGATAATACATTTGAAACAGTGATATTTTCTTAATATTAAATTAAAATTAAATGTTACATTTTTCATGAAAGGAGGCCAAAACATTTATTTTGTCCGGAGGACTAGTCGTTATTTAAAGGTCATTAACTTAATGAGGTATAAATAATGTGTTTTTCAGTTTACTTACACACACCCAAACCTGCCCGGTCGTTACAGTTACCGTAATTCCTTAAATGCAGAACACACCTCTTGCCAATGGCAGGAGCATCGGAAATGTTAAAATCACCAGCTTCATTGTATTCCAAAGACATCTGGAGGAGAAAGACAAACTGGCAAACGAGAAACTATGTTAAGCTACCAAGCTTAACATAGCAAAACCGCTCTCTTTCAGAACAGCTCGGGCCAAAGACGTATGCGTGCAGCGCAAAGATGTCGCAAGAAAGACCGTTCATGTAGTGCTGCAGTCATCCTTGGGCGGGAACACATGGATACCAGACAGGACCTAGGTTCAGTGACGTGTTGTGAGAATTGTAGAGTTCAAGCTCGAGTTTACCAACTACAAATAAGTTTGTGATCCCAAAGAGTTTGAGTGAGTTCACCAGTGAGCTCCTAAGGAGTTGCTGTGCAAGCACCAGAGAGGGAAGCAGAGTAAAGATACTGAGTCTCTTACAAACATCTGAGGTTTTCACAGGGTCTGTAACGCTCGACTGATGATGTCACTGGTCTTGCAAGTGTGATGCTACGACGATTTATAATGTGGCGTCTTCCAATGCACAAGTTTTTATTAAAAAGATAAAGATAATAATCATTTATTTGCCATTAGACCCTTACGGGCATTTAGACACGTCTTACATTCTTTAAATCATATTGTCATCTTAATAATTTTCCAGTTTTTTTTTTTACTTTTAATCTCTCTTTTAATCTACCAGCATTTCGGAAATGACCATTGGCGAAGAAGAAATGCCAAAAGAAACTTGCATATGGGTCGTTTTTTTCCATAGTTAAAATATATTACAATAAATATATGTGAGTGTACATATAGTGAAATCAATTGGTACAACTAAAGATATATTAATACATGCGCTGAATTATTTCCAAACATCTCTATCAGTTAGATATTCATCGATTCTATAATAACCCTTCTTGCACAGAGTATTTTTGATGTACCTTTTGAACATATTGTCAGGCAAGGACAGAACTGTTTCAGGTAATTTATTATAGAATCGAATACAATTTACAATAAAAGACCTACTAGTCTTAGCAAGTCGATGTACAGGCATACGCAATCTATTCTTACTTCTAAGATTTCACTAAATTTAGAAAATGACTCTATATTTTTACAAGCATACATTATAATTTCATAAATATACTGAGAAGTAACCGTGAGGATATTTATTCCTTTAAATAGTTCTCTAAGAGATTCCCTGGCGCCCATGTTATAAATAGAGCGGATGGCTCTCTTTTGTAATATAAAAACAGTTTCAATGTCAGCCGCTTTTCCCACAACAGTATACCATACGACATAATGCTATGAAAGTAGCTGAAATAGACTAAGCGCGCAGTAGCCACATCCGTCAATTGTCTAATTCTCCTAACCGCATATGCGGCGGAGCCGAGCTTACTGGTCAGTTTTTTTATATGGGGGCCCCACTGCAATTTGGAGTCTATTGTAATTCCAAGAAATACAGTATCATTAATAAATTCTAGTATATTATTGTTAATGAAAACTTCTGTATTGGCAGAAGGCACATTTGGTAGACTAAATTTTATACATTTGGTTTTGGTTGAATTTAATAAAAGATTATTACATGTGAACCAATTTAGAATGCAGATAGAACACTATTTACATTGTCAATATTTTCGCACCGGCGAGTAACATTAAAAATTAAAGAAGTATCATCAGCAAACAGTAGTATATCCGCCATTTTCTGCACCATGTAGGGCAGGTCATTCACATGTACTAAAAATTAAAATTTGATTGACATTGACAATAATATACTAGAATTTATTAATGATACTGGATGTCTTGGAATTACGATAGACTCAAAATTGCAGTGGGGCCCCCACATAAATAAACTGGCCAGTAAGCTCAGCTCTGCCGCATATGCCGTTAGGAGAATTAGACAATTGACGGATGTGGCTACCGCTCGCTTAGTCTATTTCAGCTACTTTCACAGCATTATGTCATATGGTATACTGTTGTGAGGAAGAGCGGCTGATATTGAAACTATTTTCATATTACAAAAGAGAGCCATCCACTCTATTTATAACATGGGCTCCGGGGAATCACTTAGAGAACTATTTAAAGAAATAAATATCCTCACGGTTACCTCTCAATATATTTATGAGAACATCATGTATGCTCCTAAAAATATAAATTCGTTTTCAAAATGTACTGAAAATCTTAGGAGCAGGAATAGATTGCGTATGCCAGTACATCGGCTTACTAAGACTAACAGATCTTTTGTAGTAAATTGTATTCGATTCTATAATAAATTACCTGAAACAGTTCTGTCCTTGCCTTACAATATGTTCAAAAGACACATCAAGAATACTCTATCTAAGAAGGGTTATTATAGAATCGATGAATATCTAACTGACAGAGATGTATGGAAATAATTCAGCACATGAATTAATATAACTTTAATTGTACCACTTGATATCACTATATGTACACTCATTATATTTATTGTAATATGTATAAGATGATTTGGAAAAAAAAGACCTATATTGGCAAGTTTCTTTTGGCATTTCTTCTTCGCCAATGATCATTTGAAATGCTGGTAGATTAAAAAAGAGAAAAACTTAAAAAAAAAATACAAGATATAATATTGAAAATGTAAGACGTGTCTAAGTGCCCGTGAGGGTCTAAAGGCAAATAAAGAATTTTTATCTTTTTTTATCTTTTTTTATCTTTTATAGTCATCAAACGAAAAAAAATAGGGCGTCACCGACCTCGCGGTCTTTTGAGCCCTATCGCCGGAGATGGGCACGGTACATGTTGCTCTAAGGTTCTCTTCATGCCGCGGGCAATACTTCTCTCCCTACAAATTATTTATTCTGCTCCGTTGTCTCTACGTCCACTTTCTCCCCATTCTGGGGCAGGGATAGTCACACTTACGTCTTAATTGCCGTCCATAAAAGTACTGTATTCGAATTTCGTCACTTCTTCTTCTAGCGTGTTTTATTTATTATTTATTTTTTATTTTAGTTCAGCATAGTGGCTCCTCTTTGCCTGATGGTAAGCGAAAGAGGAGCCTAAATCCACCTGCAACTGACAAAATACTACACCGTATCTTGTCAGTTGACGCTGCCATGCTGACCCGCAAGATGCTTCGTTTGAAGAATCCAATATTGTAGAAAGGAGGGAACACGTGTGCAGGCACGGCGTTCCACTTTTTAATGGTACGACAAAGATAGGAGTTGTCGAACTTTTTGGTACGCGAAGAGATATTCTCAACAGTGGAACGATGACGTCGCAAGCCCGCACGTGTGGTTCTATGACGGAAGAGAGAGGGTGGGATAAGGGAAAACAGTTCTTCAGAGCACTCGCCATGGTAAAGGCGGTAAAATACGCTTAGAGAGCCTATGTACCTACGGAGTTGAAGAGGTTCTAGGTTTTTAGTAACCTGTTCGTTGTTAATTATGCAGATAGCCCGTCGCTACAACCTATACACTATGAAGATACTGTGCGGAGCAGTCCCAGAAATGCGAGCAATACTCCACGCAGGCCCGAACTTGTGTCTTATAAAGCAGACAAAGCTGGTCCGGCGTGAAGAATCGGCGCACCCTGTTCAGGACTCCGAGTTTTCTTGAAGTTGTTGAGATGAGGCTATCGATGTAATAACGCTGGTTAAGGTCGCATTGAATACCCATACCTAGTATATTCAGGCTATCTCGCATACTGAGGGAAGCGCACTGAAGACTGGGAGTGGGAAGGAAGGGGGACATTTTTGTTGTAAACGCGCAAACCTGAGTTTTCTCAGCATTAAACTCAACCAGGTTATTGGAACCCCATTTACTATTGAGATCCAACATCCGATTCAGTTCAACGACAAGACTCTCACGCCTATTTCACACCGATTTCTGTCCGACCAGCACCAAGCCGACCGAAATATCGCCCATGGACCGTACTGTCATCTGCATAGCAATGAATATTACCAAGTGGCAGCATGTCATTGATATGCAGAAGAAAGAGGGTGGGCGATAGAACGGAGCCCTGAGGAACACCGGCATTCACTGACATGAACCGCGAAGCGCATCCATCTGCAAGGACGCGGATTCTACGCTCATGCAGGAAGCCAGCAATCCAATTACAAAGCTGGAGGGGCAGACCGTATGCCGGAAGTTTAGAGAGAAGTACTTTGTGCCAGACCCGATCATAACGTAAATGATTTTCCTGACCCTTAAAGATGTTTTCTCTACACTCTACACTAATATCTTATGCTCCCTACTCTGGTAATGGGTTCACATACGCAGTTCTGTGTTATGCATGATGGATAGTCTTAATAGACATGTCGGTCGGTTTTCTGAACATTCAGCGTGAGGAGGGTTTTGTTCAATCACAGTTCTAGCATTGTGAGACCCGCTTCCGGATATTTCGTCACTAGATCCCGGTCCTTCCCTACGAATAGTAATAGAACCCTGTCTGACTAGGGACCACTGGAATTTTCCATTCACCGTCATGGTTGATGACTTTCCGGGGAAAAGGCAAGGCGTGATCGCATTCGCCAATTAGACCCAATGCCACGCTAGCGTTCTTCTATAGCCTATATTACAGTCGGGCAGGCAGTATTCTTGTTTGCCGCCTTATTGGTGTAATAAACCATAAATATTCCATTCAAGTACATAGTTTGTATGTCACACGAGCCAACCAGAGGCGGTCCAATACCTACATCCCGTTGGATGTGCACTTTTGTCGGTCACGTGACCAATCTCGTCTTACCATCTCCCCGAAGTAAGTGACGATACATACGACAGCTCTTATCACGTCGGTTGTAAGGTATAAAACGTAGTATATACAAACGCATCAATAAGTTGGCACCGACAGATAGACACGACCTAGCGCGTGCCTGAATGACATTGTACAGACCTAAAATTATCTTAAGGGGACACATCGCTGGAGCCGCTGAAATAATACAGGTTTAAATAAGAAGCTAGCCAAAGTCATATGAATATATTATAATATAAAAATTGTTCGAAATAATGCCGCCAGCTACTTTTTATAACCGCACCGCTCGCCGACGGCGGGGAGTTCACCCTCACAGTCTGGAATCGCAATGGTCGCGTACTGTGCGGTTCCAGTGAAATTTTCTTTGTGGAATGAGCTCCCAGCCGAGGTATTTCCAAGGAACTACAGCATAGAATTCTTCAAGAAATGCGTGAAGAGGTTTTGAGAGGGCGGGCAACGCGTGGATGACACCCCTGGTGTTGCAAATGTCCATAGGCTACGGTGACCGTTTACCATCAGGCAGGCCGTATGCTTGATTGCCTTAGCCCTTGACCTTTAGTGGTATAAAAAAAAAGACGCACCGTTACACATGTAGAGGGGGAATAAGGGAGGTAGCGTCGACGAGCTCGGTGGCGGAGAGGTCAGTAATGTTACTTTAACACTAACGTTTGTGGGTTCGATTCCCATACAGGACAAATATTTGTGTGAATGAACATGTCTGTTTATCTTGGTCTGGATGTTTTCAAGAGAGGCAGGCAGATTCGGGAAGTAGCTCCGCCTTACAGAAAACCACAGAGAAATAACAACTCTCTGAAGGGTTGTTGTGTTCTTGCCGAGAGAGTGAGGTCAAATGTAAGATTTTTCTATGTTAACAGCAGGGGCGGCAACCCGCGAGCAAGTGATATAGGTACTTCATGTAGCGCTCATTGGCTGCGGTAACTGCCTCACATTAGGTTGGCCGTAATCTTTTATTTTTATACTACGTCGGGAGGTATACAAGAATACGGACCACCTGATGTAAAGCGGCTACCGTAGCCTTTTAACGGTTGTAATATATCAAGCATCACTCACGCGATGCTTCCTCTGCTGCTTCCACAGCAACTTCGTGGGAGCTTACTGGTGATCTCACTCATACGCAGGAATACAACAACCCTCTAGGGAGTTGTTATTTGACTGCAGTTTCCTGTGTAAGCAGCAGAGGAGGCATCGCGCGAGTGATACTTAATATATCGAAAGCATTAATAGGCTACGGTAACCGCTTTACATCAGGTGGGCCGTATGCTTGTATGCCTCCCGACGTAGTATAAAAAGAAAAACAGAAAACCGTGTGAGTGAGATCACCAGTAAGCTACGGAGTTGTTGTGTTAGCAGTAGAAGTGGTATAGCGCGAGTGATACGTTCATAAGCTACGGTAACTGCTTTAGGTGGGCCGTATGCTTGTATGCCTCCCGACGTTGTATAAAAAAAGAACTCGAGTCAACTCCGTTATACTCTTCAATAATTTAGCGGCACCAGTCTAAACGGCGGCGACTTTGATCTCCCCTCGAGATGTGAGGTATTCATTTAGCACACAGCTTTCTGACGCGTAAATGTTCGTGGAAAAGTTTTTGTAAGCACTTTGTTCCAACCAATGCTTACATTTGCCCAAATCTATTTATATATCACTGATTTATCGCTTCTTTCACTTATAACAATTGTTTGGATCGCCGTTTGGACATCTACAGCTTCTCAAATAGAAAAAATCGGCCAAGTGCGAGTCGGACTCCCGCACGAAGGGTTCCGTACCACTATCTATAAAAACGGCAAAAAAATCACGTTTGTTGTATGGGAGCCCCCCTTAAATATTTGTTTTATTTTAATTTAATTATTTATTCTTAAAGTGAATATATAACTAAATATTCTGTGAATATTTCAAGCGTCTACCTGATGCCGTTATCAATATCGAGCAAAAACGAGCAAAAAAATCACGTTTGTTGTATGGGAGCCCCCTTAAATATTTATGTTATTCTATTTTTTAGTATTTGTTGTTGTAGCGGCAACAGAAATACATCCACACAGCGAAGTCTCAGTAATAGGGTTCCGTTTTACCCTTTGGGTACGGAACCCTAAAAAGACTTGTCCAAGACGAATAGCCATGTTCATGCGCACAAATGTTTTGTCCTGTGTGGGAATCGAATCCACGAGCGTTGGTGTTCAAGTAGCGTTCGTAACCACTCCGCCTCCGAGCTGGTCAATATTTACATCGGTAACTTTTCTCATTCCAATTCTAAAAACAATCAGTGTGATCCCCGTACTTATATATATTTACATATGGATAAGTGTAGGTATGGAATCTATCCACATCAACTCTTACTCATCCCACTTCAGGTATACGGGTCTCCCTCCAACCGAAGGGGTTTAGAGCATACTCCACGCTGCTCAAATGCGGATTGGCGGAGGCCAGTGTTTTCAAGCTGCCCGAGAGCCACTGACTTAGCTTAACGACTGTCATCTATCGACAACAGCCGGGGCCGACGGCTTAACGTGCCCTCCGAAGTACGGAGAAACTCGAGATAGATAAACCCATCCATAGACAGGCTGCGGTCGAAGTTGCTTAACCTGCGTGTTTGGTTAGAATGACACGCGCAACAACGCCATCGAGCTCTCATGGAATCTATAATTATGCTATATTTAAGGCTAGAAGCTGGAAGACATCTCTTTTAAAGAGATAAACTCACCTTTAATCACCATTCCCATTGTGACTCTGCATGTATTGATAAGCAAGATATAAAAGAAACTACGAAAACCACTTCACTGATTTGCTGCGTGTGCTTTGTACAAATATATATATAAATAGGAGTTATAACAGGTGAATAAAAGAAAACAAACAATCAAAAATAAACGAGTCATGTTTTAATTAAAGTCACATCACAAAGTACCAAACATTCACCTTGAAGTCCTCTTATATAGCCAGATCTAGAAGAGCATTAGCTTCTAGAAAAAGCATCGAGAAACTAAAACAAAATTGGTCGTGACTATAAATACTGTCTTGATAAGAGTTGTCTCTACTTGTTAAGAGACTGTCTTTATTGCAAAATTACTTTCTTTACAAAATTCGTCCAGGGTAATAACGGCACCGGGTCTTCGTTCTTCAAAGTCTTATTGTAGAAAATGAATAACTTCATTACTTAATATTCCGGTGTTAATATTTACCACCATATTTACTAGTAATTTACTGAGATGATTAACTATTTGAATAACACGCACATGGTTTTTTAAATTGTGCAATATAATGAGCATCCTTGATGGATCAAAATGTGAACAATTTTTATTACAACTCTGTAGTCACAAAAAAAATAGTTCATGACGAACAAAGACATTAAAACTTTATTTTACTTCATTATTTTAGAGTATTCTAACACAAGTGACTTGGTTATTTTTTGGACGGACCCAGACATAGTCTTACGGATTCCGTGTGAAAATTTTCAGTATTCTGAATGTCATTTTCCCGAAATTGAGAAATCACGTTTTTAATTGCGATGCTCTCACCGTACATACTAGAATACGACTGCTCAAACATAGTTTGGTAGCTTGTATTAGCGAAATGATATAATGATAAACCACGTGATTATATCAAAAATAAATAAAAAAAATGAAAACCAAAAGACGCGAGTAACAACAATAAATATGATTTTTATAAAAATATAAGTCGTGTAAATTAGGTAGGTATTCGTTCTATGGTAAATAAAAATCTATATCATATTTTTATTTCTACCATTTGGGCGCTGTGAGCACTTAGCCTCTGTTAGCCCGACTTACATATGATATCATAATATTGTATATCTTCACGCCAAGTCTTTCCACACTTCACTCGCTACTGTGACATTCATAGGCATTCATAGCTCTTTTCATGCACGCTCGCCGGTTCCTAAGGCCGTGAGTGACTAAAAATCGTGAGTGATATCGCAAAAAGGATGTCGCAACAGTCGGCTGGGGCGCAGCATTACGCCTGTTTCGAATTAAGATTTTGGATTTTGTGTATTCTTTTTTTTACGTACGTATATAATAATAACTTACTATTATGTATCTATACATATCTTCACACCAGGTCCCTTGCGTGTAAAGCAGAGAAAACCGAGCGCCAAAAGACACGGCTCTTTCCCACCTTGCTCGTTAAAGATGACTTCTTTAATTATTAGGTAATTTTTAAATATTAGAATTGAACGTCTTGTCACTTCTAGACTATCAATGAAAAGTTAAGTCCTTGCGTGACCATTTACATTAAATTTGATTTAACCTAATTTATGGCATAGTAAGAAAAATAACATTTGTATTATTATCACAAACAGGAATGTTTCAATAACAATATATATATTTATATACATTTGTAACAATTAACTACAAACTATTTGCAACATCAATAGGTTTGTTACTTTTACAATTTGTTTATTGTATCTATTTATGTATTCTTGTATATTTCGCAGTGTTCAAAGATTGTTTGATAAAGGAATCAATGAAAAATTACTTTTTTCCGTTTTATTATCGAATATAGTAATTATGTGCCTTCTGCTGCCTAATTTCTTTAGCCTTGAGACTATCTATTACTATGTTTTGAAAACGACATAGGTACTTACAGTAAAGATTAACATCCGCTTTCGTCGATTCTTAAGACATTTGAACAGCCTATGAACTATTCGTATTCCGTGCGTGCTGTGACGGTGCGCTCTTCAAGTTCTAGAAAATTTCTTTCCCAACAAAGATAAAACTTGAACCCTACGCCTCGGTTACCGCTCGCATGCTATGCCAACTAAGCGAATTCAACTATGAAAATAGCCTTAAAGTGAGGGTTTTAGTAAAGCGTTCTGTTGGTTTATTCTACACTAGCACTGCTAGGAATTATCACAGATGACATGAAATAACATAGGAAAGTAAGTTAATAGTGATTCTTAAAGTTCTTTTGAAAGACAAAGTATTTTTAGATTACCAATTAAATATTTATTAAGTCGCCGCTTAGGTACTGTCCTATAGATCTATGTAAATATAAAGAAAAGTTAAGTTACTTTCCTGTCTCTAATCACGACATATTTATTATTGGCAACTTTAATATGTAGCATAAATGATCTTAAGTGCAGTTATCAACACAATATTTTGCCAAAAATAAACTTTACCTTTCATGATACAGTAATGCTGAACTCTTACGAAGAAAGAGTGTACCTAATTGCATAAAATTGTTTTAGGTAGATGCCGCTTTTACACACGGAGAAGAGAGAAGTTTATTAATCATTTAGAACTGTTTGAAGTTATTACGTCCTTTCTCCATACGACGATTAGACTCCGGTTACGAGGCGCGTCGACATTTTTAACATATACGTATTATCAGGTTCGCTTCTTACAAGTTTAATGTATTATTTTAATGTCACATTGTAATTTTGTACTAGGAAAAAGTATAACACCAAAATACATTCTGTATTATATATACCTCAAGGACATACATATTGTTTGATTGCATGTAAGTACAAAAATAAGGTGAATGATTATAATAAGGTAGTATAAAAATATAATACTACTGAAGCGGTGGAAAGAAAGGTTACGTAGTGACAGCTATGGTTATTTACATTGAAGATGACGCATCCTAAGTAGACGCATATAACAATATCTTTGGTCTAAATATAATAATACAAAATATTCCTTATAATATTTGTCATAGTATAATATTACTCTAAAAATATTCTTAATTCGCCACACTGTGTGGTCACAACGAGTATTTATTTTTCTACTGTTACCTTGATTGGTCCGACAACAAAGTATACAAAAATTTTGGTAAAATAAACTTTAAATAATAATCTCACGAAAATTATAAATTAAATTTACACATTAACCTTTACTTTTAAAAATAAAGCAGAAGGATACATTTACATTAAGCTGTTCCATAAATGACCACTAAATTTAAATAAAATACACATATAATTACAAAATAACGGTCGATATACACAACCGAGAATTATAGTCGTTCCTAAATATTAAAATTAGTGGCGAAATGGAATACTCTTACAGTGACAAAACAGTATGGCAACACTACAGCCACATAAGCAAACAAGTCTAGTAACGCTATTTGCAACAAAACAAGTAGCCTAGATAAGTGTACGATAAAACGTGCAGCTTTTCTACCACGGACAATTTTAATGTTAAATTAACGCTTATTACTAGTAAACAGAATTTGTCTAAGGAGCTGGAAGCAAACGCAGCAATTTATACCTTAATGAACGACTAACTTATAATAAGAAATAGAGATTTTTAAATATATCTGGGCAACACTTCGTCATGGCGTATTCAATATAATTCTAGTAGCCTTCCCGCTAAGTTAATACCTAGTTATATGTAATGCAAACACAATAATTAAAAAGAATTACTTAATGCAGCTACTAATATGGGTAACTTAGTTGATGTGTAAACATTAAACACAAAATAAATTCCTTTTACTTGAAATCAATGTGCGTTGATATTCTTCTATTTAAAACTGCAAATTGATGATATAACTACTAATAATTCACACATATAACGGGTTAATTATTACTATGCATATCGACAAGTATGGAAGAATCACGTGTCGGTTTAAATTAAAGCAATGCAAAACGTTTTCTTGATCTTTTACTTTCCTTACCAGCAGTTCATATATATGAGTAGAAATTTTAACCGTAAATTGTTATATATTCAACAATATTTTCTCTCATTCTTATAAAAAAAATAGCAGTAACCACACCAAATGTCAATATCATTTATTACCTGTACCTGCCAATAACCTATAACCAAAGCCAAAGAAGCACTTTAGTCAACCCTCAATTTCATTTCAGCTTCATCTTTTATTTTCTCACACGACGACAGCATGTCTTTAGGCTTAGTATAACTAGTCTTCTTGGTGCAACACGTAGCAATGGCTGCAATTATAGCAAAGCCTAAAGCTGTACCAGCACATACGATGGCTCCCCAGTCCAAGATGTTTCGGACCATTAGTAGTTCAGCAATAAGTTCGTCCTGTATTAGCACCCTTTGTTGGACCCACAATATTGGGAACAACATTTTTGGTACTTTCTCGTAGAGGCTGCAAAAGCATAAGAATATTTTTATATCATTGCGTCAATAAAATATTAATAACACGAATCTACTATCATACTAATGAACTGATTCATTGTTCTACCTAAATAATATTTATACACTATCAAAAAATACATATCAAATAGATAAAGTTCCAACACAGGTATAAAATAGGACTAACGAATTGGATGTCAGCGATACAAAAGCAAGACTTAAACATAATTTGAGTTAATAAAGTATTAAGTAGAGTAAGAGACAACCAGAACGAACACTAGGATTACGGTTGATGATGTAGTGTGCAAGTGGATATGCAAGTGGAGCAAGTGGATAAGTTTGTATGTCTTGGAAGTGCTTTTAGCAGCGATGGAAGGTACACCGCTGATATAGAGAGACGAGTGAGTGCCGGGAATAGCGAGAATGGAGCGTTGGGTAAACCTCTAGGCAGCTGAAATCTAAACCAGAAGGCACAGCTCGCTGTACACAACGTGGTGGTAATCCCAACGCTAACTTATAGAAGTGAGAGCTGGGTATGGCAGAGAGAGCATGAAAGTAGAATAAATGCGATCGAGATGAGAGCATTGCGCAAAATTTGTTGCATAACGCTTGCTGACCGCGTTCGTAATGAAGACGTGAGAGAAAGAGTTGGTCTGAAAGAGAGTGTCGGTGTTAAGTTATTATCTATCTATACAATACAATTATCTATCTATCTATACAATACAAAAGTGGAAGGATGTAGGAGCCGATGAAAACCGAGACTAACCTACCATTATCAAATTGGTCGTGCAGTACCGTCTATGCAATAATAAACTACAATACTTACGCTACGTTAGGCTGAGGTTCCAAATATATGTTCAGTTGAAACCTTGCTGCTACATCCACTGGAACTCCAAGTCTCTGCATTAAAAGACGAATGAGTTTAGAAATATAGATAGAACGATTCTTTAAGACCAGTAGGGATACTCTTGGCGCTAATTCCAATGACAATCCAATTCCAGTGACAATCCAATTCCAATGTCAAAGTTTTGGCTAATAATTCATAATGTATGCTATAATTACGACAACGTGAAATTGATTCTCATTAATAGTGCATATATAGACAATTGGACATCAAGACCAAACAAATTTGGTCGTAACAACTATCGTGATTTAAGAGTTTAATTCCAATTCCGGAATGTCGGAATTGGTTTCCAGAGTAACCCCCCTGGTCTTAGAATTGAATGAAATTAAACGAGATAGTCTAGACCAATCCTTCTCTAAACATTTTAAATGTTCGAAAGATTTGTTATCATGACAGATTCATGTTTGATTATTTTATCATTAAATATAATCATTCGAAAAATTTGACATGAGCAAAACTCGATCAATCTATTTAAGGTCTAATAATACAATCATGTTCACATAACACAAAAACTCACAGGTTCAATAGCAAAATAGAAGGAGTGCTTCTCGGGATCAGGATCCAGGCCAGTAACGTACTCGCTTAATCGAGGATCTCCATGTAGGAAATGTGGCAGTGAGATGAAAGCTGGGGAGCTAAATCTACAGGCAGAAACATTCATCACGCCGGCCCACTCGCAAGCACCGTTGCAAAAACATGTATTTGACGAGGAAAAGGTAGCTGAAAAGAAGATAATAACAATCAAATTTATAATATTCAGTGTACCTTAAATCATCGTTACGTCAGGTTGAGAATGATGGAAACGAAACCGTAAGGCGATTTAAATGAATCTGGAACCGCCAGATACATTTAAATTGCCTAATACGGTAGGTACCACGATCATTAGAAGATAGTCATATTATAGAAGATCATTCTCCTTTACATTACGTGTAATTTCATAAGGAGATTTATATCATAGTTGCATATTTTGTTTCTGCTCTATACATACATTTACCATTTAAACTCGGTTTCTGAAAATAAATACACACATCAAAAGTGTCTAGGGATCAAGCATTTTTATGCGGATTTCTTGAGATTGAGATGTGGCTTGGTAATAAAAAAATATATAAAATATATAAACGTATACGACACTGGAGAACCCCTGGACGCCAACAGCGATTAAAATCCTGCCAGGAAGTCCATCCTTATAGTGGTGGAACCATCATGGTATGGGCGGGTATTTGGATCGGCGGAAGAACTGAGTTGATTTGGATCAGAGGCAACCTCAACGCTCAAATTTATGCTGAGACGATTGTATCAGACGTCATCGTTCCTCTACAAGTGCAAATCGGTCCCTTATTTCAGTTAATGCATGATAATGCACGACCGCACACCGCAAGAGTTGTAAGACAGACTCTCGCCGCAGCTAACATCAATGTCATGCCCTGGCCTGCTCAGTCGCCAGACTTGAACCCGATTGAGCATGCATGGGATATGCTACAGAGAAGAGCTCTGCCGAATATGGAGGGTATCCAGTCGCAAGAAGACCTTTTTTTGTTGTTGCAACGAACATGGGCGGCCATTCCACAGCGTGATTTGGATGAACTCATTTTGAGTATGCCAAACCGATGTTCTTGTGTTGTTAGTGTTCGCGGTAGAAACACGGATTATTAATTGTTTAAGTTACCCAATAAAATTTTAAAGAAAACTGTTATTTCAGTCTTTTTTTCGAACTTTAATGTTAGTGGTTCAAATGTCAAAAATCCCATTATTATGAAAATGGCAAATTTCTTTATTAATGCAAAGGTGACTTGGTTTATCGTTACTGTAGACAAACGAAAACACTTTATTTGATGAATCCTTAAAGAAAATTTTAATTAATATCAATCAGGAGAAAAGTTATTGCAAAAATATATGTTGATCCCTAGACACTTTTGATGTGTGTATATTCTAGCTATTATTACATGATATTTCATTAAAGGATAGTTGCTTTCTTGCTCTCTTTTGTTCTTTTCTTTGGTAACTATAATAAATATTTAAGTTAAAAGTTAAAAGTCTCTTGTAAAACTCACAATTGTCAAAGCTGTTCACAGACATCCCGAACTTGTGGTAATTTAGACCAGAGTACTCGCCACTATCCAGGTAGTCCATGACGACAGTGCGACATAGGTCCGGCACGAACATCACCAGCTGGGAATCCTCTGTCAAATTACGGGGCATGAATTCGCCGGCGCTACCTGATAACTGTAAAATAAACTTTATTACAAGTGAACACTGTAAATATGGGTACAATGATAATTTGAAAGCTTATATCGCTATCATGAGGTTGTGATGACTTCCACATAGCGGAAAAATAAACCGAGAGTGTCGTTTCGCTTCTCTTTGCTTTACTCGTAAATATTCGCTCATGTTCCGCTCTGTTAAAATAATTTAAAAAGGAAGTCTAATTTAAAGGCTTTCTTAAAATTAAATGTGTTATGAGCTCCACGAGAGGCAGCTGTGTTAAACCTATCAGCTTGCTATTGATTTTATTTTGCGGCTGTATATATTAATCTAGCTAGACTTGACTGGGCCTACTCAAAGCAAGATATTGTTGGATAGTATTGTCCAATTTTGAAGTGAATATTTTAAACAACGTGTTTAAGTCGTTACAATACATTGCACCATACTGCGTTCGTAACAAAGTTACTTTTGCATCAGCACGAATACTCTCTAAAACAAACAGATAATTTTCGATTTTTGCTTTTATACCAGAAACAGTAAACCAAACCATAGTCAGATTGGTTTAATCTTGACCAATTGTGAAATTATTGATCAGAATTTATTTGTTGTTGACAACATTACAATCGAGATTTAGAAATTCTACGTAATGAGTAAAAAGCAATAGGTTAATTTGTTATTGGATTTATTTTTGTGAGTAATCCAGCAGGTCAAACACAGTGGCGCTATGTGTGTTGGTCTTATAATCCATACCTGTCCGCAGCTGCCGCTGTAGTAGGGCAGGCGGTCTTTGTTGTTCCACCGGACGATTTGTCCCGGTAAAGTGCCACTTTTCTCCCCCGTCGTCACCTCCATGTAACCGTCGGTATCAATGGAATTATTTCTCTGAAATTATTTATATCTCATTGTAATTACGTCTAAACTTATTTATATAATTTGTTTTGTTAACAGTATTTATATATAATTATTTATTTAAGCTAAATACCAAGTTAATATAAATGCTGAGTACGCTTGTGATAGGTATATATATACCTATATAATAATTATATTTATACAATGTCCTAAGCAGTGTGAACTGTCGGTGCACCTTTTCCTTAAATAAACAAATAAATAGTTATAGCAGGGTTGTATACTTTCACAGCAAAATTGCTTTCCCAGTGACAGATTTCAATTAAATATAACGTTATTTTATATAATTGTTCCCATCAGCTTCTCTATTATTAAAACGGGATAAGGTGAGTTCTTAGATGCTTTTTATCGAACTAGTTCTGACATTGCTACAAAAAACATATTTTGAAAGAGGGAGTAACATTTGCATTCATTTTGGTCATTTAACATACTCGTGCTTCAGTAATATAAAATTATGCAATGCACTTTATTGCGACCATAACAATAACTACATATAATACTTACAAATATTTTTTTTTCAGGCAACCCTATGCTAGAATAAAAAGGTAAAAATGTCTAGGTAGGTGACGAAGTAATGATTTTACGTTCCCATTACTAATTCATTAGGTTCAGCGGAATCTGCTCCCTGAGGGCCATGGATTTGACAAAAATACTGATTTTAACATGGAGTCACTCCCGACAGACCGCCCCAGGCCCATCATAAGACAGGTAATAACATAAGTTAGGCCATACCTCTTTTGAAATATATTTTATTGAATTTGCGAGTTTTCTCACGATTTTGCCTTCACCGCCGAGCAAGTGACAATTACAAATATGTACATAAATTCGATACGAATTTAGTGGAAGCCAGGATTCGAAATATGAACCATGGATTAATAGACTGGTTCTTTATCCACTAGGCTATTAAATATTACTGTACATATTAGTAGCTTAATTAATACGCATTACATTAACACAAATTCATGCAATATAAAAACACATGTCAACTTATATTATAGTAAGTCGGTGTATTACTTGACATGTACATTATATCGTTAATTAAAAACAAACAAAAAGCATGTGACGGAAAAGGAAAAGAAACTTAACAAATAGAAAAATAAGAGTGAATACATAGATAGACTAGACATAATCAAATGGTATTAAACTAAAGTCTAGAATTAGTATAGCGTTGAAGCGTTCGAAATATTTAAGTGCAGAGTTTACCAGAGACTCATTACTTGGACCGTAATACACTTTCAGTAGAAATTGGTGGAGGGTGACACGAAGGTGGCAAGTGTACCGCAACGACGGCCCCAGTGTGAAACATGCAATCGTATTTTAACTAATTAGGAGATTAGGGTTTAAAAATAAAGCTATCTAAACCTACTTTGGCTGAATACGACATTCAGAGACGAAGTCATATTTGCAAAGTTCAAAGACGAACTGTTCAATTGCTCTTCCGTTATGTTAAAATAACAGGAACCACCTTAGTACCGGATGGAAAGGAGGGAAGAATGTGTGACCGCATAACTTAAGATGGATTGGTAGAAAATATTTTAATAACTTATCTTAAATCTTAAAATATCAATTCGAGCCAAAGATGGCCGTTGTTAGTTCTGTTTTGAGTAGATCTTCAATATTTTTAACTGTGTCGCTGTAATTAGTACGAATCTCGTTGAATATTGTAGTCTTTAGATTCTGAGAGTCATTAAATTTGTTATACACATCAATTAAATTATTAAGACTTAGCCACACTTGATAGCCAACTGCATTATTATCGATTTACCTGATAAAACCACCCGAATCGATCAAATGGCGGGGCACCTCCTCTTGAGCTTGGAGGGAGGCCCTTGGCGAAATCAAGAAGAGAATCTTCATATCCATCGAAGAGTAGTTCTCCTATTGTCTTAGAGACTGATATGTGCTGAGAGAAAAGCGCCAGGCCCATGGACAACCCCTTCTGCTGCAGGAAGCCCCAACTTCGAGACCGGAATACTGCTGACTGAAATTAGATTTTTTTTTTTAATTTAAGTTCAATAACAACAAGTAGATTTGTACTATACCATATAAGTATGATTGTGTTTAGAAATACCTACATTACATGTACTATATTTTCCAAAGAGAGGTATGGGAAATAACGACAGTTACTCCATTTGTTTTGAAGAGTCCCTGAAAAGATGCTTAGGGCATCATCTACTGTCTCGTGTAGCTACGTATATTATATTAATGAGTGTGTAAGCTATATATATATATATATATATATATATATCAGGCTCAACTATTGTTTACTTTTTAGCATCGCGCCTAAAAAGTCCCATACCCATTGAGTATAGAATTTGAAAATAGAGTATTCATAATTCAGTATTAAAAATGCCATTTGACAATAGTGAATACAGTATTTATACATCTATTATTTTACTGTCTTAATTGTGTAAACAAACAACAATTTAACAGCATTTCATACATACATACATATCACCACGCCTCTCTCCCATTGGGGTAGGCAGAGACTATATAACGCTAGATGCACCAATCCAAACACACCTCCCTCGCCTGTTCCACTCTCATTAACCTGCTGCATATTTCTATTTCAAGTGCTTTTGTTTTGACCCTTTTCGGCACATCAACTATTCGATTATGTATGCCTCCAGGGCGGCCCCTGCCGCTATCTCCACTCACTCTTCCTCGATATACTTCTTTAGCAACTCTTTTTTCTAAACTTTTTTTCAATTCGTATCGTCCTATTTCTTCTTCCTCTATCGATCATTGTAACTCAATCTCAGCGCTCTCCTTTTATTTCATTTTATTATTATTGGTAACGTAAGCAATGGCACAGATAAAAAGTATAAAAGATACGACGCCTCATGGACGTGCGGGGAAGCATCTGTCGATTCCCTACTTTTTTTAATTTATAACATTCGACTCTCAAGTGTACTCATAAAACAGAAATATAATAACGATGTGATTAGCCAAAACATAATACTCGTAGACAACAAACAAGTCTCCATTTGACCTATGCAAGATAACGTATCAGTTTATATATTTTATCATTTATCCAATAATTATAAGTTTCATTCAATAGCCGTTTTGCTTATGATGATGAAAAAATCTAAATCGTTAATAAATATTATTAACGATTTAGATTTTTTTAAACTATTGTTTGATTTAATTTAATTTTAAGCTACTAATGTTAAATATTTGAACGTTGAAGTTGGTGACCGTTTTTGAATCTATCACACACTTAATTCACGTATGTTCTATAATAACTTTACCTTTTTTACCTAAATTGGTGAAAAGGGGGTATGTTTAACTCCTTTACCTACTCGTGAAATTTTAACGTAGTCAATTATATTTAGGCATCCTGCGTAAAATTTGATAAAGTGGTGAAGTGAAAGTCGCCTTACCGAGAATTCTCAGCTTAGTTATAATGAAGAAATCACCTATCATTACCGCATTGATCGTATTTTGTCTGGAATCCCAAGAATCGGCGAGCGTACGTGAACAAAACTATGAATGTTAGTGAAGCAAGGGAAGAGTGTCACGTGGCACTTATTTTTCGCTGCCTTGGTCGCATAGATTTACCACGAAAATAAAAACACGAACAATTCGAAGGACATTTATATATTTTTGACCGGACACACCTCACCTTACTAAATCTTACCCAAGTTTGTTTTAGATTACTGCAAGTAACTGAATCATACTACTGTGAATATTGGTAGTAACGTTATTTATAATATTGCTTTATGATTAAGGAAAAAAACGTTGTCGATTCGAATATACCTTCTGTTGAAATAGTAGATAATTGTGCACATTTATTGAACATTTTGAAAATAGTTCACAAACCAGCCGCCATTATTATGTAAGAAAAAAATTACACATATACCTAACTCCTAAAACGTTCCAATATGTCGTAAGTGAAACACATTAGTCTCTAATAAAACTTTTATTTTTGATATTTCAGAGACGACTGATATTAGAATACAAATTTTTAAGATAAATGGGTACAAGCCCGCCAACAACTTCAGGTCTCAAGTTATAGTGTATGGAATGAAAGACGGACTATCGCATACTGATTTATTGTACGAAACGTTTGAGTAACAAGGTTATAATTAAGTGGGTAGGTAATTTTAATAAAGCTTTTCAGTCATCCACATACAAACATTACATTTTTCTCCTCTTAAAACTAACAAATCTAAATATTACCTATAACCTAGAACATTCTGATCTAAACATAGGTATACGTTCTTATAAATAGCAAAAGGGCCATTTTAATATCGGAGCGACTAAATATTATACAATGAAAATCAAATAGCTATTTTACTCTTTTTTCTTTCGCGGTCTCAAAGTCATACCAAGCGGACCAATAGTGCGGTGCTCTTTTGAACTGATAATATCATTGCTTGGATTCCGTTCGATTATCGACGTTGCTGCAGACAGCTGTGCTTCGTGTACACCGTGCGGACTACTGGTACTAACATCTACATTGGGTGACTGCCCTATGCTAGTACGCGGAGATTGGTTTAAAGGCGTTGACCAACCATCAGGCTCGGGCTGCTCATAATCATTTTCCTTTTTAGAAAATGTCGTCCCTGGATTATCCCGGCAAGTTACGGAATACCGCGATTTAGTAGCACTTTTATTAATAATTTGATCAATATGACGTTTATGTAAACCTTCTTTAGCTTGAACTACATATGAAACAGGACCGGATTTCTTTACTATAGTGCCTTCCTTCCATTTGCAATCTTTATTATTATAATCACGCATCATCACTACCTCTCCAGGAGCTATTTCTCGCATTTTACTATTTCGACGCGACTCCTGACGATCTTGTTGTTCGCGAACTATCTCCTTAGTATTCGGTCGTAATAAATCTAATCTACCACGCAGCCTATGCCCTATTAAAGCCACTGCTGGTTCTTTTTGAGTAGTGCAGTGTTCTGTGTTTCGATAGGAAAACAAAAATTTACACAGTGCCTCATTGTAATCTACCCCTTCTAGGGTTGCCTTTTTAAGTACTTGTTTTATAGTACGCACTGCATTTTCAGCAGCTCCGTTACTAGATGGATGGTACGGAGCTACTAATATTCTTTTGATTCCATTTTTCTCTAAATACTTTAAATATTCTGCTGAAGAAAATGGAGGCCCATTATCACTGACTATACTCTTTGGAATACCGAAACGTGCGAAAATTTTTCTTAAACTATTTATAACTGAAGATGCGGATGTGCTAAATACATTATCAACTTCAATCCACTTGGAATGGGCGTCTATTAAAACAAGAAAATATTTGTTGCGATAAGGGCCTAGAAAGTCAACGTTAAGACGTGTCCATTTCTCCGTAGGCCATGCCCAGGAGTGTAACGGGGCGGGCGGCGGCTGATCCCGCTGAGCGGCACAAGCTGAACATTCACGACACATTCGTTCAATGTCAGCATCTAATCCCTCCCACCAAACATAATTTCTGGCTAATTGTTTCATTTTAATTACGCCTATGTGTCCACTGTGTAACTCTTCTAAAATAGTACTGCGTAACGAAGACGGTATGACAATACGATACCCCCAAACTAAACAGTCATGTTCTAAAAATAAATTTTCCTTTTTTATAAAATAAATTTTGTCTTTGTCTTCTTCGCAACTATTTGGCCAACCGAATTTAATGAAACCCGCAATTCTATTTAATTGATTATCACGTGTCGTCTCTTGTTTGACTTCATGAAACGTAATAGGCAATTCATCTTTGATAAAATTAAAATAACTGTGTGCGCGGCAACTTTCCTTAATTGAATACGCTAAAGGTAAACGTGATAAAGCATCCGCAAAACAGTTATTTTTAGAATTGATGAATTCAATATCAAAATTGTATGCGGCTAATCTAACAGCATACCTTTGTAAACGGCTAGCAGCCGTCTGAGGTATTCCTTTATTTTTACCGAATATATAACTTAAAGCTCGGTGATCGCTACGCAATAAGAAATGTCTGCCATATAAGTATTGATGGTGTTTGGAAACACCAAACACAATGGCTAACGCCTCTTTGTCAAGTTGTGAATAGTTACGTTCGGCCGCATTAAGTGTACGCGAGGCACAGCTGATCGGGCGCTCCGAGCCGTCGGGGTACCGGTGCACGAGCACGCCACCTATCCCATACGCGCTACTATCGACAGATAATATAAGTGGCAAACTCGGGTCATAATGTGCCAGCACCGGACTATTACTCAACATTTTTTTAATTTTATTAAAAGCTATTTCACACTGGTCGTTCCATTGCCATTTAACATCTTTTTTAAGTAAATTATATAAAGGTTGTAAAATATCGCTACTGTTTGCACAAAACTTTGAATAAAAATTTGTAAGGCCCAAAAAACTCTTCAGTTGTGTTACATCTTGAGGAGTGGGCGCTGCCACAATGGCTTCAACTTTTTTATTGTCCGTATGAAGGCCTTCTTTATCTATACGATAGCCCAAGTATGTAACACTATTTTGAAAAAACTCACATTTTGACCAATTAACACGTAATCCAGTGTCTTGCAATCTAGTTAACACTGCCCGTAGATTTTCAAAATGTGTTTTTTTATCTTTTCCTGTAACACAAATATCGTCTTGGAAAACCACCGTTGACGGCAAACCACTCAGTGCTTCTTCAATTAATTTTTGAAAATTTTCTGGGATACATTTTATACCAAAAGGAACACGCTTATAAACAAATGTACCTACGTGAGTAGTGATTGCTGTCATCGGCTGTGAATCTTCCGATAATAATGCTTGCTGATAGGCACTGGTAAGATCCAATTTCGAGTACTGCTCCCCATCAGCGAGATTGGCAAAAATATCTTCAATACGCGGGAGGGGATAATGAAAATCTTTTAACAATGGATTTATTGTAACTTTGTAGTCACCGCAAATGCGTATACCACCATTTTTTTTAACTATTGGAACAATCGGCGTCCCATAATCTGAACGTTCCACTTTATAAATGACGTCATCGCGTTGCAGACGTTCGAGTTCGCGTTCGACCGGGCCGCGCATAGCGAGCGGCAGTGGACGAGCCTTAAAAAAAACCGGGGTGGTGTCCTTCAAATGTAACCGTATTCTAGATTTATTATAAGTACCTAACCCGTCAGCAAACACCTCAGGAAATTCTTTTTTTAACATATTGACTGATTCATAATTAGTGCTGTCGTCGGCTAAACTATAACAAGGTATAAATGTCTTTAAATTTAAACATCTAATCCAGGTACGGCCAAGCAATGGAGGGCCACCGTTTTCAATAACAAATAGTTTTAAGTTTTCTTTTATTCCGCCATAAATAACCGAAACTGTGACATAGCCGAGAGGACTAATTATGCTGCCAGTGTAAGATTTTAATCTAAGCCTTTCATTAACTAATTTAACATGTGAAAACCATTTATCATAACATGATTTGGATATAGCCGATATTTTACTACCTGTGTCGATTTCGAACTTTATCATTCGACTTTCAACCATGACATTCACGAAATAGGGTCCGTCTTTGCCTTGGCACGATAACATAAAAAAATCGATATCACTTTCCGAACTAGATTCATTTAAAAAAAACTGACCTTTGGTCGCTAGTGACTTACGACACACTGCCTTCAAGTGTCCTTTTTCTCCGCACCGGTCACACGTATACATCTTGAATCGGCACCTAGAGGGCGCGTGGCCTTCCTTGCCACACCTGCCGCATCGCGCACCGCCGCCGCCAGCAGCCGGCTGCGCATGTGTCGCGCCCGCGCTGCCGCCGCCGCCGCTCACCCGCCAGCGCGAGCCGCTCGCCCGCGCCACGCGGTGCATGCCCTCGGCCGCGCCGCCGCTCGTTGCGCCGCTCAAGGTGCCGGACGCCGCCAATGCCGCGTGCCTGTCCGCCGCTTCGAGTGCGAGTGCGAGCTCCACTGCCCGTTTGTAATCGAGCTCTCGTTCAGCAAAAAGCCTGGATCTCATATCCTCATGAAGCAGACCAGACACAAATTGATCTCGTAGGTTTATTTCCAACGTAGTTCCAAAGTTGCAAGTTTTAGCGAGATGTTTCAAACTCTGAAGGTATTCGTTAATATTCTCGTCCTGCCCCTGCTTCCGTTGCCGAAACACGTGTCTTTCTGCGATCTCCGACCTTTGTGGCTCAAGATGTTCCTTCACTGTACGTTCAAGTTCCTCGAACGATTTCGTTTCAGGTGCCGAAGGTGCGCATAAATCGCACATTAATTCGTAACAAGCGATGCCAACATGTGTTACTAACGTGGCCACATGAAGTTCTTCTGCAATGTTGTTAAGTGCAATAAACTGTTTTATACGCCTACAATATGCATCCCAATTGTGTGCACCTATTATGAAAGGTTCAATTTTTCCAATAGGCATGTTTAACACTTGCACTAACACAAAGTAAAACACCGTTATTCGTCGTATTTAGACTGCGCCAATATAGTGTATGGAATGAAAGACGGACTATCGCATACTGATTTATTGTACGAAACGTTTGAGTAACAAGGTTATAATTAAGTGGGTAGGTAATTTTAATAAAGCTTTTCAGTCATCCACATACAAACATTACACAAGTCAACTGCAATTGCAAATTGGTTCACCTGCTGTTTGAATGACGAGACTCTGGCGCGAGCTTTCGCCTCGGGTTTAAGAGATCGGACGGCAAAACGGCGGTTGCTTGCATAAAAGTCATATTACAAAGTCAAATTGATGACGATAAGAAAAGAAAAATTCTAGTGCCACGAATAGGGCGGCGCCGCAAAACGGTCCACCGGGGTCTCGCCCGACTCCTGCGACAAGTGTACGAGGGCTACTGCACAGTGGGTGAGTAAGACACGTGCCAAGAGGAAAATCCACTTCATAGTAGTTTTCGGCATCGCTATAAGAGATGCCGAAAACGAGGCGAGCGGAGAAGTAGAAATCTAAAGCGAATATCGGGCTCCGATGGTACCGGGATTATTGCTCGGATGATGATGAACTTTCTAAGATGACCGAGACCTCTGTAACAAACAGGCAGTGAGCGATTTTATTGGTTCTCATTATCCCTTTTGATTAAGGTACGGTAGTTTAGATTAATACATAATTTGTGTTTACTTGTATATACTTCAATTTCTTTTTATACTACTTGATATTACATTAATCTTTAATTTACCCCTTAGTAAGCATGCACTTTTTTATGTAAATTAATCTTATATACTCGTATAAAGCCCCACAGATTTGAAACGTGTTTTTGTAAATTAGTTCTTGTCCCTTACCTGTAAATAACGAAAATAGCATGCAGGCTGTATCTATGCCGAATTTCAAATATCCAGCATGTATTGCTTGGCTCTGAAGGTGAGTGACGTACGGACAGATACTGTGGGACGCTGTAAGAATTCCGTTTACAAGTCCAAAACAAAAATTGGATAAAACCAAAAGATTTAAATGACACGTTTTCGCCCACAAAAATATACCTTGAAACGTATTGGAAAGTTTCCCGGTGACCTCGTTAAGGGTTGCGTAATCCACCAACCAGCAGGGACTACAGGAGTTTTAACGAGGCACACTAATAACTATCACTGGATTACGGGTAGGGGCTGCAACAAGAGGCTTAACATGCTACATGTTCAAAAACTCTTTATAATTTAATCCTATTTTTTACTACTGTAACTGTTGTTGTTTTAGAGGATGTTTGTTACTGTTTCCCGCAAAAAGCTGAAGGGATTTGGATGATTTTAGCACACAAATAATAAAGAGTTACGTTCTGGTTTAACACTTTGCTTATTTCCCGCCACGACGCGGGCATGCCCTGAATCATCATCATCGATATTTTTTACGGTTCCGTACCCAAAGGGTAAAACGGAACCCTATTACTGAGGCTCCGCTGTCCGTCCGTCCGTCCGTCCGTCTGTCACCAGGCTGTATCTCTTGAACCGTGATAGTTAGACAGTTGAAATTTTCACAGATGATGTATTTCTGTTGCCGCTATTACAACAAATACTAAAAAATTGAATAAAATATATCCCATACAACTAACGTGATTTTTTTGCTCATTTTTAGGGTTCCGTACCCAAAGGGTAAAACGGAACCCTATTACTGAGGCTCCGCTGTCCGTCCGTCCGTCCGTCCGTCCGTCCGTCCGTCTGTCACCAGGCTGTATCTCATGAACGGTGATAGTTAGACAGTTGAAATTTTCACAGATGATGTATTTCTGTTGCCGCTATAACAACAAATACTAAAAAATAGAATAAAATAAATATTTAAGGGGGCTCCCATACAACAAACGTGATTTTTTTGCTCGATATTGATAACGGCAACAGGTAGACGCTTGAAATATTCACAGAATATTTAGTTATATATTCACTTTAAGAATAAATAATTAAATCAAAATAAAACAAATATTTAAGGGGGGCTCCCATACAACAAACGTGATTTTTTTGCCGTTTTTATAGATAATGGTACGGAACCCTTCGTGCGCGAGTCCGACTCGCACTTGGCCGATTTTTACTTGATATTGATAACGGCAACAGGTAGACGCTTGAAATATTCACAAAATATTTAGTTATATATTCACTTTAAGAATAAATAATTAAATTAAAGTAAAACAAATATTTAAGAGAGCTCCCATACAACAAACGTGATTTTTTTGTTGTTTTTATTGATAATGGGTACGGAACCCTTCGTGCGCGAGTCCGACTCGCACTTAGCCGATTTTTTTAAATAATGCACTAAATTGATTTCACTACGAAGTCATAATAGCAGATCGTATTATTACAGTATTTTTGTTCATTCTGTAAATTATGTATTATACTTTTAGAACATTTGGTAGCCGTAGGATTCCACGGCTCTCATAAATTAAAAAAAAAATACGATAAATATTATGGAGCTTTGATCGTGTGTTTCTTTGACGAAGTTGTTCCGTTTTATGGACCTAGTTACTTATCGTCATTTTTTACCGATGAAATATGATCCGGTATAGTTTTTAAAATACTTAGTAGTTCCCTAGTGATTTTGTTACATGCGTAACTAAAATGCTTCCTATACGAATTTAATCACTTTACTGAATCGGATAACACTCAAAAGCAATCCAATTACTTCAAGTAAATGAAAAGTATCTACGCTCCACCCTTCTTTGGGTGATTAGTTTCACAATAAACAATAGAAAGCTGTTAGTGGCAGCCAACTTTTTGCGGAGACTCGGCGACCATCTCAAAGAAAAGGTAGTGTCCGACTCTATGCATTTTTTTATACAAAGTCTGGAGGAATACAAGCATACGGCCCACGAGATGTAAAGTGATTGCTGTGGCCTGTGCACGCTTGCAATACATTAAGTATGACTCGCGCGACGCTGACATAGCGACTAACCTCCCTAAAAACAAGTCAACGTGAATTTTGATCCCTTTGCCTTTCCCCTCGGGGATAAAAAGAACCAAAAAAAAAAGGGAATTTTGAATTTAGTTTCGGGTGATTTTAATTTCTTATACCTAACAATAGAAATAATAATTTTAGCCCATGAAGTTTACTTTTGTAGCTAAAAAATGTTCATTAAATATTAGACACAAAAAAAATGTTGATTTTTATGGTGCCTTGAAGAGGACGTTGAGAGGCGTTATCTGTCGTCGGAGAACAAGATCCACTTTGGGTCGCAGCTCCAGGATATTAAGTGGAGAAAGAAATATGACGGAGTGTTCAGCATTTATTGTAATGTTTGTGATTTGTTATTGTAAGTCATCGAAGCGGATTGAAATTAGTCGTTCATTTGATTGGATGTTACATACAAAAAATAGAACTATTGCCGAGCGAGTTGCGAAGATGTGGACACTGATTCAGTTACTTGAATGTTATATTATTCTGTTTCGGGTGGAGTTAATAGTCGGCGTCATTCCGTATGGTATTTAAAATCGGTCTCATTCTATTCCGGGTGGTATTTAGAAGCGACGTCATTATGCTTAGGATGGTATTTAGAAGCGACGTCATTATGCTTAGGATGGTATTTAGAAGCGACGTCATTATGCTTAGGATGGTATTTAGAAGCGGTCTCATTCTGTACTGGGTTGTGTTTAAAATCGGCCTCATTCTATTTCGGTTGTGTTCAAAAGCGACCTCATTCTGTTTCGGGTGGTGTTCAGAAGTAACGTCATTCTGTTTAGGGTGGTATTTAGAAGCAGTCTCATCCTGTTCCTCGTGGTGTTTAGAAGCGGCCTCATTCAATTCCTGGTGATGTTTGGAAGCAATCTCATTCTGTTTCGGGTGGTGTTTAAAATCGGCCTTATTCTGTTTCGTGTGATGTTCAGAAGCGATCTCATTCTGTTTCGGATGGTGTTCAGAAGCGATCTCATTATGTTTCGGGTGGTGTTTAGAAGCGGGTTCATTTTGTTCCGAGTGATGTTCAGAAGCCGCTTCTATCTGTTCCAAGTGGCGGTGTTCAACGGATACTTGCAAATCTCTTTGGTATCGTAGTGCAACAAATTATTTTGTATTTAACTTTAAATAAACATTTGTGGTTATAATCAATATAACAATAATACATTAATATAACAATAGAACGTCTAAATTTGTTACTTAAAGCCACGTGATTCCATCCTGTACCATGGCGTAAACGCAACGCTCAACTCCGCACTCCAACTAAGATTTCCAAATAATAAACACAGCACCATCAATTGTTTTTTATACATGGTTGGGACGCAAGACACAAGCATACGGCCCGCCTTATGTCAAGTGGTTAACGTAGCCTATAAACACTTGCAATACAATAGGTATAATTCGCTCATTACCATCCTCGCTGCTAACACAGTAACTTCGCAGTAGATTAGTGGAGATCACTCACTCGCAGAAACACAACAAGCACAGTGAGTGGTCATTTAGCTGCGATGTTCTTGATTTCCCCAGTTGTCTGTGTGATGTACGTACCGCAGCAACGACGTTCAGCGTGGTGACCTCATCTTCGAGGGTACCATTGCTGGTGTCAGGGTCGAAGTACCAGCTGCGCAGCGTGCGGTAGCCCAGCGTGCCGTTGTCCTGGTGCCAGGTCACGTTGACGTGCTGCCGTCTCTCGACGAAGCTGTAGGGCCCTGGAGTTCGAGATGAATTTATATATAATTTATTATTGAATTATAGTTTTGTAATTGAGAGCTCGATAGCGTCGTTGTGCGTGTCATTTTATCCGAACACGCAGGTTAAGGAACGTCGACCGCAACCTGCCTATGGATGGGTTTATCTATCTCGAAATTTCGGGCGGCTTGGAAACACTTGCTTCCGAAAATCCGCAATTGAGCAGCGTGGTGCAGTATGCTCTAAACCCCCTTCGGTTGAAGGGAGAGCTGTATCCCAGCAGTGGGATGAGTTAGTAGGTGTAGTTGATTTGTTATTAGAAAAACATTCGCTGTTGGAACTTTTACTCAATTTGTATATTTATTGGCGAACTAAATTAAAACAGCAGTCAGCAATGAAAAAAAAATGGCAGCAAAGACGGCCCAGTAGCAAAGTGCCAGACAGATCTCTGGTTTAAAGCCTGGGGGCATGCGAAATACAAATTCGTGTTTTCGGATTTATGTTGACATATTTGTTACATAGTTATTGACATATTTGCAATTATGACTTGATGAGCGCTGAAGGGAAACATCGCGAGGAACCAGCACGTCCAAGAAATTATATTTCAAAAGACGTGTGACCTAACCTAAGTGTTGGAAGGTTTGTGGAAGTTTCACGGTAGTCAGAATCAGTATCTTCGCCAAATCCTTAGGCTTAGGTAGCGGACCCCGCCTATCCTAATAAATAAGGAAACGGGATAACGTTAGAAAGTAAAATTAACTTAATAAAAGCACATAGGTCTTGAACATCTTGAACTAACTCAACTATAGAACTGTGACTATGTAAGGTTACCGGTAAACTCTTGTGGTATTGCTGCATTAGCAGCAAGGGTGGCGACCTCTCTGTTCTCCTTATGCTGCAAGCATTCGCAATATAAGGTAAATGCATCAACGTCACATTAGATGGACCGTAGGCTTGTTTGACCCCCTCCCCCTCTTCAATTCCCGCGACAACTTAAAATCAGATAACTTACCCAATTGCTCCAAGTTCGGCTTCTCCTGGGGGAAGCTGTCAGCATTGGTCCAGTTGAAGAAAAATATTTCAAAGTAGAGCGGTATGGAGGGCGCCAGCCACGCGTCGTACGACCGCGACTTGGGGATCAGCGCCAGTTGCTGGGGAAGGTGAAATGTGGTTGTTAGGGCGCGTACAGACTACGATTTTAAAACCAGTTCACGACGCGACTAAAACGCGCTGCATCTATTATAGAACGCTTTTTCTTAGTTTTTGTTTATACAACTTTGGAGTGAAGTGGCGCACTAATTTTACAATTAAAAGCAACGTCACTGGCACTTGGTGCACCCTGTTTGTTGCTAATCGATAAACGAGGTTCTTGCGAAAAATGTAGGCTGCATCAAAACAGCCCTTTTGGGGCAGTACCTTACCTTTGAGAGAACCACGGCTAAATAACAACTCTTTGAAGGATTGTGTTTCTCGCGAGTGAGTGAGGTTACCAATAAGCTCCTGAGGGGTTGCAGTGCTAGCAGTGGGGGTCGAAACGATCAGCGATAAGTGTATTAAAATCGTTCATGGGTTACTCAGCGTTGAATAAAAGAAATACAAATTTTGATATCGTTTGTTGCACTCTTAGGGTAAGGCTTTTGTGAAAAGCTGAAATACATGTCTTTTTATACAACGTCGGGAGGCATACAAGCATACGGCCCACCTAATGTAAAGCGGGTACCGTAGCCTAGTAATGCTTGCGATATATTAATTATCACTCGCGCGATGTCTCCTCTGCTGCTTACACAGCAACTCCTTGGGAGCTTACTGGTGACCTCATTCACACGCAGGAATACAACAACCCTCTAGGGAGTTGTTATTTGGCTGCGGTTTTCTGTGAGGTGGAGGCACCTCCCCAAACGAACTGCTTTGATGCGCCCTATCTCTCTTAAAACATCCAGACCAAGATAAACAGACATGTACATGCACACAAATGTTTACCTTGTGTGGGAATTGCACCCACGAGCGTTGGTGTCAAAGTCATTCACGACTGAGCCACCAAGCTCATCATTTCATTTCATTATTTCAGTATTGTAAAATATTTATAGACACGAGTAAATTGAGCACAGGAAATAATCTACTTACAAACATCCCCAATATTCGAATTTCCACTACTCACTCACATATATCGGAAGACGCATATAGGTGTATAGTCGGTCGCGTAACGCAGACAGACAATATATAATAAAACCGCGCTTTACGTAAGTACGCACTTCAGTTGAATGTGTACGGTGTAAAATTTCGCGGCGGAAGATCAGCGACGTAAATTCAGTCAGATGTGTTTCGGTTCGACCCTTAGCGTTTTCCACGGTTACAAAGAAATATAATTGTAGTTAGAGCTATTCTTATGTATATAAATAAATTTCTATACGTATATTTTTTCGGACGAGCTCGGTGGCGCAGTGGTGAAACGCGCTGTTACGCTACTTGGACACCTACGCTCATGGGTTCGATTCCCACACAGTACAAACATTTGTGTGCATGAACATGTCTGTTTGTATTGGTCTGGGTATTTTCTATGTATAATAAGTATGTATTTACAAAAAAAAAATGTATTTACGTATGTTTATCAGTTGTCTAGTACCCATAACACAAGCTTCGCTTACTTTGGGGCTAGGTGGCGCTGTGTAATTTGTCCGACAATATTTATTTATTTATTTTTTATAAATATATAATTAATAAATATAGTACAGTAGAAGAAACCAGAACCAATGTAAGGATTACGGTTTATAATGAAGTGTTGAAACAAGTGGATGAAATTGTATATCTTGGATGCCCTTTCACCAGGGATAAAAGGTACACTGCAGATGTGGAAAGACTAGTAGGTGCTGTAGGCCAATTCTACTAAATAACTGCAAATGCACGTTTAAGCATGTCCCTTTAGTCATGCAGGAATAGTGCAGTGCCAATAGGTGTATTCTATTAAAATTTCCTGCACTGCAACTACGCTGGAACTGTGCGTATGCTGCACTGCACCTACGCTGCAACTGTGCGTATCCTGCAAATGAACTATTTAACACCTGTCGTGTTCCCATATTTCAATCTAATAAATTGGATTTTTTACTTAATATTGACTCCTGTAGTTTCAAGCCCCATTACCCTTGATTGCCGGTGTGGAGGTATTTCTGAAAAGAAGCTTTACTTAATCATATATTTCCACAAACATCTTTCAAAACAAAACAAATGTTTTGTAAAATAAATCACCGCTCCTGGATATTAATTTCACTTCGCAAAAGTTGCTCAAGAGTAACTAAGTTAACGAAACTGCAAGTAATCTCCTTCAAAACGTCTGTCACCGCTATACAAATGTCAAAACAATTTATCAGAATACGATTATATTGCAGGAAACGTGCAGGTGCAGTGCGGCATTCCTGCAACGTCACAGCTGTCAGATCGCTTAACAGAATACGCCGCGCTGCAGTGCAGTTGCAGTTTTTTAGTAGAATCGACCTACAGGGAATAGTGTGAATGGAGCGTTAAGAAAACTTCTTGGCAGTAAAAACTTGAGCCAGAAGGCACAGCTGGCTATAACAATGCAGTGCTGATTCCAACGCTTACTTATGGAAGCAAGAGTTGGGTATGGCAGAGAGAGCATAAAAGTTGAATAATCATTGTCCAAATGCGAGCGTTGCGCAAAATATGTGGCGTAACGCTTGTAGACCGTATTCACAATGATAATGTTAGAAACTAAGTGAATCTGAAAGAGTGTCGGTGTTAAAATAAGAAGAGGCATGCTCCGTTAGTATGGACATGTAGAAAGAATGCAGGATAAAAGAATGACGAAGCACATATACAATGCAAAAGTAGAAGGATATAGGGGTGGAGGAAGGCCAAGACTTACCTAGCACGATCAAATTGGTCGTTTTATATCAGAAGGTGATGTCAGGAGGCCTAGAAACCGGCGTGCGTGCATGAAAAGAGCAATGAATGTTAAAGAAGCGGGTGAGGTATGCAGGGATCGAGTCGCGTGGCGCTCGGTTCTCTCTGCCTACCCCGCAAGAGATTTGGCGTGAAGTTATAGAAAAAAAAAAACTCGTCCTCTCAGAATTGCGGCGACAGGGACATAATGCTACTAAAGTACATTTATAAGATCTTATTTATACATTATAATTGCAAAAAAGAATATGAATATATATTATGTACGAGTATATCACATGTATCTCAAGAACGGCTCTAAAGATTAGGATAAAATTTTGTATTTATAAGATAGAGTTTTTAAGTTGATCTTTTTTCACAAAGATAATTAAAAAATCAATAGAGATCGCGATATTACTCTTAAATTTTCGTGTTTCTATTTCAATTATTTATTATTCATTCAAATTAATTATTTTCATTTAAATATATTCAATTAATTATTCACATGAGTACAAAGTAGGTTTGACTTTGTACTCATATGAATAATTAATTTTTTATTATGGAATTTTTCACTGTAAAGATTCAATGGAAAAATATACTTATTTACATCAATTATGAATATGAACGTAACATCACATCAATTATTATATGTTAATATGAAACAAATGTATGTAATTTTTTCTATAGAATTTTCCATAGTAAAGATCCATGACAAATAATATTCACATTACTTTTCACAAACATTATTTTCTATTATAATACTAGTCAATGCCCGCAGCCCTGCTTACATGGTGCTCGGCCTTTCATTTTTACAAAGGAACTCTAAATAAATAAACTTTCCGCACTAAGGGAAAATGTAGCTTATTACCTGTTAGTGAAAAAAGTAAGTCTTATAAGTAGTTCTGTTTTAGACAACTAGATTGGTAACCAAGCATACGGCTCGCATCAGATGATAAGCGGTCACCGTAGCCTATTGACGCTCGCAACACCAAGGGGATGTTACTCGCGCGCTGCCAATCTTGTGACCTAAGGGTGTTTCGTCACAGTACCTAGTAATTTCTCTGCGATATCTCACCCTTTAAACCGGTGCATTTATACATAATACATAAATATATCTGCTTGGCAGTAGAAATAGGTGAGACAGAGGTACCCATGCAGACGACTTTTGTACAAAGTCTTCCCTCTGGCGAAGAGTTCCAGAAATTACCGCCAACATTCAAACAAACGTACACGCGAACTTTACCCTTGTTAATGTACACTAACAGATATGGGGATTGATATGCTATCAGCTATCTGGACATCACGAGGAAGTAAAAATGCCTAACCAGTCTATGTTATAACTGTATTTCACAATAAATGTATATAGACTTTGTGTATATTTACTAAGATCTGTTTATTTTGATATCGATTTGAAATTCAATATCTACATGTACATTTGCATGCCAATTCTCTGAAATATGTTAATCTTCCGGGGTGAACAAAGAGAACCGAGTGAGATAAGACGGGGTCCTTACACACCATATTGGATTCTTTAACATTAATTCTCTCTTCTCATCCACGCTCGGCAGTTCCTAGGGCTCCTGATCTCACCTTCTGACAATATTAGTTAAATTTCCTTAGTTAGAAGGTAGATTAGGTTATAATAATGATACGTTGCCTTCATATTTAATTTTGCTTATTTTTTCAGATCCATCCACAATATTAAAATATTAGCCACGAAGGCACTTGTAGGCATACTAGGTCACACTATTAAATCTTATAAGTAATCTTACTTGCCCAAATTTTTAAAATGCCTTCAATATGAGCATAGTATAACAATTTACAATAGACTAGCAGGCAGCCTAGGGAAGTACCTTTATGTCACAGAAAACCGCAACTAAAATCATAACTCACTTGTTACTCGGGTTGTCGTGTTCCCGCGAGTCAGTAATGTTACCACTGAGCTCCAAAGGAGTGGCTGTGGTAGCAGCAAGGATGGCAACGCGCGAGCAATAATACTTCCTTTATTACTAAGTATTCATAGGTTACATAAAATACAGTAACCACTTCAGGAGGGGTGAATGCTTGTATGCAAAAAAAGTTTTGTTACAGAATAATTTCCCCGTTTTTCTATCGGTTGCATATACAATAACCGATACGAAAACGAGGAAATGATTCAGCACCTACGTATATCTATCTACGTTACCACTTGACAGTATATTATGTTATTGTACCTATATGCTGATGTTTATTTTACTCATAGTAATAAAGTTCCCGAGAGACGGAACTTCACTCAGCAGTTTATATTTTTCGAAGAACGACACCTAAACGGATAAAATAAAAGGTAAAAACCTTATTTATGTACAAAATATCATCCAAATCGTTAGAGTCCGAGATACAAAAAATATTACGTAGGGATATAAGAATTACTCAAAACTCACGGGGGCAGAAAAAGCGAGAAATCGCAGCAATACAGTACGGGACTCTTTGTAACATTCGTGTCTGTATGCAACATGTCACACAAAAACCGGGACGCGATCCGGCGAGGTGCGAGCACTTTTTGCGTGACAGATTGCACAAAGACATGTATCATACAAAAAATCCCGTCCTTTGCCGGTTTTTCCACCCCTGTGGGTTTCAGCTTTTAGGATATCTAATTAACAGATTAGAAAAACGTTGGTAAGTTTATGTTAGCATTTCTTAACGTCCAAGACTCTTTTCGAGTTTCCTAAATGCTGTGGGAAAAATAAAGAGAATGAAATATGTGATACTTATAAAGAATGGCATCAAAGTCAAAGTCAAAATCTAAATCTTTTTATTCCGTAAAAATGGCTACATTTGTTTGGAATCGTCACAATTTTTTTCCCTACCGTGCAGTTCATGACTAGGTGAGCACTGATAAAAATACTGCCAAAAAACTCAGGCATCCCTCTTTTGGTATCCAAACAAATTTACATATTTTATTAATTACATTATAATTGGATCGACTCACTCCCAGGCATTTTTATCATTTATATAGTCAGATACTTTATAATATGCCCTGCTACACAATTTGGCTTTAATAGTAGATTTAAATTTGTTAATTGACAATTCTCTTATATTGCTGGGAAGTTTGTTATAGAACCGTATACATTGCCCCATAAAAGAATTACTTATTTGTGGAGACGGCTTGCATGTAACACAAGATTATGCTTATATCTAGTATTTATGCTATGAGTATCACTCTTTTTACAAAATGAGTCTATGTTTTTATGGACATACAAAAGGTTTTCATAGATATATTGCGATGCGACTGTTAAAATATTTATTTTTTTGAATTTTTCTCTAAGGCTCTGCCGGGGACCAAGTTTGTAGATAGCTCTTATGGCTCTCTTTTGCAATAAAAAGATGGTGTTAATGTCCGCGGAGTTACCCCAAAGAAGAATTCCATATGACAAATACTATGAAAGTAGCTGAAATAAACTATTCTAGCCGTATCAACATCAGTGAGCCGTCTAATAGTTTTCACTGCATATGCTGCAGAACTTAGTTTTCCTGATCATCCCGCTGCTATCGCATTACTTCATACAGAGGTTTTTGGTTATACAACGTCAGGAGGCACGAATACAAGCATATGGCCCACCAGATGTTAAGCGGTTACTGTAGCCCATAAACGCTTGTAATACATTTAGTATCACTCATGCGATGCCACCTCTACTGCTAACACAGCAACTCCATAGGAGCTTACTGGTGAACGTTCCTTGCGAGCGTATTGAATAACCTCATGTACCGGCGTACGGCATTTATTCAAACTTCTAATAACAAATAATCCCCGAACTTCCAGCGTTAGGAAAACTTCTTGTAGTAACAGAGTTTCTCCGTACTTCGGAGGGCACGTTAAGCCGTCGGTCCCGGGTGTTGTCGATAGATGACAGTCGTTAAGCTAAGTTAGTGGCCCCCGGGCGGCTTGAAAACACTGGCATCCGCCCATCCGCATTTGAGCAGCGTGGTGGTTAGCATACTCTACCACTCTGCTGCGGACTAAACCCCTTCGGTTGAAGGAAGACCCGTATCCCTGCAGTGGGATGAGTATGGGTTGATGTGGTGGTGGAAGACCTTGGACGTGCGGGTTTCCTCGCGAGGTTTTCCTTCACCGCCGAGCAAGTGAAATTACGAATATGTACACATGTATGTACATCATGTAAAATTCAGTATCTTCGCCAAATCCTTAGGCTTAGGTAGCGGACCCCGCCAATCTTAATGGATTAGGAAAACGGGATATCGCTAAGAAGAAGAAGATTACATGGAAGAACCCCGTTATGGTTATTACATGCACAGAAGTATAATTACAAAATTTAAAATAATTACTTGCTAGTTTAGCATTTTAAAAAAATATTGCAAAGCATAAGACATTGTAAGTCAAAAATTGTCTCTTCCGCGTATCTAGTTGTACTACTTGACGAGCTCGGTGGCGCAGTGGTGTAACGCGCTGTTACGTTATTTTGACACCGCTCGTGGGTTCGATTCCCACACAGGACACACACTTGTGTGTATGAACATGTCTGTTTGTCTTGGTCTGGGTGTTTTAAAAAGAGATAGGGAGAAAACATCCCGTTTGTGGAAGTACCTCCACATCACAGAAAAATCGCAGCCAAAGAACAACTCCCTGGAAGGTCGTTGGGTTCCTGCGTGTGAGTGGCATCACCAGTAAGCTCCTACAGAATTGCTGTGTTATCAGCAGAGGTGACCTGAGAGAAAACATCAGGTGGGCCGTATGCATGCAACCCGACGTAGTAAAAAATAAATACTTGAAATCGCACGGTATACTCTTTGACGGAATGCGTCGCGTTTTTAATAGTCAGCAAATACCTAAACACGAAATATTCTTCAGTAATGGCGTCGCCTTAAATAGTTCTCTGAAGAAAGCTTGTATAATACCACCTACGTCTTCTGGGAACCAAGACGACGACAATATCTCGTATTACGAGTATATTGACTCGGCCTCTTTGACAAATTGACGGTGATGAATTAGTACATAGACAAATCAATATGTGACCTGAATAATACCAATCATTTCATCCCACCACCTTGACTTCCAATTCGATGAGCGGGATAAGCCTTTCAATGGAACCTGACCCTAAGTCAAATGGGCCTGTTATTGCCAATCATTTGACGTGGAGTGAATGGCGTTCGTCAATTATTGATGATTGTTTCAAGAGTTGCGGCAAATTAAAGACCATGTCGTGAGAGTAGATGATATAGATAAAAGTCGAGTAATTACGTTGTCCTCTTATAGCACTAAGTTCGATATTTTTAAATGTTGAATAATATTGAAGAGTGAGAACATGTCAGTGATCGAACATGCAAGTCAAGGAACGTCTACAGGAAAAAGCTTATGGATGGTTTGTCAGAATTATTCCCACGAGCCGAGCAGCAGAGCAAGGCAGGTACAAAGCAGGGCTGGTGGTCGGTGGCGTAAATCACTGGCTTCCGACAGACCACAACGGAGCAGTGTGGAGGTGTACGGTTCATGTGAAGCAACTTTAATGTATAATATTTGTATTTCACATGAATTCTTACTCATCTCACTACAGGGATACTGCTCGCCCTTCAACCGAAGGGATTTTAAGCATACTCCGCCACTCTTATCTACTTCGATTTAGCAGAAACTAGTGTTTTTAAGACGCCTGGAGGCCCGTCAACGATTGCCATTTGTCCACAGCGGCTGGGACTGACAGCTTACCGTGTACTCCGAGTTCGGAGGAACTCGAGATAAATATATTCGTCCGACATTGCTAAACCTGCGTGTGCGATTAGAGAGACACACAGGACGACGCCATCGAACCCATGTTTTATACTACTCTTTTTTTATACCACTAAGGTGGCAAAGAAGCGTACGGCCTGCCTGATGGTAAGCAGTTACTGTAGCCTATGTACATTTGCAACGCCAGGGGTGTCACTTTTGCGTAGCCGACCCCATTATACTACTACACTCGCGTGACATCTGAAGGATGGTTTTTGAACTTATGAGCAACTCTAAATATTCCAGAAGTAAAAAGTAGCGCAATTACGAGTACTATATAAAACTTCATCAAAATGTGTTTAGTAGTACAGATATAAGTTTAAAAGTGCCACGTTTGGTTTCTGTCTATATAGTACAGCCCTACTGCACCACTATATCAAAAAACTAATCAATTATCTTACAAAAATTACCTACCATGACGTAATGATGTCAACTAATAAAATTGAGGTTTTTTCAAGTGACTATGAGGTTCTTCAAAAAAAAAGGATTATATGATTTTTTTCAGTGTCGGCAATGCACATGGAGGTAAATAATCTATGGAGAACCCATGACACCAATTTTAGGTAGTAACTTAAGTAGAACGCGCAGCGCTTACTGGCTAGTCCGCGGATCAACATCGCGACACTTATCGGCACTATTTTTTTTTTATACAAAGTCGGGAGGCATACAAGCATACGGCCCACCTGATGTAAAGCGGGTACCGTAGCCTAGTAACGCTTGCGATGTATTAAGTATCACTCGCGCGATGCCTCCTCTGCTGCTTACACAGCAACTCCTGGAGAGCTTACTGGTGACCTCACTCACACGCAGGAACACAACAACCCTCTAGGGAGTTATTATTTGGCTGCGGTTTTCTGTGAGGTGGAGATACTTCCCCAGACGGGCTGCTTTGATGCTCTCCTCTCTTAACGTAATATTCTTACTCCAATGGTTTGGGCGTTCAAAACACGTTTTTGTGAGGGTGGGGTGCCTTCATGTGCAGTCAAGTGCTTTTTTTAATCCACTAAGGTGGAAAACAAGCGTACGGCCTGCCTGATGGTAAGCAGTTACCGTATCCTATGGGCATTTGCAACACCAGGGGTGTAACTCTTGCGTTGCCGATCCTGTAAGAACCTCTTCACGCCTTTCTTGAAGAACCCCATACTGTAGTCCCTTGGGAAAACCTCCGCAGGGAGCTCATTCCACGACTTAATAGTTCTCGATAGAAAACTTCTTGTGAACCGCACAGTGCGCGACCATTGCGGTTCCAGTGTATGAGGATGAACTCCCAGCCGTCGGCGAGCTGTGCGATTGTATAACCTGGCTGTTGGCAACTCCTCAGAACACAACCCATTATACAACCGGTAGAACACGCAAAGGGAGGCAAAATCTCTCCTTAAACTCAAGGACTCAATGGCGTGTGTGAGTTCAGGATCTTCGACGAGTCTCACAGCTCGTCTCTGCACCGAGTCACAAGCTGGTATCCAGGTGCTCCCGCCCAAAGGTAGCTACAGTACTCCATATGCGGTCTGACTTGGGACTTATCCTTACTAATATTATAAATGCGAAAGTAACTCTGTCTGTCTGTCGTGCTTTCACGCCAAAACTACTGAACCGATTTAAATGAAATTTGGTATACAGATAGTCTAGATCCCGAGAAAGGACATAGGCTATTTTTTAATGCGAAAAAAGGGCTGTAAAGGGTTGAAAGGGGAAATTAAAGGTTGTATGGAAGTATCGATATTTTTAAAGCTAGAAGCTTGAAACTTATTTTTTAGGCTGTTGATTAAATATAAATAAATATTACATTCAAATTTTGTAAAAATTTTACCCTTAAGGGGGTAATATAAAATAGGAGAAGAAAGTTTATATGTAAATTCGTCATTTTTGAAGCTAGAACGATGAAACTTATTTCTTTGGCTTTTTTGGGTTAGATTATTAAATATTTTTTCTTTATTAGGGTCATTCTTTTGTTTATTTCATTCGTCAAAAGTAGATTACTTTCAAATTTAGTTAGATGTTATTACGTCAGCAGGGCAATATGCAGCTGCTCTTCTAAAAAGATTGTATGCCAACTGACAGTAACGATATGATTACACTGAGCCGTGAGTTCTGTCAATTGTCGATAGTACAGATGACCTAAAAATAATGTATATCGTGATCTTCAATTAAATATGAGCAATCGAGAATGGCTGTGTGAAAGGGCAGTTAATAAAATAAACGTACAAATCATGTCAGACGTGGTTGACATGACGTAGACGTGTTGTCGAATACCTCTCAGTAGACAATGTCATGGACACTGAACAAGTCACATCATACCCTATAGAGTTTCTCAACTCTTTAGAATTATCAGGAGTGCCTTCCCATAAGTTGAGGCTGAAAGTTGGTGTTCCAGTCCTATTAATGCGAAATCTTGACGCGCCAAATCTATGTAATGGTACACGGCAACAAATTACACATTTGGGATACAATATTATAAAAGCTACATTAATGACTGAAATGGCAAAAGGAGAAAATAATTTGATTCTCCGTATTCCAATAATTCCGACTGATTTGCCATTTCAATTTAAAAGAGTGCAGTTTCCCCTGAAAGCAGCATTTGCAATAACAATTAACAAAGCTCAAGGACTTCATTGCAGGAGTTCATTTACAAAATAAATGTTTTCCCATGGGCAACTCACACTAGTGGCATGCTCACGTGTATCAAATCCGCAAAATCTTTATGTTTTAGCAAAAGATGGGAAAACACAAAACGTAGTTTATAAAATTGTACTTAAATAAGCTCATATAAATACTTTATACATTATATATTTTATATAAAAGTATTTATACGTGTGTGTGTGTGTCTTATTTGTAAAACAATTAGCCCAAAATAATTAAAAATACTATCGAAGGTCACTATTCCACGCGGACGAAGTCGCGGGCACAGCTAGTATAACATAAGTCTTTGCCCCGCGCTGAAGTACTGTTTAGCTCTGTTGAGCACACCGAGTTTCTTGGACGCCAGCTTGACCTTCTCTTCCAGGTGACCTAGATACTGAGCATCGCTGGTGATCTCCATACCGAGAATACCAATGCTCATAGCAATTGTGAGCGGCGTGTTCTGGAATTGGGGAACCACAGCAAATGGGGTTTTGGCGCAAACTTGTGTCTTGGTAGGGTTGAATTGGACTAGGTTCAATCGCCCCCAGTCAGATACTTTACACAAAGTACCCTCCATTTCAGACACAAGTTTATCGCGGCTCCCCTCCACAAGGGAACGGGGGATGTTAGCACGGCCTGTATAATAAGTGTCCCCGGTGCTGTCGTCCGCATAACAATGAATGCTGTCGATTGACAACATGTCATTAATAATATAATAATAATAATAATATTGTCGGACAAATTACACAGCGCCATCTAGCCCCAAAGTAAGCGAAGCTTGTGTTATGGGTACTAGAAAACTGATAAACATACGTAATTTTTTTTTTTTTTTGTAAATACATACTTATTATACATAGAAAATACCCAGACCAAGACAAACAGACATGTTCATGCACACAAATGTTTGTACTGTGTGGGAATCGAACCCACGAGCGTCGGTGTCAAAGTAGCGTAACAGCGCGTTTCACCACTGCGCCACCGAGCTCGTCAATCAATAATGTGCAGCAGAAACAGCGTCGGGGATAACACAGAGCCCTGTGGGACGCCAGCATTAATTTCCATGCTATCGGAGCAACTACCGCCAACCACGGCTTTGATGCATCTGCTGGATAAGAAGGTGGCCACCCATTTGCACAAACCCTCGGCCAGCCCGTACGATGGTAACTTCTATAGAAGACCCCGATGCCAGACCCGATCGAACGCCTTTGCCATACCTAGGCTGACAGCCAATGCCTCACCTTGACTCTCGATCGCCGAAGCCCAGCGGTGTGTAAGATATACTAGAAGATCACCAGTCGAACGACCGTGGCGAAAGCCGTATTGACGATCGCTGATTAAATCGTGATCCTCTAGGTATGCCAGGAGTCGTGTGTTTATCACACGCTCCATCACCTTGGAGAGAAGGGAGGTTATGGCAATAGGCCTGTAATTCGATGGGTCTGATCTATCGCCCTTTTTGGGCACCGGATGCACATTGGCGGCCTCCAACGAAGACGGGACTTTTTTTTAAACGGGACAGGCCCAGCACTCATTCCCACCACTGTGTCTCCTGTGTAGCCAGAATTCACAGCGGCGACCACCAAAAAGGCAATGAACAGTGTCTATTGCTGACTCGGGGGTTAAACTACAGCTGCCTTGGAACTCACAACGAATTTAATTAGAAGAAATTTGTAGGAGTAGGAAGTTTTGGAATTGACTTCAAGACGGGATTAGCCCAGTGGAGAAGGAAAGCACGAAAAGGCGCGTTAGCACAGAACACAACTCAGGAGCACACTGCATTAGCACCACTACTGATATACCGTCTGGCCCACTCGACTTATGAATGTCGAAGGAGAGCAACGCCCGCCGGACATCTCGCTGGCTAATTGAGATTTCCGGCATTGAACTACTGCACCTCGGGATGGTAGGTGGTACAGCTTCCTTTATTGGTTTGTAGCCTTGCACGATTGCATAAGTGGCAACAGGCTGTGGCAACTGATTACTCAGTGGTATAAAAACCTAAAACGTATTTTTAAATCTGTATGGAACTTATCTAGGGTATTGTACTTTATCATCATCATCATCAATATAAATGATATGCTTCGTAAAGAGGGTGATTACAGGTCGACGAACAAATGACTAATGACAAGGATGTCTGGAAATGATTCAGCACAGGTGACCCTAATATCTTCATTGTTATCTACCACTTGACATTTTTGTGTTTATACTGCTATGCTGACTTGAATTTATATATTCTTAAATTAATTAATTTCTATGAAACCATTTTTTTATGAACTCTGTGGCGCAGTGGTTAGTAGTAGCGCTTTGACTTTAACACCAACGTTAGCGGGTTTGATTCCCACATAGGACAAACATTTGTATAGGTACATGAACGTATCTGTTTGACTTGGTCCGGGTGCTTTTAACAGAAGCACGACGCATCAAAACGGCCCGTTCGGTGATGTATCTTCACCTCACTGAAAACCGCATCAGTAAGCTCCCAAGGAGTTGCTGTGTTAGCCACAGTTAGCTAATTATTTCATAAATTATTATGACCGTGCAGAATGTATATGCACATTCTGTGAAATTGTCAATGTGCTACGTTTATTTATTATTATTTATTTATTATACCAGTTTACATAAACATTTTATAAAAACAATATTAATGCATTTTATAAACCACTGAGGTTTGACGCAAATGCAATGATACAATGTAAAATAAGAATACTATAGAATAGTGAGTACTTAACTACAACAATGAGATTCATTGGTGACCGGGCAAGTACGTTCGAAGACATATATTAGGATATAAGTGAGTAACATAAATAATACATACACATACAATAAGCAACTAAGTATACGGTAAATATGAATTAATTTAATTAAGATTTATTTTATTGCAGATAATAACAATAATCATGTAGTATAAATAGTTTTTTTTTCAAGTTCTTAAGTGAAATTAAATTGTTTGACTACTTAAATTGTCTAAAAGGTACTTTTTTAATTTATATTTTATATTATGCCTAACAAGATTTTTATTTAAATCAGGTGGTAGTTTATTAATTAAGCGCGGTACAATGTAACGCGTACATTTGTACGAAAGGTAGAGCAGACGGACGGACCGGCATAGGCATTGTAATAGGATCACATTGACATTTCGGAATAGAACAATAAAAACTAATTTATATAACTAACTAGCTGTTGCCCGCGGCTCCGCCCGCGTGGAGTCAAATAACATAGCCTATGTGTTAATCCAGATCATAATCTATCTACGTGCCAAATTTCATTCAAATCCGTTCAGCCGTTTAAGCATGAAAGAGCAACAAACATCCATACATACAAACTTTCGCATTTATAATATTAGTAGGATAAAACATGACTATAAGCTATGCGCACTCAAGTAGACAAACTGACTGCATATTAATCATTTTCTCGCAATAAATCTCTTTCCCCTAACATCGATTTTCAATAGAATATTGAATGCAAACTGTGTCTTTATCGATATGATACACTTATGCATGATATCTATATACATATATATATAGATAATGTCAGTATTTATGTGTTATAAAATTATATTCATATCTGTTATATTACAGCTGTTTATGACAGCAATTATAACTTTATGAGGTGTATGCACGAATTCGTCATAAAATAACTGCACGTCACAAAATAATTCAAATAACAATGATGGGCAAGTATTGTAACTTGCCTAAAGAACGTATTAAGTTATTTTCTGCATTACGTTAGATATAGAAGATAAGATTAGATTAAGATAAGAAAAATGGAAGGATGTAGAAGCAGAGAAAGACCGAGACTAACCTACCATGATCAAATTGGTTGTGTTTTATTAGAAGGAAATTTTATTAAAATTTTTACAATCGCACAGCTCGCCGGCGGATGAACTCCCATCCGCACACACTGGAACCGCAATGGTCGCGCACTGTGCGGTTCACGAGAAGTTTTCTACCGAAAACTATTAAGTTGTGGAATGAGCTCCCTACCGAGGTTTTCCCAAGGGACTACAGTATGGGGTTCTTCAAGAAAGGCGTGAAGAGCTTCTTACAGGGTCGGCAACGCAAGAGTGAGACCCCTGGTGTTGCAAATGCCCATGGGCTACGGTAACTGATTACCATCAGGTAGGCCGTACGCTTGTTTGCCACCTTAGTGGTATAAAAAAAATGAAAGTGATGTCAGGAAACAGAATGAATGTCGCGAGTGAGGTGCGTAAGGACCGCGTCTTATGGCGCTCGGTTCTCTCTGCCTACCCCGCAAGGGACCTTGCGTGAAGATATACATAGATACGTTAGAAAAAGTTAATATTCGATGTGGTCTATATAGGATTGCAACAACATATCTATTGCTCGCGCGTTGCTACCACCGCTATACCAATAACTCCTCACTCTTGCCCAAATAATCCTTCAATGAGCAGCCATTCATCTTCTGTTAGATTACTACTTCTTAAATATCGACGTGCCCTTCACCTTGAGCTACACGTCGTTTGCTCGTAGGCAGAGTGCACCACTTGCAGGTGAGGTAGGCTTGAGCTCTTCACGATGGATCACTTAGAGGCGTCTACAATTAAAATTATACGTTTAGGTTTCTTATACACATCCGCGTAAAGTTCTGTCAGTCAATATTTTTTCAGGAACCCTACATTATCCCGGGGTAGAAAGTGCCAGAAAGTATGATGGACAACGCAAAAGATGCATATGGATACGCAAAGAAATAAACCACTAAAAGCTGGTCGGGCTCGGAGGTTGAAACCTCCGTGGTAAGAAAGACTGAAGTTGGATGATATGAGTAAGAGCGAAGAAGTCTATGATATCAATGCAGAAATGAAACCCAAGCTTTAGTGAAAAAGAAGTGCGAACGTATTTCGAATTAAGAAGAGAAGGTGGCAAAAAACTTCAAGGTTGAATACCAAACTCTTTTGAGAGTGGAAACAACTATCAAAGTTGTTGTTTTTGTGTATGATCATGCCCAGGGCGTTGATACTGAATGAGTCTGTTACAAGTTCCGCGGTGCTAACGTCCGGCGAAGATATCAACACGAATGAGCTTGAATCAAAACTTGAGATATGGAAAAAGAGCGACAATTGATATCAATTCAGCTGAGATGTCCAAACTACGCCCGGAACGCTCACTGGTTCTTGAGCAATGGTACAAAGGTTACGATGTCTCCAATCTGTTGGAATCTTTCTGTACAACATAAATTGCTCAAGAACATCAGGCAAGGAATCAGGTATGCACCGCGACAGTTCAGAGTTATCGGTTTGATCAGCTTGGCAGTTAAAGTAAAGGAATGTATGCAAAAGTTTGAAGAATGGACAGGGCATGTTTGCGGGTGCCAGCTCCAAAGCCTATCGACAGCGGTCAACAGATAATGTTGGGTTGGTCTAAAATTGAATGTCAGTGTTAAGAACATGAATATACGTGCTTGTGCTATACGGTGATGAAGAAAGAGTAGGGCGCTCGCCTACCCGCAAGAGACATTGCATGAAGATGTAGACAGAGTAATAAATAAAAGTAGTTTATGCAATAATACATATAACTAAAGGAGTAACTTTGCTTAGTTTGGGATGGCGCGGTGTAATTTCTTTAACAATTTTTACGTACATAACGGTAAATTTTTCGGAATCCACAAATCTGATCAGGAGGATCTTCGTCATCTTACCCAATGACTAAGACGATACATAGTAAATTATAAATTTGGAATCTTTTAGTAATCGGGTAAATGTCTCTTCAAATCATCGTGGCATGGCTCAAGTTATAGGGCTCATGGTATAAGATAAGAGAGACCGTGGAAACGCTGTAAAAGTAAAGGTCAACTTAGATAAGCTATCTGAGATCAGCATATGATGAGCTCAAAGGTTCGTTAGAGTCGTTTATTATACTATATTGGGAAGCAAAAAGCATACGCTGTAGCGCATAATTGTCTAGAGCTAAAGCCTTATGGATTCCTGGTGCAGCCTTACTTCACAGGAAGCGGACCGACTGGGACGGTGCCTCCACTTTACAGAAGACCGCGACTAAATAACAATTACCTGGAGGGTGTTGTATTTCTGCGAGTGAGTAAGTTATTTGTTATTAGTTTGTTCTATCAGAAGGTGATGTCAGGAGCCCTAGAAACCGGCGAGCGTGCATGAAAAGAACAATTAATGTTAAAGAAGCGAGTGAGGCATGTAAGGATCGAGTTGCGTGGCGCTCGGTTCTCTTTGCCGTAAGGGATTTGGCGTGAAGTTATAGATAGAGTAAGTTACATGAAGGCTACTGGTGTGATGCTGTGTTAGCAGAAGGGATTTCAACGTGCGAAAGGTAATTTTTGTGTCGCAAGCGAATATACACTAAAAGTTAAGAGTGCAATAATTTCTAAACAGAAACCACAATGGTCGCATACCGTGCGGTTCCAGAGGGATTTTCTTTCAAAAGCCGCTAGGCTTTGGAATGAACGCGTTGCTGAAGTTTTTGGAAGAGACTACAGTACTAGTTACATCAAAGGAGATTTCATAGGATTGAATACAGTCGGCAACAAACAAATGCCAATTGCAATGTAAGTACCCGATTATTTTTCAACTTGTCTTTTTTATACAACTAAATAGACAAACAATCCCTTTACAGATGGTAAGCGGTCACCGCAGGCAATTGACGCTCGCAACACCACGGGGATGTTACTCGCGCGCTGCCATTCTTGTGACCTAAGGATGTTTCGTCACTGTACCCAGTAATTTCTCTGCCATATCTCACCCTTCAAACCGGAACACAGCTATATAATTATAGCTGCTTGCCGTTAGAAATAGGTAAGACAGAGGTACCTATGCAGCCGACTTTTGTACAAAGGCTCCCTCTGGTATTTTCATATAAAGAAGAAGATACTTCCAAAAATACGTACACATTTACATTTCTCGCACGTACAGTCGGACTCACGTTTATCTGAGCCCGCTTAGTACCATATCGTATCTTATTTTAGTTGTATTATGTATATGTCATACAGGTAGTGCCTACGTCTTAGTAGATCTGTAGTTCAACCAAAAAGATATGATAAGAACCACGCGCCGGGTCAGTTGAAGCCATGATGGTTGAAGCCGACTGTATATATATAAACGGGTAGTACGTGTATCATATTGTACCTATAGTAATAAAATTTACGTAATGTACGAGAAACTACTAATATTTGTAAACAAATGTGTCACGAAAGATCAACGTCCAGTAGCCGTCGAGCGAGCTGGGCGTCGTCGCGCGGTGGTAATTGACCTATCATGATACATTTTTTTACAAACATTAGTAGTTAATCGTACATTACGTAATTTTATTTAAATAAGTTACACTTTTAGATCGATAGATAGATAAATCATTTATTCACGTACTTCATGCACCCACATCAATACAATGTACATCGATATAACAACACTGTTAGCTTAAGGCGACACCTCGATCGTGAAGCTTTAAAATGGCTCCGCCCAATCACCCCGCGCCCCTCAATTGACACTCGACGCTCGATTTGTAAAATTTGAAATTAGCGCCTAATAGGTAACCTGGGGTCAACGTATAGTCAATGCAAACGAACAGAAAAGCTACAGAGTCGCGTCACACTTAAATAAAATTTATAATATCAATATTTAATAAAAATTATTGATTTAATTATTATTTAGCTTTATACATACTGAACCAAACATATTTATTTAAGCTAGACGGAAAACAATAGTAATAATAGTAATAAAAAACTACAGAAACGTATTCACTTTTAAAGTTTATTGAAAGAGAAATCAATGACATCGTTTTATGTTTATATCTCTACAAGTTAACATGTCTTGGTATCTATGTTGTTCTTACTTAGGTCTCGTCCAGTGGCGCCCTCATTGAATAAAAAAACATATTATAGCATAGAAGATAAACATTATGAAATCTTATGTTGCATTTATTACGAAGATAGTAAAGTATTTTTACGTCATTAAACCAACACTCAAAATATTCCACTATCGTTGTTATAAGCAAAAGTGCTAAAAGAGGCCGTTTTTTGGCAATTATGCCTATAACAACGAAAGCAAAACATTTCAATTATTGGTTTAATGACGTAAAAGTACGTTATTGTATTTGTAACACACGCAACACATGACTTTATAATGTTTATCTTCCACGCCAAGATACGATATTTTATTCCTTGAGGCGCCACTGGACGGCATGTATCCCCCTTAAGAAGAATGAAACACCAGCTACATAATACAACATTGTTTATCGAGAGGCTAAAGCGGGCCATTTGTTGATTCGGACACATATGTTTAGTTAGCAGATACACCATCTAAACTGCAAACACTGGTCACAGCGATGAAAGACGACTGTATGGAGAAAGGCTTACTACTGAATGCGAAGAAAACAAAGATAATGGTATTTGAAAGAGAAGAATCCAGAACTAATGTAAGGATTACGATTGATGATGAAGTGTTGGAACAATTGGATGAGTTTGTATATCTTGGATGCGCTTTCAGCAGGGATGGAAGGTACACCGCAGATGTGGAAAGACGAGTGAGTGCTGGGAATAGTGTGAATGGAGCGTTGGGAAAACTTCTTGGTAGTAAAATCCTGAGCCAGAAGGCACAACTCGCTATACACAATGCAGTGTTGGTCCCAACGCTAACTTATGGAAGCGAGAGTTGGGTATGGCAGAAAGAGCATGAAAGTAGAATAAACGCGGTTGAAATGCGAGCGCTGCGCAAAATTTGTGGCGTAAGGCTTGTAGACCGTATTCGTAATGATGATGTTAGAAATAGAGTTGGTCTGAAAGAGAGCGTCGGTGTTAAAATAAGAAGAGGCATGCTCCGATGGTTCGGGCATGTAGAAAGAATGCAAGATGAAAGAATGACGAAGCAGATATACAATGCAAAAGTGGAAGGATGTAGGAGCCGGGGAAGGCCAAGACTTACCTACCATGACCAAATTGGTCATGTTCTATCAGAAGGTGATGATTTCAGCTGTAAGCCCAAAAGATGTTTTGAACGCTTTTAAATCAATAAATATGAAAAACGCTAAAGATCTGTGGGGTCTATCTGTCAAAACCATTTCTTCTATTATTATTTCAATCGCTCCACATTTAGCTACAATATTCAATTGTTGTGTGGCATCTGGTGTATTTCCTGACTTGATGAAACATAGTAAAATCATTCCATTATTTAAATCTGGTGATAGTTCGGATCCTTCGAATTTTCGACCTGTTTCCATACTGCCCATTCTCAGTAAAATTTTTGAAAAACTAATGCTTAGCCAGTTGCTCAGACATTTCAATACACATAATTTGCTTCATAGGAGACAGTTCGGATTTACGAGAGGTTGTTCAACTATAGACGCAGGGATTCATTTGCTTAAAAGTATATTCGCGGCATGGGAGGATTCGCAAGATGCCTTGGGAATTTTTTGTGATCTGTCTAAAGCGTTTGACTGCGTGCACCATGACACTCTTGTCAGAAAATTACACCACTACGGTATCAGGAACAAGGCTCTCGAACTTCTGTCTTCTTATCTGGGCAATAGGATACAGAAGGTCGATGTTAATGGTAAAAGATCTTCGGGGTCCCCTGTAGTTATGGGAGTCCCACAGGGGTCAATTCTGGGTCCATTCTTGTTTTTGGTGTATATAAATGACTTACCTTATTATGTAAGGGATAAACATGAGATTGTGTTGTTTGCGGATGATACCTCTTTGACATTCAAAATTAATAGACGGTTAGGTAATTATGACGAAGTTAACGATGCTCTCTCTAAAGTTATTCATTGGTTTAGTGTTAATAATCTGCTTTTAAATGATAAAAAGACTAAAGTAATTAAGTTCTCAACACCTAATGTAAGACAGGTGGCTACCAATGTAAATGTTAATGGAGCTAATTTGGCCTCTGTGGAGACAACTGTGTTCTTGGGTATAACAATTGACTCCAGACTACAATGGGGCCCACAAATTGAAAAATTATCAGGAAAACTAAGTTCTGCAGCCTATGCAGTGAAAACTATTAGACGGCTCACTGATATTGATACGGCTAGAATAGTTTATTTCAGCTACTTTCATAGTATTATGTCATATGGAATTCTTCTCTGGGGTAACTCCGCGGACATTAACACCATCTTTTTATTGCAAAAGAGAGCCATAAGAGCTATCTACAAACTTGGTCCCCGTGAGAGCCTTAGAGAAAAATTCAAAGAAATAAATATTTTAACAGTCGCATCGCAATATATCTATGAAAATCTTTTGTATGTCCACAAAAACATAGACTCATTTTGTAAAAAGAGTGATACTCATAGCATAAATACTAGATATAAGCATAATCTTGTGTTATATGCAAGCCGTCTCCACAAAACAAGTAATTATTTTATGGGGCAAAGTATACGGTTCTATAACAAACTTTCCAGCAATATAAGAGATTTGTCAATAAACAAATTTAAAACTACTATTAAAGCCAAATTGTGTAGCAGGGCATATTATAAAGTATCTGACTATATTAATGATAAAAATGCCTGGGAGTGAGTCGATCCAATTATAATGTAATTAACAAAATATGTAAATTTGTTTGGATACCAAAAGAGGGATGCCTGAGTTTTTTGGCAGTATTTTTATCAGTGCTCACCTAGTCATAAACTGCACGGTAGGGAAAAAAAATGTGACGATTCCAAACAAATGTAGCCATTTTTACGGAATAAAAAGATTTTGACTTTGAATTTGAACAAATGAATACCGCGAGTACGTGCGGCACTGCCGCGCAACTTGTATGAACATGTTTCGATGTAATTCGGCACGGATTATCGTAATCCAAATAAGTTAAAAATTAATTTCCGAGTGTTTTAAAAGCAAATGAACAAAACTAAGACATATGCGTTAGAAAATAAAAACTTTGAAAAATAAGGGACACCCTAATATACATATATACAAATAGATTTTATAATCTATTCATATTTAAAAAAAACATGTGACATGATTTTCTTGCTGTTTCATAACTTTAACTTCAGTATAATGACATTTATTGTATTTTACTTATGTATACTCTGTGTTTTGTATTGTTGTACGTTTCCTTGTTATTTATTAAACTCTCAAGAAGAAAGAACCAGGACCATCTCTGATGTTGCAAAATAAATCTAATCCGTACAATAGTTCAATACTAACCACAATGTATAGAATAGATGATTTTTTTGTGTTTTCAGTGTTGGTTCATAGTAAATATTATTTGTTTTCACGAGTACCATGGGTATAAGTATACTATCTATCTATATCTTCACGCTAAATCCCTCGTGAGCGCCACATGACTCGGTACTTACACACCTCGCTCGCTTCTTTAACATGAAACATACCGAGTTTTTTTTTAAAACTATCAAAATATACTATTTTACTAGTAATTATTTTAATACAAAAAAAAAAAAAAACCTCCACTGGTTTTCTATCTTCTGATTGGATAAATTTCCAACGTAAACTAACCTTCACCTACGTACAATGTCTAAGTCGGAGTTCGGTGAGCTTATAATGGTTACTATGAGTTTGTCGTCCCGTATGACACTTACGTTAAAGTAGCATATAAATCGAGTAGTGATTCTTCTAGTGGAATATGTTTATTTAGTAAGTTTCTCCTAAAAAACAAAACAGCAAAAATATTCTATTTTATAAGTTTTTATTTTAATACAAAGAAATAAAGAGTCTCCACTGGTTGCTATGTGCTGAGAGCGCGAACCTTATTGGTATAAATTTCCAACGTAACCTGACCTCCACCGACGTACAACTTCTAAGTCGGAGTTCGGTCAGATTATAATGGACATAATAGGAGTTTGGCGTCCTATATAGGTACGCGGTCAGCCTGTGGATAATGTATACCAATTATCAAATGTTACTGTTTATTCCTGCAAAAAATAACTCTTATTTAATTAATGCAGTTTTATATAGAGTTATTAAGTAAGCAAAATTAAAAAAAAGTTTGAAGAGGAATTAAATAGCTTGGGCCAACCATACCTAGGAACTGTTCTAAAAACTAGAAATATGTCTACACAATGTTATTATAATATGTTTAATGAATACAATAATTAAAAAAAAAATACCTTGTCTTGTTCGCCTCCGCCATTCTACGAACATTTTCTTTGTATTTTTATTGTATATATTTTCTTTTTAGTGTTCCCCATTATTACAACAGTATAATAAATATATATAAACCTATAATATTATTTACTACTTATATCTAATAATAATACACTTACGCTAAATACTATAATATTGAATATTTACAACTATTAATTATAAAAACTTCGGTGTCGCGATGTAAATGGAGCGAGCTCGAGCAGACAGTCGACATAGGTCTTACCTCGAAGCGGGCTGCAGCCGGACTGGCTGGATGTAGTTAGTCAACGCGTTTATAATCCTCATTACCGCACAATAAGGTCGAAAACACGTAGCACCCAAGACGAATGTGATCGCTTAGAAATTGTCAGAAACTTAAAATATTTTTAAAAAATTTCATGTTTCACTTATCAAAATATGCAGCAACCATATTATAAACATAGATATTACTAATAGATTTAAGTAATTTTGAAGCGTATAAACAGAACAAATTCGTTGTAATTTCATAAATAATGAATTTCAGGAGGTGTTTTCGAAAGTAATTATTATCGAATCAATTTTACACAATCGCGTATTTGAGCAAGCAAATTCAAGATAAAGAAATGAAGTTATTTATATTAAAATCTTAGATCCGTCAGTTTAGTCATTAGCCTATACTATTCGATGAAAGTTGGTCTAATTTTTCGATGTGTCGCCTTAAAACACAGCTTCTCTACACTATAGAGAACGTTTTTAATTCAGGTGCTTGTGTGTGTGTATGTGTGCCGCAGTAGTGCAAATGAGCTATAGCTCAGTGTAGAGCATTGCTCAAATGAAACAACCACTGATTTTCAGCTATCACCCATAAGAAAGACGAGGACGAGTACAGGCAGACTATGCGACATACAACTACCGCGTATTTAACAGTGCACGAAAGCCTGTAAACATTACAAATTTATCTTATACTACCGACACTTTGGTCACAGAAAAGGAAAATCAAGCGTGGGTAAAGATTATATTGAGATTAATTAACTAATAATAATATATAAATAAAATAGAAAAAAAATATTGAATTGGATTTCACGTTGTCTCCATCAGACAGACAATGAGACAGCTACAGACATGCGACAAGCGAACTTTTTAGGGATATCTTGTTTCTGTTTCTCCAACAAAAAAGATTTATAACGAGTTTTAAAAGTGAATTTATTCATTATTTTCATTTGTTGACTTTATTTTCACACGCGTCTGTACTACACGTTTATATATAAACTTGTATACTAAATTTGTATATTTTTCGTAAATTTATCCATATAGATACATTACCTAAAAACCTCTCCACAGAAAAAACGACGAGTGAATTTGAGTCGCCCAGGATTATTGTATTATTTGGCGGTGATATTGAATAGATTCAGAGCCGTTATTTTCTTAGCATGAATAAATCTGAATCTTGAAGGATTTGTTCTCATAACACCAACAAAATTGTTAATAGTTTTCTAAAAAGACCTATAAGTTGTGTATTACATTTATTTATTCACTGTAATTTGCAACAATAGATACATTACTAATTGTGTGTATAAATGTTACATTATTTGCTACAAATTGGCCTTTTCAAGGCATTGTGAAGATTTATATAAAACTATTATTTGCATAACAAAATAAAATTCAAATATACTTCATTATCTATGAAGATTTATCATTGGCATGTAGTTGTTTCTTAGATGTATATTGATTTGGGAAAGCTGTGAATATTCTGCTCAACAAGAAATACATTTTGGAAGTTTCTCGGATGGGCACTGCTTGGGAAATTGCGAAACATCTTCTCATTCAAAATACCTCAATCTCTCAAAACGAAAGTCTTTGACCAGTGCGTGTTGCTAGTGAAGTCTTACGGCACTGCAACGTGGTCCCTTACTATGAGCCTCACACGGAAGATCAAGGTTGTACAGCATGCGATGGAGAAAGCCATACTCGGAGTTTCTCTGCGAGATCAACTCAGAACTAAGCACATCCGTAGCAGAAGTAGAGTCATCGACGAGGCGCTAAGGATTAATAAGCTGAAGTGACAGTCGCCGGCCACACAGCTCGAAGAATCGATCGCCGTTGGAGGAGAAATGTTCTCGAATGGACCACGAACCGGTCAACGCAGCGTAGGATCTCCATCCCACACAATGGACCAACGATCTTGTGAAGATTGTACGGAAGAATGGATGCAAGCGACACAGGACCAATCGCTGTGAAAGTTTAAGGGGGAGAAGGTAGTCAAAGTTGAAATGATGATTATAATGAAGAGTTACAATACAATACAATACAAAACTCTTTATTGCACCAATAAAATATACAAATATACATAGTCTATATAAGAAAGTACAATAGGCGGCCTTATCGCTAATGCAATTTCTTCCAGGCAACCTTAACTTAAAGGAGAATTAACATAGATAAAGGTAGGTGGCGCATAATGATTAATGACATAAAGTAAAAGAACTTTATACAATTACACAATTTATGTTAAGAATATAGATGCAATACAAAAGTATGCAGTTATGTCCGACACCAAAAGAAAGACTGAACAGGATTGAAGCATATGTAAGTTCAGAAGGTTAAATTGAAAGGTAGTAGCTTTTGACGAGCTCTTTAAAGTTCGTCAGTGTTTGAGACTGCCTGATTGTGAATTGAAAATTTCGAAGTCGTCGAAGAGAACCAGCGGCTGTAAATATCTTCCTGCTGACATCGGCCACCTGAGGACTCCAAGATAAGGTACGGTAATATACACCAAGGTTTTTGACTTGTTCAGTTAGCTCATTTTGGACTCCATCGAAGATAATGGCATCAAGATTAGACCAATTTATGTTGGAGATAAACCGAGGACTACCAATAATAATAGCTTGACTTTTTGCTGGATTAACTGTAAGCCCCTGCAATTTACTCCAAGTAGAAATTTTTAATAGGTCACAATTTATGATGTCGATACCAGAGACGAGATCATCGATGTGAGTTTGACAATAAAGTTGAAGGTCATCGGCGTAGAGATCGTAGGAAGAGCGAAGTTGATAAGTAATAGAATTAATGAACAAAGAAAATAGAAGAGGAGATAACACGCCACCCTGAGGCACGCCGGCAGACGTACTACACCAAGCTGAGAAAGTATCCTCGATACGAATACGTTGCCTACGCCCATACAGGTAAGAACGAAACCAGTCAATGGCGATTGGAGATATGTTAAAGGAACATAGCATGCCTAGGTGTATATCAAAATCAACAGAATTAAATGCATTGCTGAAGTCTAGGAGCGTAAGAATAGTAACCTGAGATTTATCCATACCAAAACGGATATCATCTGTGATTTTAATGAGTGCGGTAGTCGTACTATGTCCAGAGCGGAAACCAGACTGGAGAGCATTCAAATTATTATTTTTGGACAGGAAACTACTAAGCCGGTGCTGAACAAGAAGGACCTTAGAGAGGAAAGAGAGTATGGAAATAGGACGATATTCAGAAAAGAAACAAGGATTTGCTTTTTTAGGTAGCGGTACTACAAAAGCATCCTTCCAAATTGTGGGGAAGGTGCACGAGACAATTGAATTATTAAACAGAATGGTTATAGTAGGAAGAATGATATCAAGAATAGGAAAAATCATAGCACGACTTACCTCATCCGCACCCACAGCATCAGACGAGATAGACAGTATGCTCCTCTTAACATCACAAACAGCAAATTGACTAAAATGAAATGGGGGAAAATCAGGAGTCGGAAGCGAAGAAAGACGATATATTGAATCAGTTTTGACACTACCACTGAAGGTAGAAGGAGGAGAGAAATTATTATTATTTAGGGAATCAATGTCTAAGTAATTAGGGGTGATATTATGACGGCGTCTTCCAACTCCCAAAGTCTTAAGGAATTTCCAGACTCTGGCTGGATCTTTATTCTCGACAGATTTGTGAATGTGGCATCGTTGAGATTTAGTTCATTATTGCAGCATCCTTTTAAGGGATGAACATGTCAAATATGTACATTTTATTTATTTATTATTTGCGAGTCATAGTTTCTGGACTATCTATGGCGCAGAAACGTTGGCTGAGTGTTTGTTTATCTTGAAGACTCTGATAAACGGGTCGATAACGTTTGCAAGTGTACTTATTTTTAGATTATTAGTTATTTCCGTCTATAACTTACGTATGTGTTGGAACCTTTGTCCTATTCCAAATATGAAGCTATTTTCATATAAAATTTCATCAAATTCGTGATTTATGGATAAACAACAAAACTTGGCGTCATCATGAATTTATTCTAGACAATGTTTTCATAGTTGTGTTTCACTTTCGAAGTCAAGCTAGGAAAAATATTAGGTACAGTAATTACATTCCCTTTTATAAAAAAGGGAATAACGAAGTATCGATATAATAATCGAAAGGTATAATAAGTAATAAAAGGAAGAATAAGAAATGAATATCGTGTTTTCTGATTCATAAAGATCCTCCCGAGGTCGTAACAGATGTCAGGAGATTATCATCCTCGTGAATCTAACTCTTAATTAATATTAGTAAATAATGATTATGAACAAAAGGATGTTACATCGATAGCTATATAATTCTCAATAACATACAAACACATATTGAAAAAAGTGGATAAGTGAAGATTGCTTGGGGCTCCAGAGTGTGGAACCTTCTCAGGCATAGAGTGATGATAGTCTAGTGGATAAAGTATATATAAGTACCTATGTATATATAACCTATTGGTCAACTGGTCCCCGGTTTGAATCCTGACATGTACCACTAATTGTGTTTTTATATGTATTTGTAATTATCACTTGAACGGCGGTGAGATAAAACATTGTCAGGAAACCCGCACGTCCTAGAAATTATATTTTGAAAGACGTGTGACCTAACATAAGAAAGATTTGGGTTTCCCTGTACATAAAGATCTGTATCTTCGCCAAATTCCTAGGCGGACTCCACCAATACTAATAGATTAGGAAACGGAATAACGCCAAGAAGAAGAAATGTGGAACCTTCTCACAGTACGGGCCGAAGCCAGAACCTTCTCTATTTGGTGCGATTCAGGCTTTTCGCTTTAACGCTATTAGTAGTCTCGAACTAGAAGTCAACACGCTATATGGCGGCAATCCTATTGCCCAAATCTAAGCACCTACTAGTCAAATGTGTTTTTGTTTTACGATTTGTAAAAACATCTGATGTAAGATTATGTGTATCCCTTCATTTGAATATTCGATAAGGTGTCATTGTACTTGGGACGTAACGGGCGAACATCACTTATATGTAACCTCATTGATAACGCCCGCCACTGATAAGAAGCCGGCTCCGTGTTGAGATTACGTGGGCTTGGCTAAGATGGAAAAAAAATCAAAATATTCTTTGTTATTTCGTCAATGCTCCACACCATATAGGAAGTTACTCTTCATTATTCAAGGGTGCTACTTGACGTATACTATAATCCATCTCTCAATATTAATTATTTTCACTCGTATGAGTTGTTGTTTAGTGACCTCTGCCCTCGATTTCAACATACGATTTTGATGGGTGATTTTAATACGTGCCTAATTAAAAATTTACCACCGTTCGCATACTGTCCGATCACTACTACACTCTGTTGATATACAATGTCTTGATCTCGGTCCTACTCACTTCACATATAATGGACCGTCTTCTGGCGCCTACTGGATCTTATCATTACTTGCTGGAAGAGATCCCTTTTAGGGATAAGTCTACCTTTGTAACATATTATTAATTTCATTGTACTTTTTTTTTAATATATCGTACAATAAAAATATGACAACATCAACAACTTCCTCTCTTATTAATTTCATGCTCCTGCTTTCTCAGCACATGACCTGGTTTTTGCATCCTTTAGATGCCGTCCTCCAAAACAGAAGCATAAGATGATGTAAGTGCGAAACTTTAGGGGAATTGATCACGATTCTTTAGTAGCTGACTTTTCTAAAACTGATTGGGATCCTGTTCTAACAGCTAATGATGTCGATTCCAAACTGGCTGCTTTCAATTTAATTCTTCTTTCAATCTATGATAAACATGCTCCTGTTAAGCCAGTCCGCGTCAAACATTATCCTGTTCCTTGGTTAACACCCGACATCAAAAAACTCATAACCAAAAAGATGTGGCCAAGAATCAAATTGAGACGTGATCCATCCAATGAGCGTCATTGTATCTATGTAGCACTTAGAAATCAGTGTAATAGAGCTATCAGAGATGTGAAGCGTAAACACATCCATGACTCTATAGAAGGATGCGCGCCTGATAGTTTTTGGAATTATGTAAACAGTATAAGTATAGAAAAGAGATCAATGGTAATAAAAATCATTTAAATAAGAACGAGCTTAATAAACATTTTCGTTCCTCATCAGTATCACTTTATCTTGCCATTAAGCGAGCTACTTTGGCCAAACTAATCAATTCTTCTCCTAGTGATGATGAGAGAACACCACTTGACCTAGGATTGATCATGGTGGATGAGGTAGTGAAGATTATTCACATCATTAAATCCAGAGCGGTGGGAGAGTACAAAATTTGTCTTGCCAATATTATTACACTTGTAGTTGTAGTACTAGCCCCTCTTCTTGTTCATATTTTGAATTGGTCGCTTACTTCAGCTGTTATTCTATCTGCCTGGAAACATGGCCACATGATTCCTCTTCCAAAGAAACCTAATCCAGTCTCCTTCACTAATTTTCGTCCGATATCCATCCTCCCAGTTCTCTCCAAGATTCTTGAACACCATGTCTATCGACACCTTACACGATTTCTCTGTGAATTTAACATTCTCATTGAGCATCAGTCTGGTTTTATCAGTGGTCGTAGCACAACATCGGCCCCTTTTTAAAATTACAGACGATATCCGGCTCAACGTTGACAATAAAAAAGTAACTCTTCTTGTACTACTAGATTTCACTAGTGCTTTTAATAGTGTTGACTTCGTAATTTTGTTAAGAGTCCTACAGTCTCTCAATATGTCGTCTACAGCATGGTTTCTTGCTACCTTGTGCGCCGCAGGCAATTAGTGAAAATAGGAGATCCCCGAAATGACTGGTGTGATCTGAGTGCCGGTGTCCCACAAGGTAGCGTGTTGTCACATATTCTCTTCTCGCTGTTCACAAATAGCATTCTATTCTTTAGCAGTTTCTTCTCTCTCTCGTTCTTATCATCTATATGCCGATGATTTACAGATATATACAGCTGCTCCATTTCTTGCCATTTCTTTAGCAGAGCATGCTATCAATAATGATCTTGATATTATTGCTGATTGGTTCCATAACTTCGGGCTTAAAGTCAATGCAGCCAAGTCACAACCAATCTATATATACCCAAATAGGCAGCCCACATTTTATTTCTAAATTGCATTATACGATTCTTCCTAATTTCCAGTTTGAAAGTGACATACTAATTTACTACGAAATTGGGAATCATTATTGACCAATCTCTGCCGTGGGCCCTACATATCAATGAAGTCAGCCGTAGGATTTACGCACCTCTCCACATACTCCGACGATTGCAATTTTTTCTGCCGTTGGAATGCAAGAAGGTGTTGGCTAGTCCCATTCTCCTTCCTTTGCTTGATTACGGCGATGTCGCGTATCTGGACCCTTCCAAAGAATTATTGGACGAGTTGGAAAGACTACAAAACCTGTGTATTCGCTTCATCTTTGGACTGCGCAAATACGATCACGTCTCGGAATGCCGCAAACGTCTCAATTGGCTGACGATTAGAGGTCGTACAATAAAGATATTACAATATACCACCTGGTGTATGCTAACACGGCAACTCCTTGGGAGCTTATTGGTGAACTCACTCACACGCAGGAACACAACAACCCTCTAGGGAGTTGTTATTTTGGCTGCGGTTTTCTGTGAGGTGGAGTTACTTCCCCAGATGGGCTGCTTTGATGCGCCCTACCTCTCTTAAAAATACCCAGACCAAGGCAAACACGGACATGTTCATACACACAAATGTTTGTCCTGTGTGGGAAATCCAAACGTTGCTGTCAAAGTAACGTAACAACGCGTTTCTCCACTGCGCCACCGAGCTTGTCAAAAGTCATGTATGAGTAGATGTGGTGATTTCAATTCTTCTATAATTAAGTATATATAAGACAAACAATTCCTCTATCTATATCGACATTATTACGATTTGGCTCTGAAGTCCGTATCTTATCTCGAAAGATATATCGTTTGATGGTCAATATTTTTGTGTGACTTTTCAAAGGGCACATGTACATCAATATTAGTGCAATCGGTATAGTGTAATCATACTGCGTCCATTTTATTAAGCAACTTTTGACAGATCGTTCTATCTCTATCGGATTAATGAGATACGCAACACTTGATAGTTACCTGTCTCTTTCTGACTCGTTGAAATGATTTCCTGTCAAAAGTTTAATTATAAGATGGACAGTGTACAGAAACCCTATTGTGCTGAATTGGAAATGAAATACGGACATTTATATGTATATTGGGGGAAATGTTTCACAATCATTATTAATTTTCAATGTTCGATTTATTATTAGAATTGGTCAGTAGTAAAAAGATTTGATTTTTTATTTAGAATAGAATTATTGATTAGTCTAGTCTTCTTATATATAAGAATCAATATGTGTATGTATGTTCCCTGTGGACTCAAAAACGGCTGAGACGATTTTGATGAAATAGTCAGGCAATCTTCAGATTGGTCCCGCGGGGGATCCTGGGAACTTTGGTATCAATAGGATCCCCCGTGCGAAGCCGGGGCGAGTCGCTAGTAATATACAAGTTTACATGATATTTATTAATAGATAGATGATAAATCTTAAAATTATATTTGTTATTGTGAGACTCTTTCTAAAGAAATTATACCTGTATGTTATCTGGGCCAGTGGGTCGACGATCCGGTTGGTCCACTGGCCCAGATATCGTTGGATACAGTGGAGAGAGAAGGAGCTACGTGAGATACGCAGCGATTAACGAGAAGTCGTGCAGGATTAGAAGTGGAACTGTCTAATCTTGGAGGCCAATACAGAGTTTGGGTAGCGTAGTGCTGGCTCAGTAAGACAAGTATTGTGTGGCTCGTATTCCGTTCCTTTTCCCCACAAACCAATTACCACGCAGCAGACACCCCTGCACTAATAGATAGATTTTAGCGGCATATGTGAATTTTAATTACTTGTCCGTGACCGTTAGTTAGTAATATCATTAAAAATTAACCACGTTCGCTACTGGTGGGTTGTTAAACAGATAATTTGCAAATTCATTGACCATACGAATTAAATTGTTAATAATAAATAAATAAATATTGTCGGACAAATTACACAGCGCCGTCTAGCCCCAAAGTAAGCGAACATTTTTTTTTTGTATATACATACTTATTAGATATATACATAGAAAACACCCAGACCAAGACAAACAGACATGTTCATGCACACTAATGTTTGTACTGTGAAGAAATCGAACCCACGAGCGTTTGTGTCAAAGTAGCGTAACAACGCGTTTCAAAAGGAAAACCAGACCTTTATTAGATTAGATCACACGTCTTTCCAAATATAATTTCTCGGACGGGCGAGTTTCCTCACGATGTTTACCTTCACCGTCGAGCAAGTGATGATTACAAATATGTACATAAATCGGAAAACATGAAATTGATGGTACAGCCCACGCCAGGATTCGAACCCATTTGGTCAATAGGCGCGTTCTTCACAGAGTTGTCACTGCTTGCATTTGTACGATATTAACAATAAAAATATTTTACTTTTGAAGCTGTTCTTCTTTTGAGGCGTTGAAGAAAATGGTCTATCTATCTATAACTTCACGCCAAATCACTAGCAGGGTAGGCAGAGAGAACCGACCTCCACATGACTCGATCCTTACACACCTCGCTCCCTTTTTTAACATTAATTGCTCTTCTCATGTACGCTCGCCGGTTTCTAAGGCTTCTGACATCACCATCTGATAGAACATGATTAATTTGGTCATGCAAGTAAGTCTGGGTCTCCTACATGCCTCCACTTTTGTCTATTGTTTATTGGTGTACAAAAAAAATACATAAAATTGTTTTTTTTTTTTCAAAACTGACATTTACAATGGACACCATGAAGTTGGTCGGAAAATGTCTCTCTTAGAGAGTCTCTTGATACACTTTGACTGAAGTCTTCACTCCTTTTTCACAAAAATGATGCTTTGTGACTCCTTAATAAGACACCCCCCACCAAACTATTACAGACGCAGGATGATGACCACATTATACTTTTCCGACCACTCGGGCGACTTCTTTATAACTGTGTGTTCTTGATAACATTGTTATTTTGCTTGTTGTAGTGCTCTTCAATTGTGGAACTTTTTCATCTGTAAAGAGGATATTTTTGTGCGTTTCACCTGCGTATCGGGGCAGAAGGCGTTTTGATCGATCCACTCTCATCAACTATAGGGATTGATTTAGGACATGTCCTGTACATCGATGATAAGCGCCGAGCTTCCAGGTCTTATTATATGCGACAGAGTCCTAGCTTGTATCTTCATTTCTCGCGATAAGATTTTTTGTTTTCTAATGGGGTTTCGGCGAATTCTGGATTTAACAGCATTAACAGCCTTTGTGTTCTAACAGCACGCGGAGTCACCCCGATCTTTTATGATTTTCAACAGACGAAGTGTTGGTATATCTGTTGATAGTACGATATATATATATATATACACGACTGATACCAAGCTTTTGAAGTGTCTTGAATATGACCGACCGACGGCTCCATACCCACGTTGTGCAAGGTAATCACTACAATCACGTTTTTTTGTTTAACACGCCATTCCATATTGTAATTTGATTATAAAAAAATCGGCCAAGTGCAAGTCGGACTCGCACACGAAGGGTTCCGTACCATTATCTATAAAAACGGCAAAAAATATCACGTTTGTTGTATGGGAGCATCCTTAAATATTTGTTTTATTTTAATTTAATTATTTATCCTTAAAGTGAATATATAATTAAATATTCTATGAATATTTCAAGCGTCTACCTGTTGCCGTTATCAATATCGAGCAAAAATGAGCAAAAAAATCACGTTTGTTGTATGGGAGCCCCGTTATATATTTATTTTATTCTATTTTTTAGTATTTGTTGTTATAGCGGCAACAGAAATACATCATCTGTGAAAATTTCAACTGTCTAACTATCACAGTTCATGAGATAAAGCCTGGTGACAGGCGGACGGACGGACGGACAGTGGAGCCTCAGTAATAGGATTCCGTTTTACCCTTTGGGTACGGAACCCTAAAAACGAAAAACATATGTCAAACGGCGGGAAATCGAAAGAAGTTTTTAACATAAACGCGTTCCAAATTCAAAATAGCTAAAGAGTTGAAAACAGAAAAGACTAACAGTATTTATGACTACACTAGTTGGCAGAGCTGCGATAGCCAGCGGAGCCATATTACACTCAAAATTGTCGTTTGGGGTAGACTGATGTAATCCAGCTAGCGTTTAGACGGTAATAGTGAGAAACTCCAAAATCGACACACTAATAGCTAACATATTGTAGTTTTGTATCCTTTAATTTGAAATTTAAATGTTCGTTGGTGAGGAAGAACGGTCCAAAATCGTTCCAATTAGAAAAAAAACATATGGGAAAACGTATGGCCGGCCACTCTGCAGTGCAGAGTCTGCACTGCACTCCCATCAACAGAAAAAGTAACAGCACTCGTCGCTAGATGTCGTACAGGGTTCCATATATTTTTAAAAAATTAAAAATAAAATATTTTAATATTTTTTAAATTTTAAAAATATCAGCTCTGCCTACACAGCTTGCTGTTATTTACTAGTTGTATACAATTCGTTAGACTTATATGAATATTGTAAGGCCATACTCTGGACTGTACTTGAATTATTAAATCTCATTAAGGGGTCTCAATAAGGTGATTTATTAAGTTATTCACGCATTGCATTGTAAGGCTTCCCCCCGGTGCGACTTCACATTAATTAAATTATTTTTGTCAATGACCTGACGATTTTCGTCGCCTTGTGAAGAAAGAGACATGAACAAGAGACACGCCGCATTAGTTAATACAATCAATATCATTCTTCATCAACCCTCCAGTGTGTTGTTATCAGAGTACGGTTCCCTGTGAGGTACTTCCCTAGACGAACTTTGATGCGCCCTGTCTTTCTTAAAACACTGAAGCCATGACAAACAGACATGTTCATGCACACGAATGAAAATCATTTCGGAAATGCAAGTAGATTAATAAAATAATTACTAAAAGAATTGAATACAATAAGATTATTTAAAAAAAAGCAATGGCAAACAACGCGCAAAAAGGTTCGGAAATGGTAATTACACCAATATGGGGGAAAAAGTTTGTTCAGAGATTTCTATGCTATCTTCTGGGCTATTGTTATGATATTCGACGCTATAACAATAGTTCAATGATTTTGACATTAAAATTGCTATAGAATTAATACCTATGTTTGTATAAATTTGTAAAGGCTATCTATCTATTTATAATCTATAACTTCACGCCAAATCCCTTGCGGGGTAGGCAGAGAGAACCGAACGCCACGGTACTCGATCCTTACATATCTCACTCGCTTCTTTAACATTCATTGCTCTTGTCATGCACGCTCGCCGGTTTCTAGGGCTCCTGACATCACCTTCTGATAGAACACGACCAATTTGGTTATGGTAGGTAAGTCTTGGCCTTCCCCGGCTCCTACATCCTTCCACTTTTGCATTGTATATCTGCTTCGTCATTCTTTCATCTTGCATTCTTTCTACATGTCCGAACCAACGGAGCATGCCTCTTCTTATTTTAACACCGACGCTCTCTTTCAGACCAACTCTGTTTCTAACATCATCATTGCGAATACGGTCTACAAGCCTTATGCCACAAATTTAAATATGTAGAGTCTAAGTTTGTATTATTTACGAAAGCATTATTGTTTTTGTTGACGATATTCGTTTATGCTGGTATTAGTAACATCACTGCGAACAGTTGCCGCAATATTGCAGACTACAAGATCCAGTGTACTTACAGAACCGAGCACGGAGTCGAATATGACGCTCCAAGCGAGGGCAGCTCCCAGCGCGGCGACGGCCAGCACGGCGCCGCCCACCGCCACCAGCCAGCGGCACCGCGGCGACCGCCCGCGCATCGCGACCGGCTCGCCCAGAGCCTCGTCTCACCACGCTCTGCAACAATGGAGATGAAACTTTATGTTCTGGACGCATGGACATTGACTACATATTACCATAACACGATCCACACGTGAACGGAGCTGCCGACACCAGCTAGACCATAAATAGTCGGCACGGAAAAAGTTCATCTATATTTACATTAATATAAAGAAGCAAGTAAATGTTGTGTAACCATGTCTGTGTTTCTGTGTGTATGTATACAAACACGTTGTAGGAGAATGTGTTAGAGCATGTGACGATGGTGTATTCGTCTGTGTAAGATCACTTTTACATTTACGAGTATATTGCACAAGGTGCACCCCGTCACTTCGTTCGCGCGCATCCCGGTGACCCGTGGAAACCGCTTTTCTACTTTCTTTCTTGTTCCCCAGCTTCTAAGGATTGTATCGTGATGATGTATAACATATAACCTTCCTCAAGAATTGGAGTATGAAATGCAAAAATAATTTTTCAAATCAGACTCGTGGTTCCAAAGATCTGAAAAAAAAGTTTAAATAAATGGCATGTATTTAAGTGATAGTTTTAATTTTGCAGAAACAGCAAACAAAAAAATCTAGACGATCTTCTTTTTTAATGATTGATCCTCTTTCTCTGAGACATTAAATAAATCAAATCTATCGATATTTTAATTAAAAATGTTTCAATTATGTAGAAATTATGTCTATGGGAAATGAGCATTAAAATATGTTGAATTTTGATACTTTGTTAATCTAATTCGACTAAATCAGTGTTTTGTTTATTTAAATTTTGATTGATATTTTTTCATATTTTAAGCCATTTTTAAATTCAATAAATTACATTTTAATCTAAGTACTTATTTTTATTAGGTTTTTAGTAACCACTCGTCTTTAAAGTAAACAATTAATTCTCTTTCGTTTTCCCATTTTTTATGAATAGTTCTGAAGCTACATCAAAATCTTCAGAAGAAATAGCAGCTTGTAAGCAATCTATCCTTATTCTTGCTTATTGGCCGCACGCCACCGGTAACTGGGTAAACGACCAATGACGGACGGTTATCAGTCACCCACAAAGTACCGCATAAATTTAAAGATACTTTTTCATTGCAAATATTTACCAATCATATTTTTGGTTAGATCAAATAGATTTTAAAGTTAAGTTATAAAATAGATCGAAATTAATTTATTAGAAGATCAATATTAAAACTTATACGTGATATAAACCATTGATTATTAAAAAAAAGACCAACAACTAAAAAAGAGGATCAAATATTATTTTTGTATTCCAAATATTACTTGAGTTGAACATAAGTATCATATTACCTTGAATGCAGCTAATTTATAATTTATCCGTGGATCAACTAATATAGACGCAATAATTAATATAAAGATTAGACATAAAAATACATTATTTATTTGAAAAGTGCTTATTTACAATAGATCAATCAGATTATAGAGGATCAAATAATGTTGTTCTCTTACAAATATGTTTCGGGTATCTCAAAAACTGGTGTTAGTCATTGAAATTAAACTATTTTTAACGGAAGTATCGCGTGTTTTATTTATTTTGTTGAAACCTGACGTTTCGAACGCTTTGCAGCGTCCGTGGTCGCAGGAAAGACTCTTTCCTGCGACCACGACCACTGCGACCACCTTCCGTTAAAAATAGTTTAATTTCAATGTGTAACAATCGCGAAAACCTAAGACAATACTAACTGGTGTTAGTTTCAATTTTTCAGTATGTTATTGAGTGAACTAGTATTGTATTGGTGAAAAAGACGATGTCTTTTCACGATCAGTGCAAGCAAGTATCTAAAAGCATACATGAAAAGGTTGTTATTAATATATAGGTTGTTAACAATATTTTTTGTTTAAACATAACAATATTTTTTGTTTAAAAATAGATAAATAGAAGAAAGAATTGATATATCAATTCTTTCTTCTATTTATCTATTTTTTTTTGTATTAAACAAAAAATATTGTTCTTTGGTAAATACCATGCTGGATGTAATTAAGTCCTTAAAACAAAACATCTTTAACAAAGGAACCTACCATCCATAACCATCAACTTTATTCCAAAATTGACTCAACAGAGACCAAGAATATTTTTCTAGTCATCAGACCAGTAATTTCTCGACAAAGTTGTTCAGTTTTATGGGTCAAGTTATCTCACGAGGTTTACACCTATGTATCGAACACCCTACATACACTTTCTAGATCATAAGAGTCATAAGTTGAAATTAAACTAACCATTCTATGATTTTGTAAACACATCAACTACATTATACATTATTTAAATAAGATAAGATAATTTGTCAAGACTCGTCACTCAGGCAACTGTAATCTCCGACACGGCCGTGGTGTAGGTACCTACATGTTAGGATAGTTCCAGTTAACTACCACTACGGTACACGTATCATTTCACTATTATCTTTGTTTATGTGGGTTTAATAATAAAGAATGACTTAACAAATTTTTTATCTTTTCTAGAAATGTTTTACACACTAACACACCCTGCCTACTCCCAAAAACCGAACACAAAGCAAGAATCTAAATGACAAGATATTGCACCTTATTACAACTAAAGATCGCCTACACAGTACTACGAAATATGTATACACATACTGCCCACCTGATGTAAAGCGGTTACCGTTGCCTACGAACGCTTGCAATACAAGTAATAAATATCACTCGCGTGATGTCACCTCCGCTGTTAACACAACAAGTCTTTAGGAGCTTACTGGTGATTTCACTCACACGCAGGAACACGACAACCCTCCTGGTAGTTGGTTACGGTTTTCTTTAAGGTGCAGGTACCTGAACTGGTTGCTTTGATACGTCCTAATTCTCTTAAAATCACCCAGACCAATATAAACAGATGTTTCATGCACACAAATGTTTGTTCAATGGTCGTATTAATGTCGACGAATCTAACGGATTGATTTCGTTTCCGCTGAATTTTTCAACTTCTCCTCAAGCATCTTTGATGACCACAAAAATCATAGTTGGTTGAGTGAACGAGTAATTCGCGGGGAGAATAAAAATGTAGAACAGTTCACAATTCAAAATTAAATCTTTGGTCTAATTCCTTCAAATCTACCGACTATGTAACAAACTAAGACGAAGCAACCGCCTATACAACTGAGTGTTTAAACTCATTAGATTAGCCAGACTTACCCCCTCACAATTTACAACTGAAAGTTAGCTCGGCAAAACGAAAGAGAATCGACTCGAATGCAAGCCATCCAGCAAATAGTAGCACAGCAATGGTACGCGAATAATTTCGTTCGCTTCTATGAAGCAAATACTTTGCGGCCACGTGAATTATATTAGTTTTAATGTAATTACAATACTTCTCATTTATATTTTTGAACACTTATTATAATAAATTAAATTAAATAATTTAATTCATTTTGACTATTAATTTTGTATTCATAAAAAACTGAATTTAATTCAACTAATAAGTTAACGCAACATTTATTAATTCTGAGGCGGTACGAAGTTCGTCGGGTCAGCTGGTTAATTATAACTTTGAACAATACAAACTATGAAAGTTTTAAATAAAGCGAATATTCCTATCCGCTAACCGCGTGCGATTGACACATAATAGAACATTTTTAATTCAATATAAAAATAATCTAAATACAGAATGTACCTACATACAAATGCACGGCTAACTGACTAACGACTGATTCTAGTTATAAAAAATAATAAATAACCATTTATTTCGGACGCAAAACATCCACAGAGGGGTTAGTAACATCGAAATCTTATAAACTATGTTAGTAACAATGGCCGAGTGAGTGAAATATCCTTATGCATCTATGGACAAGTGAATTATAATCCAAAATATATTTGTAATTCACTTGACCCTACCAGTGACGACGGCCACCCAGTGCGCCTGGATGGGGCACTCAAACCGGTCAGCGATCACTTTCAGGATGCTGTTACTGCTTATACTGTGCTACTCGTATTTGCATTTAATGAAAGGCAATTTGATTGTCCATTAGGAGCAGTGATAGCTCAGTGGATCAAAAAGCAGCTTAATAACTAACGGCACGTTCGAATCCTAGCATGTGTACCACTACGTTCGTGTTTTCAGATTTATGTACATATTTGTAATTATCACTAGCTCGGCGGTGAAGGAAAACATCAAACCCGCACGCACATCAAAAAAATTATATATTGAAAGACGTTTCTACTCACTTCAGAAATGTCTGGTTTTCCCTCTGGGTCGCGGAGGTCTAACGTCAGTCGATCAATGTAAAAATCTGTATCTTCGCTAATCTTTATGTTTATGTAGCGGACCCCGCCAATCTAAATTGATTAGGAAACGGGATAACGATAAGATATTTCTTATCATAATTATTCATTACTGAATCTAAGTAACTTGATGGTTTCTGTGTTCTTTGAGCATTGAGTATATCCAATAGTTGAAATGCTTTATCTTGTCTCTTTACGTGCTGTTCTGGGCATATTTAATGATTTTATAAAAATGATCACAGAAAAACTGAGCTTATCCGACAGAAAGAAGAGGAGGCTACTCCAAAGGATGTAGGAGCCGATGAATCAAATCAATGGCTCAACTAATACGATCAAATTGAGAGATGTTTAGCAGAAGGGGATATCAGGAGCGCTTGGAAACAGTAAGTACGCATAGAATTTTACAGAAATGAGGTGTGTACGGACCGAGTCATGTGGTTTCTCTCTGCCTACTCCGCAAGAGACTTGGCATGAAGATTTATTATGCGCTAGTTACTACTGATTTATCTCTACTCTCTCTCTGTCTAGGCCCAACTGATGTAAAGTGGTTACTGTAACGTTCATGTGCTACAGTAACCCCTTTACATCAGGTGACAACAACATATTAAAAGTATCACTCGCGCGATGCCACCTCTGATGCTAAAACAGCTACTACTTAGAAGCTAACTACTTAGTAACACAACAACCCTCCGGACAGTTGCTATTTGGTCGCGGTTTTTGATGAGGTGAACGTAATTCTCTACTGCTTTTTTTTTTTTATACCACTAAAGTGGCAATCAAGCATACGGCCTGCCTGATGTTAAACAGTCACCGTAGCCTATGGACATTTGCAACACCAGGGGCGTCACTCATGCGTTGCCGACCCTCTAAAAACCTCTTCACGCCTTTCTTGAAGAACTCCATGCTGTAGTCCCTTGGAAAAAGCTCGGCTGGGAGCTCATTCCACAGCTTGAGAGTTCTTGGAAGAAAACTTTTCTGGAACCGCACAGTACGCGACCATTGCGGTTGAAGCGTGTGAGGGTGAACTCCCCGCCGTCGGCGAGCGGTGCGGTTATAAAAAGTAGCTGTCGGCATCATTTCGAACAACTCTTCAGAACACAACCCGTTGTACAATCGGTAGAACACACAAAGGGAGGCAAAGTCTCTCCTTAAGGGTTCAATACCGTGTGTAAGCTTAGGATTGTCGACAAATCTCACAGCTCGTCTCTGAATCGAATCACACGGTCCAAGCTGGTATTCAGGTGCTCCCGCCCAAAGATGACTGCAGTACTCCAAGTGCGGTCTGACTTTAGACTTATATAATACTAGCTGTGCCCGCGACTTCGTCCGCGCGGAATAGTTTTTTTTATTATTTATTTATATTAATAAAAATAAATAAAATTTCTAAAATAAAGGTAGCTTAAATTACTCCTTATAGCCGTTTTAGAGATTAGCCGGAACAAACAGACAGACAGACAAAAATTGAAAAAATATTCATTTTGGTATATGTACCGTGTATATATCCATATACATTTAGTAAAAAGCGGTTATTTTAATATTACAAACAGACACTCCAATTTTATTTATCTGTATAGAACATTATTATTATATTATTACATATTATGTTATATATATACATATATATATTATTTTATGTCACAAAAAATACGTATTCTGTGAAAATCATATAAAACATAAATTTAAAATTTAAAAAACCTACGACGAAAAAAACTTTTGCAAAAAATATTAATAATTACAATATCACAATAACTATTATATAGAATATTATTAACAGCCGTCGTGCATAACCTACGAGTATGTTGTAAACTGTTATGCACGACGGCTGTTAATAATATTCTATATAATAGTTATTGTGATATTGTAATTATTAATATTTTTTACATTTATTGACTGTTTTATGCATATCACGCTTTAATGTCGTGGGTTTTTGAAATGTTTTATTTGAAGGTTTTTCGTCATGGGTTTTTAAAATTTTTAATTTATTTTTTATTTGTGGCTTTTTTAAATTTTAATAGTAAATGCGATTTATACAAACTAAAACTAATATAATATAACTATAATATATAACTAAACGTTTTATATATAATGCACGTACAAATTAAAAAAAAAACCCCGATCTAAAAAGCGGCGAACAGATTTGCTTAAATCGTAGCTAAGAACACTCCCGATCATGGCACCTTTTAAACAAAAAATAAAAAATCAAAATCGATTCAGTAGTTTTCGACAAAATGTAACAGTCACACAAACAAACACCTCTTACCCCAAACGCATATACCGCCTCCGTGACCGTCGCGGGTAAAAAATAAAAGTGCAAAGTCCCCCGAAGGAAAGATATTTCCCCCTAATTTTAACAGTTTTTCATATTTTACGCAGGAGCCCTAAATATTTACGGGATAAAAAGTACCCTATATTGTGCTCTGAACAGTCGTCTACCTACCAGTGAAACTCCCGTCAAAATCGGTCCAGCCGTTTCAGAGATTAGCCGGAACAAAACAGACAGACAGACAAAAATTGTAAAAATATTCATTTTGGTATATGTACCGTGTATACATCCATCCATTTAGCGAAAAGCGGTTATGTTAATATTACAAACAGACACTCCAATTTTATTTATCTGTATAGATAAGTTTTTGCCCCGCACTGAAGTACTGCTTAGCCCTGTTAAGCACACCAAGTTTTTTCGACGCCAGCTTGACCTTATCTAGGTGATTTCGATATTACACATCACTAGAGATCTCAACGCCAAGCATCCTAATACTTTTGGTGACGGTAAGCTTATAAAGACTTATTAAAATCTCTTATATGTTACTTCTCATATTGATGTTGTCTGGAAGAATTTGCAAACTTTTTACACTTTGTAAATCAATATATTAAAACGTGAAGGAAAAACTTTGTCCCCTTTTTTCGAAAATTACGGAGGAGTGTGAAATTTGCCACAGTTAAAGTTTATATGGAGAAGAAGTGCAAAAAGATAAAAATATTTTCATCGCCGTCCCAGCTGTCGAATGCCGTTGGGGCTGGCACGTAAACGACAAAGCATGGAAGCACATGGCTTCCGCATTGTACTCGTAGCTTGGTAGCAGTCGAACCTTGCCTCCACAAACATGCCCGATGCTCTACATCTCTCTCATATTATTATATTCACGTTACCAAAGCCTATATACGCATTTTTAACTTTTTTGTCTGTCTGTCTGTTTGTTTGTCGGGGCTAATCTTCGAAATGGCAGAACCGATTTTAACGGGACTTTCACTGGTAGGTAGAGGACTGTTCAGAGCGGAAATTAAAAATGAAAAAACTGTTAAAATTAGGGGGGAATTATCTTCCCCTTCGGGCGACTTTGCAATTTTATTTTTATTATTTTCATAGAATACGTTTTTATTTACATAAAATAACTACGCATTTTTATATAATATAAATAAAATACACATACACGTTGCCTCCTGTAGAGGTCAATAGATGGCGCTGTACGAAAATTGAATCGCTCTATGGTTGTATCTACGACCCTGAACTTTGTTTTTTTTTTTAAACAGAAACAATTTCATGTCTACAGAGAAATAAAGGCTACTAAAAGCCCAAATCTCATGCGTGCGAAGCCGCGGGCTTCTGCTAGTGCATAATATGTATTAAAAATATACTAAATTAGACAAAATAAAACTTTTCAAAGTGAAATACAAAATGTTGATAATTAAAATCTGTCAATGTCAAATACATATTGCACCGTGATCCACGATTATAGATTATCGCTAGTCAATATTGTTGAAATAAAATATGCATTGTTTACTTTGTACCTACACACATTGTATATTTTGTGAAGTAATGAATGTGAAATGTAATGTAAATTGACTTACTCTGGCTAAAAGATAGTGTAAGATGCTATTATATTAAAATAGACAAATTAACTATGCACATTGGCGAAACAAGTGGCTGGTACAGCAATAAAAACCCCAAGAAAATGTCAAACAATGCGTTATTGTTTTTATAATAGGGCTTAGCCAAGCAATACCATATTTTTCCTATGACATATTTTTAGCTTACGTAGTAGATGGAATTAAAAATATATATGTGCAATGATAATGGAGATATGTTCTATGACAAAAGAACCTTAATAACGTTCAAACTTAAAGATCGAGTATTTATAGTGGTCGAACTTCGACCACGGGGTGAATTAGTAATTATTAATCTACATGCAATTTGTTACAAACTACTTTGCATGCTTCCCTCATCGATTAATTGCCGCGAACTAGCGCCGGCCGGCACCCACCCACTTCTGTTTGTAGATACAAGCAGTCGCTGCATAGTGGTCGTCTCTGCCTAGGCTGCTGGGATCACCTCTACGATTGGCCTTCATCTGAAATAAAACCGCTCGCCACCGTTGCTGCCCTGCTTGCTCAATTCGTCTCTGCGACACGTGTTTGCCTCTCCACGAGCAATCCTCAGATGCTGTAGGTGTCAGCCGTTATAATAACATGCTTATGGTAAATAATGAAAGAAAAAAAAGTAAAACAAATGCCGTCGAGATGCAAGCGTTGCGCAAAATTCGCAAGAAAGATTTGAAATGAGAGTTGGTTTGAAAGAGAGTAGCAGGGTTAAGTTAAAAAGAGACATCCTTCCTTAGGGGCATGTAGAAAGAATGCCAGTGGCGTGCACTCCATATAGGCAAAAATACATTGCCTACCCTATCAATTTGATAAATACCATCCGATGTTTTATTCTTAAACATAGTTTTTAACTAATATTTCGTATCAAAAACAAAAAATTAAAAACATCTCGATCTATCGGTATCGGTAAGTTATTAAAATCATCGCTAGTCATATTCAAATCGCAGCTAGGCGCTACACTACACTAGCGCCGCATTAGCAGCTTTTAACGGCAGAGACACTAACTATTTCTGTCTAAATTTACGTATGTGTGCCGTGTTGTTAATACAAATACTGTAGTGTGCATTCCTGTAGTTACATTGCCCACAATAACAATAATAACGCACACAATCGCATAGTATAGACAATGTCTTTTCAGCAAGTGTCGTGAGCATTGCTACGTAACTATTTTAAAAAGTAGTTTGCTGCATATAATTATAGTGAAAGATATTGCCATTTCTTTTTTCGTATAAAATTGATGTTAAATTTTATTTTGATTTTAAAACGGCCGCCATTGTTTTTGTTTTGAATCGATTGATTGGTAGCAGACGTAATAGGATTTTAAAGTTTTATAGTTGATAAATATGGATGATATTCACTGCGAAAGTTGTTCATGTGGTGTGTGTAGGGAAAATAAATGTTTTCAAAGCTATCTTTCGGTTAAAAAAAAACAAGTGATCACGTACATCATTATTTCCACAAGACTGGGTAACCAAAATCAACATTCTGTATTTTTTGGTAAGTTAATAGCTTTAAAAAAATTCTGCCTACCCTGTCTTATTTAATGTCTTAATTAATGTCTAAAATCTCTGTGCACGCCACTGAAGAATGCAAGAGGAAAGAATGACGGAAAAGTTACGAGAACGCGAAAGCAGAAGAATGTATGAGCCGAGAAAGGCCGATACTCACCTGCCACGACCAAAATGGATTGGACGCTGTTGGTGCATCGTGGATTGGATGACCAATCGATTGACCAATGAATTGATTGACCAATTTGTTGTTGTGGTGGTTGTGTGTTATCCGATTGCGTCAGGAGCCATCATCATGCATTGCGATACAGCGAGGTAATGCGACCAGTGTAGTCGGTAGAATGCCCTGACCTTCCGTAGAACACAATATTTAGTTTACTTTTTTATACACATTATTTTGTTATGTATATGTTAACATAAATCTACTCTGCAAAATTAAACTCGAGTCCTTAGACCAGGGTTTCTCAACCTTACGGCTCCACGCACCCCTGTTACAGTTTCCAGATGACAGCGAACCCCTAACACAACAATCCCCGCATGAAAATAATAAATATGCCTGTTGAAGAAAATAAGGTTTTTATTTCAATATGTTTTTCAAACACATTGGCAAAAAATCGTGTCAATAAGTGTGATGGGTGGGCTTCTTTTTGTCGTAAATTGAATCAATTGTAGCAGAAATTTTAGACAATTTAAACCTTAATTCTATCTCAGCATCAACTCGATTATAACGTTTTATTCAGTGCAGTTCGTCTAGTTCAATCGCGCGCGCCAACAGACGTTCATCTCGTGTCTGCCAATCATTCAGCCACCATTAGCAAAATCTTATCGCGAACCCCCTAACGTCGAATGACGAACCCCTAGGAATTCGCGTACCCCACTTTGAGAAACCCTGCCTTAGACTATCATATGCAAGCTATGGAGCGTATCTCTCCGGTCGGTCGTACTATTTATAGTATAGTACGCCAATTGTACTAAAATCCTGCAGCTGCACGGTTACGCTTGTCATACAAGTAGTGCAGCGCACATACGTGTATTCTATTAAAATTTCCTGCACTGCAGCTACGTGCAACTGTGCATATCCTGCAAATGGACTACTTAACACCTGTCGTGTTATCATACTTCAATCTGATAAATTGGATTTTTACTTAATATCGACTCCTGTAGTTTTAAACCCTTTGGTTGGCGACGTGGAGGTATTTCTGACTGAAAAGAAGCTTTACTTAATCATATATTCCCACAAACATCTCCCAAAACAAAACAATTGTTTTGTAATATAAATCCTGGATATTAATTTCACTTCGCAAAACTTGCTAAAGACTAATGTTAACAAAACTGCAAATAAACTCCTTCAAAACTTCTGTCACCGCTATATAAATGACAAAATGATTTATCAGAATACGATTATATTTCAGGAAACGTGCAGTTGCAGTGCAGGTTTTTTTAACAGAATAGCGAGTCATTTACTGCAGCGTTGCTGCAACGTCACTGCTGTCAGATCGCTTAACAGAATAACGAAACGTCAAAATGTACGCATTTTGACACACGCCGCGCTGCAGTTCAGTTGCAGTTTTTTTAGTAGAATCGGCCTCCTGTGCTAAGGGTTAATTTTCAGTAAGGCGCGTTCTATAACTTGCTTATATATACTCTAAGATAGAGCTCTAGTAACCAGCGATCGTGCATAAAAAGAGGTATGATTGTTAAAGAAAACTCTCCTCTCTCTGCCTACCCAGCGAGGGACTTAGGGTGAATATATATAGACAGATTAATGAAATGTGTGAATATATACATAGACAGATTAAGAAATAAACGATTCGTATTGTATTATTCCAGCGACATCGCCCACTTAAAGATCTATGTGGCAGGTGGCAGGTAAGCTATCGACTGCACACAGCAACCTTCGAGCGCCCGCCCCCTTATCAGCTGATAGCGAGGTAGATTATGATAGTTTTACTATTTATCGGACTCATACGAGCCCGCAATTGATAACTGAGATATTTACTCATATGTTAAATTCTCCACATCACCGGCAACCATCCCTAAATATGATTCATAGCTTTTTGAGTGACGTATGTAAAAGAAAGTATTTTATTGTATGTATTATCGAGGCAATAGCCCCACACGCTTGTCATTTATTTTCAATATATATATGGGTATATATTATACGGGAATGTTCCCAGATTTAATGAAATTTTTTAAACTCACTCCTTTATTTTAATCAGGGGAAAGAGAGAACAGGAGAATTAGAGACCCATATCTATATTGCTAGTTTTGAGTAAAATATATCAATTACACCTCTTTTTTTATTTGAATCCTGATCAATTGCATTTTTAGGGTTCCGTACCTTATAACCCTTATAGAATCACTATGTTGTCCGTCTGTCCGTCTATCTGTCAAGACCCTTTTTCTCAGGAGTGGAGATTCAAGCTGAATCTCATATCAAATACTCAGGTCGTAACCCCTTCGAGCAGTGAATAAATCAAACTTCTAAATCAAAGTAATCAAAAGATACAGCTGTTTATGCCTCGTTTATGCGCATATTTTGACACTCGCAAGGGAATCAAAACCTATAGGGTACTTCCTGTTAACCTAGAATCATGAAATTTGGTAAGGAGCAATGTCATATAGCACAAGTAAACGAAAAGTGGGAAAACAGAAACTTTGTAGTTCCATTACAAAAAGAAAATACTTTTTTTGCCACAATAAGTTGCGAAAATATTATTTGACGGAACCCTCAGATCGCAAGTCGGACTCGTACTTGACGGCTTTTTTTGTGATGCGATGTCTGTACTACAGATACAGGGTTGGCGTTGGCTAAATGCGTCCTTAACCCATTGGATAGATCACAGGATGCTATCGGAATTTTCTGTGACCTCCAAAGATTTTCATTGTGTCAACCATCATACACGTTTACTCAAGCTGAGCTATATTGGAGTTACAGGTGAAGCTCAGAACTTGATTGCATCCTATTTAAATAATGGAATGGAAACTGTTGACATAAAGGGGGTTAAATCTAAAAGCGGTAATGACAATATTGGAGTGCTTCAGGGCTCTATTTTGGATTTCTTTTTATTTTTAATATATGTAATGATGTGCCCTACATGATGCAGAAAACGGCAGAGATAGCACTATTTGCTGATAATATTTGTGTAATTTTCATGTGGCCAGTTTCTTGGATTTAAATTGCAATTGGAATCCAAATTACAATGAGGCCCCCCATAAATAACCATGCCGGTAAGCTCAGCTCCGCTGCATATGCAGTGAAGGGAATCAGACAATTAACGCACATGGCTACCGCGTGCTAGGTCTATTTCAGCTACTTCCAAAGCATTATGCCGTATGGTATACTGTTGTGGGGAACTGCGGCTGAATTGATATCTTGCAAAAAAGAACCATTCACTCAGGGAACTGTTCAAAGAAATATATATCCTCACTGTTACTTCTCAATATATTTATGCAAACTTAATGTATATGTGTATATCTTCACGCCAGGTCCCTTGTAATGTATATCCGCAAAAAAATTAAATCTTATTGTATTGTGTCTATCTTTCAACCTAAACTAATTTCAACCACTTTCTGAGCTCGGTGGTCGAGTAGTTAGCAACGTCTACTTTAACAGCAAGGACTCGATTGCAGCCTGTCCGTAGATGGCTCCTTGGGTCCTTTCATCTTGAGCTTCAGTGTGCTTGGGAGCGTACGTTAAGCCGTGTGTGTTGCAAGAGAAGAGGTATTGCTTTGAAAACTGACACTTCAAACGTTATGTTCACATCACAGAGGAACCCTAGTTTGGTATCTACATACGTGTTATTCATTATTATTATATTGTGCGGTAAAAGCTATCACTTCACTCGTACTTTGATAAAGAGAGTGAGTCAGGTGTTAGTTATCATTATTAGGATTTGATTACAAAAGGATTTAGTACACAATGTAGGAAGACTTGCAGCCGTACCTACGACCAACCTGACATAAACTAGCAGCTAATGAACGCTTGTAATACAACAAGTATCACTCGTGCGTTGCCATTCCCGCGGATTACATAACAACTCCTCAGGAACTTACTGGTAAACACACTAACTCGTAGGAATATAACAATTTTCATTGGGTTGTTATTAACTTATTAGTGTGAGAGAGAGAGTGAGAAGTTCAAGAGAATGGAATTTCAAAAATATTTACATATAACACTAAAATACACACCTATACAACATATATTGAATATATATACAAATTACAATTAAGAATACTAAAAATTATTTGTCCTAAAAACATAAAACAAGAGTGTAATAATAAAGAAAAGGAACTATTTAAATACTGTAACATTATGAGAGTTTATGATAAAATTGATTTTCAAATTTGAACAGAGTCAAGTAATGCTGACTATTTAAGAGAAATATCAAGACCTAGTTACATGAGGACACTGACAAAAAAAAAAGAATATAATACCTAAAGCAACCAACTTGTATGGCGCCAGAGTTTCTAGTTGCTTGATCCCGACTTGTTTAAATAAATTGCCAGAAGAGTTGCAAAGCATGTATCTACAAAATCCCAAAAGGTTCAGATGTCGGTTAAGGAAACATTACATACAAAATGTCCCTTGACTTACATCGGAATCTAGAAAGAAAGAAAATACCTTTATCTACTTGGTTATGTAAATGAAATTGTGTACAAATAAGATTTAACTCAGCGACTCGCCTACCCAGATAAACCCTGTGAGGTTTTCGTGGTATGGTATTAATATGTAAAAAATATAGGTGTGAGAATTTTATAAATTAAAAAAATAAATTATTTCTGCATATTGCGTGTATTTACAGAAAAAGGGCTAGATGGCGCTGCGCAAGAATGAGAAAATTTAAAATATCTTCTTCATACCATTATCCCGATTCCAATTAATTAGGAATGGCGGTGTCTGCGGTCCTGAGCCTAGGAATTTGGCGAAGATACAAATTGTAACACGAAGCGACTACCGACGTACTTCCACCCGTCTCCACAAACCAGACCTTGTATTAGTTCAGGTCACATGTCTTTCGATATATAATTTCTTGGACGTGCTTGTTTCCTTGTGATGTTTTCCTTTCCGCGGAGCAAGTTTTAAGTATTCTATACCTAAATCCTAAAACATGAATCTAGTCTTACACGACCTCACTCGCATTCGAACTATAGGCTACTTTGTAACTATGTTGGTTATTTATTAAAATATCAAGTATGTAAGATATAATTATACAAGACTACCTATCACTGGTTAGTAATAAATAAAACACAAAACTGAATACATTTAATTACGGTGTAAGCTTATGTCATCGTTCTAAATTATAATATAAAAACCGGCCAAGTGCGAGCCGGACTCGCGCACAAAGGGTTTCGTACCATCTATAAAAACGGCAAAAAAAATCACGTTTGTTGTATGGGTAATATCTATTTATTCTGTTTTTAGTGTTTGTTGTTATGGCAACAGAAATACATCATCTGTGAAAATTTCAACTGTCTAACTATCGCGGTTCATGAGATACAGCCTGGTGACAGACGGACCGTCGAACAGACGGACAGACAGCGGAGTCTCAGTAATAGGGTCCGTTTTACCCTTTGAGTACGGAACCCTAAAAATGATTGTCTACTAGCTTCTTAACATAAATATTATTAACTTACTAGACAGCGTACTTATATATAAATTTTAATACGAGTAGGTTTCTATTAAATTAGATGACTATTGGAAATAATAATTAATGACAACCTTAAGAGTTTATTTGAAAAATACATGTATTATCTATATTAGACAATATGTTCCATAGCGTTATATTTACGGGGGAATCACAACGCTATCCTATCTATCTCTATGTAAGGTCATTGTCATATAAAATACAAGTTGTTAGGTGAGCGTTACGTTACGTTCGTGTAGGTGTCGACGGACGACCACAGGCGATGGCTGCGAGCGTCAGGTTACGGCCGTTACATAACTTACTAACCTTCGTTAATAATGAGAGGCTGACATGGTTTTGATCCTAGAATTTATTGAATTAAAGTCTTTATTTGATTTAATAGAATTCACTTCGAACTGGCTCTTGTGGTACTACGTGAAGCATACTGAAAGTTTCTGGAAGATTAGATTTTAGAATCGACAATATAAATATTTAACACAATTTAGCGAAAATTAGCAAATAAACATGTTGATAACGAAATAGACGTAAACGATGTGTCTTCCAATATGTACGATTTGACAAAAACGAATTTAAAAGATACATAGCTTACGCTATTATAACTTAATAATCAAATATCAAAACGACAAAACTACGTACTATAAAATAAATTACACAAAATATACAAAATTATTTAAAAAGCATTATCAACTCTAAATCAATTACGAAAAAAATTTAAACATAACATCATGACAAGTGATCATAAATAAATCAGATAGTACGAACAGTAAACACAAAATATACAAACAAACCGCCCCTAAAGAGATTCAGAAGCGAAAGATACGACATAGATAGCGACAGATACGAAAGGGGCATCCTAATAATAAGCAGATACAGACAGTAACTGGCACTCTATTTCACTTAGCTACATCAATCGATGAAATTCTATCTACAATGAGATCATAAAATACCAAAGCCATAGGTTATGGCAATATTGCAACAGTATAGAGCTAAAAGCCATATTCTGTTATCTCAGAAAAAAGTCTATAAGTGTAATAATATTTCCCGTTATACTAAAATACTCTATACTTAATCGTTGTACAAAAAAAGGTAATGAAAATGATATAAGTAACTGCAGACCGACAGCTCTGTGTTGAATATTTTCAAAAATCTATGAGAAAAATATCTATTCACCACCATTGAGTTTCCCGCATAAATTTAAGCTTATTAAAAAAGTGCGAAGGTGTCATTATTTTTGCCTTTTTTCGTCCATTGTCTTTGAAATCGGAGATACGTTGTATTGGATTAATAGCTATCTTAAAAAACGATCGATGGCAGTACGTAGGTATATCATATCATAACTTACCAATGATCTCGCACTTAATCTATAATAGTATACTTACACAGTAGGGCCACTCATTTTACTTACGTACACATATATGAAAGACATTAAAAAATTTGCTATTTAGAACGTGCGTGGATATTTATCAATGCACGCTTTTTACCGATTGCATATCATTTGTTATACCTAACAATCATAAAAATAAAAATTATAACTAAGTATAACATTCTATAATCCGAAAAAAATATTCTATTACGAATAGCTAAAAGTTGGCAGTTATCTAAGACAAAAATATTATTAGGGCAACATTTGAATATAATCATTATTACTAAAAAAAATTTATTCGTGCATTATATAAGGTCAACTCACATTAGATTCATGCTGATCTTTATTTAACGAACTAAAAGTATTAACATTACCAAGTCCGTGCATACCATAGGCGAGTTTATAAGAAACGTCCGAAGCTGTTTAGGAAAGCAAACGATAAAAAATATTTGTCCAGAGACAAATCAAAACTACTTTTACCATGTTCGAGAACACTGTATCAGAAAAATGGTCATTTTATGGTAATTAAATTATTTAATAAGATAAGAACGATTCGTAAGCTGCCTTTAAAACTAAAATAAATGGCCACAAGACAAATGCTTTTATACTATGAACAAATTTTAACTCATAGTAACAATATTTCATGAAATTACTGCAATACAATATTGATAAATTTAACAGCTGCTTACTTTCATAATATATTTTATTAACAGATTTAATATATTTTACTAACAAGTATGTTGAATAGGTACTGCAACTGAATTGTTTCTACAACTTTAATACAAATGAAACTGTTTTACCATATTTTATGCAAATGTTTTTCAACTAGAATTAGGAATTGATGATGTATGACCGCACAGCTCAGTAGGCGTATTCACATTGTCTCCAAGCACTAGGTATATTCAAATCGGAATCAAAAAGTTATTTGTCCTAATGTATGGAATAGAATCTGAGTGAAAACTTTTCGAATCCGTTTCTAATAATTATGGCTTTCCGAGGTGAATACCCCGCCTTGCATCTTTAGACTTTTTTTTCCTAATATTGAAGACAAACTTAGAGATAAATAAATGCTTTAGAAAGAGCGTAAGAGTTCCCTAAGGTAAACTAATTCAATTGTTTTTTTACAATTGGTTCCAGCGAATGCAAAAATGTAATACTTTGAAAAATATGAAATGTATCATTAGTGTAATATTTATAAGCCTATTCAGAATCATCAACAGAATCTTAGGGTTATCACTGTAGGCCATTTTATCGTGTATTTTCGTAGTTTCACACCAAAATGCTACAAAGTTCGACAGTCCAACAGCAAATTGAACTGGCCATTTTGTCGTGTCATTGTCTTTTTGTGGCGGAAAAAAAAATCTGGCCGACGGTAGTTCACACGGTGATGGAAGTACACAAAATATAGTTAGCGAATTATTGGTAAATAAGATTTCCACAAATAAACACTTGAATCTAAGGAACAAGTTGATAAATCGACCTGAATGAGAAGATAAAGGGATCGGATAAAACGTTTAACTATTACTGGCTTATTTTATTTAGCACCTACACTTAGGTGGCAAGGTTGCCACGGCTCGGACCGGTCGACCCACAGGAAATGTCCAGTTACCAAATCATCCTCATGTATGAATATTATGCTGGATAAATATATTCAGGAACACCGTTCCTATATGAAATCTATATGTTTATCTGTGCGTATGCCTGTGTGTTTGTCTGTCGCTTTTTTCTAATTCAGGAACACCGTTCCTTTCTCTAAAAGAACATGGGCAAAATGGCCGACAAATTAAAAAAATATATAATTTTGAATTGTTATATAATTGACGAGCCAGGTGTTCCTTTGGCAATGCAAGCTTGCGCATTCTCAACTGGTTTTATAATATTATATATTTGATGAGCTCGGTGTGGCGGTCATGAATGACGCGACTTTGACACCAAAGCTCGTGGGTGCGATTCCCAAACAGGATGCTATTTGCACGCACTGTTTGTTAGTCTGGGTGTTTTAAGAGAAGTAGGGCGCATCAAGCAGTCCGACTGGGGAAATACCTTCACCTCATAGAAAACCGCAGCTAAATAACAACTTCCTAGAGGATTGTTGTTTTTCTGCGTGTGAGTGAGGTCACCAATAAGCTCCTAAGGTGTTGCTATGTTAGCAGCAGAGATGGCATCGCGCGAGTGATACTTAATGTATTAAAAGTGTTTATAGACTACGGTAACCGCTTCACATCAGGTATACTTGTATAAAAAAGGGCAAGTATGTTCGGTGATGAGCAGCCTCTCGGCCGCCGGCTCGATGGATATATAGATTACCATAGGGAACATACACTATCCTACTAATATTATAAATGCGAAAGTTTGTATGTATGGATGTTTGTTCCTCTTTCACGCTTAAACGGCTGAACGGATTTGAATGAAATTTGGTACGTAGATAGATTATGATCTGGTTTAACACATAGGCTACGTTACTTGACTCCACGCGGGCGAAGCCGCGGGCAGCAGCTAGTATATAATATAGACATATGACGACATGGAGAATCTGCTGAAGTAATATTGGTAGAGGAATTGTTAGGTTCATTCATTTATGGATTGTACTCGTATAATAAGAAATAAATAAATAAATAAATGTTGTCGGACAAAATACACAGCGCCACCTAGCCCCAAAGTAAGCGAAGCTTGCGTTATGGGTACTAGACAACTGATAAACATACGTAAATACATTTTTTTTTGTAAATACATACTTATTATGCATAGAAAATACCCAGACCAATACAAACAGACATGTTCATGCACACAAATGTTTGTACTGTGTGGGAATCGAACCCACGAGCGTTGGTGTCAAAGTAGCGTAACAGCGCGTTTCACCACTGCGCCACCGAGCTCGTCAAATAATATACGTAACGTACAAAATATAGAACTTGAATCAAATTGTTTGGGGAATGGGCGTTAATGTCTGCGACACAGTCTTAGAGACTAATGTAGCTGTTATCGTACAATATTGTTCTGTACTCTTGTTATTGTTCCAAATAAAATATTATTATCTGTCTTATTTCACGGGTTTTAATCCCGGTCATTTGATAGGTGTGCGCGGGGATATAAATCCAACGCGTAGAGGTCCCTTCTAAAAGAACGATGTAATGTATTATACCAGCTGTGACCTGGTCTGAGGGATATCAATGGGAGGATATACCACGGAACAGGTCACAGCAGGTATTGGGACTATTGCAAATGTGTCGGAAATAATTGAGCTATTGAAATGAGATCTGGAGGGATTATTAGTACTGGGCTATTACAGAAGAGAGACGGACACCTGCCATAACTATCCTATCTGATGTTACTTCGGCAGGCGGTGGCTCGCCACTCACTAGATGGACCCGCGAAATGCCAGAGAAAGTCGGCCGGGGGCAACACCAATGTGAGTGACTCAGGGGTGTTGAAAGGTGTGCTGCGCTTTCTCCGAAGTTACTCGCGGCGTTATACCCTTTAACACTTCCACCCCTGGAGCATATCACCTGCTGGAGCAATATACTCTATCGACTCCTCTCTGGACGGCCAATGAAGGCAAGCCAGAGCTGAGAGTCCTGCGGGCCTTCTTGACTTTCCACTCCGACCGACGAAGACACGCCGGAGACGAAGGCCCTGATCGACTCTCTGGAGCACTCGGGTACCCGTGGTGTCGTTACGCACCAACAGCTCGCCACAAGCTGCCCTGCGGGGTATATATATTCTTAATAATTATTATAATATATATATACACTTAAAGAAGAGTAGCCCCCCCCCCCCCCCCCGTGAATTCGTCCGCGTGAAATTAGAATTTTATATCTCGCGGAAACCTAATTAATTCTTTTCCCGATGTTGTATAAACAAAATATAGACTCATCTGCGATATGTCCATTGTTTCAGGGTTCGTTGTTGTTCTTATTTGGCTGCGACTTCTGTAAGGTGGAGGGACTCACCCAGTTGGGGTGTTTTGATGAGATGTAGCTCTCTTGACACACCTCAACAAACCAAACAGTTGATGCACACAAATGTATGTCTTGTGTGGGAATCGAACCGACGAGCCTTGGTGTTAAGGTAGCGTTGCTAACCACTCCACCGGGGTCGTCGGAACAAACGAGTTCAAAGAACAAAGAACAAACATATTTTTCTTCTTACCATTATCCCGTTCCCTAATCCATTATAATTGAAAGACTAAGGATTTGACTAAGACACTGATTTCGAAATGGAACGACTGCCGTCAGACTTCTACAACCCAGGGGAAAACCAGACTTTTCTTATGTATGGTCAAACGTTTTCGAAATATAATTGCATAAACGTGCGGGTTTCCTCGCGATGTTTTCCTTCACCGACGAACAAGTAATAATTACACATATAAATCCGTAAAAACAAATTTAGTGGTACATGTAAAGATTCGAACCGGCGACCTGTTGGTCAACAGGCTGGTTCTTTATCCACTAGGCTTTCGCTGTTCAAAGAGCAATTCATTTTGAGTAGTTATATATCTCATTTTACGGCCTATAAAATATGTTAGCTACCTACGCCGAGTGAGAACTTGGATAATTGGCCTATTTTCCAATAAGCCGCCGCGTCTCGTCTTGTCCATCCATTAAAGGAATTGATGCATCCGTCCTCATTACTGGCTTGACGACTTTCTTTCAAAGTTTTTTTTTGTAGCCGTCTCTGCGACTTTAACTCATTCTGCCTGTAATTTGTAAGACATGCAAGTAGCTCTGTGGGAGAACAGTATGTAGGTACTACAAAGCAGTAAACTACGGTGCATAAACGTAAAACGTAGTGACATTATAGAAGCAGAAATCGTATTGTTTCTCTACAGAATTGCTTGCATTGGTTCTATGACCATACAGCATAGTGTTATTTCCTTTTTTTTTATAAATCGTCGGGAGGCGTACAAGTATACTGTTCACCTGACGCAAAGCAGTTACCGTAGCCTCTCGGGAGTTGTTAATTAGGTGGAGGTACTTCCCCAGACGGGCTGCTTTGATGCGCCAGCACTCTATGTAAATTGGTTACCCTAGCTCATGAACGCATGTAATACATTAAGTGACTCGCGCGATGTCATATCTGCTGCTAACACCGCAACTCCTTAGGAGCTTTAGTGACCTCACTCACACGCAGAACCATATAAACTCTCCAGTGAATTGTTATTTGGCTGTGATATTCCGTGAAGAGTAAAAAATATTGTGAAATTGATTTCCATGACCTCGCCTATCCGCATTACTAGCCTTAACCTTTTAGATATTGCGTCTAATAAATTAAGCAACTTTAGCCCGGTCATTGTGTCTCTTTTGGATTTATGACATATGCATACTTGATGGTATATTACCTATATGTATATATATATATATATATAGGTAACTATATATATAGGTAATATATATATATATACACACATCAAAAGTGTCTAGGGATCAAGCATTTTTATGCGGATTTCTTGAGATTGAGATGTGGCTTTGTAATAAAAAAATATATAAAATATATAAACGTATACGACACTGGAGAACCCCTGGACGCCAACAGCGATTAAAATCCTGCCAGGAAGTCCATCCTTATAGTGGTGGAACCATCATGGTATGGGCGGGTATTTGGATCGGCGGAAGAACTGAGTTGATTTGGATCAGAGGCAACCTCAACGCTCAAATTTATGCTGAGACGATTGTATCAGACGTCATCGTTCCTCTACAAGTGCAAATCGGTCCCTTATTTCAGTTAATGCATGATAATGCACGACCGCACACCGCAAGAGTTGTAAGACAGACTCTCGCCGCAGCTAACATCAATGTCATGCCCTGGCCTGCTCAGTCGCCAGACTTGAACCCGATTGAGCATGCATGGGATATGCTACAGAGAAGAGCTCTGCCGAATATGGAGGGTATCCAGTCGCAAGAAGACCTTTTTTTGTTGTTGCAACGAACATGGGCGGCCATTCCACAGCGTGATTTGGATGAACTCATTTTGAGTATGCCAAACCGATGTTCTTGTGTTGTTAGTGTTCGCGGTAGAAACACGGATTATTAATTGTTTAAGTTACCCAATAAAATTTTAAAGAAAACTGTTATTTCAGTCTTTTTTTCGAACTTTAATGTTAGTGGTTCAAATGTCAAAAATCCCTTTATTATGAAAATGGCAAATTTCTTTATTAATGCAAAGGTGACTTGGTTTATCGTTACTGTAGACAAACGAAAACACTTTATTTGATGAATCCTTAAAGAAAATTTTAATTAATATCAATCAGGAGAAAAGTTATTGCTAAAATATATGTTGATCCCTAGACACTTTTGATGTGTGTATATGTATAATGTAAGAGACAGGTAACCATCAAGTATGCATATGTCATAAATCCAAAAGAGACACAATGACCGGGCTAAAGTTGCTTAATTTATTAGACGCAGTATCTAAAAGGTTAAGGCTTGTAGTTTTATTAGTATTTTTACATCAAGTATCATTTGCACGATGCCACCTCTGCTGCTAACACAACAACTCCTCAGGATCTTACTGGTGACCTCACTCACACGCAGGAACATAACAACCATCCAGACAGTTACATTTAGAGAGTTATTTGGACCGCAGTTTTCTGTGTGGTGGAGGTACTTCCCTAGATGCCCTACCACACTTAAAAACACCTAGACCAAGACAAACAGACATGTTCATGTACACAAATTTTTATTCTGTGTGGGAATCGAACCCACGAGCGACGGTGATATAGTAGCGTTATTAACCGCCGTGCCGCCGAGCTCATCAAAGCCCGTCAAATATTCTTCTGTACATATGTCACTAAACATCTAATAAACGGCTGGGCCGATTTTGATGATTTCTTGTGTGTGTTGGGGTGGGTCTCTGGAGGGTTTACATTCACAGTTAAAGACGGCAGACGGCGCTGCAATCTCGAGCAAGACAACATCTATCTAGTCTAGTCTAGCTAATGTGTAAAAACCCCCGTTAAAAGATTAATTAGAAAACGGACACAGTACCTATAAGTGTCGACTTCAATGCTGCAATCAAGTAACCGACCCACCCACCGTATGTTTTTTTTATACGACGTCTACGGCGTACAAGCGGACTACCTAATGTACAGCGGTTACCGTAGTCTATGAACACTTGTAATACATTAATCACTCGCGCGATGCGACCTCTGCTGCTAACACAGCAACTTCTTAGGAGCTTACTGGTGACCTCACTCACACGCAGCAACACAACAACCCTCCAGAGAGTTGTTATTTGGCTGCGGTTTTCTGCGAGGTGGAGTTACTTCCCCAGATGGGCTACTTTGATGCGCCCTACCTCTCTTAAAAACACTCAGACCAAGACAAATAGACATGCAACAACAAAACAAATGCTTGTCTTGTGTGGGAATCGAACCCACGAGCGTTAGCGTCAAAGACGCGTCATTCATTCGTCAAAATTATGTGTAATTATGTTACTGTACGTAATCTACAAACGCTTACAATACAATGATTTTACACACCCGCAGCCAGACAGCAAGTCCTCAGGAGCTTACCGGTGACCTCACTCCCTAACAGGAACACAAGAACCCGCCAGGCAGTTATTTAAATGTGCTCTATCTCCTAGCTAGAGCGTCATTTGTTATCAGGATGTACCACGTGCAGTGGTAAACTTTACTCGACAAATGAACCCTAAACTTCAAACATGCAAACACATACACAAAGATAAATAGAAGCTACGAACGAACCCTCCCCATTTTTTATGAAGGAGGTTAAATTTGGGTCAAGTACGTGTTGTTATCTAGTCATCAGGAGGATCTTTACAATGATACAAATAAGTATAGATATTGAATTAAAAAAATTTTAACGTAAGTATCGCGTGTTTTATTTATTTTGTTTTGTCTTCCTGCGACCACGGACGCTGCAAAGCATTCGAAACGTCAGGTTCAACAAAATAAATAAAACACGCGATCCTTCCATTAAAAATTGTTTAATTCAATGCATAACAATTGCGAAAACGTAAGACAATACTAGGTATAGATATATTACTTTGTAACTTACAAACTATTTGTCTCAATATTTCTGAATCGATCACCGAACACAAAACAAAATCTGTCTTCTTCTTTTTTTTTCTAGCGTTATCCCTTTTCCTAATAAATTTTCATTGAGATTGGCGGGGTACACCACTTAGGACTTGAAATAAATAAATAAATACCGTCGGACAAATTACACAGCGTCATCTAGCCCCAAAGTAACTGAAGCTTTTGTTATGGGTACTAGACAACTGATAAGCATACGTATATACATTATTATTTTTTGTAAATACATACTTATCATACATAGAAAATACCCAGACCAAGACAAAGAGACATGTTCATGCACACAAATGTTTGTACTGTGTGGGAATCGGACCCACGAGCGTTGGTGTCAAAGTAGCGTAACAGCGTGTTCCATCACTGCGCCGCCGAGCTCGTCAAACTATAGATTTGATGAACATATTGATTTAGATATCTAATAGAGCGATTGTCGTCACACCTCCACCTCCTCCTCCATCCAGAGGGAAAACCACACTTTTAAGGTTAAGTTACAGGTTTTACGAAATTTATTTTCTTGGGCTTGCGACTCCTCACGATGTTTTCCTTCACATAAATCCGAAACCACGGCACTCTTTTCGTTTAGGATTCGAATCAGAGACCGTCGGTTGACAGGCTCGTTCTTTATCCACTGGGCTATCACTCTACTGTCACTAAACCAATGGCAACGGTAAAATTAGAAAAAAAAAATTACGATTTACCTTGACGTAAACGCATTACATTTTAACTCATTAAACACAAAGTTAAAACTAACTACGCGGAAGTTAACATTGTCGGCCGAACTTGACTTTCGGGTTTTGGTTGTAGGTTGTAAGAATTGTAAATATTTCAACATTGAATCTTAAATCTTATTCATATGCGTATGAAGTCTAAAAGCGAATTTTGGATGTGTCTGTTGGTGAATGAGATTAACATATGATCTGATTAATATTAATTTATAAGTAGTTACTGCAATTAGTATTTTCTGCGCCTGCTAATAAAGTACACAATACAATAAATAAGTAAAACTTAGTAAACAGTATAGTCTTATTATAAAAGAGAACAGATTGTACGCAATAGCCGGACACGTGTAAAGAATAATAACATAGAAAATGATAGTAGAGATAGTCAACAAAGTTGTTTGTAGCAACTTGACGAACAAGAGTTTAACAGTGCTTATGGACTACTGCAGATACACTAAGTTTGTACTTGTTTCATATAGTAATAGACTAGGGCATAGAGCTACTCCTTTAAGCGCTCCAGGTAATCTCTTGAAGAAACACAACAATAAATTCGAGCTATTAGCTGTTCTCAGCCGTTATTTGCAAGTTGTTATTCCAGCTAACTTCTTATGACGACCGATAATTTTATTCAATATTAAATATAACCATATTATATAACCATATAAACAAGAATATGAGGTCATGAATAAATTTGGCACAAATGAAAGATTGTAGAAGACAATTGATAAAATTCGCTTAATATTATGGTCACAAAACATAATTTCCGAAATTGACAATGTACAACTTGGATTAACTTGTTCAGAATTTAAACCGCACAATATAAATACTGAATTTGCTCATTTTGTTTGTTAAGTACTCGGAGACCAAGTTTCGCTCGGTATTGATCAAAAATTTACTAAAATAGTGTGGTGTTAGTGAGGTACGAACCGGGGACCTATGTGACCGTATGAGATAGGCCATACGGGACCAGATACGCAATAATAGTAATGTAGCTGGTATTAGTGTTTAACATGGTCCGCTGTTTCTTATGATTTTTGTGAAAAATCGCGTATTTTTTTTCAGGAAATTTGCATATCAGGAATTAGAGGTCTAAAGGCAAATAAAGAATTTTTATCTTTTTTTATCTTTTTAATGTTTGTGTGTCTAACGCTTGTAGACCCAGTCCGGACATAAGTTCTGTTACAAATATCCATTTATTTTTTTATGAAGCAATGTAGTCTTAATAAAACTTATATGTACATATTTGTGGAAGTCTCAGCAAAAAATAAAAAAAATCTATACAAAATGGCAACCTTTAATACGAGCCTTTAATCTGTCCGGCCACGAATCGTATGAAGTTACGCACTGTTTCTATAGGAAATTTTGCCACTGCTTGCTTCAGAGATTTCTTAAGAGTCACAATGTCGGCGTGTCGTTTCGAGCAGGTCATGTCGTCTAAAACTGACCGTAATTTGTAGCCTAATAGGTTCACATCTGGGCTACACGAGGGCTAGTCTTCAGCTCTTATAAAGTCCGGAAAGTTGATTTCGAACCAGGCTTGGGTAGTTCGTGCCTTGTGACCAGGTGCAAAGTCCTGCTGGAAAGTCACTGTTTATTTTTAAAAAGTGTATTGCTGAGAGGTTTCACAACAGGATCCAAGACAGTCTCTTGATACACTTTGGCTGAAGTCATCATTCCTTGTTCCCAAAAATGAATCTTCGATAAGACGCCCCCCATCAAACTATCACACACGCAGGATGATGACCACGTTGTATCTTTATATATATACTAGCTGCTGCCCGCGGCTCCACCCGCGTGGAGTTAAATAACGTAGCCTATATGTTAATCCAGATCATAATCTATCTACGTGCCAAATTTCATTCAAATCCGTTCAGCCGTTTAAGCACGAAAGAGCAACAAACATCCATCCATACAAACTTTCGTATTTATAATATTAGTTACTAATATTATGTATATTGTATGCCGAACTTCATGTATTATTTTATTATACGCGACAGATCTTGCGAGTGAGCGAGAAATGAAGATACAGCGATAAGATTTTTTGTTTCCTAATGGGGTTTCGGCGTATTCTGGCTTTAACAGCATTAACAGCCTTTGTAGTTCTAACAGCACGCGGTCGCCCCGATCTTTTATGGTCTTCAACAAAGGAAGTGCTGGTATATCTGTCGATAGTACGATATACGTACATACGGCTGATACCAAGCTTTTTAAGTGTCTTGAATATGACCGACGGCTCCATACACACTTAGTGCAAGGTGATCACTGCAATCCTATTTTCTTGAACACCCCATTCCTTCATTCATTGATAATAAACACGAAAAAAATATGTAAAACGGCGGTAACGAATGTATAAAGATACTGACCCTAAGCGAAAACAACCCTTTCTTAGCTTAAATTACACATTTTTTTAAATATAATTGACAAGCTCGATGACGTAGTGATAAAACGCGCTGGTATTACGCTACGTTAACACCACTGCTTGTGGGTTCGATTCCCACACAAAACAAGCATTTGTCTACATGAACATGTCTGTTTATCTTGGTTTGGATGTTTTAAGACAGGTAGGGCGCATCAAAGCTTTTATCATACAGTAACATTCCCGTGGTTTTACGAGCGTCAATAAGCTGCGGCGACCGCTTACCATCTAATGCGAGCCGCATGCTTGTTTGCCAATCTAGTTGTATAAATATATATATATATGTATAAAGACAATAATGGCTAATAAAAACTTTTGAGTAATACTCTTGTTTACATAAAATCGGTACATCTGATAATTGTTTACGTATATGATATTACATAAATACTGATTTAAACTATGGAATGTATTACAGATCACCGATCACAATGATGCACGACACGTTATAAAATGATCACAATGTAATGAAATGACTCATACAGAACGCGTACTAACATACAATGTGCAGGCACGTGTCAAGGTCACGCGTGTCTCTGACACACACACACATACACACACACACACATGACGTATCTATTTGTGTTTGTTTACTATTTCAGGGTCTACTTGTTTACCCTTCATCCTTTGTTTGTTCCTTTTAAATTAAGAAACACATGTATGTAAAAAAATATTTAAACTCATTGTTAAATTTATTTGCTATCGTACTTGTTGACAAAACGTGACGACTTTATACTTATACTAACTGCAGCCCGCGACTTTGTATACGCGTATCCCGGTATACCGCGAGAACCGCACTTTCTTTCTTCCTTTTTTCTTCGCTTATAGGGATCGTATCAGGAGATTTAATAGCCTATATATATAAACCTTCTTCAAGAATTGGACTATGAAATGCAAAATTATTTTTTCAAATTAGTGCGTCCTAACAAACTACTCCGCTTTATGTATTAGGATATATTTGTTTCTTATTTGTTTTAAACGAATTGAATATATCTTGATTGAGATATGTCGATAATAAAGCTTATATACTGCCTTATTGTGAACAACGTAATTTGTTTCTGTACAAATACAATCAATCACATACATACATTATAGTATATTGACGAGCTCGGTGGCGCAGTGGTGAAACGCGTTGAACACGCTGTTACACTACTTTGACACCAACGCTCGTGGGTTCGATTCCCACACACTACAAACATTTGTGTGCATGAACATGTCTGTTTGTATTGGTCTGGGTATTTTCTATGTAAGATAAGTATGTATTTAGAAAAAAAAAAAATGTATTTACGTATGTTTATCAGTTGTCTAGTACTCATAACACAAGCTTCGCTTACTTTGGGGCTAGATGGCGCTGTGTAATTTGTCCGACAATATTTATTTATTTATTATATTATTTATTGCATGCACATTATGTGTTATACATACATTATTTTGATTATACACATATAATATAATATTACTCTCGTAGAACAATAAAACATTTAAGAAATATTGGAATATTTGGAACTTTAGGCAATTCGTATACGGTTCACTCTAGTTTGTGTTATCACAGGTAACGAAATTGCTATTTCTCCCAACAGCCGGACTTGCCACTCTCGCACTGTATTAACTCGCCAATTAATCTTTTGTTAACATATATTAACAAAATATTTTGTATACTATGTAACTGTATCTGGTTTGTTAATAAAATTATTTGTATTCGTACTATTTATATTTCTGACCATTGTTTCCATTGCGTGGTTCTTCTTTCTAGCGTTACCCGTTTCCTAATCCATTATGATCGACGGGCTCCGCTACCTAAACTAAACACTTTGCGAAGATGCTGATTTGGAACATGGAACGACTGCCGTCTGAGCTTCACAACCCAGAAGGTAATAATTTGTTGGTCGTGCGGGTTTCCTTACAATGTTTCCATCACCGCCGAGCAACCGATAATTACAAATATATATTTCCAATGCGCGGTTGACAGACAAAAAAAATGTCGTTATTCAATACAAGTCGCTGACTTTGTTTGCTACGAAAGCTGTGTCATTTTAGAGTAATTTAAATAAATAAAACTCAGTTGTCGCATGTATAGAAGATCATCACGAGAGAAAGAGTTGTCAGCGGCGGTAGTAACTCGCGAGCGTTACCTCCTCTATTGCATGTGTTCATAGGTTACGGTGACCGCTTTAGACGAGGTGGGCCGTATGCTGTACAGATAATGGTGAGCCATTTGAACTCTATACTAGTTAACGTGGCGTATATTCGTCCTATTTTGAACGGGATCGTCCTCAGGACGCAAAATTGTCGCGTTTTCAGAAATAGCGCAGTCGGGCGTTGGCGGTTGAGGTAGCACATCAACGAGCGCATCAACCAAAGGGTAGAGAAGAGCGGCAGTATGTTAAGAATTGCATCATTCATTCCACTTCTCGCTATTTTTAACACGTTTATTATTTATAGCGGTAAATAACTTAAAGATTTTTGTTTTGGAATCATATTTCACGTTATTCTCATAGCCGTTTATTAAGCAAATAAATACTCCCTCGTAAGATGTCATAAGGGTCGTACAGAATTTAGTTTTTTCCATAGTGGCGCGGGTAATATTGAACAGTGTATAGAGTCTGGCAAACTTAAAAATGCCGATCGTGTCGCTGCTTCAAGTTCTTCAATGCTGAACTTTGTCAAGAAATCTGACGGGCCAACTTCAATGGATTTCGATATCGCCGCAGCAGAAGGCGTCTGGGCCTATCACAACGCAAGAACACACACAGGTTTCGCTCCAATGTTTACGAGTCGAAATTAATTCAATCTGAAGTTTAGTTTAGAAAATTTATCGAAAAGATTATTTTTTATTGAGATAATATTAAAAAATTTCTTTAAAAATGTGTTTTCTGTTCGCTGAGAACCTAGACTGGTATTCTCGAAATTGAGTTTCCTTTGTGAATCGACCCTACTAATTGAGATAAATAAACCGATGTCTCGTTTTAAGTCAGAAAATAGTTGGTTTCGTTACCTATAGTTGTTGCGTGATAAGGAAATGCCCACATTAGTAACATCTAGTAATAAAAAAATAAAAGTACATAAGCATAATTGCCCTTCCTGATGTTTAAATTAGGTAAAATAAACAGTCGAAACCATATTTATAATATTATTCCATCGCAGCGCTGCATATAATTAATTACTTCCCTAATTGTTAGTAAGATAAAGTGTTTTGTTTCCGACAATAAGGTAGCAGGGATATTATAGAGTGCAAGATTTTATTCTACCCTCGTAAAGCCCATTGGTTGACTTGTAGAGAGTGCAATTAGCATTAAGATCACCTTTTGTACATTCTGTGATTATATAAATAAATAAGGCCGTACAAATATTTCGGTAGGCACTTGGTTTATATGCATAATTTAAATAAAAAAAATCACGTACATATATATATATATATATATATATTTAGAATATGCCCTAAGGATAATGGTCGTCCAAGTACTTAATTACTTTAAGTAAATGTACCTACTGTCTGATTACTATAGCTTCCTCTTCTCAGCGTTGTCCCGCTTCCAATCCATCAGGATCGGCGGGGTCCGCTACCTTACGCTAAGAATTTAGCGAAGACACTGATTTTTACATGAAGCGATGGTCATCAGACCTCCACAACCGAGAGGAAAAACCAAACCTCTGTTAGCTAAGGTCACACGTCACGATTTCTTGGACGTGCGGGTGTTCTTACGATGTTTTCCTCGCCGACCAAGCGTTTTTTTTAAGAGAGGTAGGGCGCATCAAAGCAGAAGTACCTCCACTTGGAGGTCCCCATGGAGGAGGCATCGCGCGATTGATCCTTGATATATCGCAAGCGTTAATAGGCTACGGTATCCGCTTTACATCAGGTGGGCCGTATGCTTGTATGCCTCCCGACATAGTATAAAAAAGTGTCAATTGCAAATATGTACGAGTATATAAATCTGAAAACACGAATTTAGTAGTACATGCTAGCCGTGAAAGAAAGAAACCGTGCTCGCGCGCCCTCTAACCACTTTGACCACCACCTGATGGAAGATATCAACTCACCGTGACCAACAAACAGACATTTATATTACAATATATATACAAATGGCGCTCGTACACATTATATATTAATTGTGATGGTGTTTATGCTTTCTTTGAGTGACCTACAAGCCATATGACAGCTAATCAATATTTCCTGGATTATTGGTACCTACTTTATAGTAGCCGATCTATCTATATCTTTGACGAGCTCGGTGGCGCAGTGCAATATATTACCAGCGTTCATAGGCTACTTTATCTGCTTTACATTAGGTGGGCCTTATCTTGCATGTCTCCCGAGGTTTTATAAAGAAAAGGTGATGTTCTCAAGAGAGGCTGTTATGATGCGCCCTTTTTTAAAAATACCCAGACAAAAACAAACACATATTCATGCCCACAAATATTTGCCCTATGTGGGAATCGAATCCCATGAGCCTTGGTGAACCTGGGGTTGTCACATTTCACAAGACTTTAATAAATTTGTTTTTAGGACAGTTTGAATAGAGAATAACAAGACAATTTTATTAACGGGACAGGCCCATCACTCATACCCACCACTGTGTCTCCTGTGTAGCCAGAAATAACAGCGGCGACCACCAAAAAGGCAATGAACAGTGAAGTCCATTGCTGTCCCGGGGGTTAAAGTACAGCTGCCTTGGAACTCACAACGAATTTTATCAGAAGAAAATTGTAGGAGTAGGAAATTTTGGAATCGACTTCCCCTCTTGGCAAAGTGAGAGACAGCAATACGACAAATAATTTAAAAACCTCAAAGAGATGGCTAGTCATGTGAAGCTCAACTGCCGTGCACCACGGGTTATTAAATATCTAACACTATTACTATAATAACACATTATGATCATTAATTATTCTTATGGCGAAATTCAAGTTATTTGTGTACAAGCATCTGCTAAGAATCTCGGACAAGATGTTTACTGTAGCCGGCCCCAAGGCCCGAGTTGCATCACGGATTACAACCGACCAATTAACGCGAGTCAAGGCACCCTGGCTCACCACGGAGTCTCTGTGACGACTGCCGACCTTACTCCGCTGCCTGAAAACTTGAGCCATGTAAATTGAACGAAAAGACTGGGTCAAGACCATTCGAGTTGCACCATAAACTAAATCTGGAGACGAGGGTCAAATGGGACGCGAATACTTTAATTGATCTCCGATGAGCCCGGTGGCGGAGTGGTTAGAAATGTTACTTGAACGCCGAAGCACGTGGATTCGATTCCAACACAAAAAAAATGTGCATAAACATTTACACATTTGTGTGCATACATGTAAATATGCGTACGTTACGTTTGTACGGTCTGGGTGTTTACAAAGTGGGTGGGACGGAGAAAAGGCGAAGGGGGAAGGTCCTCCGCCTCATAGAAAACTTGCGCCAAATAAGAATTCCCGTAGGATTGTCGTGCTCCTGCGAGTGAGCGCAAGGCAACGCGTTATTTATTCGCGATTATTTGTATTGCAGGTTATATAACCACTTTATATCAGGTGGGATGCTTATGTCTCCGGACGTTGTATATTTTTATAGGTACAATAACGAACAAAACTGTACACGCAGATTATAATAATCTTAGGAAAACTAAGTTACAGAATTTTAGGAGTTATTAGGAGAATAGAACGTAAGTGCTCGATGCACGTACCGTTAATATGCTAAATTTTTATTTCGATTCGCACGGTAGATAGGTGTAAAACAACGCGGTGTCCTGCCGCGCAAATATTAAGGTTCGATGCCTATCTGCTTACGCAGATTCTAAGCGAAAAATTGTTATACAATACAATATTCTTTATTGCACCAAATAAAAAAATATAAACATACATAAATACACGAAATTAACTTATAATTAAAGCATAATTAAAGTCATATCGAAGCGAAGTAAATACAAGAGTGGTAGGGCATTAAACCAGCCCAACAAAGGAAATACTTTTTTTTGATACCTCAATCGATAGGTTAGGAAGATATATTTTCTTCAATCTCATTTTTTTTTACACAAAGACGGAGGCATACGAGCAACCGGCCCACCTGACAGAAAGCAGTTTCCGTAGTGTTTGAACGCTCGCAACAGATGAAGTATCGCTCTCGTGATGCCACCTCTGCGGCTAACACAACAACTCCTTAGGAGCCCACTGGTGACCTCACTCACACGCGACACGACAATTATCTGCAGAACACGACAACCCTATAGGGAGTTGTTATTTGGTTGCGTTTTTTTTATACCACTAAGTTGGCAACCAAGCGTACGGTCTGCCTGATAGTAAGCAGTTACCGTAGCCTATGGATATTTGCAACACCAGTGGTGTCACTCATGCGTTTTATGTGTGGTACTTCACCAGAAAGGTTGCTTTGATGCGCCCTACCCGTCTTAAAAAATCAATAGTCTAAAATAAGAGTCTGCTCAATATTAAGTGCGTAATACGCCATATTGTTTTGCATTATGACGTCACATAGCCTATGTTACCCGGGATTACGTAATTCTATCGGTACTACATACATCTGAATCAGGCAGAGTAGAATGTATTATTGAACACAGTAGAATGAAGCAGCTGACAAACTTTACACACCTTTCCTTAGCAGTCGCATAAAAAGAGCTAAGCGTTCTTCATAGCCTGATAATGTATACTCAAATCCAAGGGTACGATCAATTGTCCAGCAATTGTCGCGAGCCCGAAGGTCCAGTTGTTCGAGTGCTCGCGTACTCGCCGCGAGTTCATCTCGCGCTGAGCTGGTTGTCAAGTAACCAAGTGCTTCCGGCGCAATCGAGCGGTTCATTCGTTGATCGTTGCTGTTCTTAATATAGGCCGATACGTATCGGTAGGTACATCAATATGTTTCACTCAACTGTGTTTTCTAGGTTCAAGTATGTATGAGCTGTTGACGAACTCTGTGGCGCAGTGGTTAGTAACGCTACTATGACACCAACGTTCGTAGGCTCACTTCTCACACAGGACTAACATTTGTGTGCATGAACCTGTGTTTGTCTTGATTTGGGTATTTTTAAGAGAGTTGAAACGAGAAAAGGCGGGGGGAGGGGGGGGGGGGTAGACAAATGGTAATTGTGTCAGCAGCAGAGGTGGCATCACGTGGATGGTAATTAATGTGTTGCAAGCGTTCACAGGTAACCGCTTTACATCAGGTGGGTTGTATGCTTGTATGCCTCACGATGTTGTATAAAAATAAAAAATGTATGTTAGTTTATTTATGGGAGAAAGAATCAGCTCAGTCCGCTGGCCACCCGCGGTATAGTACAGGGGCCCAATCAAGACTACCTTGAAGACCACCTTGAGAGGCTGCGCTTTCATACCGCGCATAACCTCGAGGTAGATCGTCGTGACGGTTGGTGACCGGATAGTGGGGACCCGATGACTACCTCTGGGGGGGTTCGGGGGCCCTTCCGTCCGACGGATCAGTACAGCTCCTTTGTCGACAAACTTATGGAGAAACGGTCCACCGCGCTTCTTCTTCAATGTCGTGGCAATTCTCACCAGCTTCACGCTTCCCTTCTGTTTTCCTCTCACGACAGCGCAACATGGAAGTGAGAGTGTGGGATAAGGAATTGTTGACGAGATCGACGTTGGCATGAAATACAACATTCCTGGCTCCGATATCGTCAACAAAAGCCGCCCTTGGTTTAATCGCGAATGCGCTGAAGCTGTTAGTAACAAACAGGCGGCGTATCGCGCTTGGATCAGGGGTCGCGCCCTTAAAGATCCGAATACTAACTCGCTGAAATCAGCCTACAACAGTGCCACCAAGGTCTGCAAGAGAGCATACATAAGAGCGGTCGCCCTGAGCGTTACACGGGTCGGCACGGATCTAGTATCGCAACTTACTGGGTCGCGTAACTACTGGCGACTAGCCAAAGCCGTGCAGGCAAACTTCTGCCAACCCTCGCTGCCACCGCTGCGATCCCCCGATGGCTCACTGGCGCATCAGCCGCAGGGACGAATCTTATGGCCAGCCACTTTGCGGCTAACTGACTGTAGTACAGTCACTCGATATCCAAAAAGCCTATGGTCCTAATGGTATTCCAGCGATTGTTCTATAAAAAAGAGCAACGGAATTGTCTCGTTCATCTCTGGTACTCGACCGCTTGTATTCCGGAGGCTTGGAGAGTGACCAATATGCAGCCGGTCCCTAAAAAAAGAGACCGTTCTGACCCATCAAATTACCGCCCCATTGCCATAACTTCAGTGTTATGCAAAGTCATGAAACCGATCCTTAACAGTTAATAGATTCATGCGTTATTTTGCGAAAGTCAAGAAATTTCCATGCAATGTGATCTAACCTGCTTTGTGTGCTATATGACCTAGCGCCGGCCGGCACCTACCTTTGTAGATGCAAGATGCCGGCGTCATTCCGTAACCAACGTTACACTCCATTCCAATCACGAAGCCCCATTAAAATTTAAAAATATATTAATTTGATACTCTAAATAAAGTTGTCAATTTAAAATTTCTGTTACATTAATATACTTACTGATACAAACAAAAATAGTTTTTATTTATATATCTAAAATGAGCAAAGTACGTTTGTGTAGTTTCAAAGGGATTTCCTAATTGGAATGGAGTACATACCTACCTAACTTAACGAGAGACCATAAAAAAATGAAAATTTACTGAAATAGCAGTCAAAACAATCTTTCTTTCGAAAGGCTACTGCGTGAGTACAGAAGCCTCATAGTCGGACGGAACACCTTTCGTTTCGCAATACTTCAAAAGTTTTTTTGTTTGTATATATTTTTTTAATACCATGGCGCTTGCATCACTCGCTCGTTGCCATTCCCAAAAAAACCTATTTACGCCATGTTTGCCTTGTACCCACGCTGTAGTCTCTGAAGAAAACAAATTGGTGGAAAATGAATGTATTTTTGGGTGAATTTTAAAGGTCTGGGAAAAGTTTTTCGTGTTACTTAAGTAAAAAGTTGCGATAAAACCTCTTTGGTTGTACGGTATGGATACCATTAAATAGATGACATTTAAAAAACGCAAACTAAAAAGGACTTCTTCCCGCGCTTTTGACGAGTGACATTGTTGTTATACTTGAAATTAGTACAATTCAGTATAAAATTAGTTTTATGTGACAATTTCGATGGTATTTTGTAACATAAGTAGCAGTGAAATTCTACAGTAATGAAAAACTCAAATATAACACGTTTATGCACTTTTTGGAAGACGTGAATAAGTTCATCAAGAAAACCTTGTAAAAATCACTATCGTTTTACGGGTGGTATTTAAACTGGGTTGATTGGGTCAAGAAGTCTAGATAAACAAACGATATATGCTCACAGAAAGAAACCTAACGATTCGTGTACTCATTTGCGATTCTCTATTGAAATGTAATAAATTCGAACCGTTTTTTAAAGGATTGATTTACATGACAAGAACGTCCGAAGGGCAGTCAAGTTCTACAACTATAGCGAAACCCGGATTACTCATTAACCCAACCCAACAACTCGCAATAAAGTGATGCTGCGTATCTTGGGATTGGAAGGTCATCGTTCATTATAATCCTTTAGCGCCGGGCAAAACCATCGACTCGGATGTACTGCCAACAGCTAATGAGTCTTATCAGATAAAGCAAGCAAGAATTAAAGAAAAAACGGCAAGAGATGATCAAGAAAGAGGGGTGTTTCATCATGATAACGCCAGACCACACATATTTAACTCAGCAAATATTGTAGAAGCTTGGTTGAGAAATGTTAATATTAATTACATCCACCATATAGCCCTAACCTTGCACCCTCAGATTTTCACCCTCTGTTTCGGTCTTTTCAGAATTCTTTAGCTGCCTAAAGCTGTTAGATTAACATCAAGAGAGGACTTAACTATTTGTCCCAGATTTTTTATCTGAAGTCCCAAAATTTGTACAGCATTGGTATTACATCTACGTGCAAAATGGCAACAAGATGTCGAACTGAATGGCACATATATAATTAACTGGCTATCCGCCCCGGCTTCGCGCGGGTGATATGATCGCTACCAAAGTTCACAGGATCACCTGATGGGCTAACCTGAAGATTCACTGAAAATTTCATCAAAATCTGCCCAGCCGTTTTTGAGTCCATAGAGGATATACAGACAAACATTCATTTATATATATATATATATAGATTATGATATCTTGAATATATATATATAATTAATTATGATATTTTTGTATATAAAATAAAGGCCAAGACTTACCTACCATGACCAAATTTAACGTGTTTTATCAGAAGGTGATGTCAGGAACCCTAGAAACCGGCGAGCGTGCATGAGAAGAGCAATGAATGTTAAAGAAGCCTGTGAGTTATGTAAGGATCGAGTCGCGTGGCGCTCGGTTCTCTCTGCCTATCCCGCAAGGGATTTGGCGTGAAGTTACAGATAGAAAAACTTTTTCCCTGACCTATTATGAGTAGATTGTTTCCGAGGGTATTGTAATTATAGGTATCAGTAGGTAAGTATACATAATAAAAAATGTTTTACTACTAATCACTAGTAATTGACTGTTTAACCTTCAAGCAATTTAATCGAGAGTGTAAAAAAATCCGGCAAGTGCGAGTTCTCACACGAACTGTTATGTACCATCGCGAAGAAAAACGTCGTGAAAAACACGTTTCTAGTATGGGGACCGAATTTTAATTTTGACTTTTCTTTTTCTATATATTAATACGTGAACTATGTACCATACTTACCGCTGGTACCATATTGTTGAGGAACACTAAAATACCTCTGTCTATTTGCCATAGAGTAGACAGAGAGGCGAATTGATTCTTGCTTGTCTTTACCAACACGAACTGTTGCATTGATTGTATCAAACGACAGAAGGGATTCTTTTAAGAAAAATCATTGTAGAAATTTTCTGAGCAGGTCATTTCCGAAAATAATCGTCTTGAAAATAGGCCATACTAGGATGACGTTTTGAGAATAAGGCACGTCCGTGGGCATTGCTCATATGTTTTAATAATAATTAATAATAATACACTCCTTTTTAAATAATAATAATTTCATTTTTATCCCCACAGGGCAGGTTGAGGCGAAATCTTGGTGACTCTAAGGGTACCCGAGTGCTCCAGAGAGTCGATCAGGTCCTTCGTCTCCGGCGTGTTTTCGTCGGTCAGAGTAGAAACTCAGAAAGGCCCGCAGGACTCTCAGCTCTAGCTTGCCTTCACTGGCCATCCAGAGAGGAGTCGATAGAGCAATATGCTCCAGGGGTGGAAATGTGAAAGTACATAACGCCGTAAGTAACTTCCGAGAAAGCGCGGAACTCACGCCCTTGCTAACTTTCTCTGGCATTTCGGGGGTGCACCCAGTGAATGGCGAGCCACCGCCCGCCGGAAGTAGATATCACATGGGACAGTTATAGCAGACGTCCGTCCCTCTTCTGTACTAGTACCAATAATCTAGACTTAATTAAAATTACCTAAAGAGCAGTGAAATAGCCCAGTGGATAATGGATAAAGAACCTGTCTATTGACCAACAGGTGCCGGTTCGAATCCTGGCGAGGCAGGTATCACTAAATTCGTGTTTTCGGATTTATGTACATATTTATCACTTGCTCGGCGATGAAGGAAAACATCGTGAGGTAACCCACACGTCCAAGAAATTATATTTCGAAATACATGTGACCTAACCTAAGAAAGATCTGGTTTTTTCTCTGGGTTGTGGAAATCAGACTGCTGTCGCTCCATAAAAAAACAGTGTCTCCGCCAAATCCTTAGGCTTAGGTAGCGGGCCCCACCAATGCTAAAGGATTAGGAAACGAGATAACACCAAGAAAAGAAAAAGAATTAAAATAACCAAATATTTGCCCACACATTCACTATTGTGCCAACACTTGCCGGGAATATGTAAGTACGAGTATATTGTTCCATTGATATCCCCCGGAGCAGGCCACGGCGGGTATACAACATTACGTCAATCCTTTCAAAGGGTTCTCTACGCATTAGATATCCCCGCGCACGCCTATCAAATGACCGGGATTAATACTTGTGAGACAAAACACTGAATTCTTTAGGAAAATTCTTTGTATTATGTACGGATTCCAAACTGTGATCTAAAACAGTAACAGTTAACCTTGCCGGTAACCGGAACGGTTACATTACAACATCATCAAACTGTATTAGTATTGTACAATTAGCGATTATATATTTATTGAATTCGTGTCAATTGACTTTAGGACTACTTACTAATGGGACTAATCCACAAATCAATAAACTACTTGACGTCGCACGAAAAACTCAAAAAACTCGAGTACTTCAGCGTCTAAATACCTCAGAGAAGCGAGCTTACTTACCAATAGCAGGTTATTTGGACCAATTATAACAGCTTAGAAACACTTAGGCACACAGTTTTAAGGTTCAGTAGCTCAGCGGATAAAGAACCGACCTATTTTAACCGATGGTCCCCGTTTTGAATCCTGGTATGAACATATACCACTAAGTTGCTTTTATATACATATTATTTATCACTAGCTCAGTGGTGAAGGAAAACATCGTGAGAGAACCCGCACGTCCAAGAAATTATATTACGAAAGCAGTAACCTAACCTAATATAGTAATAACGGCAGATGTTTATATAAATGATCGCTATATGTACGGCTAACAGCACATCACGATAGACACTCAAAAGTCTTATTACATACAGAATAAGGACGGTACAACAGCCAAAGTGTTAAACTTGATGTGCCATTGCCTGTACCAGTTAACCTTGCTGTTAACTGTTCCTAATGTCATCAAACTATGTTAGTATCGCACAATTCGCGATAATGTACTTATCGAATCCGTGTCAATTGCCTTTATGATTTACCTATTAGGTAACATAACATGGTTCATTAAACTCGGTGATTTTAATTTAATAAAGAACAACATGTACAGCTAAGGGCACGTCTAGCTTGAAACTTTGACCTTTGTATCGTTCTTATGTCTTGTATAATAAGAGATACAATCATATTTCGTGTGTTAAGCGAGATTTACTATTAATAGTACACGATAGGGGCTTAGATATTGATAAACATGTACTTTTTAAGAGAGGTTGGGCGCATCAAAGCATCCCGTCTGTGGAAGTACCTCCACCTCACAGAAAATTGCAGCCAAATAACAACTCCCTAGAGTGTTGTTGTGTTCCTGCGTGTGAGTGAGGTCACCAGTATGCTCCCAAGGAGTTACTGTGTAAGCAGCAGAGAAGGCATCGCGCGAGTTATACTTAATATATTTCAAGCGTTAATAGGCTATATGGTATCCGCTTTGCGGTATTTATGTGGTGGGCCGTATGCTTGTATGCCTCCCGAAGTAGCAAAAAAAAAATATATTTTTCAGGTGTAGGGATTAATTATCATCATTATTTCAGCTGAAGGACATTCATTGCTGAACATAGCCCTCCCCTGTGCTGCTTGCATCCACGATGAGTATAACATCTTCATAGCGTTACCCCGTGTCTAAATACATAAGATTGGCAGCTACGTAAGCTCAAGCTGAGCATTCTGAGCGACTACTGTCAAAATTCCCCAACTTACAGGAAAATCAGATCTTTCTTATGTTAGACCACAAATGTTTTGAAATTACAAGGGACTATTGTCAACCTGTGAGAAAATATTGGGCTATTTAAATAAGATCTAGAGGGATTATTGACACTGGGCTGTTAAAGAAGATGGACGGACGGCAGTGGCTTGCCACTCACTGGATGGACCCCGGGAATGCCAGGACAAGTCGGTTGAAGACAACACCGGCGTGAGTGACTCGGGGGTATCGAGAGGTGTGCTGTGCTTTCTCCGAAGTTACTCGCGGCTTTATGCCTTGTAACACTCCTGGCGCGCATTGCTCTGTCGACTTCTGTCTAGACGACAAATGAAGGCAAGCCAGAGCTAACTGAAGATACCGAACGACCAGCGCCAGACCTCCACGGCTCACAGGAAAATAAGATCTTTCTTAAGTCACACGTATTAAGAAACTAGCTGCTGCCCGCGGCTCCACCCGCGTGGATTCAAAAGCCTATGTGTTAATCCAGATCATAATCTATCTACGTGCGAAATTTCATTCAAATCCGTTCAGCCGTTTAAGTTTTTTTTTTTTATTTATATATTGGCTCAGCATAGTGGCTCCTCTTCGCCTGTTGGTAAGCGAAAAGGGGAGCCCAAATTGCAGCGGCAACTGACAAAGGACTACGGTGTCCTGTCAGTTGACGCTACCATGCTGGCCCGCAAGGTGCTTCTTCACGCTTCGTTTGAAGGATCCCATGTTGTAGGAAGGAGGAAACACATGTGCAGGCAAGGCGTTCCACTTTTTAATAGTTCGACAGAGATAGGAGTTGCCGAACTTTTTAGTACGAGAACAAATGTCCTCAACAGTGGAATGATGACATCGCAAGCCTGCACGTGTGGTTCTATGACGGAAGGGAGAGGGTGGGATAAGGGAAAATAGTTCTTCAGAGCACTCACCATGGTGTGAAAGAGCAACAAACATCCAAACATACAAACTTTCGCATTTATAATATTAATAGGATATAATTTCTTGGAGGTGCGAGTTTCCTCTCGATGTTTTCCTTCACCGCCGAGCAAGTGAAGCACCAGAAACACCAGAATTTGAAGCAGGGACCAATCGATTAATAACCTGATTCTTAAATGAACTGAAAATAACTGTTTTTAAATTGAAAACCATTAAATTAATTTGTTAGAACATGTAATAAACAGCAGACCAACATGTTTCATGTGTCATGTTCATGTTTGTTATAGTTACGGTACCTGTAGTCGCGAAGTCGAAGTTTCAATTACTTAGAACTTCCAGCTAAGTATCAATTACTTAGGGCTTTTAAAGCCAATTAGATCCGGTCAACTTAGGTAACAATTGTACTACATAAAGCATCCTTATTTACAGCATCAAGACGGTGCAAAGGTCAAACAAACAGTCACGTTAGATCTGCGTTTGACTGTATTCGAGCTCGGTGGCGCAGTGGTGAAACGCGTTGTTACGCTACTTTGACACCGACGCTCGTGGGTTCGATTCCCACACAGTACAAACATTTGTGTGCATGAACATGTCTGTTTGTCTTGGTCTGGGTATTTTCTATGTATAATAAGTATGTATTTACAAAAAAAAAAATATTTACGTATGTTTATCAGTTGTCTAGTACCCAGGATCCCTAGAAACCGACGAACGTGCATGAAAAAAGCTATAAATGTTAAAGAAGCGAGAGCGGTATATAAAGACCGCGTCATATGGCTTTCGGTTCTCACCACCTACCCGCAAGGGAGTTACTTAAAGATTAACAACTCCAACCAAATAACAACTCCCTATAGGTTTGTTGTGTTACTGCGTGTGAATGAGGTCACCAGTAACTCCTAAGGAGTTGCTGTGTAAGCAGCCGAGGAGGCATCGCGCGAGTGATACTTAATATGTTACAAGCGTTAATAGGCTACGGTAACTGCTTTACATCAGATGGGCCGTATGCTTGTATGCCTCCCGACGTTGTATAAAAAAAAATGGTCTTCGGTTTTAGTGCTAATGATTTGGCCTTTCCACACATCACCAATCTTTATTTGTGCGTCTAGGTCTTAGACCTTTCAACAAAGGTCTAAGACCTAGACGCACCACCACGCATAGACCACACATAGACCACGCATCTAGGTACAGGACCGATGTCTCCAAGGAGACGGGCGTGTTTATAACCGCACCGCTCGCCGACGGCGGGGAGTTCACCCTCACACGCTGGAACCGCAATGGTCGCGTACTGTGCGGTTCCAGAGAAGTTTTCTTCCGAGAACTCTCAAGCTGTGGAATGAGCTCCCAGCCAAGGTTTTTCCAAGGGACTACAGCATGGAATTCTTCAAGAAATGCGTGAAGAGATTCTTAGAGGGTCGGCAATGCATGAGTGACACCCCTGGTGTTCCAAATGTCCGTAGGCTACGGTGACTGTTTACCATCAGGCAGGCCGTATGCTTGATTTCCACCTTAGTGGTATAAAAATGGCATAATGATGTGTATGTATGTATAGTATAAAAAGTTACGTTAAAAGTCCAACATAGGTATGTGTATAAAATCATTACACTGCTATTAAATTTTTATTTATATCAAGAAAATATATTTCCCTATCTATATTTTTAAGGAGGCTTCTTCCCGCGCTTTCGACGAGTGACATTGTTGTAATACTTGAAATTTTTACATTTCAGTATAAAATTAGTATCATGCGACAATTTCGATAGTATTTTGTAACATAAGTGCTAGTGAAATTATACAGTAATGAAAAATCTTAAATATAACACGTTTATGCACTTTTTCGAAGACGTGAAATAAGTTCATCAAGATAACCTTGTAAAAATCACTATCGTTTTACGGGTGGTATTTAAACTGGGTTGATTGCGTCGAGGTACCCTTCCCAAGTGTTTTTTCAGCAAAGTTCCTAAAGCTGGAACATAGAATTAAGATTTTCAAATGGTTCTAAACTGATGACTAGGCTGTGTGGGCTAGATCCTTTTGCCTTTCCCCTCGGGGATAAAAAGAACCAAAAAATATATATTTTTAAGTCAAGTCGCTTGCAGGTACGAGATTTTCCAAAATTGATTTGCTTTTCTGTATTTATTTTTATAAATAAATACAGGGGTAGGCGCCGAGTGCAACTTTGTTGCTTTCCGAGAGACCCTTGGCATTTGGTCCGTGGGATTCTGGCGCGCAGTCACTGTTTAAAAAACTAGCGAGACGTCTGGTCGACGTCACTGGCAACCAAAGAGCTGGTAGCTTTCTCGCTTAGCGTATTATAATTGCCATTCGACGCGGAAATGCTGCCAGCATCATTGCTACAACCGCGGGAGCTTCAATTATTAGAAGTATTTTAGTTTTTTTTTTTTAGATTTATTACGTACAACTTTTTTAGATGTAATTCAGTTTAGTTTGTGTTTTATTTAATTTTAGTTTAGTTTTATTATCTCCCATTATAATGAAGGTTTTTTATATAAATATTATGATAGCGATAATATAATTTTGATTTCATAATATTTCGATCGTATTTTCCTTATATACTCATACTCATAGGACTTAATTTAACGTAAGGTTGTATTTCCTGTACGTATCTGATAATGGTATTTACCATTAACATTACACTACCATTAACACAAATCAATACATGTAAATAAAATTGAAGTGTCTGTCTGTGATTTTAAAATAAAGCCTTTATCTTAAGCTCATATTGTTATTTTCACGTTACCAAAGCCTAAATACGCATTTTTAACTTTTTTGTCTGTCTGTCTGTCTGTTTGTTTGTCCGGGCTAATTTTCGAAATGGCTGAACCGATTTTAACAGGACTTTCACTGGTAGATAGAGGACTGTTCAGAGCAGAATATAGGGTACTTTTTATCCCGTAAATATTTAGGGTTCCTGCGTAAAAAATTAAAAACTGTTAAAATTAGGGGGAAATATCTTCCTCTTCGGGGGACTTTGCAATTTTATTTTATTATTTTCATAGAATACGTATTTTATGTAACATAAGGATCAAACACACATGTTCAGCAACGTTGACCGCAGCCTGTCTACATATCTCGAGCTTCTCCGTGCTCGATAGACACGTTCACGCTGTTTTCAATAGATGTCAGTCGTTACGCTATGTCAGTGGCTCCGGGCGACTTGAAAACGCTACCTCTACGCGCTCTAAACCCCTTCGAAAGGGAGATCCTTGCCACTGCAGTGTGATGAGCTAATGTTGGTGTAGTAGACCGAACTTTAGACCGCGATTTTTATGTTTTTGTATCAAATTACGTTTCTTTTATTTCAGAAAATACACCTATAAACCCCAAAAGCAAAACGTAACATTCGTTACTAATATATAATATAGAAAGAGTTTATTTTTGTTGTTTGTATGTTTGAACGCCCTAAACTACTGAACTATCAGGCGGAAAAAACTTTATTCATTTGATAGCCCAATTCTTGAGGAAGGAATTATACGGTATTCAACATCACGATACGGCCCTTAGAAGCCGCGGAAAAGAAAGAATGGAAGAAAAGGCGGTTCAAGCGGTAATCATCATATCAGCCGAAGGATGTCCACTGCTGAACATAGGCCTCACCCTTAGACTTCCACAGTGATCGGTCCTGTGCCGCTTGCATCCATCGGCTCCCTGCGATCTTCACAAGATCGTCGGTCCATCGTGTGGGGAGCCGTCCCACGTTGCGTTTTCCGGTTTGTGGTCGCCATTCGATTAGTTTTCTGCCCCAACGGCCATAGGTTCTCGGAGCTATGTGGCCTGCCCACTGTCACTTCAGCTTGCTAATTCCTCAGAGCCACGTCAGTAATTCTAGTTCTGCTACGGATGTACTCATTTATGAGTCTATCTCTTAGAGAAACTCGGAGCATGGCTCTCACCATTGCACGCTATGCAACCTTGAGCTTCCGTATGAGGCAAAAAAAACACTAGTCGAAGGCTTTCGTCTTGAGACATTGAGGTATTTTGGACGAGAAAATCTTTCGCAATTTCGCAAACGCTGCTCATCCGAGTTGCCTCCTCTCGAACCTCTTTCTCGAAGTTGGATCTACCAACCTGAACCGTCTATCCTAGGTAAAGATACTCATCAACAACTTCAAGAACCGAGCCCCAACTGAGACTGGAGTGTGTACAACATGTACATTCGACATGATCTTCGTTTTGTCCATGTTTATTTTAAACCCCCTCGTTGGGATGCTCTGTCGAGATCTTCAAGCATTGTGTTTAAGTCCTCCAGCGATTTCGCCATGATTACTCTAATCAGTAAATCGAATGTGAGTGATATACTCGCCGTTGATATTGATGCCGTACCCCTTCGAGTCCAGTAGCTTGAAAACATCTTCCAATGCAGCCGTGAACAGTTACGGAGAAACAACGTCTCCCTGTGTCACTCCTGTCTGCAATTGGATATGTCTGGTACTCTAGTCCTGTAGTCGGATTCACATGGTCGCGTTTTCATATATACTTCTCAACACTTCGTTATACCTATAATCAGTGCGGCATCGCTGGAGAAACTGGAGCACAGCCCAAGTCTCGATCGAATCGAAAGCGTTCTCATAGTCCATTAACGCTAAGCATAGTGGCTGATTATACTCTTCGGTCTTCTGTATAACCTGCTGCAGCGCATGTATCCGGCTTGTTCGGGAGGCTGAAAGTCATCAAACCTGCGTGCAAGACGATTCGTGATGATTCTTGAAAATAGCCTATAGACATGGAAGAGAGATGAGCCTATAGCTTTTCAATAAGGCTTTATCACCCTTCTTGAAAAACAACACCATTATGCTTCTGCCTCATGCCTATGGCGCTTTGCCCTCAAGTATGACGGAATTGAAAAGCTTCTGAAGGACCCTAAGTACTGGTATTCTACCCGCATTCAGAAGTTCTGATGTGATTCCGTCATCGCCCGGAGATTTGCTGTTGCTGCTTAAGAGCCATCCTACACTCATACAGGCTGACGTCCGGGATATCCTTGGTGTAGTGTTGGGGCAATATCGCTTTTGGGTCTGATGTCGAACCAGAAGCGTGTTCTGGTGGTTTAGTACATAATTGTCCATAGAAACTCTAAATCTCCCTCAAGATCTTTTGTTTGGATGAGACAATGTCACCACTCTTTGTCTTCAGTTGCGTTAACTGGCTTTGACTAACAGACAGATTCCTTACGAACACTTAGGAGCCTTTATTCTACTTGACGAGACGAGTGCCGCGTCGCAAAGAGACCGAAATCTGCCTGTTTTACTGACTATACGAGTACGCATCCACTGAAGAGTCATTCTCCTCATTTCTCGACGAATTTTCATTAATCTGAGGATTTGGATTGAAAGCTTCTGAGGTTTGTTTGTGCGGCGGGCTTAAGAAATTTAGCTTCAATCGTATGGACAGTTTCTATCAGACTGCTATTTAGCTCGTCGATGCAAACGCAGTTTTCTAGGCCTTCGAAGCGATATCCACATCAACGTCTCCCTTCAACCAAATGGGTTTGTTTAGAGCATACTCCACCACGCTGCTCAAATGTGGATTGAGGCTGCTAGTGCTTTCAAGCCGCCCGAAGGCCACTGACTTAGTTTAACGACTGTCATCTATCGACAACAGCCGGAACGAACGGCTTAACGTGCCCTCTGAGCACGGAGAAACTCAAGATAGATAAACCCATCAATGGACAGACTGCGGTTGAGCTTACTTAACCTGCGTATTTGGTTAGAATCACACGCGCAATGACGCCATCGAGCTCGAAGCGATATAAAGTAATAGAAATATTAACATAAATAAATACATATATTGGATTAATAATGACAGGAATTTAAATAACATTGGTACAGTGAAAGTGTTAAAACATTGTTTGCAGTGGCAACTAGTTATTTTTGTAAGATACTGTGTGATAGATAAACATTTATCAGTGACATAACACGCAAACGGATCTTCTCGCCGCGACACACTTCACGATCGTGACGACAACTGCGTGATGGCCATAGCTATCCCGAGCTGGCTCCACACACATGCCGTTTGCCGGCAACGACAAATATCTACGAATGCTTGGCTAAGTACAAATTCGAGCATCAATGTAAATATTTCGAACACTGATAGCCTTGTGGATAAAGAACTTATTATGCAACTGGTCATCAATTGTGCAAAAAAGGTGAACGAAAACATCTACGAAAAATTAAAAAGGTGTATGTCCTAACCTAAGTAAGCTATGGGTTTTCTTCCAGGATATGGAGATCTGACGGCAGTCGCTCTATGACAAAATCAGTATATTCGCCGCATCTTCAGACTTTTCGGAACGCTAAATCTAAAGTGTTAATAGATTCAGGCGTTATTTTGCGAAAGTCAAATGTGTGTGTGAAAGTCAAACATGTAAATCTAAAGTGTTTGGCTAAATTAAGTGATTCGAGCATATATCTACACGCTTGCAAATAAATGCATGTATGAAACAAACATATGCTTCGAAGATGAAGCCATGCTCGCCAGTTTCTAAAGCTCCTGACGACGTCACCTTCTGGTAAAAAGACAATTTTGTCATGGCTTGGCTTTGGCTGTTTTATGTTACATAAAAATAAACGGTTAATATAGTAAATATGATAATAAACAGTTAATTAAACCGTATGGTCGACAAATACTGGCAAGTTCTCGCAGGCAACTTGCTCGCCAGTTGGCCGTGTGGGTCATGCGTGTGGCACCAGCATTAGCCTGTTGACAATACAAGTAGCCGCGGTATTCACCTTTCATACCGCGGGTTATCAATGGCATCAGTTTGCTTATCGAGAAAATAACAAGTTCTTCAATGCTGAAGTTATGTATTAACTTAAAATTACCATTTATATCCTGATAATGTTTATGTTACGAGTATCAAAATTGCTAAAATATAAAACATTTGGAAGCCATGCCTCCATGGTCGGTTCATCAAATACAAAGTTAAAATAAAGTATCTTTGGATATATTACTTTTATAGTCTGTGGAAGAAGCAAGGAAGTGTTGGTATATTTGTCGATAGTGCTATATACGAACATACGGCTGATACCAAGCTTTTGAAGTTGTTTGAAGCTCTTGAATATGACCGACGGCTCCATACTCACTGTGTGCAAGGCAATCACTGCAATTCTATTTTCTTTAATACCCCTTTAATATTCCATATTGTAATTTGATAATAAACTCGAAAAAATATGTAAAACGGCAGGAAATAGAAAGAAGTTTTTAACATAATAAACGCGTTTCAAGTTCAAAATTGAAGTTGAGTTGAAAAAAGTTGAAGTTCTATGTAACAGTATTTATGGCCAGATTATTAGATAATATTAATGATTAATTTCATAAATCAATACATTTTTTGGAACAGTCGTTAATATGAAATTTTTCTCACGAGCCACCTGTAGCACCAGGCAGGCCGTAAGCTTGATCACGCCTAAGCAGTATAAGAAATAAAAAAATCGGCCAACTGCGAGTCGGACTCGCGCACGAAGGGTTCCGTACAATTATCTATAAAAACGGCAAAAAAATCACGTTTGTTGTATGGGAGCCCCCCTTAAATATTTGTTTTATTTTAATTTAATTATTTATTCTTAAAGTGAATATATAACTAAATATTCTGTGAATATTGCAAGCGTCTACCTGTTGCCGTTATTAATATCGAGCAAAAATTAGCAAAAAAATCACGTTTGTTGTATGGGAGCCCCGTTAAATATTTATTTTATTCTAGTTTTTAGTATTTGTTGTTATAGCGGCAATAGAAATACATCATCTGTGAAAATTTGAACTGTCTAACTATCGCGGTTCATGAGATACAACCTGGTGACAGACGGACGGACGGACGGACGGACAGCGGAGCCTCAGCAATAGGGTTCCGTTTTACCTTTTGGGTACGGATCCCTAAAAATGTTTCACGAACGGTGTCTCCGCTGAAAACCAGCGTAGTGGCTTTTAGTTGCAGGTTCTAAATTTTCTACAAATCCTACTAATATTATAAATGTGAATGTCCGTTTGTTTGTTACGCTTTCACGCGAAAACTACTGAACCGATCATCATGAAACTTTGTACACATATTCTTGGAGGTAACAGAAGTAAAATATGATACTTTAAAAAAAAATATATATATATTTTTTATCAATGCGAGCGAAGCCGCGGGTAAAAGATTTATAATTTGTATAACCTTATAAAAAAGAAGCAATGCAGTTTACAAATAAATAAGGTATTTCTTTCTTTCTTTTCTGTTCCTCTGAGTTGATAATATATCTATCAATTAATGCCAGCGGTACATGTCGGTTTTCGGCAAAAAAAAAAAACATTTACTTCGAAGCTTAATTAATAATAAATACTATCTTTTTTATCAAAACGTATTTTGATAAAATATCCTTTTGTATGTATTCGAGACAAATCAACTTTAAAAATAATTTCATTATTTCGGAATATTTCATGTCTGTCACAATATTTGCAATTTAGCAATTTAAATACTAATTATTCTGAGATACTAATATATCGCATACAACCTTTGATCTTTAACTTGAACCAATGGGAAGGATATTTTAACCAACGAAACATGACGCGCGAATTAGTTATCAAAAACTATGCATTCTACTTTATCCCCCCATCCGTAGGGGTGGTTGAGTTGCAAAACAATTTCGTTTTATCGGATCTCCATTGGATATTTCCTTTATATATTCATAGGTGTATAGCACAGAGCATCCCAGAGTTCTTTCGTGTACTCCTTTACTTGTTCTTTGTTTGTATATCTATGGCATTTGGAGCTCAAAGCTTAAGCGAAAACATGAAAATCTGAATTCAAAAAGATGGCGTAACTGAACAAACACTACGTCTGTACAAAATGACAAATAGTCAAAAAAATCCAATGACATATACATCCTTATCATGTACGTAATATGTCGATAAATAACGATTAAATTCGTTGAATCAGTTATCGATTGCAACATTGATAAAAGTATTGGCGCAGTGCAAAAATGTCTTTATTTTCTGTCTTTTTCGCGAGTTGTATCCCAGTTCCATTGGACACCGGTCAGCAGACGAGGTCCCGGCGAAAGACAGACAGGATATGGCAATATTTCTCGCCCAATTTAATACGTAGGGGAAATACGTACAAAATGACATATATGTACAAAATGACATAGGCGGGTTATTTTGAATTTGGCGGACTTTAACACGAAACTGACAGTGACACCACGCGGCCATAACGGCACTCTATAATCTGTCAAATTTTGAACACATCCATTTCATTGGTCTTGGTGTCTTGGCCGATGACAGGTATTCACACATTACGAGTTTTTTTCATACTGACAAAGTTTTTGTTCAAATGGTAAGTTTTTTACTATTGTATCTATTTATGTACCATTTATTTCATTCCTCAAGCACTTATCTTCAAATTAAATAACTTATTTTTAGAAAAAAAGCTCTTCGTATATTTATTTACAAATTTTATTGTTTTAAAACGCTCTACGGACAAAACGACATACATGTGTAACGGACAAAATGGCATAGGTATGTCATTTTGTCCATAGCTTTTGTGTTATATGTAGGTATGTATTTTTTTCAGATACCAAAATGCCACGCGATTATAAACGAACGACTGATCGGCAATCTAGGAGTACGGAGTCGATGAAGAAAGCCATCGAGGCAGTTCGAGATAAGAAAATGGGCTGGTTATTGGCCTCAAAAACATTTGGTGTTCCTCAAGCAACTCTTCGCAGGCATGTTTTGGGTACTAATAAAACTTTGGAGTCAAATTCAAAAGGCCTTGGTTGTTGGAAAGCTACTTTTCCATCTCATGTTGAAAGGCAATTAGTTCAGCATATAAAATTCCTTGAAAGTCGTTTGTTCGGATTGACAAGAGCATCGGTACAAGAATTAGCTTTTCAGATGGCTGAGAAAAACGGTTTCGCTCATAAATTTAACATCCAAATGGATTTCAAGACGTAATAAAGATATATCTTTGCGCAAACCAGAAGCCACTTCAGCAGCTCGCGCTCAGGCTTTTAATCCGTCCGTCCTTTGAAGACCTACTATAACCAAGAAATCGCTAAATGGCTGAAGGCACATCCTGGACGTGTTGTTACGCATCTTCAGATTGCCGGCTTGTTTAACGAAGCATATGGCAAGGCAGCTACGGTGCAAAATGCATGTCACGGCTTTAAAAGCACTGGCATCTGGCCGCTGAACCATGATATATTTCCGGATTATATGTACGAGCCCGCTGAAACCACAAACATGCCACTGGAAGACAACTTCAATGAACAGCCTACTCAGCCTGCAATAGTAATAAGCTCTATCGAGTCTGAACAAGTTTTGACATAAACTTCACAACAAGCAGATGATTCAGTTCCTGTGACAAATACGTCTCAGGCCGCTGTGGCTGCTGCGTTACCTCTCGTTCAGCCATGGTCTCATGATACGATATCTGAAGAAAATAATGCAGCCGAAATAACAGTACTTACTGACCCACAAGCTGAAAATTCATCTCAGGTTTCAACAACAAACTCCGGTCTAGAAGTAGTTTTAACTGCTGCTGTTACCAATAGACGTCCATCGTCTTCTGCCCTTGCTGTTCCTATTGAGGTGCTCCCTCCGATGCCAAAAGGATGTTTTGTTAGTAGCCAAGGGAAACGTAAACCAAAAATTCGACAGAGCTCATTGGTATTGACTTGTACTCCTAATATGTTGGAAATAAAATCTAAAAATGAGCCCAAAGCTCCCCCAACAAAAAAAAAACGCAAAGCCACCAAAAAAATATTTGAAGAAAATGATGAGGAAGATTTATCTAATATTTCTCATGACGATGAAGAGGACTGTGCTTGCATTTACTGTAACGACCTTTATTCAAGATCTAAGCCCGAAGAAGACTGGTTTCAATGCTTACAATGTTTGCTTTGGGCTCACGCTTCTTGCGCTGATGTTCCAAGAAGAACTAAGCGTTTCATTTGCGAATTATGCCAATAATTTTGTAGCTATTATATGTATGTCATTTTGTCCATTAGCAATATGTCATTTTGTCCGAAGCATATGGACAGAATGGATTATGATTGATCTCAGTTAAATATTTTTTGTTTTTTTTTCTGTAGATTTTTTGCTAAAAATGTTTATTACTTTCGATAATTTAAGGACCAAAGATGATTGATGTAAGCTATGGATGTGCTGTGATCTACCAATAAACAGTTATGATACAAAAACAAAACTATATGTCATTTTGTACGTATTTCCCCTACTTCGTCATCACGGACTACATTCATGAAAATAACACCCAAATATCCATCCAGTTTTTCATGTCCTTGCAAATGTTGCCATAGAGCTCATGAGGGATACTATCGCTCTTTTTCTAAGCGTTATTCCGTTTCCTAATCCTTTAGAATTGGTGGGGTCCGCTACCTAAGCCTGAAGATTTGGGGAATACACTGATGTTTACATGGAACAAATAAATAAATAACTTTTGTATTTGGTGATGATCACTAAGGGGAAGCTGGGGCCCATCCATTTTATTCACCCCTTTATACCACGTGATGTATTTTATATCAATTACAGACGACACTCATCCACATATCAGACGTTTAGACGATTTCAATTAATTTCAGAGAATGTTAACCCCCGACAGGATTTTTGGGTTCATTGCTTACTTTGTTTTAATAGATTTACTTTTCTCGTCGTAAACACATGTACTCATATGTACAGCTAAGAGCAGCACGCTTAACACTCGAAGTACGATTGTAACTCTTATCACGAACGGCATAAGAACGGTACAAAGCTTAAAGCTGGAGTTGCACTTTGCTGTACATAGCATATCTCATAGCTCTCAAATATTTTTTTCAGATAAAGCTTATTTTAAAAACATAAAAGTTTCAAGTCACTTAAAAAATATCTGTTAACCCCTTAGGAGTTGAATTTAAAAGAATCCTTTCTTATCTCTCATATGCATTACAAAAGGAACCTCTTGATGAGTCAGTGAATTCCATTTTTGTTAATATAGATTTATTAATATAGGGTACCCTAAGGGTGGAACTTTTATAAAACGCTGTTTTTTTTTATTCTAAAAGAGAATATAAAGTATTCTTCTAACATACAAATTGTCAACCCCCTTTTTTGTCCCCTTTACTTTTTGCTTTTTATAAAAGTAAAGGGGTTTTTATAAAAGTAAAGTCTAATTTACTTTTTTGACGTCTTGATTGAGAGTATAATTACAAAGTCTAAAGTAGCTCACTTAAAAAAAATCAATTTCTTAACAGTTCATACTTTTGAACCCCCCCCCCCCCCCCCCATTACACCCTTTAAGGGGTGGAATATTTGGAAAAAGCTGAAGTTACTTTTTTGAATTCTAATAGAGATCTGTACAAAGTTTCAAGTCACTAACTTGAAAAAATATTTCTGCTCCATACAAACTGTCAATTCCCTTTTCACCCCCTTAGGGGTTGAATTTCAAAAAATCCTTTCGTATCTCTGTGCAAAATTTCAGATTTCTAGGTTTTGACTTGGGCGTTGATGAGTCAGTGAATTAGTCAGTGAATTAGTCAGGAACTCCATTATTATTAATATGGATTATACAGATATATAAAATAATACATAACGCCAAGACTTGCCTACCATGACGAAATTGATCGTGGTTTATCAGAAGGTGATATCATTAGCCCTAGAAACCGACGAGCGTACATGAGAAGGGCTATGAATGTTAAAGTGAGGTGTGTAAGGACCATCATGTGGCGCGGTTCTCTCTGCTTACCCTGGATATAAAATATTTATGTAATTATACATAGTATCTATGATGTCCTACTACTATCTCTATTTGGATGCCATCATAAAGGAATTCTAAGTAGGTAACATGTTATTTATTGTTATTAGGTACGTTATCACCGGCCGTGATAAAGGAACGAGACAGCTGTCAGGTGTCGCATGTTGTTAACATTGTCGATTGATTGTAGAAGTTAGGTATTAAATACTTGGACACTACAATAATCAGATTTTTAAATAAAAATTTTTGACGTTAACTCCAAAAAAGAGGTCACCAGTAAGCTCCCAAGGAGTTGCCGAGCTAGCAGTACAGGTGGCATCGCGGGACTGATACTTAATACATTGCGAGCATTAATAGGCCACGGTAAGCGCTTTCCATCAAACGGGTATGTTTGTAAAGCCTCTCGACACATAAAAAAATAACAATTCAATTTCAATGTCGCAATTTATAAGTAAAATCTCATAATGTCGATTCAACTCGGAATGTCTTCTCGCTGAAAGTCACACACGCTGTAATTTCCTTTTCTCGAATATCTTTCAGAGCCAAAGTTGATATAGATATATAAATGTGGTCAACCGCGTGTCTGGTTTTTTACACTTCTGTAACTGTGAATGAATTGTTAAGTGGGTACTAAGAAAATGAATTAATGTTGCGAGAATGGAATGACAATGTGGGAATGTGACATTACGCGAGTGTGACATTAAGCGAGAGTGACATTACGCGAGTGTCATATGAGAGTGACATTAACCGAGTTTTTTACGAGTATATACATTGTAGGGAGACACAGCAAAGTGGATAACGTAGACATTAAATGCTTGTAATACCTCTATACCTCTACTGTTAACACAACACCTCCTTAAGATATTGGTAACCTCACTCAGTAGCAGGAACACAACTACCCTCTATTGTGTAAGGTGGTCAAAAAAAGTAAGGGAAAGAATTCGAAGAAATCCTGTCGGAAAGCTAAAGATTTTATCTCGGGAGATGAAGATAGCACCTAGAACCATGTCGCGTATTTTAAAAGATGACTTAGGACTTGCAGCCTATAAGAGACGTACTGATCATTTCTTAACTGATAATTTTAAAAAGAATAGGGTGGTAAAATTGAAACAACTACTGAGGCGGTACGCAAAGGTATGCTCAAAGCTCTAAGGAAGCTTCCCAATTAGTCGACAGAGTGCAACGTGGGCACTATCCGACTTTAGTGATAGTTTGATGGGGTATTAGCTATGATGTGACTGAGCCATACTTTTGTGAAAAAGGTATCAAAACATCGGCACAAGTGTATCAAGATACCATTCTCGAGAAGGTAGTGAAGCCCCTTAACAACACCATATTCAATGACCAAGAATGGTCCTTCCAGCAAGACTCGGCGCCGGTTATAAAGCTCGGTCTACGCAGTCTTGGTTGGAAACAAACGTTTCGGACTTCATCAGAGCTGAAGACTGGCCGTCGTCTAGTCCCGATCTTAATCCGCTGGATTATGATTTATGGTCAGTTTTAGAGAGTACGGCTTGCCCTAAACTCCATAATAATTTGGAGTCCCTAAAACAATCCGTACGATTGGCAGTGAAGAATTTTCCCATGGAAAAAGTGCGTGCTTCTATTGATAACTGGCCTCAACGTTTAATTGTATGGCAGCCAATGGAGGCCACTTCGAATAAGCTTTTTATATTTTTAATTGTTTTATATTTATGTATTAAACTAACACACTGTAAAAGTAATAAATGTTATTTGCAATAAAAAAAAAATTTTCTTTGTTTCAGTATTTATGGCAAGACTAGGTATATCTTCACGCCAGGTTCCTTGCGGGGTAGGCAGAACTGAGCTCCATAAGATGCGGCCCTTCCTCACCTCACTCGCTTTTTAACATTCATAGCTATTCAGAATTATATCGTATTTAATTTCCATAACGAATTTGAATTTAATTGCAGGTCAAATAGCAGGCAAAGATGTTTTAAATGCAAAGGCACTTTCCCTAATCAGAAAGTAATTCAAATATTCTTTTTGACGAGCTCGGTGGCGGAGTGGTGAAAGGCGCTGTTACGCTACTTTGGCACCAACGCTCGTGGGTTCGATTCCCACACAGTACAAACATTTGTGTGTATGAACATGTCTGTTTGTCTTGGACTGGGTATTTTCTATGTATAATAGTATGTATTTACAAAAAAAAATGTATTTACGTATGTTTATCAGTTGTGTATTTACCTATAAGACAAGCTTCGTTTACTTTGGGGCTAAGTCGCGCTGTGTAATTTGTCCGACAATATAAATAAAACAATATAAATTCTATATTTTCTCTAATTTATTATCTGCTGGAAATGAATATTGAATGAATATTTTATAATTTAAATATTTAGAAATACTATTATAACAATATCTATTCACCATCGTCGCCAAGATAATAGAAATTATTGGAGTTGAGATCTCGATGTGCTCGCAATGAAATGTTGTCAATTGATGACAGTCGTTGCTTTGCCGACAATAGAGCAGGGGCACATGTTACACAAGTTATCTTTCACTGTTTTTTTTATATAGCGTGCAGGCAATCAAGTATACGGCCCACCTGTTGTAAAGCGGTTACCGTAGCCTATAAACGCTTGTGTTTACATTTAAGTAGAACTCGCGCGATGCCTTCTCTGCTGCTAGCACAGCAGCTACTTAGGAGCTTACCTTATTCACACGCAGGAACACAACAACACTAAATTTCCAATGGAAACAGTGCGTAAAGTCATAGATTCGTGGCCAGATAGAATACAGGCCTGTCTCAAAGCCAAATGTGGCCATTTCGAATCGTTATTTTTTGCTGAATCTTCCATACATATGTACATATAAGTTTTATTAATATTACATTACTTAATAAAATATAACTGCATATTCATTTGTAACATAACTTATGGCCGGACTAGGTAATTATCGAATAATATTACTCAGACGTTCAGCTTCACGTGATAAATGGTCAAATTTAACAAACATATCTCTATGTAAAAATAACCTTACGGGGAACCTACGGGAAACTAATCTATTTTTCGACCCTATATATTATCTATCATTAGGGTGAACATGTTTAAACCCTGCCTCTCCTTGCAAGAATGTATTATTCCCACAACTCAGTGTGGTTACCTGTGACCTAGTGAGGGCTGGCTGCCAGCCATACCCCTCATATTGCAAGCGTTCTACGCTGCTAGTCGTCATAGTGGCAACTTGCTGTTTTGGTACCAAATAACAAATATGTTACAGTGTGTTTATCAATAATCTATTTCTAATCTATCTCACCAGTCGGACGTCTTATCAAGTAAGGAATAGAAATAGTGAAAAAAAAAACAACATCTATTGTTAATTTAATGTTAATATTTAAATGTAATATGTATTGTCTTTAAATAACAAATTCAATTGTACACAACTAGTACAATTGTATATTGGGAACCGTTTCTGTTTAATTTTGAAACATATCATCCGTCTTAAACTTAAAATCCGTCCGGTCCATCTTAAAATGTCAGGAGGCATGGAAACACACGGCCCACCTGATGTAAAGCGTTTGCCATAGCCTATGAACGCTTGAAACACATTAAATATCACTCTTCCACAAGCACATCTCTGCAGCTAACACAGCAACTCCATAGGAGCTTACCAGTGACTTCACTCACACGCAGCTTGACGAGCTCGGTGGCTCAGTCGTAAACGACGCGACTTTGGGGCCGACGCTTGTGGGTTCGATGCCCACACAAGACAAACATTTGTGTGCATGAACATGTCTGTTTGTCTTGGAGAGGTAGGGCGCTGTGTAAACATCAGGGGAGGCATTTAATGTATGTATATCTTCACGCCAAGTCCCTTGCGGGGTAGGCAGAGAGAACCGAGCGCCATAAGACGCGGTCCTTGCATACTTCACTCGCTTCTGTGGCATTCATAGCTTTTTTCATGCACGCTCGCCGGTTCCTGGAGCTCCTGACATCACCTTGTGGTAAAACACGACCAATTTGGTCATGGTAGGTTAGTCTTGGCCTTCCTCGGCTCCTACATCCTTCCACTTTTGCATTGTATATCTGTTTCGTCATTCTTTCGTCCTGCATTCTTTCTACATGTCCGAACCAACGGAGCAGGCCCTTTCTTATCTTAACACCTGACACTCTCTTTTAGATCAACTCTTACTCTCACGTCTTCATTACGAACGCGGTCAGCAAGCGTTATGCCACAAGATTTGCGCAATGCTCTCATCTCGACCGCATTTATTCTACTTTCATACTCTCTCTGCCATACCCAGCTCTCACTTCCATAAGTTAGCGTTGGAATTAGCACCGCGTTGTGTACAGCGAGCTGTGCCTTCTGGCTTAGATTTCGGCTGCCTAGAAGTTCACCCAACGCTCCATTCACCCTATTCCCGGCACTCACTCGTCTCTCCACATCAGCGGTGTACCTTCCATTGCTGCTAAAAGCACTTCCAAGATATACAATCTCATTCACTTGCTCCAACACTACATCATCAACCATAATACTAGTGTTCGTTCCGGTTGTCTCTTTCAAATACCGTTATCTTGGTTGAGGCATTTAACCCTTCGAAACCCGGGTGGTCGTATACGACCGCGAAATGTATGGCAAAACGTATATAACGGGTTCTGAGTGCTCAATACTTAGTATAATACAAGCATTAGTAGGCTACGGTAACCGCTTTACATGAAGTATGCACGCATGCCTTCCGACGTAGTATGTATAAAAAAACAGAAGGAAGTTGTTATTTGGTACGGTTTTCTGTGCAGTGGAGGTACTTCCCCAGACGGGTTACTTTAAAGCGCCCTACATCTTTTAAAAACAACCAGACCAAGACAAAGTGCACACAAATGTTTGTCCTAATATGGGAACCTACGTTGGTGTCAAAGTAGCGTTACTAACCCCTACCCCCTAACAAAATGGAGAGTTGTTCACCTGAGAGCAAGACACCGCTCTGCGTTAGCAACGGGGCTAGCGATACTCTCTGTAAGCGGCCGATACACGCACACCACAATAATATTTCTTTGTTTAAGATCCCTCAACATTTCAGCAACTCACCTTCGAACGCCAAGCACAACACCAACAGCAAATCCTACAACAGCGATCCTTATGATTGGTAACAATAATTCACTATATCAATAATGATTTTACTCATTAATGGTCAAAGCTCATTGCACCGAGGGCAGTTCACAACACTGGCCGCGCACGTGCTCTCGACTGTACCACGCGAGCTGACAGCGCGTACGACGTTAGCGGACGATGGAACGCGACTAAACACTACACTGAACTTTTGATAAGACAATTCATAAGTTGATCGCATTCTACTAATAGGGTTGTCAAACATATTGTAAATAAATCTAAATACATGTTATGTTTATTAATCATTTAGTATGTTAATTACCAAGATGGGTTCGGACATGTAGAAAGAATGTAGGATGAGATAATGACAAATAAGATATACTATTTTTGGATGAGCTTGGTGGCGCAGCCGTGAATGACACGACTTTGACACCAACGTTCGCGGCTTCGATTCCCACACAAGACAAATATTTGTGTATACATATCTCTTTATCTCTTTGGTCTGGATGTTTTAAGAGAGGTAGAGCACATCAAAGCAGTCCGACTGGGGAAGTACCTCTACCTCATAGGACACCGCAGCCAAATAACAACTCCCTAGAAGGTTCTGGTGTTCCTGCATATGAGTGGCATCACTGGTAAACTCCTATGGTGTTTAGCAGCAGAGGTGGCATCGCGCGAGTGATACTTAATGTATTACAAGCGTTCATAGGCTACGGTAACCGCTTTGTAATGTAAAGCATCAGATGGGCCGTAAGCTTGAATGCCTTCCGACGTTGTATAAAAAAAGCTATGCGAAAGTGAAAGATAAAGGAGCCGAGAAACACCGAGACTAACCTACCATGACCAAATTGGTCATGTTTTATCAGAATGTGATGCCAGGAGCCCTAGGACCCGGCGAGCGTGCATGAAAAGCGTTATGAATATTAAAGAAGCGAGGTGTGGAAGGGCCGCGTTTTATATCACTCGGTTCTCTCTGTGCGCAAGGATACATACATACGTATATTATATGAATTTTAGGAAGCGATGTGTAAACTTAATTGAACTGTCTGATCTAGTGTATAACGAACCAGCCTAATAAACCACTGATCCCTGGTTCAAATCCTGATGTGGTCAATTTGTGAATTCATTAAACTCATGACTACCTCCTATAATATTACAAATTACAATTTTTATCTCGTACGTAGCATTTGTATGGACATTTTAATTACCGAAACCAAGAGATATACATATCTTGTGAAACGTTTCGGTAATTCAAATGTCCATACAAATGCTACGTAAACGCAAACGCAGTGGTGATCCAATACTCTTCTGCTATCACTAATAAGGTCGCTCTAATCGATATCGTGTGCACTAATAGATCTATCACGAATACTACTTAACTCATTCAAGGAGTATACTCTTAAAAAAATCTAATATACCACCAAATTTGTCAAAAATAGATCAGTTAAATATATTATGATGAATGAATTCAACAAGGACGTGGTTGCCTTCAATTGGAAGTCAGTGTGTCAGTTGTCTACTGTGGAGAAAATGAATGAACATTTTAATTCCTTTCCGTTTATGAAGGGATGTTTTAGTAGTATATAGTATTATATGAGTATTATATGAGTAGTATATGAATGCTTGTAATACATTAAATATCACTCGCGCGATACCACATCTGCTCCTGTCACAGCCAGTCCTTACGAGATTACTGGTGACTTCACTTACTCGCAGAAACGCAACAATCTTACAGGGGCTTGTTATTTGGCTGCGGTTTCTGTGAGGTGGGGGTATTTCCCCAGACGGGCTGCTTTGATGCACGCTACCTCTTTTAAGAACATTCAGACCTAGAGAAACAGGTATGTTCATGCACAATAATATTTGTGGTGTGTGGGAATCGAACCCGTGAGCGCTGGCGTCAAAGCGGCGTTATTAACCACTGCGCCACCGAGCTCCTCATTAACTAAAAGTAACGCTAACAAGAAAGTGTCTACTGCAATTGTTATTTAAGACAACGGACGGTTGCAGTAGGCACTTTCTTGTTGTACCTAATAGTACTCTTTAGGAAAAACATTGAGAACAAAATAATAATGGATCTCTTTAAATATGTTTGTTTACCAATTAACATAATGAGTCTAATGATATTAATGACCACTTCTAAACATACATGGCCTGATAACGTTTTCGTACCTATCTCACAGCTGATCTACTTCTAATTTCATCGTTCTGTATTATTTACTGTATACAATTTTCAGAGAGGGAGGGCGCATTGAAGTATTCGCTCATATGATTTTTTTCTCATTCATTCAGTCACCTACGAAAGGTTGTGTTTTCCTCCTTGTGCCTATTGAACTAATTAATTTATAAAAAGACTAGCGGACCCGACACACGTTGCCTTGGTTGTCCGAAAATAAAAACATTAAATCCTGTAACCCGATTACAGCGCCTACTACCGGGTCCAATTGTGAATCTAAACCATTCTCGAATCCTCTTGGACACACAAAAAATTTCATCAAAATCGGTCCAGTCGTTTAGGAGGAGTTCGGTCACATACACACGTACAGTAGAATTATATATAAAGATAAAAATAAAAATTCTTTATTTGCCATTGGGCCCTCGCGAGCACTTAGACACGTCTTACATTTATGAAATATAATCTTATTGTATCTTATTTAATTCCACTTTTTTCCTTTTTTTTAATCTACTAGCATTTCGGAAATGACCATTGGCGAAGAAGAAATGCCGAAAGAAACTTGCCAATATATATTGCCAATATGACCCTAAGTATATATACATATAAATCACCATACTTGTCTCCCATTGGGGTACGAAGAGTTTATGGAACGCCAGTGTCCGATCCAAATACTCTCTCGCTTCTTCCACACTCATCAGCCTCTTCTCGCATGCTCTTCGATTTCTTGGCATTGATTTGGCCCTTTTTAAGGACATCACTAATTTGATCTATAGAGCAAGGGCCGCCGTAGACGGACACAAATGTCCGAACCATATCATCATACGACTTTCAATTTTTGTCACTACATTATCTTTCATTCTACATTGTTCTCGTATCGTTCTTATTCAATCATTCTCACTCTGCACATACTTCTCGTTTCAACAGCGTTAACCTTACTTTCATGCTTCTTCTGCTATACCCGCGATTCACTACCGTACATCAATGTTGGTGTTAATAGACCCTGAATAATAAGCAGGGCGAGCTTTGCTCGATATGTTTTCGCTCGTCGAAACCGAGTATAACGCACCAGTGATCCTTTTCCTGCTTTCACTCTTCTTTAAATATCTAAAGTATCGTATTTAAATCATTTGTTTTTTTTTAATTTGTTAGTAATGTATCGTAGACAGCCCTAGCAACAATAGATGCGCAAAACACGATACAAACAACTCATTTATCTTTTTATATTAACGATTTGAAAATTAACACATCTCGGTCAAAGTTCACAGTGTCTCGATGGTGAATTTAGTGTGAGTGTGAAGCGTGCGCCGGACATCGTCATTCATTAAATTAATAATACACCTCACGACATTGACTCACTTCGGTTTTAGGGCAATAATAATATGCCTACTGTCTGTGAGAAATATCACAGGCAACATTGAGCCCTTGAGTTTAAGGAGAAAATCTGCCATCTTTTGATTTTTTTTTTATATTGGCTCAGTATAGTGGCTCCTCTTCACCTGTTGGTAAGCGAAAAGGGGAGCCCAAATTGCAGCGGCAACTGACAAAGGACTACGGTGTCCTGTCAGTTGACGCTACCATGCTGGCCCGCAAGGTGCTTCTTCACGCTTCGTTTGAAGGATCCCATGTTGTAGGAAGGAGGAAACACATGTGCAGGCTAGGCGTTCCACTTTTTAATAGTTCGACAAAGATAGGAGTTGCCGAACTTTTTAGTACGAGAACAAATGTCCTCAACAGTGGAATGATGACATCGCAAGCCTGCACGTGTGGTTCTATGACGGAAGGGAGAGGGTGGGATAAGGGAAAATAGTTGTTCAGAGCACTCACCATGGTACAGGCGGTAAAATGTACTTAGGAAGCCTATGTCCCTACGAAGTTGCAGAGGTTCTAGGTATTTTGTGACCTTTTCGTCGTCGATTATGCGGATAGCCCGTCGCTGCAACCTATCGAGAGCATCGAGAAGATACTGTGCGGAGCCGTCCCAGAGATGCGAGCAATACTCCTGTATTGTTATTGATTGTCCTACTGGCTGTACAACGGGTTGTGTTCCGAGGAGTTGTTCGATGTGATACCAATATAGCCTTGTTTCAATCAGCTTCACTTGCCGACGGCTGGGAATTCATCGTCACACATTGGATCCACAATAGTCGCATACTGTGCGTTACCAGAGATGTTTATTACGAAGAACCCTAACCCTTAAGTCGTGGAATCTCCCAGCCAAGATTTTTCTCTAGCGACTGCAGCATGACGTTCTTTAAAAAAGACGAAGAAGATATAACACCCCTGATGTCGCAACTATCCCTAGGCTATTGTAAATGCTTAGGTACCATCAGGCAGGACGTACACTCGTCTCCCACCGTAGTGGTATAAAACAAACAAGATAAATTTAGTAGACATGTAACAACGCGGGAAATTTTAGAAAAGGTAGGACCCTGCGAGTGAATTATTGTGTTTCTGTGCCTGAATTAGATCGCCAGTTCATAGATATGTCGATTTAGGGATAGCGAGAGGACCGGCGGAGTTCGAACCGCCACCAGTGGACGCGGCTGGCTGGTGCAGCGGTCAGTGAGACCCGGTGAAACGGTTGACCGCTGGCTACCCGCAGATCAGTAGAGTTCTCTAGTCCGGGGAATACTTCTTAATCTCCGTTGTAGTGGTCGTGCTGGAGAAAGACTGGGTTGGACCTGGCTACTGCACTAGGAGAGCAATCAGCTTCCCTTCCGCCCGCCCTTCTCTTTTGTTCAACGTCAACACCTGCACACCTCAATGTAAGTAGGTAGCAGAAATAAAAACGAAATGAAATGTGCACTAATATACTCTCTTTATAAAATCCTCAATAACCCTGAGACACCCCAATACCTTCGATCCTGGTTTTCTCATAAGATAACTCCCATCCGTTCCCAACGTACTTGTTTTACCAAAACTCTGAACTATCCATTTTTAAGAGAGGTAGGGCGCATCAATGCAGCCCGTCTGGGGAAGTACCTCCACCTCACAGAAAACCGCAGCCAAATAACAACTCCCTAGAGGGTTGTTGTGTTTCTGCGTGTAAGTGAGGTCACCAGTAAGCTCCCAAGGAGTTGCTGTGTAAGCAGCAGAGGAGACATCGAGTGATACTTAATATATCGCAAGCGTTAATAGGCTACGGTACCCGTTTTACATCAGGTGGGCCGTATGCTTGTATGTCTCCCGACGTAGTATAAAAAAACCATCATCCAACACAATTTTTTTCTTTCGGTCATTTACTAATTACTGTCAATGCAGCATGGCTGTGGAACAAATTACCGCTACAAATACGGAACAGCTGCTCACTTAACCTCTTCTTGAAAGTAGACATACTTTCAAGAAGAGGTTAAGTGAGCACTATCTTACTCATGACAAGTAATATGGAAAATATGAAGATTAAATTCTGCATTGCTTTTAACTACCAGCCAAAATAAAATTTACTGCACACACGTTAGGGTTAGCTGGAAGATATCTCTTATAGAGATAAGCTCGCCTTTGCACACTGTTTTCCGTAATACCTAATTTTATGTTTTGCTATGCAATAAAGGATAAATACATAAGTAGAAAAAGAAATCTACAGCGGGCACCTCCTTCACAATCAATATGGTTTTTTGCAATATCAGGGGACTTCGCAGAAATATCAACGCGATCGACCATCACTTGATGCCGCTCAGCAGTCCATTTTTCTTACGAAGACGCAAATAACCTCCCTGGGCCACATATCTTCTTTGCAACACCCAAGGGTACAAGCTCTAGCACCACTTTCTGCGTCGTCCCGGTTTATGCATGTTGGTTCTGGAGAATCTTTCTGTCGCCGTATTCATAGCCTAGTCGTAGGTGCATGTGGATCACGGCAGCCTCACCTATCTCCTCGCGTGCCTCTTTAGCTTCCTTATCAGAGACACAGAAATATCTTGATTATTAGAGTGTACGCTGTTGCCGTCGGCACCCTTGACATCCCGGATGTTGCAAGTGTCTATAGCATACAGCAACTGCTACACTATCAAGCAGGTCGTACGCTAATTTGACACCTTAGTGGTATAAAAAGATCTGGACTTCCGTTTTTGGCTTTAATCATCTGTCGGAGTAAACCCCCGTTTTGATGAGCCCGGTGGTAGAGCGGTTAGCAATCGCCACTTTAACATCGAGATTCTCGGGTGCGATTCCCGCACAGGACGAACATTTGTATGCATGAATATGTTTTTTTGGCTTTTTGTTTTTGTTACAGTAGGGTACTTCGTTATTTATTTTAATATTAGTATGTGCGGCACTTGCTTGTCGTACCTACACATCCAACGACTGCTGCGCCAGTCGATTAAACTAACTTGAACGCACCTGTTGTGTCATTTCGACTCCCCGTTCTCCTAGATATAACAGTTTCATTCGTATTTTTAAAAGAATTGGAGAGAGCATCAACGCATCTCGTCTGGCCGTTCGAAAGCTCCTCTACCTCACAGAAAATTGCAGCCAAATAACAACTCCTGTAGGGTTGTTGTGTTCCTGCGAGTAAGTGGGATTACCGGTAAGCTGCTAAGGCGTCGCTGAGTTAGCAGCATGTGTGGCAACTACATCACAGTAACTTCTTTATACCAGGTAGGCCGTACGCTTGTATGCCTCTCGATTTTGTATAAAAAAACCAAGAAGGATCCCAAGACTGAAGGTTACAAATGTCTGCCTTTGTTGGTCGTACAGTTAATCGAGGTCTGCAAAAAATTAAGTATACCTCGATGCAGCGGGAACTGTAAAGGATAATGTTTAAACTTTGCGATGAAATCATTCTGAAAAGCTATGGACTAACGATAGGGATAAGCTCAAAGCTGTTGACGTCTGTGTTAGACCCTGGACAAGTCATTCAGTTACGTAAGTCCAACTACGACCGGAAGGTCAACTGACGAATCCAACTCGGTTGGGCAGCGTTCGGAAATTGCTGTCAGTGATGACAAACGGAACCGAGACGTGATTTTTTTTATACCACTAAGGTGGCAAATAAGCGAACGGCCTGCCTGATGGTAAGCAGTTACCGTAGCCTATGGGCATTTGCAACACCAGGGGTGTCACTCTTGCGTTACCGACCCTGTAAGAACCTCTTCACGCCTTTCTTGAAGAACCCCATACTGTAGTCCCTTGGGAAAACCTCGGCAGGGAGCTCATTCCACAACTTAATAGTTCTCGGTAGAAAAATTCTCGTGAAGTGCACAGTGCGCGACCATTGCGGTTCCAGTGTGTGTGATCTCCCAGCCGCCGGCGAGCTGTGCGATTGTAAAACGAGGCTGTTGGTATAATGTCGAACAACTCCTCAGAACACAACCCATTATACAGCCGGTAGAACACGCAAAGGGAAGCAAAATCTCTTCTCAAACTCAAAGGCTCAATGCCGTGTGTGAGTTCAGGATCATCGATAATCCTCACAGCTCGTCTCTGTACCGAGTCACAACACTACACTAGGGTTAAAGTCTTCACTCCTTTTTCACAAAAATGAAGCGTTTTGGCTCCTAATAAGACACCACGAAACCATTACAGACGATGATGACCACGTCGTACCTTTCCGACCACTTGGGCGGCTTCTTTAGAATCGTGTACTTTGTTATTTTGCTTGTTGTAGTGCTCTTCAATCATGAAAATTGTTACATCAGTAAAAAGGATATTACTGTACCTTTCACCGGGGCAGAAGGTGTTTTGATCGATCCATTCTCTTCAACTATAAGGATTTATTTGGAGTAGGTCCTGTATTTCGACGATAAGCGTCGAGCTTCGAGATTTATTTATCTATATTTTATTCATATTTTTTTTTATACCACTAAGGTGGCAATCAAGCATAAGGCCTGCCTGATGTTAAACAGTCACCGTAGCCTATGGACACTTGCAACACCAGCGGCGTCACTCATGCGTTGCCGACCCTGTAAAAATCTCGTCACGTTTTTAATGTGGTCTCTGGAGAAAACTTGTTCATTCTACAAAGCGAATAAATTAACTCCTGTTACGGTAATTTTTGTAGGGCGTTGAGGAAAATAATCTTGCTGTATGTAGTGTCCTGTGAAGGAGTCAAAGAGTCTGAAGAGTGAGTGCTGGACAGGTCTCCACCGACAAGAGCCCAGCTCTTAAACAAGAAGCGAGAAAATTGTAATTGACGACGGAGAGACCCATATTGGAAGGTTTCTTTCGACATTTCCTCTTCGCCGATGATCATTTCAAATGCTCGTGGGCAACAATAAAAAAATCATAACTAATAGAATTAAACAAGATACATTAAGACTATGCAGTGACAGCCTAATGGTTAAAGAACCGCCCTAGTGACCAACAGGTCCACGGTTCGAATCCTGGCATGTACTAATAAATTCTCTATACTCGGATGGTGAAGGAACATCAACATCGTAAGGAAACCCGCGCGTCCAAGAAATTATATTTTAAAATACGTGTAACCTTTCCTAAGAATGAACTGGTTTTCCCTCTAGGTTGTGGAGATCAGACCGCAACCGCTCTTTGTAAAAATCAGTACCTTTACGAAATCCTAATGGGTTAGTAAACGGGATAAAGTTCTTAGCGTTATCCTGTTTCCGTTCCGTTTCGAAGAAGACATTAAAATTATAAGGTTTATGGTTAAGTGGCTACGATGCTCTATGAACGCCTGTGACAAAAAGGGCGCGTCGTTCACCACAGTACAGTGCTGGTTGTGCGGTTTGCTGGCGCGACAGGAGGGGCAGCTACTGCAGCAGCCAGGTCTATCCTGTCTACTACGGCACGACCACTACAACAGGATGTTTACACAAGTTGGCGGATCCTTCCCAGGCGGAGATGAAGTAATTCCCGGGTTCGAGAACCCTACTACCCGCGGCCGGCCAGCGGTCAACCGTTACACCGAGTCTCGCTGAACGCCGCGCCCATACTGCTAGTGGCGGTACGACATCTGTCGGTCCTCCCACTGTCCGCACAACGACCTCTCAGTTAGCAGGCGACCTTAACGCATAGGAACACAAGAATCTTCACGGAGTTCTTACTAAGCCGCTGCTTGCTATGCCACCAGTACATGAAGTGGCCGGGGCACAACACGACCTCCAGCTGGGTCCTACCTTTCTTCAAAACAAACGAGCCCCTTCGAAATTCCTTCTCGTAATCGACACTCCACCTCCTGACACTCCTACTGCGACACGTTCTATCTATCTATCTAGCGCTACGCAACTCGATCCTTACATACCTCACTCGCTTCTTTAACATTCATTGCTCTTTTCATGCATGCTCGCCGGTTTCTAGGGCTCCTGACACCACCACCTGATAGAACACGACCAATTTGATCATGGTAGGTAAGTCTTGGCCTTCCTCGGCTCCTACATCCTTCCACTTTCGCATTGTATATCTGCTTCGTCATTATTTCATCCTGTATTCTTTCTACATGCCCGAACCAACGGAGCATGCCTCTTCTTATTTTAACACCGATGCTCTCTTTCAGACCAACTCTGCTTCTAACCTCATCATTGCGAATACGGTCTACAAGCGTTACGCCACAAATTTTGCGCAACGCTCGCATTTCAACCGCGTTTATCCTACTTTCATGCTCTCTCTGCCATACCCAACTCTCGCTTCCATAAGTAAGCGTTGGGACCAGCACTGCATTGTGTATAGCCAGCTGCGCCTTCTGGCTGAGGTTTTTACTGCCAAGAAGTTTTCCCAACGCTCCATTCACACTATTCCCAGCACTCACTCGTCTTTCCACATCTGCGGTGTACCTTCCATCCCTGCTGAAAGCGCATCCAAGACATACAAACTCATCCACTTGTTCCAACACTTCATCATCAATCGTAATCCTTACATTATTTCTGGATTCTTCTCTTTCAAATACCATTATCTTTGTTTTCTTCGCATTCAGTAGTAAGCCTTTCTCCATACATTCGTCTTTCATCGTTGTGACTAGTGTTTGCAGTTCAGATGACGTATCTGCTAATAGTACGGCATCGTCTGCATACAGCAGACAGTTCACCACTAGGTCACCCATGCGCAATCCCACATTCGTTGACCTTATTCTCTGCAGACAACTATCGAGGTACAGGATAAACAGCCTAGCAGATAGCATGCAACCCTGTTTGACACCAATTCTGACATCAAACCAGGGTGACATGCCACCATCTATCCGCACACATGCTGAGCAATCCTTGTAAGTGGACTGCACAGCACGGAGCAATGAACCGTCAATCCCATATCTCGGCAATATGTCCCACAGTTCCTTTCGCACAACCCTATCAAAGGCTTTCTCAAGATCCACAAAACCGCAGAAAACCTTCTGGTCTATGGCCAGATGCTTCTCTACGATATTGCGGAGCGAGAAAACTTCATCCGTACATCCCCTTCCATTTCGGAAACCTCCTTGTGCGTCCCACAGCATTTCATACTCTCTTATTTTTTTTTTAATATACTTTCATTATTTAGGAATTATGTGTTCTTCAATATTTATGGTTATAATTTCTTTTTGATCAAGAAATTATTTTTTTAGCAGTACTAAGACACTGCGAAATTAAAATATTTGAAAAGGTTATATCGGATGTGACGTAAAACTCCACAACAAGATATCTCAATTCTAAACTTGTATGTCGGTTTCTTGGATTGTTCCACAAGAGGGGGAAGATTGTTCCCTATGATGTGGTAGTCGAAAATATAAAGTACAATACGTCTTCAACATAATCTCTACACTCGTTTCTTGTTATCAAGAACAAATGACGTCACATAAAGCGCGCCAAAATGGCGGACGTTTAAAATGTCCATATGAGCTTTTTAATTTTACAAAAAATATACTTTGATTATTTTTTGTGATGACATTTTTTTTACTGTTATATGATAAAAGATATTTAAAAAAATATATGCATACACCTATTCATATTCTATTGACTATTTTTACCCGAAAATAATAAACAAGTTATCTAAACTTAGGATACTGGCCAAACGTATGACAGTAGAAAAGGTATTGTTTTACACGCTTTATTCCGATACGAAAATATAATTGTGTATATTAGGAACAGAAAATGATAGAATTGTAGTTATATAACATGATTTTATTCATATTTCGGTGATCTCCATCTTTGGCTATTAGGTAATATAAAATTATACAAATCAGTCTAGTATTCGTTAATGCGCCGAACACTATTACAACTTTATTTCAATTGAGTTGCAATGTTATTCGGTGCATGCAAAATTTTAAAGTACGGTGCCCATCTACATTAATATAACTTTAAGAGGCGTGACGCGTCTGTAACCGCTTAGGGTCGGCTTACATATGATGGAAAATGCGCCGTGTGCTGTCACGTATGTAGCGCCAGAACAACAATAAATGATCATATATATACATATAGAAGTCCAATTTAAATAAAAAAACTGCAGTGCAAATGTCAAAATAATTTGTTGAAATACGATTTCATTGCAGTAAACGTGCAGCTGCAGGTGTTTTTAACAGAATAGCGAGTCATTTACTGCAGCGCTGCTGCGACGTCACTACCGTCAGATCGCATAACAGAATAACAGGATGCCAAAACGTGCGCTATTTGACACACGCCGCGCAGCAGTGCAGTTTTTTTGTAGAATTGGCCTACTGATCTGTTATCGCGCCGTGCATACTAGCTGACAATAAACCGATGCATCGTTTACAGTCTGGGGAACACCCTTTAGGGTCATTTTACAATGATGCAGTGTCGTATTCGGATTGCTACGCCATTCAGATATGCACCGTACCATGCTAAGAGAGGGCGCACACTTGAGTATATTTTTTTTTCTTATAATTTAGGTGCTAAGTTAAGCTCTTTATATAAATCTCAAATGTGCCCATTAAGTTTAGCATACTATAAAGTCACCGTGAATACTGAAAAATCAATCCAGAATTATTCTTTCTCCTACGGATTGCATCAAGTGTGGAAGATTGTAATAAAATTCTCCCTAAGGTAATCCCATTTCCCAATCCATTAGGATTGACGGGACCGCTGCCTAAGTCGCGTAATCTCCACAACCCACTGGGAAAACCAGACCTTGCCTCGATTAGGTAACACGTCTTTTGAAATATGGACGTGCGGGTTTCCTCATGAGATATTTTTTCATCGCCGATCAAGTGATAGTTACAAACAAATCGGAAAACACGAATTAGGTGAACAGGATTCGAACCAGGGTCAATCGGTTAACAGGCTGGTCCATGTACATATATGTAATTAGTATTATCAATTGCTCGGCGCTGAAGGAAAACATTGAGGAAACCCGCGCGTCCAAGAAATTATATTTCGATAAAACGTGTAACCTAATCTAAAAAAAGGGTCTGGTTTACCTTCTGGGTTATGGAGGTCTGACGTCAGTGAAAGCTAACTCCGCCAACCCTAATGGATTGGAAAATGCGATAACTCTAGGAAAAAGATATTAAATCACTAATATTAGCTAACAAAAAGAAAGTAGTATAACTAGATGTAGTGGAATTGATCGTAGAACTAAGTATACCTACACAGTCGACAGTTTATCACTATTGGTAGAGTAATGATAAGCGGGACAGGTATGATTGTCCCAATAATGTTTTTTATTATTATCGGAAGGCAAGCAAGCGTACAGCCCTCCTGACGCAAAGTAGTTCAGTAGCCTAGTGTTGTCCGGTAGATATAGTTAAATTAAAATTTGTGTATCGCATGGAATAACCGGCGGGCGGGATCGCCGGCAGCCAACCAGTCCGGCATGTAGATTTATGTAAACGCGCATGATGGCAAGCAGCCTTTAGATTGTGAATGCTGTGATTTGTTATTCAAGTTAAAATACAGAGGGTGAAGTTGAAATACAGAGACCGACTGTACAGGCACACTAAAGTTCACATATAATTATTAATATACATATATAGTGTTATATAAATTATTGCGTGGAAGTAGTTTTCTATATAAAACCGTCCGGAAGTACAATAATTTATTATAAAATTACAAAACGTATGAAAATCATTTTATAACAGTACAATTCATATAATTGTATTTACAAAACAATAACAATATCTTTTATAGTACTTAACTATGGCAAAATACTATAAAATAATTAACAGGAATATTAAACTAGCTATTTATATACTAATTTTATTGTATCAATACTTATCGAATAATGGAAATCTTTAAAAATAACAATATAATGATAAATCACTTTAAAGTTAGATCCCCACTAACGCAGAGTCGAAGCGATGCGAAGCGATGATTTAAAATAAAAAAAGATAATAAGAAAAAAAAATACGTGAATTTATGAAGATTTTCAACATATTAATTCTATAACCGAAAGGTTATGTTATTATAATTTAAGCTAAAATGTTGGGTGTATTTTTGTTTACACTACTTTCGATTTATTTTGGCAATAAAACGATTTTTATTTTTTTATTATGTCCCTTTGCATTTAATAAACATAGGTAATGACAATATAAAAAAAATATATACAAATCCCATTAAATGTACACAAGAAATGCTAACTCGTCCTTGTTTAAGTACTCGTGAGTTTGTATGGTAACGCATGCTTAATATTCAACAAAGGCAGTAAGAAAAGCAGTACCTTATTACACGGAAAACCGTAACCAAATCACAACTCCCTGGAAGGTTGTTGTGTTCCAATGAGTTTACCAATGAGCTACTAAGGCATTGGTGTGTTAGGACCGCAGATAATTTACAATTGGATTGGACCCGGTAGGTGGCGCTGCAATCAGGTCATCGATTTTTTTATTTTGGACAGGATAACCTCTCTCGTGTTCGCTAATATTTTATAGAATACCAAAATTGAGCTAGACACAAAACAATCGCACCTTGTAGCTCTAGTTTATCGCATCGCCTCCCCGTCAGTGGATATCCAGCTGTACCCATGTGCAAATATTCAAACTAATAAATTTCGTTTATAATCCTATAACATTTTCGCATTTTACATACATTATTTATTTTAGAAAGGCAGTACGCATCGAAGCAGCCAGACTCGGGAAGAACCTCGTGTCAAGGCCAAGTGTCATGTATATAGGTATTGTTTATAAATCACGCGAGGCATACCGTTACATGGCTTAGCTGATTTTACATCAGCACGCCGTACCCTAAGAAGCTTGCAATACAGATAGTATCACTCGCGCTACTAACACAACGACTCGGAAGCTTCCCGATATCCCCACTCACTCGCAGTAATACCTAAAACTTTCATGGGAGTTGTCACTTGATTGTGGTTTTCTGTGAGGTGGAGGTACTTCCCGGACGGGCCGCCTATATGTGCCCTACCTCTCTTAAATCATTAATTATCAGTCGGTTAAATCTAAATAAGGAAATCAACCTTTCCTTCATATTTAACCGACTTCAAAAACGTTGTTTATATTGAAACCATAAGGTAATATTCATGTAGGTACACACAGCGATAAGTTATGTTAGATACTCGCAGGAACACTTTTAATCTTATTGCGTCATAAGAACGATACAAAAATCAATCAGTCTAGCTTGATGTCACTGCGTGTACATTTTAAAACTAAAAATTAATAGTTGAATAGATTATAACAATGATCGGATAATCGGGCACTTATTTACCCAAACCTCACTATTTTCACTACGAAAGAAAAATGTGGATATGTCTTCCTAAATAAAATAAAATAATAGTCATGGAATCTGCAATCCGGTAGTATAATTATGCGATAACTGAAAATAACCAACATAATTGCACGTGACGTAATTTTGGCGAGAGTACTAGTACGGTAAGAAAGAATGTAAGGGAAAGAACTACTACTCAGAAAGTTTTAATAATAATCACTCCGTACAGTAAGAGACGAGCCACCGCCTGCAGGAAATAGAAATCAGATATGATAGTTGTGGCAGGCGTCCGTCCCTGTTCTGTAATAGCCCAGTTCCATTGATTCCTTAAGATCTCATTTCAATAACCTAACAATTCCGACACAATCGCAATATTCATAAATACCTGCTGAGACTTGCTCATGACTATATAGTTCCACTGATAACACCAGGAGTCACGGTGGGTGTACTTACATTACATCAATATTCTCAAAGGATCCTCTACGCGTTGGATACATATCCCCACGCACGCCTATCAAATGACTGCGATAATTACTTGTGATTACAGACAAATAATAATAAATATATATTTCGGTATAAGTCCATAGTTTGTTAGTAATACAGAATTTACTTACAGCTGTATCAATTATATTTTTTAAGTAGAGATTTTTTTTTTCTTTTTTTACTTTAAGTAAGCAAGCAGCATCGAACGCTGAAATGAATTGTATTGCAGCGAAGCACCATTGAATGAATATATCATTGGTTCAATCGGTAAAATTTTATTTAAAAAAGGCATGTCCATATTTATCTTCCGTAAACTGAACTTTAGGTTAATAAGCGCCCGAATATCCGATCACCAAATATAAAGTACATTATAACAAACACTATATATTTTCTTCATAGTACGAAGATAATATCTTGGTAAAGGCACAGAACTTGACTTCCAAACTGACCACCGCTTGCAAACCAGCCAAGTGCGAGTCGGGTTCACACGAGAACCACGGTCCCGTACCGACGTTTTTTTAAAGTAGAAAAACGCCAAAATGTCACGTTTCCTGGATGGGAAGCTCTTTATTTTTTTATTATTTGTGCTCATAGCGCACACTGCGAAATTTTGAAGTGACAAACAGACGGTGGCCTTAGTAAAAGGGCGTTGGCAACCTTTGGGTACGGAATCGTAACCATCTAACGCGAGATATAACTAGTTTAATATCTAGTACGAAGGTGAACCCACCAATAGAATGGACTGCACATTCATCTATCATGAAACCAAATTGGAATCTTCATGTGTGGTTCCAGATAGGTTTTCCTCCGCAAACCCTCATGTAGTGGATGGAATACCATGCCGAGGTGAGATACTACAGCTATTCTACAAAAAAAAAAACATGAAGAGGACAGGGGTTGGCAACGCGCGAATGATGCCTTTACATATATTAAGAATCCTCCCTCTGCTATTAACACAGTTACTCCTTGGGAGCGTAGTGGCTACCTCACTCACTTACAGGAACACAAAAACCCTCCAGGGACTTTGTTATTTGACTGTGGTTTTCCGTGAGATGAGGGCGGGGAGGGAGGATGAAAACACCGAGGACCAAGACAAACAGACATGTTCACGCACACAAATGTTTGTCCTGTGTGAGAATCGAACCCACGAACGTTGGTGTCAAAGAAGCGGTATTAACCACTCCGCTACCGAGAGTCAAAGTAAATTGACGCTCTCTTGTGAAAACCTCGGCAGGCAGTTTCCATAACTGAAGAGTTCTCAGAAGAAAATTTATCTCTTTTTCTCTCAATTTTTGAGAATGAATTCCTAGACATTCCTAGACTAGACAATCGGTGCAAACGCAGAAGACCGCAGTCATAAATCTTCTTTGAACATAACCCATGGTACAATCGGGAGCACACACAAAGAGAAGTCCCTCCTTAAACATAAACGCTCAACACCGTGGGCTGAGTTTCTTCTTCCTTTTAATTTGCAATTTCACCTAATGCCACTTTTGATAGTTCGTTCGCGAGCCGAATGTTCTGGTCGTCATTCGGAGTCAACGTTGTCCGGCACAGTGGACTCGTCGTTCATGATCGGCGAGGTTAACGGTGACGTCATCGTCCTCCTCACCAGAATTACAATGGCCCCTATTAATAACAATACTCCGATTACCTGGAAAAAAGAAATATGGTTTCGGTAAAAACTCGGATTGAGTGTGAAGAAGGATATATAACCTATGGAGACCTTTTGACACGATTTTGCGTAGTGACTCAACTCATCGCGGATCGGAGGGGTAAAGTAGAAAGCGTAGCTCTTAGCTTATAATTCATGGATCAACATCTCATTATGTGGAGGGGGGGTTCAGCGTGCTCAAGCGGTTTATTAGTTTATGAGTATTTCATTACGTTTAGAACCTAATTTAATAAGAAGCAGTGATGGTGGTACCTCCCTCTAAATAAATATTTTGTAGTGCTGTCGTGTTCATAAGAGTGTTTTAGAACTAAAAAGCTGTTGAGGACATGCCATGTTAGTAAGAGTGGCAACGCGTGACGATGCCCCTCAGATTGCAAGCTTGTATAGATCTCAAAAACTATGGTTGTTAATAGGTTTTCGCGATTGTTACACATTGAATTAAACAATTTTTAACGGAAGTATCGCGTATTTTATTTATTTTGTTGAACCTGACGTTTCGAACGCTTTGCAGCGTCCGTGGTCGCAGGAAGCCTAAGGTGGTATTTGTCTTACATTAGTTATTCAATTATTACATCTACCGACATGGATGGATTAATTATATATGTTCCGATTCACACAAAAATCGCTCACAGTGTCCGAACATTTTTTAGATCTTTGGGTTTGGGACTTGATTATTTTTAGGACTGGATCCCAAGCAGGTGGTACTTGCCAACCATCTTCTCTATTGAAATTGGGGTGTTTTCTTATTTCAATAGCCTCGCGCAACATTCTCGGCATGTAGCGATTCTCCTTGGCGAGGATTTGTGGTTTATCGAACCGGATGTAATGGTTTGGCTGGTCCAGTGTATGTTCACATACTGCAGAGTTTTTATCGCGCCTATTCTTCATGTCAGCAATGTGTTCTTTCACACGAGTACCTACGCTTCTCTTTGTTTGCCCTATGTATGATAAACCACATTCGCAGTCTAATTTGTATACTCCTGCATCTTGTAAGGGGATATTAGACTTGATAGGTCTTAGAATTTGACTGATCTTCTTATGGGGCTTGAAATAAGTTTTAATTGAAGCTCGCCGTAAGATGTTGCCAATTTTGTCTGTGACTCCCATTAAGTATGGTAAAATGGCAGGTTGACGTTCAACTGTAGGTGGCTTCGGGCGGCTTCTGTGACGCATGCGAGGGAGTATGTGACTGTTGCTCCGCAGTACTTGTTTGACATGTTGGAGTTCCTCCTCTAGATGCTCAGCGTCGCAGATGCCTTGTGCTCTCTGAAACAAAGATTTGCCTACGGTAGCTAACTGACATGGATGGTGGTGTGAGTTACCATTGAGATATTTGTCTGTATGGGTGGGTTTCCTATACACTGTGTGAGTAAGTGAGTTGTCAAGTTTCCTGGTAATTAATATATCAAGGAATGCTAGTGAATTATTTGCCTCTAATTCCATGGTGAATTTGATTTTGTTGTTGATGGAATTAAGGTGGTGTAGGAATATAGACACTTTATCTTTGGGTATGGCAACAAAAGTATCATCTACGTACCGTTTGTACATCTTCGGCACAGCCGGTGCCATCGACAGCGCTCTCTCCTCAAGGTCTTCCATGAAAATGTCAGCTACAACAGGAGAAATGGGAGAGCCCATAGCTACGCCATCGATTTGGGTGTAAAATTCGTCATTCCAAAGAAAATAGCCAGATGTTAAGCAAAGTTCTAGAAGTTCTCCATATTCCTCAGGCATGTCATTTTCACAAAGCTTCCTTTTCACAATTTCTATGCAGTCTTGTACAGGTAGGCAGGTGAATAGTGACTGTATATCAAAACTGACCATAGTTTCATCACTAGTCAATTTTAGGTCTTTTATTTGGCTAATGAAATGGTAGGAATCCTTAACATATGCACTTGTATGTCCACGAAGTTGTGAGAATACCTTCGATAGATGTCGAGCCAGTTTGTAGGTTGGTGTGTCAATCTGGCTAACTATGGGTCGTAAAGGAATGCTGTTTTTATGTATTTTAGGTAATCCATACAGTTTTGGTGGTTTAACGCAAGAAGGTACAAGCATGTTTACGTCTAGATCCAGTTTTTCGGAGTGCTTCTTTATTAATTCTTTAGTTTTAGTTAGAATTTTTGCGGTGGGGTCTTTGTTTACCTTTTTATAAGTGGTATCATCCGACAAAAGTTGTTGAATTTTACTGATATATTCCGACGTGTCCATGATAACTGTTGCGTTTCAAAATACAGCGAGTATAAAAATAGACAAGTAAACAAGTTTAATAAATTATCTATGGTAAACTCGAGACGCGACAAATCCAATGCTAAAAATGAAACGTCAAACTCACAAACATCATCATCATCATCAGTTGTTAACGAGTATATATCGAGTGTTACTCGCGCGATGGATGCCTCCTCTGCTGCTAACACGGCAACTCCTTAGGAGCTTACTGGCGACCTCACTGACACGCAGGAACACAACACACCTTCAGAGAGTTGGCTGCGGTTTTCTGTGAGGTGAAGGTACTACACCAGACGAACTGCTTTGATGCGCCCTACCTCTATTAAAAACATCCAAACCAAGACACACACAGTCATGTTCATGCACACAAATGTTTGTCCTGTGTGGGAATCGAACCGACGAACGTTGCTGTCAAAGTAGCGTCATCCTCGACTGCGCCACCGAGCTCGTCAAAACAACAACATCTCATGCAACAACATCTCATGCAACAACTCTATTAACCTCACTCACTCGCAGGACAGCAACCCTTCAGGGACTTGTAATTCGGCTGCATTGTCGGGCGTACATTCCAGTGTACTTATCAAATATCCTTGTGTCCTTTTGGCAGATTTTCGTTTGCCAGTTCTCAGGGTGCACAACGAGCACGAGACAGTTCACAGGTGTACTCACCGTGAGTGCGTACAATCCGTAGGGAATCCAGTACCGCAGCCGGAGCGCCCGCCTCGCCAGCGCCGCGTACTCGGGGGTGGTGGCCACCTCCTGCCTGAACCAGAACATGGGCACCAGCGTGTCCGCATCAGGCAGCTGGTTCACGATGCTGGAAACCAACATATTCATATAAGCACCTGATGTTAAGTGGTCACCGCAGCCTATGAACGCTTGCAATAAATCTTGGTGCAGCTTGGTGACGACACTGTCACGTAAACTTTAGCTGTTAAAATAATTCGTTAGTTCCAAAAGATTGTTATAATTTAGTGCAAAATATTAGTAAGTGGTAACTAAGAGTGATATAAATACGATATATTGTTAAAACATAAAAACATATTATGACTGTGTAAAGTTAAACATAAATATTATTTGTTTACGGTTTTAACCATTAATCATTGTGTTATTTAAAACAATCCGTAAAAAAAACAAAACACTTTCGTGACGTCTTTTGTAAATATTTGATGTTTTTATTTAAAACTATTGCTATTACTTTACCGTTTTATCATTTCAAACAAAGAATTGGACTTTGAACCCAATTGCCAATAACGCCATCTATTGGAATGCGCACGACCGATTACAAAATAACATCGAGTAAACAAGTGTGCTAAACAAAGGAAATTAGGTGTATTTTCGAACTGCGCGTACAATTGTAAAAGTTCAACGAATTTCCGCAAGATGGCGGTTTGCGCTAAATGTAATAAGGAAATTCACAATGAAACAATTTCTAATGTGCACACTCTGCGACAAACAATACCATGTCGACTGTACGAGCATATGAATTAAACTATTTTATTTAATGACTCGAAAGAGTAAAAAAGCTATAAATGCCACACGTGTTTCGAAGCTAGAACGATCAGATTTCCTAGTGTCGTACATAACTATTCGTAATAAATTGAAAGTCAATGTCCCAACAAAAAACTCTTTTGAAACATTATGTGAAGAAGAAACAGAATGCTCACTACCATCACAAGCACATACAACGGCGAGTGAACATAATAGGAGCTTCAACTACACCATACGGAATTCTTCGTTGGGGTAACTCCGCGGACATTAACACCATCTTTTTATTGCAAAAGAGAGCCATAAGAGCTATCTACAAACTTGGTCCCCGGGAGAGCCTTAGAGAAAAATTCAAAGAAATAAATATTCTAACAGTCGCATCGCAATATATCTATGAAAATCTTTTGTATGTCCATGAAAACATAGACTAATTTTGTAAAAAGAGTGATACTCATAACATAAATACTAGATATAAGCATAATCTTGTGTTACATGCAAGCCGTCTCCACAAAATAAGTAATTCTTTTATGGGGCAATATATACGGTTCTATAACAAACTTCCCAGCAATATAAGAGAATTGTCAATAAACAAATTTAAAACTACTATTAAAGCCAAATTGTGTAGCAGGGCATATTATAAAGTATCTGACTATATTAATGATAAAAATGCCTGGGATTGAGTCGATCCAATTATAATGTAATTATTAAATTACGTAAATTTGTTTGGATACCAAAAGAGGAATGCCTCAGATTTTTGGCAGTATTTTTATCAGTGCTCACCTAGTCATGAACTGCACGGTATGGAAAAAAATTGTGACGATTCCAAACAAATGTAGCCATTTTTACGAAATAAAAAGATTTTGACTTGACACCTGAATGATAATGAAAAATTAAAATAACTGAAGGAAAGACTATCCAAACTAGAAGAAAAGTTACCAATAGGAGAGCATACATACTAGGAGATGAACGGTTGAGAGGTTTATCAGTGGAAATAATAACTTCCCAGGGAAACAAGATACAATTCCGCGTTACTCTCAAATAAAAAACCAATTACAAAATCAACTAACTAGTAAAGGGTGTACGTTGCATACAAAATCAAATCTGACCTCACCAAGCTTGTATAAAAAAGGTGACAACTTTACTATATTTCATCAAAACACAAGGTCTACCGGAAAAAAAGAGCTAATTGAAATCGCGTTATCGGATATGAGAGGTGAAATCTGCCCAGACGTCCTTTGATTCACAAAAACGTTTGCAAAGACTGGAAATGAAGTAAATATCTTACTTTTCCAGAAGAAATAAGCGAGGTGGTTCATATATAATGGTTAAAAAATGGATTCCACACGAAAAATCTCTTGTTTTGATGACTTGTCAATGACTTTTCACTTTGAATACTGTGCTGTAAATTTGATCACGAATAGCACAATAGTTGCTTCTATTTACAGAATACCATCTAAAGAAAAAAGACATATGTAACACTTTTTTAATAAATTAGAATTGATGCTACATAAATATTTCTACAAATACCCGAATAAAAATACAATTATAACAGGTGATTTAAATGGTGATACACTTATATCAAACGAAACAACTAAGAAGTTAACAGATATTCTTTTAAAATATAATTTAACCTCATATATGTATCAACTAGGGGAACAGCATCTATTGACTTAATAATCAGCAACTTTGAATCAGGAATTGAATCCATAGTACCATTATGACTATCAGACCATAATACCGCAAAAGTTCTGAAATATGAGGTAGTAAAAAAAATATAGCCCCCGTAACTACTTTCAAAAGATGTTACTCGAAATATAACATCGATATGCATGCATGCCTAAATATTTGTGGCAAATATGTCGGAATTTATTACTTTAATTTATTCTGTAGTATACGGCCCACCTGATGTAAAGCGGTTACCGTAGTCTATCAACACTTGCAATACATTAAGTATCACTCGCGCGATGTCTCCTCTGCTGCTAACACAGCAACTCCTTATGAGCTTACTGGTGACCTCACTCACACGCAGGAACACAACAACCCTCTAGGGAGTTGGTATTTGGCTGCGGTTTTCTGTGAGGTGGAGGTACTTCCTCAGACGGGCTGCTTTGATACGCCCTCTTAAAACATCCAGACCAAGACAAATAAGCATGTTCATGCACACAAATGTTTGTCTTGTGTGGGAATCGAACCGACGAGCGTTGGTGTCAAAGTCGCGTCATTCACGACTATGCCACCGAGCTCGTCAATATTCGTTAGTTGAATGGTTGAGACGCGAGCTCACCTCAATCCGGTGACGTATCGCACCAACAAGTTGACCTGCAGCTGCGCGAACACTTGCAGGGGCATGCCGGTGAACATCTCCAGGCCCAACCGGAAGTTGTGATCGCTGGAACACAAACACATATTAAAAAATGTAAGACGTGTATAAGTGCCCGCGAGGGCCCAATGGCAAATAAAGATTCTCTTCTTATCTTTACAATGACTTCGGCTTAACACCATTAGACACTGAGGTGAGTAGGGGTTGATGTGGGTCGTTGTCGGGAAAAAAGTATACAGCCCACCTGATGTTAAGCTATAACCTATGAACTATTGCAATACAAAGGGTATCTAGTAATTGTCACCGCCACTCTTAACGCAGCAACTCTACATCTTTAATGGTAAACTCATTCACTCGCAAGAACACAACAATTGTCCAAGGAGTTGTTTACTTGCGATACTATTTTTAAAGAGAGGTAGAGCGCATCAAAGCAGCCCGTCTGGGGAAGTACCTCCACATCACAGAAAACCGCAGCCAAATAACAAATCCCTAGAGGGTTGTTGTGTTCCTGCGTGTGAGTGATGTCACCAGTAAGCTCCTAAGAATTTGCTGTGTAAGCAGCAGAGGAAGCATCGCGCGAGTGATACTTAATATAGTTCAAGTGCTTTACATCAGGTGGGCCGTATGCTTGAATGCCTCCCAACGTTGTATAAAGAAATAAAAAAAAATACTCATTATGAAGATATGTACCCAGTCGCAGCTGTTTCTTAAATATCGTTACACCTTACCTTACCTTACGTTGGTAAGGTGCACCGTGTGCAGGTTAAGTTGGCTTTCACTCTAATAAAACAAATGAATGTATGTATATCTTCACGCTATATCCCTTGCGCGGTGGGCAGAGAAAACCAAGCGCCAAAAGTCGCGGTGCTTACACACTTCATTCGCTTCTTTAATATTCATAGCTCTTATCATGCACGAAATAAAATTATTTTATGGGGCATCCACAAAATAAGTAATTCTTTTATGGGGCAATGTATACGGTTCTATAACAAACTTCCCAGCAATATAAGAGAATTGTCAATAAACAAATTTAAAACTACTATTAAAGCCAAATTGTGTAGCAGGGCATATTATAAAGTATCTGACTATACTAATGATAAAAATGCCTGGGATTGAGTCGATCCAATTATAATGTAATTAATAAATTATGTAAATTTGTTTGGATACCAAAAGTGGTATGCCTGAGTTTTTTGGCAGTATTTTTATCAGTGCTCACCTAGTCATGAACTGCATGAAAAAAATTGTGACGATTCCAAACAAATGTAGCCATTTTTACGGAATAAAAAGATTTTGACTTTGACACGCTCGCCGGTTCCTAGGTCGCCTGACATCACCTTCTGATAAAAGACGACCAATTTGGTAGTGGTAGGTTAGTGTCCTCCTACATTCTTCCACTTACACATTGTGTATCTATTCCGTCATTATTTCATCCTGCAGAAATTATGTAGAAAGAATTTCTACATGTCCGAACCAACGGAGCATGCCTTTTCTTATCTTAACACCGACACTCTCTTTCAGACCAACTCTCTTTCTTACGTCATCATTACGAACGCGGTCAGTAAGCATTATGCCACAAATTTTAATAAAACAAATAATTGCAGAGCTGCGTTAGCCAGCGAAGCTTTATAACCGAGAAAATTGTCTTTTTTGCAGTTTTGTGGTTTTCGACTGTTACACGTAGTACTCCTTCAGTTTAGAAGCTAGAGAGCTGATTGTTCGCGGTGAATGTACCTTAAGTATTGTAGATTCCCCTAAAATAGATTAAATTTCGATTAGCTCAATAAAGGATATCGATAAGTGATGTTATCGCCCCAAAAACCGTTCCAATACAAAGTCAATTGGAGAGCGTATGGCGAGCGCTGAAAAACAACAACACGATCACTATCGCCGTCTAGGGGCAACAGACTCATCATATTCCTGTACATACCATTAGGGTTAGGGTTAGCAGCTCTGCTTACGCAGCTTGCTGTTATTTACTTATTGTGGACAAGCAGCTCTGCCAATGCGCCGCAGGCCCAGCTCCCCGAGTAGATATATGTCGTATTCGTATGACTTCTCGGTCTATCCGATATTATGCGGACGTATGGTGTGTAGTTGTGCAATGAGAAATACAACGCGATTCGTATCACACTATAATTTTAAATCGACACTTGTAATCAATGTTCAGGACAATACGAAACGAGAGGACAGTCCCAAGACGTCGTCACTTGCCGCCGTTTGCACTAACTCTCCCTTCATCCCAGGGTCGACCTCTTGATTCTACCAAAGCGCGCCACTTCAAATAATATTATATACGTAAATGATCCCAAAGACACATTATTGGGATAAAAAGTATCCTTATAATCCACATCACCATCTACCCGTATGCCATCCACAAACATACAAAGTATCACGTTTGTAACATTATTAACAAACTACCACTAGAACACCTTTCAAGTCTGTACCACCGTGTAAATATTATGTACTCACGGCGTAGGATTCAATCCTTCAATCTTTCTGGGGTAGTGGGGATCTGAGTTGAGGAAGTGCGGCAGGGAGACGAAGGCCGGCGCTCCAAAGCGGCATTCTGACACGTTCAAGGCACCGGGCGGCAGGCAGTCCATGTCGCGGACCTCGTCGCAGTAGCATGCCTGCAAACATATACCTCTGTATGAATAAAAAAATATTCGCACATTATTTTCGCATTTTTTTTTTGTGATGTAACCTAAGATGTTGTTATAGTTATATATATGTCGTACACGCTCTAGAATGGCAATACGAAAGTAAGGTAATTGCCCAACTCGCATTCAATTGGCCACGCTCTCGCGTCGCGGCTACACGTACTTCGGCACATAAATCTCTAAAGATATATATTCATCTCTTTCCAACGACAGGTATCATTTCATTTGTCTCTTTGTTAGAGCAGTGTCATAATAAATAACTGTACGTACAATGATATTGTATTTAAAGATGACGTATATTCATACTGCGCGTCGTTTTGTTATTGTTCCACTACGACATTATAGTACTTACTTACTTAAGAAGGAGATAGATAATACGGAACGCATGATATAGAGAGAGATAGCTATCTGTCAAGAGTTACGCTTGAAATACGTCAGCGCATCATAGAATAGCGCATATTAGACCAATTGGATTAATTTCATTGCCTCAGTTTTTGCGCGCTAGTACGACATCTACCTCTTTTTAATACAATATCATTGTGTACGTAGATATAGTACTACTTGCGCCATTTTAAAATACAATAATGTTGGTGTATAACGTGTTTACCTTTTGATACGTGGCTGGATGTAACCACAAATATACATATTTCAGAGTTTTTCCTTTACTTGTGCTACATGACTGCTTCTTACCAAATTTCATGATTCTAGGTCAACGGGAAGTAACCCTAGGTATTGATTCGCTTGTAAACAAAAATTGCGTTGACTAAGAAGTTTGATTTTTTCACTGCTCGAAGGGATTGCAGACCTTAGTACTCGATATTAATTTCAGTTTGATAGCTCCTCCGTGAGAAAAAGGGTCTTGATCCGGTCAAGCAGACGGACAACAAAGTGATCCTTTAAGGGTTCTGTTTCTCCTTTTGAAGTACGGAACCCTGAAAACGGAGTGTGGCTGTATCGTGGACACGGCTTCGAGTTTTACGTGTATACGTATTCGTATACAAAAGGAACTTATATGATGCAGCGAACTGATCTTAAAATGGCGGCGCTCTTCAACGCCTCGTTCACATGCACGCTTGCCGGTTTCCAAGGCTCCTGACATCACTTCTGATAGATCACGATCAATTTGGTCATGGTAGGTAAGTCTTGGCCTTCCTCGGCTCCTACATCCTTCTACTTTCGTGTTGTACGTCTGTTTCGTAATTCTTTCTTCCTGCATTATTTCTACACGTCTGAGTCAACCGAGCTTGCCTCTTCCTGTTTTAACACCGATTCTCTCTTTCAGACCAACTCTGTTTCTACCATTATCATTGCGCAAGCGTTCACTTCTATGATTTTAATTTATGAGACATATAATAACACGTATGCATAACTGTGTGTCAAATTATAACCGCTATAAATATTCGGACGAGCTCGGTGGCGCAGTGGTGAAGTGCGCTGTTACGCTATTCGACACCAACGCTCGTAGTTTCGATTCCCAACACGGGACAAACATTTGTGTGCATGAACGTGTTTGTATTGATCTAAGTGTTTTTAAGTTTAAGAAGATGAGTCTGGGGAAGTACCTTCACTTCACAGGAAACAGCAGCCAAATAACAACTCCCTAGGCCGTAGAGGGTTGTTGTGTTTCTGCGTGTGAGTGAGGTCACCGGTAAGCTACTATGGATTTGATATGTTAGCAACAGCGGTGCCATCGCGTGAGTAATGCTTAATGCAAGCGTTAAGGCTACGGTAACCGCTTTACATCAGGTGGCCCGTATGCTTTTATGCCTCTCGACGCAGTATAAAAAACCCTTATCCGCTGGGCTATCACTGCTTTGAATATGAAACAAAACTGTAGTTAGAACTGCTCACCATCTCGGGGTAGTTGTGTCCATTGTCGAATACAGAGGTGTTGGCCGCGTACAACACTCCCTCGATACCTTTCACGTTCACCGAGCCGTTCTTATTTAATGTTATGAACCTGCAAACAAACAGACCAATGTCAATTTACTTATATATGAGACGGACGCTTACCACCAAGGAGTGTTCTCAATTCAACTCTTTTTTTTTAAAAAAAAAGGTTTTTATTCACTTATGTATATTTAATAACTGATTTGTATATAATTTGTGAAATTATAACATAATTCGGATGGAGTTGCGATGTGCGCGGCGTATTCGGATGCTGGTGCTGAACTGAACTTTCCATCGGGAGTGATGATGATGCAGGATATATGGTCTGAGGTACAGGGACTTTGTCGGCATACAGGCATACAGGGTGAAGCTGCTAGCCCAGCACATATTCACCAGCTTACTTCCTGCCTTGTGTTTATCTATTATCTAACGTACTCGTAATTAACTTGTCTTGATTGCGATACATTTCGCAACTCTGCTGGCGTCATTTTAGAAATACTTCCACTCGGTGACTAGCCGGCACTGATTATTAAAGAGAGGTAGGGCGCATCGAAGCAGCCCGTCTGGGGAAGTACCTCCACCTCACAGAAAACCACAGCCAAATAATAACTCCCTGCAGGGTTGTTGTGTTCCTGCGTGTGTGAAGTCACCAGTAAGCTCCTAAGGAGCTGCTGTGCTAGCAGCAGAGGTAGCATCGCGCGAGTGATACTTTGTGTATCGCGAGCGTTAATCGGCTACGGTAACCGCTTTCCATCAGGCGGACCGTATGCCTCCCGACGTAATATAAAAAAAACATACAAGCACCTGATGTAAAAATGATTTACTGTGGCCAAACGCTTGCAGTATGGATGTTATAGCTCGCGCGTTGCCACTCGTACTGGTAACACAGGTAACCCCACTCACACGCAGGAACACAACAACCCTCCAAAGAGATATTATTTGACTGCAGTTATATGTGAGGTGGAGGTACCTCCCCCGTGCTTGCTTTGATGCGCACTTGAATGAAAACACCAATTTATTGGTACATGTTAGCATTCAAACGGGGGACCTGTTGATCACTAGGCCGGTTCTTTATCCAATAGGCTATCACTGCTCATTATTGAGAAAATAAAAGTAATTCCTAAAACAACTCAAATTGCTTCAATATAGTATTTTTTAAGTTTACTGTGATTTGTGGATGAGTCTTATAAGAAATCATATTTTTTCATTTTTTTTGGACATTAATCTTTAGTTTATTTTGATCTAAACAGTTATTAAGATTATTCAATTTAGAATTCCCCATTGAGTCTTATGTTCTGTCTGTTGTTTAATCAATAGGGTGGTATCATCAGCAAATAGAATATGGACATGTTTTTTGCATTAGGTAAATCGTTTATATATAATAAGTATTGTAAGACGCCTTGTAAGACTCCTCATTTATTATTCTTAAGATATATAAGATATAGATAGAATTTTATTGTGATTTACAATTTTTTATATTTGGCGGTAGTTATCTGCTCGGGGAATCTCTGCGTGATAGAATCAGAAATGTGGATATCCGTAGTAGAACTAAGATAACCGACACAGCCCACAGGATAAGCAAGCTGACGTGGCGATAGGCCGGCCACATAGTTCGTAGAACCGACAACCGTTGGGGAAGAAACCTCAAGAGGTTTGCAGGGAGTCGATGAATGCAGGTGGCACAGGATCGAGATGAGTGGCACTCTAGAGGGGAGGCTTATGTCCAGCAGTGGACGAATACGGGCTGAGATGATGATGACTTTTGTTATTTCTTCGTATTGTTGTTGGTCGCTAGGCAGATTTTTATCCACTCGTTGGTTTTCCCTTGATTTTTATAATTTGTTCAATAATCTAACACGGCATACGAAAATTAATGCTATAGATGTCTATCTAGGAAAATACCTAGTGCTATCAATTGTCTGTTCAAAGTATAAGTGATTTGTCTTACTATAGATAGATAAATCAACCTTTTTGACATATCGGTGTGGACTAATGTATAAAATATTAATACTCTATGTATATCTAATTATTTAAATATTATTATTAAATATTGTGTTATTGGAAAAAAAATTGCTCGTTTCTCTGTGCCTACCCCGCAAGGGGCCTGGCGTGAAGATATACTTACATACATTGTAAGAAAAGTATATTTTTTTGTCTATCATTACCATTTTCAAAACTTTGGATACCCCGGTACGAGTGTAACCGGTATCTAATTTTTTGGTATCGATTTGGGTTTGGTTCCATTTTTGTAATAGAGGCATAAATTTCAATTTTTGAAGCAATATTTAATTTCAGGCAATTCAGGAACTTATGATAAAAAAATCGGGGGATCCAATTTGATTTTTATAGCTAAATATCTATCGTTTACATACAAAATTTACACCCAAAGCTAAAGACGCATCGCGCGCGGCGGCGGGAAAGCGCCGCCATTTTGGAGACCATTTCGTCGCATCAAAAAGTTTCCTTTTAGTAGAAGTTACATCCGTTTACTGATTACGAAGTCATCACGTGAATCCACGGCCCTGCCAACGACACAAGACACACAGCGTGTTTTTTATTTTATTTTCAAGAGCATTTGAAGCGTCCGAATGAGCTATTTAAAATATATAACTTAATTCATAGTAACCAGTGGAAGCCCTGACTTTTAATAATGCCGTGAGCATCTACTAGTAACTAGGGCAATAAATCTTATTATTTATAACAAAATTTGTATGACTTTTGGTTATTGCCAATATAGGGTATATTAATATACTAAAGTTAATAAATATAATCAGTAAACAGTTCGTAAATATCAGTTGCTCGTGCCCATACAAACTATTTATCATTTCATTTTGCTTTGCATTTTACTTTGTAAGCTAAGAACTCATTAAATCCTTTTTTTTTTGTTGCTTTCAACCATTGCCCCGATAAGTAGGGCGCATCAAAGTAATCCGGCTGGGAAGTACCGCACCCATACAAAAAAGGAACAGCCAAATAACAACTCCCTGTAAGGTTTTATTGAAAACCACTAAAGTGGGAAACAAACATGCAGCCTGCGTGATGGTAAGCAGTTACCGTAACCTATGGGCATTGGCAAACTTCTTCACGCCTTTTCTTGAAGAACCTCATACTGTAGCCCGTTGGGAAAACCTCAGCAGGGAGCTCATTCCACAATTTAATAATTCTCGGCAGAAAACTTCTCTGAAACCGTACAGTACACGACCACTGCGACTCCAGTGTGCGAGGATGAACTACCAACCGTCGGCGAGCTGTACGATTGTAAAACGAGGGTGTTGGCATCATATAGACTAACTCGTCAGAACACAACCCATTGTACAATCAGTAGAACGCGTAAAGGGATGCAAAATCTCTTCTTTATGCAAGGGCTCAATACCGAGTGGGAGTTTAGGTACATCGACGATCCTCGCCGCTCGTGTTTGCACCGAGTCACAAGGTCCTAGCTGGTATCCAGGTGCCTCCGCCCAGATGTAACTACAGTACTCCATACCATTCGATGACTTTGTCAATCGTCTTTGCATTTCTCGCTACATGCGTTATAAATTGAACCTTACAGTTTTGTGTTAAGATTTACAGCCTTGTATGACGCTTTTATTAGCAACAATAATATGACAAAGATAAACATAATTCGGAAAGTAAGGTAAACAGAGAATGCATGAGGTCGTACTTTTGTGCACGCTTTTATTTAATTTTCCTTATTGGCCGGTGAGGATATTTGTGTCTCCGTGAGGAAAAGTAGAGTCAGCCGAGCGGTCTCCAGGTGGTGGTAGCATTCATGTTGGAGTGGAGTACTCTGATGTTGTGAAAATCCACCTTCACTGTGGAAGGGGTAGCCAAATTCTACAATTAGTACCTACTAACTCTAACAATGGTGAACATCTGCGACTTTATTATACATCAAGTTTAGTCTTAACTTTATGACGTATTTATCTTTCTCATATTATTATATGAGAAAGTGGTTGAAAAAAGTATGGTTTGAAAATGTTCTGATGTGCTGTTTGAGTATATGGGGGAAGGGTCCTGGTGACCTGTGTCTCAGGCTTTTTCGAAAGCCTACTTCAGGCACCAGTCTCTCACAAAGTAGTAAAAATAGTAACTCGGTATATGTTCCTTCAATGACTGTTATCCTATTTATGATGAGGAAATAAACGCTTTTTATTATTATTCTATTACTCTCACGGGCATTATCCCGGTCATTTGATAGACGTGCGCGGGGATAAGGATCCAACGCGTAGAGGCCCCTTTGAGAAGCTTGATATAATCTTGTATAACCGCCGTGACCTTGTTCAGGGGATATCAATGTGACAATATACCCACGAACCAGGTCACGGCAGTTATTGGGACTATTGCAAATGTGTTGGAAATTTTTGGGCTATTAAAATGAGGTCTGGAGGGATTATTAGTACTGGGCTATTACAGAAGAGGGACGGACACCTGCCATAACTATCATATCTGATGTTACTTCCGGCAGGCGGTGGCTCGCCACTCACTGGATGGACCCCCGGAATGCCAGAGAAAAAAAACCACTGGTATGAGTGACTCAGGGGTGTCGAGAGGTGTGCTGCGCTTTCTCCGAAGTTACTCGCGGCGTTATGCCCTTTAACACTTCCACCCCTGGAGCATATCACCTGATAAAATAATATGCTCTATCGACTCCTCTCTGGACGGCCAATGAAGGCAAGCCTAAGCTGAGAATCCTGCGGTAAGTCATTTTCATAGGATGTTAGTTATGTTCCTGCGTATAAGTGAGTTAACGTGTAAGCCCCAAACAGTTTGCTGTGCTAGCGGCAACACGCAAGTAACACTTTCTGTATTACAAGCGTTCACAGAATACAGTTACCAGCCATGCAATTCTGGAAGAGCAAACATCCTTACATCCTTGGAAACGTCGGCTGTTACAGCCTTGAACACAAAATTGCAATTCTTTGGTGTCGCTTTTCATTGTTGTGCGACACAAGCGCCGCAAGGCTCCGTTTGGAATTGGAATTCTACAAGGCAAACAGCCTCGCGTACGCTTACAGCCTTATAGAATACCGAATAATTTAGCCGTGATCGCAGTAGACGATGTCAAAGACATCTGTGATCACAGCGACGCACACAGCCATTACGAGTCGCTTAGAGAATTGCATGGCAGAACACGTGTGATCAGGCGGGCCGTGATGTATTACCAGCAACCTTGTATAAAAAAAAGATACCAAAAAGCACGTGATTCATATCATGGATAAATTATTAATAATGATCAAAAGATACTATTAAACAACAGGTGCTTTAAAGATAATAAAATACCATTTAACAGATTATAAAGATATCGAATCAGTAGGTACAATGATTCTGCATTTCTTTTAAAGGCATCGATAATCTGCGCCCTAAAACACATCTATACAGATAAATAAAATTGGAGTGTCTGTTTGTAATATTAAAATAACCGCTTTTTACTAAATGCATGTGAATGTATACACGGTACATATACCAAAATGAATATTTTTCCAATTTTTGTCTGTCTGTCTGTTTTTTCCGGCTAATCTCTGAAACGGCTGGATCGATTTTGACGGGACTATCACTGGTAGTAATAAGGAGTAACTTAGGCTACTTTTATTTTAGAAATTTTATTTATTTTTATTAATATAAATAAATAATATTCCAGGCGGACGAAGCCGCGTGCACAGCTAGTGTTAATATACGAAAGATTTAGAAATGATTAGTAAAACCCTGGTCGACCCTGGAAAGACCTCTGTTTATCTACAGAGATAGGATAGAGGTCTTCCCACGGTCGGCGACGCACGAGTGACACCTGTAATGTTGCAAACAACATCGGAAGGCATCAATCAGCGCCAGCCCGAGTGGATAAGAAACCGGTATTGAACAACTGGTCCCTAGTTCAAATCCTGGCGTGTACCACTTAATTCTTGTTCTCAGATTTATGGTACATACTTCTAATTATCCCTTGCTTGGCGGTGAAGAAAAACATCGCAAGGAACCTCGCACGTCCATATTTGGAAAGATGCGTGACTTAAGCTAAGAAAGGTCTGGTCTCTGTGTTGAGAAGGCCTGACGGCAGTCGTTCCATGTGAAAATCAGAATCTTAGCCCAAATCCTTAGGCTCAGGTAGCGGACCCCGCCAATCATAATGGATTAGCAAAAGGAATAACGCTAATAAGGAGAAGAAAATCGAGAGGCATACAAGCCGGCCCACCGGAAGTAAAATTTACTGTAGCCTGTGAACACGGCAATTCCTCATGATGCTACTGGTGAACCTATTCACTTGCAGGTACAGAGCAAACCTCCAGGGAGTTGTTGGCTGGGGTTTTCTATGATGTGGAAGTACTCCTCCTAGTGAGGAACCGGCCTGTTGACCACCTGCTCCCTGGTGCGAGTACTGGCGGGGCATGTACCACTAAATTCGTGTTTTCGGATTTATGTACATATTTATCACTTGCTCGGCGGTGAAGGAAAACATCGTGAAGAAACCCACACGTCCAAGTAATTATATTTCGAAAGCCATGTTATCTAACCTAAGAAAGATCTGGTTTTCCCTCTGAGTTGTGTAGATCTGACGGCAGTCGCTCCATGTAAAAATCAGTGTCTTTGCCAAATCCTTAAGGCTTAGGTAACGGACCGCGCCAATCCTAATAGATTCGGAATAACGCGAAGAAGAAAGGAAGCACTCCCCCTAGTCGGACTGCTTTGTCGCGCCCTACCTCTCAGTATCTGTTCACAGGCTAAGGTTACCTTACCTTATCATCGTACGCTTGTTCATCATAGAGGTATAAAAAATGTCAAACAAACAAAAACTTACGTGCATATATCCGAAGCGAATATAACGACTTCCTCCTGTCCAAACTCCGGGGCCCACAGCTCCCCAGTGGAGCCCTGCACCTTCCCGCACTGGTCTCGGTACATCGTGCGGTTGGCGTACTGCCACTCTTGGATGTCGCCCAGCATGGAGAAGTCCTCGGCGCCGGTGTTCATGTTGAATACACCATCGAAGGATTCCGATCCATTTCGCTGTGAAGATACACCAAGAATTATATACAAGTCACGTGGAGCGAGTGGTTTTAGCAATGCTGCTTTGACATTGAGCAGTCAGAACCCGGTATATACGTTTTCTCATACATTTCGCGGTCGTATACGACCACCCGGGTTTAGAAGGGTTAAAAAGGATTCGATTCCCACACGTGACAAACACTTGTCTGGATCAACATGTCTGTTTATGCCGATCTGGCTTTACTATTTTTATTTATTATTATCACATACAACGGAAAGAAGAAAAGAGAGAAGTTGTTAAAGAAGCGAGTGAAGTACATAAGGACCGCGTCTTATGGGGCTCGGTTCTCTCTGCCTACCCCGCAAGAGACGATAGAATAGATGAAGATATACATACAACGGACTACAATTATTACAAAACAAAGTATACAAATCTAAAATATTACAATCCAAGGTTGCATTCCACAAAAATGTGTGTACACAATAACTATCAAAAAGGGAGACCCTTTGTCTGTATGGATGTCTCACTATGGATGTCTCACTATGGATTAAACTATGTAAAAACTAAAACTCGGAAAAAACATATATATTTTAAATCTATGGTTAAAATTCCAAGCACCAGTTTTTAGACTGTCGTCGGCATGTGACGCAAGATATCTTTAAGAGTTGTTGTTATCTCTATTGCACAAATATACATAACATATACAGTAAAAAAATGTTTAGTATGTACAAAGGCGGACTTATCTCTGTAAGAGATCTCTTCCAGCCAAACTTTATAGGCTTGATAGGAGTATGTAATACATATATAGGCAGATAAACTACCAGCACCTTCTTTAACACAAATATCATGAACTAATAACATGAGTCATTGCAATAATAAAAACAGATACATAAATATATCACAAAGAAAATAAAAAAGTAAAAGAAAAATCATATATATATAAGTACCTAAGCAAAAACAGATTCAACCTAGGGGCGAATGTTTTAAAAGCCAGTTTATGTAAAAATAGGAATAGGAAGGAAGAAGAAGAACTAGACCTAGGAACCGGCGAGCGTGCATGAAAAGAGCTATGAATGTTAGAGAAGCGAGTGAAGTATGCAAGGATCGCGTCTTATGGCGCTCGGTTCTCTCTGCCTACCTCGCAAAGGACCTGGCGTGAAGATAAATATACATACAGGTAGAAAAATATCGAATGCTGGGTTATCCTTGGCACTGGCGAGTTATCCTAACTTGAAACTTGAAGAGTATAAAGACCCTCATGGTTGGATCTACAAGCAGTATATCGGATATTAAAGTTATTTGAACAAACAAGTTAGTTACGAGTACATCTAATATTGAATGAATTACGGGTGGCATACAAGCGTACGGCCCACCCGATGGAACGCTCGCAATACATTAAATATCACTCGCGCGATGCTACCTCTGCTGCTAATACAGCCACTCTTCTGTAGCTTACTGGTGGCCTCACTCACTCGCAGGAACACGACAACTCTCCAGAGAGTTGTTGTTTGGCGGCGATTTTCTGTGAAGTGGAAGTACTTCCCCTGTCGGTTTGCTTTGTTGCACCTAGTACCCTTAGTAAAAGCTTTGCTTAGTTTAATAAATAACAACTCCCTAGAGGGTTCTTGTGTTCCTTGTAATTTTGTTACGTCTTTTGTACCTTATTTTTGCAAATAAATTATCTTATCTTATCTTAGCCGTAAGATCATGTTTTTAGATTTATTTACACAGAAATCAGTATCTTCGCCAAATCCTTTTACTCGTGTAGCGGACCCCGCCAATCCCGCTAATTAGGAAACAGGCTAAATTATATTTAGCGCCCTCGCCATTTATACATGGCGCAAAATTTGTGGCGAAACGCTTATAGACCGTATTCGCAATGATGATGTTAGAAACAGAGTGAAAGAGAGCGCCGGTGTTAAAATAAGAAGAGGCATGCTCCGTTGGTTCGGACATGTAGAAAGAATGCAAGACGAAAGAATGACGAAGCAGATATACAATGCAAAAGTGGAAGGATGTAGGAGCCGGGGAAGGCCACTACCATAACCAAATTGGTCATGTTCTATCAGAAGATGATGTCAGGAGCACTAGAATCCGGCAGGCGTGCATGAGAAGAGCAATGAATGTTAAAGAGGCGAGCGAGGTATGTAAGGATCGAGTCACGCGGCGCTCGGTTCTCCCGCAAGGGATTTGGCGTGCAGTTATAGCTATATTACATATACCAGCTGCACCCCGTGACTTTCCCCGATGTCCAGTTGGAACCGCTTTTTCTACTTTCCCTCTTTTCCTCGACTTCTAAGGTTCGTATCGTGATGTTAAATGACCTCAAGAATTGCGCGTGAGTGAGGTCACCAGTAAACTCCTGAGGAGTTGCCGTATTAACAGCAGAATTGCTGTATTTATAAGCGTGTTGTAAGCGTAAGGTAACCACACATCAGATGGGACGTATGCTTGTATGTCTCTCGACGTTGTATAAAAAGAAAGTTCCAGAGATTATCGCATTCAAACAAATTCTTCCACTTTAAATATATATATATATATATATATAGTTTAGAGAGCTCAACTTCGACCGCAGCCTGTCTGTTGATGGGTTATCTATCTCGAGTTTCCCGAGGGCACGTTAAGCCGTCAGTCCCGGCTGTTGTCGATAGATGACAGTCGTTAGCTAAGTCAGTGACCCTCGGACGGCTTGAAAACACTGGCCTCTGCCGATCCGCATTTGAGCAGCGTGGCGGAGTATGCTCTAAACCCCCTTCGTTTGAAGGGAGGCCCGTATCCCTGCAGTGGGATCAGCAAAGGTTGATGTGATGAAGTATAGACATACTAATAATGTGTAATTGAAACGAAGCTATAAGATAGACAATGTTAGACAAATACAGGATGATTATACAACGAGCGAAAGTAGCGCAGGCCGTTCGCCGCCCGTCCATGAAGGAATTCTACGTGACCACTGATGCAACTGATTACAGAATATTACGGCCGATATTGTTATACTGCAGTCCACGGTTACGGGTGCATGTATTGCAGTATAGTTCTCGAATTACAAGCGTTCATAAGCTACGGCGCCAAACAAGTGACAGGTAGGGTGTATCAAAAAGCAGCCCATCTGGGGAAGCACCTCCGTCTCACAGAGAACCGCATCCAAATAACAACTCCCTGGAAAGTTGTCGTTCCTGCAAGTGACGTAGCCAGTAAGCTCTTAAAGAGTTCCTGTATTAGCAGCGGAGGTAGCTAGGCGCGAGTCCTTCATTTATTGCAAGCGTTCGTAGACAACGGTAACGGATTTAGGTGGGCATCGGGTGGGCCGCATGCATGTATGCCTCCCAACGTTGTATAAACAACAGTTAGGCAAACAGTTTAACATACAAAGTATCTAATTTATTTGTCACGAATGAAATTGAACGCGAAATCGTGCGCAAACGTGCGCACGCGCACAGCGGCGGTGGCATTGAAGAGTCATTACGGGAACGATCGCGAGTTACATAACTTAGAGATAACTGAGCGACCAATATCTATTTTCTTTTCATTACGTCGGTTGGAAAACAAGCATGCCGCGCGTGTCATGTCAAACGGTTACAGTACCTCATTAACGGTAGTGGGTGGATGCCGGCCGGCGAACATGAACTAATTGGTGGCAGTAGCACACAAAGTTGTTTATATAAAATTGTCTGTAACTTTGACTTTCGCAAATTAACACCTGAATCTAATTAACTTCAATATTACGAGTATATTTTCAGGAACACCGTTCCTATATGAAATGTATATTGTTTGTCTGTGCATTTGTCTGTGTGTGCGTTTTTTTTTCGAATGTTCGAATTTTGACTTCAGATTCGGATTCAGCATAAAAAAGTAGAATAGGAATGTTCACGAACATGGTCTAAATTGCCGACAAATCTAAAAAAAAATAATGGATTTGTTATATAATTGACGAGCCAGGTGTTCCTCCGGCAATGCAAGCTTGCGCATTCTCAACTGGTTTATACATTAAAATAGTAGGGAGTAGTTATTTAGCTGCGTTTTTCTGTGTGGTGGAGATACTTCTTCAGACGAGCTACTCTTAAAAAAACAAGCAGACTAAGACAGACGTGTTCATGCGTACAAATGTTTGTACTGTGTAGGAATCGAACCTACGAGCGTTGGTGTCAAAGTAGCGTTATTAACCACTGTGCCACGGAGCTCGTCAAAATATCATTTATCTTTAGGCACGTTATGCACACATGTACACTGCTGGAATTAAACTTTGTTTTCTTTTTTTTTCTTCATTTGTCTTTGTACATGTCTATAAAATGGCATTGTCAAAAAAAGGTTGTATATATATTAATATTACATATTATGGTGCATCGGCCGGGACACGAACCCGGGCTGCCCGCGTGGCAGGCGAGCATTCTACCACTGGAACCACCGAAGCAAAAATAAGCCGGGTTGTATATATATTAACATTACATATTAATATACAGATCGGTCATCGCTTAAGTTATCTAGCTCAAATAACTAATGACCGCAGTGGCCGCATGACTCATAGACTACGATAGTCACAGTGTCAATACTGTATGAATCATGCTGTACTCTAAACAAAAATGGCAGTACCTACTTCATCTCTTTGTATATAGTCACGAAAAATCCCTTGCGAGGCAGAGTCAACCGAGCGCATATTACCAGCGTTCGTAGGCTACGGCAACCGCTTTACACTGGGTGAGCTTATGCTTGTATACCTCCCGTTGCATATAAAAATAAAAATAAACCTCTTCATGCCCGATCTTCGCTTTTGGGTGCTCTTGATTTGACCCTTTTTCAGCATATCACCTATATATAAATATATATAATGTTCAAAAGACACATCAAAAATACTCTATGTAAGAAGGGTTATTATAGAATCGATGAATATCTAACTGACAGAGATGTATGGAAATGATTCAGCACATGAATTAATATAACTTTAATTGTATCACTTGATATCACTATATGTACACTCATTATATTTATTGTAATATGTATAAGATGATTTGGAAAAAAAGACCTATATTGGCAAGTTTCTTTCGGCATTTCTTCTTCGCCAATGGTCATTTGAAATGCTGGTAGATTAAAAAAGAGAAAAACTTAAAAAAAAATTATGATAATATATAATATTGAAAATGTAAGACGTGTCTAAGTGCCCGTGAGGGTCTAAAGGCGAATAACGAATTTTTATCTTTATCTTTTATATATATACACACTTTGCCACCCCTGCTGCCATCACAGCAAGTCTTTTAACGGAAACACAACAACCCTTCAGTGAGTTGTTTTTGGCTGCGGTTTTCTGCGAGGTGCCTCACCCAGAAATCAAACGAAAACAAATTATCTTGCAGCAACTTAATATGGTAACCAAGAAACTGATGAGAAGGTGCTAATGGATGGAACGTTAGCTAGGAAGACAGATTTTCCATTGCGTTGACGCGAACTGCAAAACATTGTATTGGCACAATGAACGATTTGCAAATAAATTTATATTATCAACAATGAGTCACTCTTCGCTCGGGATGGCTTTTTATCACATGTATCTTCAACTTTGTACTCACATCCGTCATCCTGTTGTGATAATTATAATTTTAATGCTATATCTTTATGCTTGCTACACACCTCACTCGCGTCTTCAAAATTCATAGCTCTTCATGTCCGCTCAGTTTTTAGGGCCTCTGATATTTCCTTATGATAAAATGTATGTATATATATATGTATGTATATCTTCACGCCAGGTCCCTTGCGGGGTAGGCAGAGAGAATCGAGCGCCATAAGACGCGGTCCTTACACATTTCATTCGCTTCTTTAACGTTCATAGCTCTTATCATACACGCTCGCCGTTTCCTAAGGCTCCTGACATCACCTTTTGATAAAACACGACCAATTTCGTCATGGCAGGTTAGTCTTGGTCCTCCTCGGCTCCTACATCCTTCCACTTTCGCATTGTATACCTGTTTGGTCATTCTTTCATCCTGCATTCTTCCTACATGTCCGAACCAACGGAACATACCTTATCCATTATATATTGCAACACTCACCGTGTAAAACCAGCCGAACTTGTCGTAGGGTATCTGGCTGGGCATCACGATCAGCGCCGCATCCAGCAGCCGGTCGTCGATGCCGTCGAACAGCCAGCTGGAGACGTTCGCCGTGAGGAACATGTTGCTGTGGAACACCCGGATGATCACGTCCATGCCCATGGCTTCGACCCACGACCGGTGCCGGAGTTGGTACCCGATCGTCTAGTGACGAAAAATAACAATAACATATATTATATATTATACAACTCCTCAGGAGTTTACTGACAACCTCACTCACTCGCAGGAACACTGCTACTGGCGCGGGTCTTAGTAAGAGGTAGGATGCAACCCGTCTAGGGAAATACCTCTACCTCACAGAAAACCGCAGCCAAATAGCAATTCCCTGAAGAGTTGTTGTGTTCCTGCGTGTGAGTGGGGTCACCAGTAAGCTCCTGAGGAGTCGCTGTGTTAGCAGTAGAGGTGGTATCGCGAATATAATAATACTTAACGTATTACAAGTATTCAAAGGCTACAGTAGCCGCTTTTCATCAGGTGGGCCGTATGGTTATGTCTCCCGACGTTGTGTGACCGCCACATTGGTCTAAGGTGGGCTATTCACCCTCACGCACTGGAGCCACTAGAGCAAAGGTTGCGTACTGTGCGCTTCCAAATCATTTTTCCTTCCAGAACTCTTAAAATTGTGGAATTAACTCTCAGCCGAGGTTTTCCTAAGGGACTACAGCATGGGGTTCTTCAAGCAAGCCGTCAAGACGTTTTCACAGGGACGGAAACGCATGAGTGACAACCCTGGTATTGCAAATGTCCTTAGGCTACGGTAACTGTTTACCATCAAGCGGGCCGTACGCTTGTTTGCTACCTTAGTGGAGAAAAAAAGGGACATTGGCGTTTAAATATTTACTTTGTTTGATTACTATGCGAAGACAGACATATATGTATAATATAATGAACTGCAAACACTAGTCACAACAATGAAAGACGATTGTATGAAAAAAGGCTTACAATTGAGTGCGAAGAAAACCAAAATAATGGTATTTGTAAGAGAGACAACCAGAACGAACACTAGGATTACGGTTGATGATGTAGTGTTGGAGCACGTGGATGTGGATACACCGCTGATGTGGAGAGAGGAGTGAGTGCAGGGAATGGCGTCAATAAAGCATTGGGTAAACTTCTAGGCAGCCGAAATCTAAGCCAGAAGGCACAGCTCGCTGTACACAACGCGGTGCTAATTCCAACGCTAACTTATGGAAGTGAGAGCTGGGTATGGCAGAGAGAGCATGGAAGTAGAATAAATGCGGTCGAGATGCGAGCATTGTGAAAAATTTGTGGCATAACACTTGCTGACCGCGTTCGTAATGATGATGTAAGAAAGAGAGCTGGTCTGAAAGAGAGTGTCGGTGTTAAGATAAGAAAAGGCATGCTGGAAAGAATTATATATATATATTGTCGGACAAATATTATAAATTACGAAACAGATATACAATGAGAAAGTGGAAGGATGTAGGATGGAGGATTTGGTCGTGTATAGGCACCGGCGAGCGTGCATGAAAAGAGCTATGAATATTAAAGTAGCGAGTGAAGTGTGTAAGGTCGGCGTCTTATAGCACTCGGTTCTCGCTGCCTACCCCGCAAGCGTGAAGACATACACATGCTTATTTAAAAAAAAAAAACGCAAATTTCCACAAAAAAACATACAATACGGCAGTTACGTATTTCGTCTCACCGTCACTGTCTACTCATACAGTGACAAAGGTCCCGGGTTCAAAGTTCACTAACAGCATTGCAAAGTTTTCCAAATTACCTACTTTAAACGAGTAATTCTTCTAGATATATATTTATACAAAGAGACATGTATATTTAAACAACGTCGGGAGGTATACAAGCATACGGCCCACCTGATTTTAAGCGGTAACCGTAGTCTATGAACGCTAGTATTATATTATTATTAGTAGTATTAAGTATCACTCGCGCGATGCCACCTCTGCTGGTAACACAACAACTCCTTAGGAGCTTACTGGTGACCTCACTCACACGTCGGAACGCACCAACCCTTTAAGGAGTTTTCATTAGGTACCTCACATATGAAATATGAAAAAACAAATATATAAATAAATAAATATTGTCGGACAAATTACACAGCGCCATCTAGCCTCAAAGTAAGCGAAGCTTGTGTTATGGGTACTAGTAGTAGTATGGGTAGTTCATTGATTCCATTAATGAAAAATCGGCCAAGTGCGAGTCGGGCTCGCGCACGAAGGGTTCCGTACCATTATCTATAAAAACGGCGAAAAAAATCACGTTTGTTGTATGGGAGCCCCCTTAAATATTTATTTTATTCTATTTTTTAGTATTTGTTGTTATAGCGGCAACAGAAATACATCATCTGTGAAAATTTCAACTGTCTAACTATCACGGTTCATGAGATACAGCCTGGTGACAGACGGACGGACGGACGGACGGACGGACGGACGGACAGCGGAGCCTCAGTAATAGGGTTCCGTTTTACCCTTTGGGTACGGAACCCTAAAAAAATGTGGCAGCGAGTGATCAATAAAACCTTTGAAGGCGATTTGGACTGCCTCATCGGAATTTAATTTTTTTCCTTACAAGCAGCTGTCCAAATTTGGAAAAAAAGTGGTAATCTGTTGGAGCAAGGTCTGGGGAGAATGGCGGGTGTAGGAGACATTCCAACTGCAGCTCCTCTAATTTAGCGACCTCTGTCGTGAAATGTGAGATCTAGCGTTGTCCTGAAGCAGCAGCGGGCTAGAGCAATTGACCAGTATCGGTTGTTAAATAGCGACCTTTTCCATCATGGTTTGCAATTGTTGACAATACTGCCGTAATCCTCTGGCCAGATCTTAAGAAGTTTAATGTATGACACCACCACTGGTACACCATTCACTGACCAGTACCATTTTCTGAGTCAACTTTCGCTTGGCACTGGATTTAGCCGGTTCTCCTGGGTTCAACCACAGTGATGATCGTTTCCGATTGTCGTACAGGATCCTTTCATCATCACGAGTAACAATACCATTCAAAATTCCCTCGTTAATGTGACGGTTGAGTAATGGAACAAAGCACTTAATGCGTGTTTGTTGGTGTGCTTCAATCAATTCACGCGGTACCCATTTCTCGAAATTTTTCACTTTGTTTTGAAGTGAATTAAAACTGTTTTGTCACTCACACTGAAGCCTGCCGCTAACTCTGACGTGGTTTGCGATGGATCAGCTTCCACGATTACCTTTAAAGTCTCAAGTCAGACCGCACTTGGAGTACTGCAGTCAACTTTGGGCGGAAGCACCTGGATACCAGCTTGGATCGTGTGATTCTATTCAGAGACGAGCTGTGAGAATTGTCAACGATCCTAAGCTTACACACGGTATTATTATTATTATTATTATTTTTTTTTATTTAGCACCCCTGCCGTGGGCAAGGCTATTTTATAACATTCACATTGGTGTACGTTTTCTAATTACTCACAATTTACATATAAATAAACACATTCATACATCATCCTTTCTTTCATTCCGCAATTTATTCTTCCATTCATCATCTTTCAGTTTTATGTACTACAAATTTTTTATTTTGCCCATTTTAGAACGTCGGTGAAACGATAATCTCTGTTTCCAAACTTCCCTCCCCATACTGCGTCAGTCCAGACACGGGCGACAGCGAGCTTCACAGCTCCACCTAGCCACCGCGATCCCATTGGCTATACTGAGTATAGCCGAAGTATACAACATTAGTCCTAGGTGGAGCTGCTCTGCTTGTTCCGATCTATGACAGCCGACTGACTAGACTAGACTGACGCAGTATTTTAAAAATTTTGATCTACTTTGCCCCATCACTATTTCGGAGACCTTTGTTTCGGTGACCCGCATTCCCAACTCCTGCTCCAAATCATACCTTTGTTTGGAGAATGCGGGACACTGAAACAATATGTGCTGCACTGTCTGGTCCACGCCGGGCTCGCAGAAGCACGATGGATCATCCGCGCACTTGAATCTGTGCAAGTACGCGGAGAACCCACCATGCCCCGAGAGGACCTGCGTAGTGATGCTCGACGGCACCATTTTACCCACGATGCCGTACGCCGCCGCCGCACTCGGGAAGAACATCTTCGTTGTCGAAGCTGTTGTTCCCGATTTGTATCTCCTGTCCCATTCGTCAATGGTCCCCTTGCGGATCATACCTTTGACGAATGAGACAGGGCAGCGGTCGTAGTCTGGCCGTCTCCGCAACCCCAGTGCGGCGTTCCTGGCGAGTTCATCGGCGCGTTCGTTCCCCTCCAACCCCGCGTGTGCCTTAATCCAGAACAGCGAGACGCTCTTACCCTGGCACAGTTTAAGAGCGTCCCGTGTTTGCACCGCCAGGGGATGGGGGGACTCGACGTTCGCCACCGCCTGGAGCGCCGCCATGGAGTCGCTGAAGATGCCGATACTGGGTCCATCGCAGCTCAAAGCGTACTCGGCCGCCGTGCAGATAGCCAGGAGTTCCGCCTGGTAGACGGTACAGTAGGACGACAAAGCAAGCTTGACGGCCTTGGTTTCCGCGCCGCCGTTCCATATGGATACAGCGGCGCCAACCCGGCCCTCAATCTTGCTGCCGTCCGTGTAAATTCGCAGGGCAAAGTTGGAGTGTGCCCTGCATTGTTCCTCGTCCACCAGGCTACCGAACTCCAAGCTATCTAGCTCCGCGGGATGCGGGGCCTCGATCTTCGAGGCCATCCGCTCGATCTCCCTGTCCCCGAGCAGCGGTACACACGGTATTGAACCCTTAAGTTTAAGGTTATGTTCTGAAGAATTGTTCGATATGATGACGACAGCTACTTTTTATAGCCACACCGCTCGCCGACGGCGGGTAGTTCACCCTCACACGCTGGAACCGCAATGGTCGCGTACTGAGCGATTTCAGAGAAGTTTTCTTCCGAGAACTATCAAGCTGTGGAATGAGCTCCCAGCCGAGGTTTTTCCAAGGGACTACAGCATGTGGTTCTTCAAGAAATGCGTGAAGAGATTTTTAGAGGGTCGGCAACGCATGATCGTCACCCCTGGTGTTGCAAATAGGCTACTGTGACTGTTTACCATCAGGCAGGCCGTATGCTTGTTACCCACCATAACAAAATTAAAAAAAAAATATAGCGTCGATGCATGTGTCATTCTATCTGAACACGCATGTTAAGCAACGTCGACCGCAGCCTGCCTATGAATGGGTTTATCTATCTCGAACTTCTCCTAACTTCGGAAGGCACTTCGATCCCGGCTATTGTTGATAGAAGACAGTCGTTAAGCTGAAATTAGCGACTTCAAAACACTGGGCTACGCCAATTCGCATAAATTATAAATATTTATTTGCATGAAACATGGTAGTTTGGATGACAAATGTGAACATTAAATATGTACATCACGTTTCGCTCATTAAAATAGGCGTGCAAAGTATTTGTGGATAAGTATATAACTTATATAATAAAATGAAATGCACTTAAGCCTGACGACCTCGATGGCTCAGTCGTGAATGACGCGACTTTGACACCAACGCTCGTGAGTTCGATTCCCACACATGGCAAACATTTGTGTGCACGAACATGTCTGTTTGTGGGTGGGTGTTAGGTGTGGATGTTTTAAGAGAGGTAGGGCGCATCAAAGAAACCCCTCTGGGGAAGTACAATGCACTAATGACAATATTCTTTTACTAGCTTTTACCCACGGCTTCGCTCGCATTGATAATATATATATATATATATATATATATTAATAAAAAGTATCCTATGTTCCTTCTGATTCCTCCAAGAATATGTGTACAAAGTTTCATGATGTTTCAGTAGTTTACGCGTGAAAGCGTAACAAACAAACAGACATTCACATTTATAATATTAGTAGGATTGCACCAAATTAAAATTGTAAACAAAAGATACTTAGAAACTAAAGTACAATAGTCGGTCTTATCGCTAATCAATCTCTTCCAGACAACCTAAAAATAAGAGAAAATCATTATCTCGTAATAATACAGATAGGTGGTGCAGAGCAAACCATACCAATTAAAACAAAGTTATGATAGCATTAGAAAAAAAATCGGCCAAGTGCGAGTGGGACTCGCGCACGAAGGGTTCCGTACCATTATCAATAAAAAAATAAAAAAAAAACACGTTTGTTGTATGGGAGCCCCCTTAAATATTTATTTTATTATATTTTTTAGTATTTGTTGTTATAGCGGCAATAGAAATACATCATCTGTGAAAATTTCAACTGTCTAACTATCACGGTTCATGAGATACAGCCTGGTGACAGACGGACGGACAGCGGAGCCTCAGTAATAGGGTTCCGTTTTACCCTTTGGGTACGGAACCCTAAAAAGACCAAAAGAGGGACGCCTGAGTTTTTTGGCAGTATTTTTATCAGTGCTCACCTAGTCATGAACTGCACGGTAGGGAAAAAAATTGTGACGATTCCAAACAAATGCAGCCATTTTTACGGAATAAAAAGATTTGACTTTGATTAAAAGTCATTGTCGTTACAGTAACGTCAGAGACTCGGTGATGATCAAGAAAGAGAACGATCAAATAGAGTTACAGGAAAGGTAGTGCTCTTTGACAAGAGATTTGAAAGAGGAAAGTGTTTGAGCACAACGAATATTAAGTGGTAGAGCATTCCAGAGACGTACTGCTTGAACTGAAATACCCTCCACCTCACAGAAAACCGCAGCCAAATAACAACTCCCTAGAGGGTTGTTGTGTTCCTGCGTGTGAGTGAGGTCACCAGTAAGCTCCCAAGGAGTTGCTGTGCAAGCACCAGAGGAGGCATCGCCCGAGTGATACTTAATATATCGCAAGCGTTAATAGGCTACGGTGACCGCTTTACATCAGGTGGGCCGTATGCTTGTATGCCCCCCGACGTAATATAAAAAAAATCAAACATTAGTTAGTTTTAGATATTCTTTAATATTATAGTAGGTTTTGTCATTAAGCCATTTGTAAAATATTGTCTTGAATTCTTTGGAGGGCAATTTTCAGGAGCACCGTTCCTATATGAAATCTATATGTTTGTCTCTGTGTGAGTCTGTGTGTGCGTGCGTCTGTCGCTTTTTTTTCGAATATTCGAATTTTGATTTCAGATTCGGATTCAGCATAAAAAAGTAGAATAGGAATGTTCAGGAACACCGTTCCTATCTCTTAAGGAACATGGCAAAAATGACCGACAAATTTCTTAAAAAAAAAATTGTATTGTTATAAAATTAACGAGCCAGGTGTTCCTCTGGCAATGCAAGCTTGCGCATTCTCAACTGGTATATATATCACTTGGTAACTCGTTGAACAGTACTTTGTATGTATGTATATCTTCACGCCAAGTCCCTTGCGGGGTAGGCAGAGAACCGAGCGCCATAAGACGCGGTCCTTGCATACTTCACTCGCTTCTGTGACATTCATAGCTCTTTTCATGCACGCTCGCCGGTTCCTGGGGCTTCTGACATCACCTTCTGATAAAACACGACCAATTTGGTCATGGTAGGTTAGTCTCAGCCTTCCTCGGCTCCTATATCCTTCCACTTTTGCATTGTATATCTGTTTCGTCATTCTTTCGTCCCGCATTCTTTCTACATGTCCGAACCAACGGAGCATGCCCTTTCTTATCTTAACACCGACACTCTCTTTTAGACCAACTCTTTCTCTCACGTCTTCATTACGAACGCGGTCAGCAAGCGTTATGCCACAAATTTTGCGCAATGCTCGCATCTCGACCGCATTTATTCTACTTTCATGCTCTCTCTGCCATACCCAACTCTCACTTCCATAAGTTAGCGTTGGGATTAGCACCGCGTTGTGTACAGCGAGCTGTGCCTTCTGGCTTAGATTTCGGCTGCCTAGAAGTTTACCCAACGCTCCATTCACCCTATTCCCGGCACTCACTCGTCTCTCCACATCAGCGGTGTACCTTCCATTGCTGCTAAAAGCACTTCCTAGATATACAATCTCATTCACTTGCTCCAACACTACATCATCAACCATAATCCTAGTGTTCGTTCTGGTTGTCTCTCTTTCAAATACCATTATCTTGGTTTTCTTCGCATTCAATTGTAATCCTTTCTTCATACAATCATCTTTCATTGTTGTAACTAGTGTTTGCAGTTCGGATGGTGATTCTGCTATTAATGCCGCATCGTCTGCATAAAGCAGGCAGTTGACCACTGAGTCACCCATTCGCATTCCCACATTCATATTTCTTATTCTCTGAAGACAACTGTCCAGATACAGGATGAACAACTGAGCCGACAGCACGCATCCCTGTCTGACCAAGTACAGTACTACACATACATAAACAATTTCGGTTCTATTTTTTCCGTTGCTGGTGTTTGGAAAAAAAACTATCCGGTGAGGATTTCGTTTACATGTTGGATCGTTGGAAATGTCAAAAGCTTTACTAAATAAATGGAAGAATTGCTTCACAAAAACGCAAACTTCAAATATGTGTACGCAGTTGAGAGTCGTAAAGTATACTCTAAACCCATTCGGTTGAAGGGAGACCCGTATCCCTGCAGTGGGATGGTGTACTGTCCAAGAAAGCGCCGTTCTCATGTGAGAAAACGAAACATCTTTTTAAGAGAGGTAGGGCGCATCAATGCAGCCCGTCTGGGGCAGCACCTTCACCTCACAGAAAATCCCAGCCAAATGACAACTCCCTAGAGGGTTGTTGTGCTCCCGCGTGTGGGTGAGGTTACATGTAAGCTCCTAAGGAGTCAATGTGTTACCTTAATGCACTGCAAGCGTTCACAGGCTACGGTAACCGCTTTACATCAGGTGGGCCGTATGCTTGTATGCCTCCCGACGTTGTGTAACATCTACTTCAAGAGGTCAGTTTGCTTTCGATGGTGTCAGAAGGAACGGCCGGTGCACTCACCGCGATGATGGGATTTATGCTGGTGACATTGTCAGAGAGGCTCCCGTTGGACAGCTCCGGCTCGTAGTACCACCACCGCTGGTTCATGTACGTTATGGTGCTGTTCTCGTTGTTCCATGTCATGTTCACCTGTGTACAAATCATTACATAAATGCTAGTATTTTTTTTATATACTACGTCAAGCAAGCATACGGCCCACCTGATGTAAAGCGGGTACCGTACCCTATTAACACTTGCAATATATTAAGTATCACTCGCGCGATGCCTCCTCTGCTGCTTGCACATTGACTTTGATTTTCTGTAACGTGGAGGTCCTACGTCTCCAGACGGGCTGCTTTGATGTGCCCTACCTATCTTCAAGAGTTCTTGGTAATCTATACAGATAAATAAAATTGGAGTGTCTGTTTGTAATATTAAAATAACCGCTTTTTATTAAATGCATATGGATGTATACACGGTACATATACCAAAATATTTTTTTTACAATTTTTGTCCGTCTGTCGGCTGGACGGATTTTGACGGAACTTTCACTGGCAGATAGCTGATGTAATAAGGAGTAACTAAGGCTACTTTTATTTTTGAAATTTTATTAGTTTTATTAATATAAATAAATAATAAAAAAAATAACTATTCCGCGCGGACGAAGTCGCGGATACAGCTAGTTTATTATAATTTTTTGGAGCCATGCAGAATATACTTTTAGCGATAAAGGCAGTCTTTAATGACGATATTAAATATTAGGAGTTAAAGTATGAAATTGCCTGATTGTACTGAAAAATTAAAACTCGTTTTTATTTAATCAAAATATTTACCCTCATTGTCTATACATTGCTGCCATCTAATCGGAAGTTTATTTATGCCTTTGCGATAGATCTCTGGGGATCTAGATTCGACAAACTGTGTGAAAGCATTTTGTACTGCCTCCAGGGAAGAAAATTGTTTACCTCATAGAAAATTGTCCAAATCACGAAAAAAAACAGTAGTCAGTTGGAGCAAGGTCTGGCGAGTACGGAGGAAGACGTATGGTTTCTAACTGCAGCTCCTGTAGAGTTACAACGGTTTCTCGTGCAGTTTGAGGTCTTGCGTTATCATAGAGCAATAATGGTGAAGATCGATTTACGAGTCCGGGCTGTTTCACTGCCAGTTTCGCCATCATTGTTCGAAGTTCGGCACAGTAAACATCAGCTGTTATTGCTTGACCAGACCTGAGAAAGCTATAGTGAATAACGCCATGAAGAGACCGCCAAACAGTTACCATTACCTTTTTATTGGTAAGCATTGCTTTATGGCACTGTTGCGGCGTTTGACCTGGGGTCAGCCATTGCATTCTTCGCTTACGGTTACGGTACGGTTCTTAACGAATTAGGTAACGGGAGAAAAATAAGAAAAAGAAGACTGCAATTGAAACAGAAAACAAACAAATGTAAATTGCGATGAAGATACGGGTCATTGCCCGCTATTATTAACATGCTAACGGTCATCTTATATAGTACATTTTATTAAACCGGTAAAGATAGCCTATCAGACAAACAAAGCTAGCGCGGGGATTTTAAGCCCTGTAATATCACATTTCAGATATGGTGAATATATTTCAGAATGCCGTTCATAAAATTACAACAGAGGATCGGACAACATTTCGAAAAGCAATTCAACTTTATCATAATGGATATTTATCACCATAAAACATTTTAAATAAACTAGTTGTTGCTCAGTGGTCGCAATTCGATCATAATTCAATTAATTTTTAAGTTTGAACGTTGTTAATGTTCTATTGTCAAAAACTATAATCTTTATAATCCATCGATGTATACGATGCTATAATCACAGATTTCGCCAGAGCTGTAGCCTTTTTTTTTTTCAAACAAATTACCGAGTGTCCCAAAAATACTCGATGAAAGTTTAATTTATCCTAACACAAAAGTATCGTACCGTAATAAATTAATTTTTGTTTTATCGGATTCTCCATGTTTTTATGTGCTACTATGTTAAGTTTCTATTTTGTGCTAATTCATTTTGTCGTGTTTTTAGGATGTCAAACAAACGTAGTGCAATTTTGGATCTGTTTCGTCAAGGAAAACGTCAATGTGAAATTGTTCGCTTGCTCATTGTGCCTCAACCGACCGTTTCCGATGGCATCGATTGTTTCAAGGAGGTCGGTCAGGAAGGCGACCGGCGACCGTGCCGGAAGAGGAAGAAAACGTACCGTAAACATCTCCCGAAATCGCAAGATCATCAAGAAGCGGGTAGACCGAAATCCGAGGGTCTCCATGAGAAAAGTCGCTCGCGAGACCGGCATAAGCAAGTCGTCGGTGCACCGAATAGCCAAAACGGAGCTCAGCCTCAAGGCGTACAAGCTCCAAAAGGTTCAGCTCCTCACCGATGAGAACAAGCGCGTACGGCTCGAGACATGTCGTTAACTCAAGCGTCGGGCCGCTGGTCAGCGATGGGAGCGGATCCTCTTCACGGACGTGAAGCTGTTCACCGTCGAACAAGCGCACAACCACCAGAACGACAGGATCTGGTCCGCAGAGGTTCCCGGCACGTCGGCCATCGTCGAACACCGTCAAAATCCCATATCGATGATGGTATGGGGCGGATTTGTGCCAGCGGCAAGACCCCCCTCGTTTTCGTGGATCAGGGGGTCAAAATCAACCAAGAAGTGTGTCGCCGCGATATTCTCGAGGTCGTCGTACTTCCGTGGGCCCAACAGCACTTCGGCGATGCGGATTAGACGTTCCAGCAGGACTCCGCCCCGGCCCACAAGGCGAAAATGACTCAGGACTGGTGCCAGACCCATTTTCCGGACTTACTCCTACTCGCCGGATCTCAATCCGATGGACTACAGCATCTAGTCCATTTTGGAGGCCATGGCCTGCGCAAAACCCCACGAAAGTTTGGAGGCGCTGAAGTGTTCCTTGCGTCGGGATTGAGACCGATTGTCGCCCGAGAACCTGCGGCCCATCGCTGAAAATTTCAAGTCACGTTTGAGCCTCTGCGTCGCCGCCAAGGGAGGCCACTTCGAAACCGGCTGAACATATTATTACCAAAAAGCCATATTATTGTTATTTGTTGTTTGTTTAATTTCTCTTGGTTTTTAAAATTTTCACTTAAAATGTTTCATCGAGTATTTTTGGGACACCTGTATATTACATTTAAATAAAAATCAAATACAAAAATGAAGATAAAAAATTCCTTCTTTATATATTTTTATTGAAACAAAACCAAACGATAAAAAATAATGTTGTCTATTGAACTTGACATACATATTTAATACGATAATTTAATTAACGATTCTAAACTCCTCTGAAACCGATGGGTTTTGTAAAATATCTTGCACCGTTTGCTAAATGTCCTTGTACCTTCCGTCCCTGCTGAAAGCACATTCAAGATATACAATCTCATCCACTTGCTCCAACACTTCATCATCTACCGTAATCCTTACATTGGTTCTGGTTTCTTCTCTTTCAAATACCATTATCTTTGTTTTCCTCGCATTCAATAGTAAGCCTTTCTCCATACATTCGAATTTCATCATTGTGACTAGTGTTTGCAGTTCAGATGGTGTTTCTGCTAATAGGTAGTAGTTAATAACGCGTCATATCACAACAAACAGACCCTGCACCAACTACAAATACCAAAAAAGCACATAATGCAGAAATGGTTAAAAGAAAAAGGCGTTCAATACAATGAAAAATTGTTGAAACCCCAGCTGTTTAAATTGATCATCATATGAGTATACATCATATCAATGTTGAAATACAGCATTGATATAATTTTATCCGACCACAAAGTGCTTCGCTTACCTCCATATCATCCAAATCTGAACCCCATTGAGATGGCTCGGGCAGCCATTAAAGGGTATGTGGGTAAAAATGTCAGCTGGAATGCTGGCAAAGTAATAGAGCTTGTGAAGAAGAGGGCTGCATTCATGGGCGCTAGCGAATGGCAAAAGTTATGCCAAAAGGTCAAGGAGATTGAATGAAGCGGAATATATAAAAAGTGATCATGTGGTAGATTCAGTCACTGACCAATTTACTATTTTTCCTGATGATGAAAGCTACTCGGATGATGAGGACAGTTATGATGAGCATAATTATGGTAATGAAGAAGCAATGACCAGCACCATCTCCGCTTCAGCCGAACCAAGACCTGGCACCCGCTTTGACCAGCTAGTGCCAGGTCTTGGTTCAGCTGAAAGGAATATCTTTTTTACCTCAATATTAAGTTATTATAATTATCATCCTCTAATTTATGTTGCTGTTCCTATTGCAATTTGCGATATTAATTATAATATTGTTTTTACATTGTTTTTTTATTAAATTTCTTTTGCACAGTGGACTTCATATTTGGTTTGTTTATGCTCATAGATATGGTCTCTATTCCTGGTTTATTTCTTTCCTGTAGTGTTATTTTAAGTTGACTGGTTTCCAACGATAATTTATTTATTTGTTCGTATGCTTCGACAGGTTCTAACTTTAAATTTTGTATTTGAATATTTAATTCACGTATATACGTTCACGGAATACTACTGGTGGTGTCATCTAGTGTTGAATCATCCAGTTCATTATCTAGCTCAGTCTTTTCACTTTTGGAATTTGTGAGCTGTCTTTGAAAAGTAATATTATCTAAGAAATTCATATCGGGGTTTGTAAACATTTTTTTTTTTATTTTTATGATAGCAGTAACTGGGATTTGAACTTGGAATCTTCCGGTTATCATCACTTGCTGTACAAAAAGCTAACTTACCAATGCACCAACGAACTATTAACGTGAGCGACGAAAATTGTCATCACTTGCGTATGAATTAACCGTTGTTTTGATGTCAAAACTTTGCATTTTCACTATTGTTTTATTGTTTATATTCATAGCTTTTTTTAGAAATTTATTTGAAATACATTTTAAAAATGCACATGAAATACATTTTATTAAGCAGTTGGGAAGTATAGTTTCGGTGTAGGTTATTTTAAAAATTCGATTAGGTGTTAGAGACGAATAGAGGCGCGCGAATATGTGCCTTATCGCCATGGCGAATTCCCTCTGACGCTACGTTGAGCTATACGAATAGATTAGCAAATGTGAAAAGTTTCAAACTAATTCTCTCACCTTCGTGTGGGTTTCCCGGAAGACGTACGGCCCCATCTGGACCACGTGCAGCTTGTCCGCCCTGCCCGCTAGGATCTCGTCCACATTCGTGATATTGAAGAGGTGGCACTCCAAGTACATCGGTATTGGAATCTCCCGCCATATCCCAAATGACACCGATTCTTTTGTGAGAATCATCATCTGAAAAGAAGAAATTACTACAATACCTCGACCACAGCTCGCTATACACAATGTAGTGCTGGTCCCAACGCTTACTTATGGAAGTGAGAGTTGGGTATGGCAGAGACAGCATGAATGTAGAATAAATGCGGTCGAGATGCGAGCGTTGCGCAAAATTTTTAGCGTAAGGCTTGTAGACCATATTCGCAATGATGTTATTAGAAATAGAGCTGGTCTAAGAGAGAGTGTCGATGTAAAATATGAAGAGGCATGCTAGCTTGCAATACATTAAGTATCACTCGCGCGATGCCACCTCTGCTGCTTACACAGCAACTCCTTGGGAGCTTACTGGTGACCTCACTCACACGCAGGAACACAACAACCCTCTAGGGAGTTGTTATTGGGATGCGGTTTTCTGTGAGGTGGAGGTACTTCCCCAGACAGGCTGCTTTGATGCGGCCTACCTCTCTTAAAACATCCAGACCGAGACAAACAGACATGTTTATGCACACTAATGTTTGCCTTGTGCGGGAATCGAACCCACGAGCGTTGGTATCAAAGTCGCGTCATTCACAATTGAGTCACCGAGCTAGTCAGAGTTGTTTGTTTGAACGCGCGAATCAGAGATCCACCAGTCGGATTTGAAAAAATCTTTTTTCAGTTCTTTTTTTAGGGTTCCGTACCCAAAGGGTAAAACGGAACCCTATTATTGAGGCTCCGCTGTCCGTCCGTCCGTCTGTGACCAGGCTGTATCTCATGAACCGTGATTGTTAGACAGTTGAAATTTTCACAGATGATGTATTTCTATTATCGCTATAACAACAAATACTAAAAAAATAGAATAAAATAAATATTTAAGGGGGCTCCTATACAACAAACGTGATTTTTTTGCTCATTTATGCTCGATATTGATAACGGCAGCAGGTAGACGCTTGAAATATTCACAGAATAGTTATATATTCACTATAAGAATAAATAATTAAACTAAAATAAAACAAATATTTAAGGGGGGCTCCCATACAACAAACGTGTTTTTTTTTTTGCCGTTTTTATAGATAATGGTACGGAGTCCGTACGGAGTACCCTTCGTGCGCGAGTCCGACTCGCACTTGGCCGATTTTTTTTTATTGTTATTTTATTCAGTTCTTGAGGAAAGTTATTGACTATTTAACTAACATCCGGGCGCCATAAGACGCGGACCTTACACACCTCACTCGGTTCTCTAACATTCGTAGCTCGTATCATGCACACCCGCCGGTTCCTAGGACTCTTCCCATCACCCTCAGATAAAACACGATCTATTTGTTATGGTAAGTGTTGGCCTTCCTCGGCACCTACATTCTTCTACTTCCGCGTTGTATATCAGGTTCTAGGTTGTTTCTTCTTGCATTCTTTCGTAAAAATTCACTCTCATCATTTTTAGGGTTCCGTACCCAAAGGGTAAAACGGAACCCTATTACTGAGGCTCCGCTGTCCGTCCATCCGTCCGTCTGTCACCAGGCTGTATCTCATGAACCGTGATAGTTAGACAATTGAAATTTTCACAGATGATGTATTTCTATTGCCGCTATAACAACAAATACTAAAAAATATAATAAAATAAATATTTAAGGGGGCTCCCATACAACAAACGTGATTCTTTTTGCATTTTTTATAAATAATGGTACGGAACCCTTCGTGCGCGAGTCCCACTCGCACTTGGCCGATTTTTTCCCTAACGCTGAAGTATAACTTCAAAATATTTCCGAGAAGAATTATATATGCAGATCATTTGCAGCCAAGACTCATCTACCACGACCAAGAAGGTGTTATCAGGAGTGCGAGGAACCGGCGAGCGTGTATGAGAAGAGCTATGAATATATCTATAGAAGAGCTATGAATGTTAAAGAAGTGAGCGAGGTGTGTGCCAGAGTCATGTGGCACTCGGTTCTCTTTGCTACTAACTATTTGGCATTAGATTTTTTAAAGATGCGCGCGCACATCGACATCTAAAATCGACACCATTAGTACTATTATATTTACATTAGAACTTCAAAGACATCGTCAGTTGGTTCTCAATAATCAGGTCACGATGATAATGCAAACAGGAATGTCGGCGTCGCGAGTTATGGACGTACGTTATTTGGCCCGCGTTGGTTATCGTGAGTACGTAATCAGGGCAATGCCGTGGTTCATGGCTAGCGACCACTATCATGCAAAAAAAAAATACTTGCCTGCACTATTTCTACGCTTAGAGAAGATAAATGTTTCTTTGCATAAAACCTATATTATTATACTAGCTGCTGCCCGCGGCTCCGCCCGCGTGGAGTCAAATAACGTAGCCTATGTGTTAATCCAGATCATAATCTATCTACGTGCCAAATTTCATTCAAATCCGTTCAGCCGTTTAAGCGTGAAAGAGCAACAAACATCCATACATACATACAAACTTTCGCATTTATAATATTAGTAGGATTGTACAACCGACACGCTTCGACTTCGTGCGAGTGATCCCATCGCTACCAAACTTCAGTGGATCAGTGGGCTAAACTGAAGATTTAAATCTTCAAAATCGGTCCCGCCGTTTTGGAGTTCATAGGGAAACTACATGCACGAAAGAAGAAGACACACAGAAAGAGTGAAGAGCTTGCATAAAATGAACCCATCTTCTTGCTAACGTTATCGCGCCTCCTAATCCATTAGGATTGGCTGGGTCCGTCAGCCGACCAATAGAGCGACCTTCACAACTCACAGGAAAATTGCGACTTTGTTAGCTTAGGTCTCGGGTCTCTCGTATTATAATTTCTTAGAGTTCCGTCCAAGTGATAATTACAAGAATGTACATAAAGCCGAACTTAGGACTACACGTCTACACCAAGATTCGCACCAGCAGCAGTCAGTTAATAAACTCCTTTATCCACTATCACAGTTCACTACATGTATACGAAGAAACCTATGAAAGTTAAAGAAGCGAGTAAAGATATATTCCAAACTGTTTCCATGCAAATTAAGCCACTGCTTGCTCTGGAGCAAGCAGTGGCTTAATCTCTGGAGATTTCTAAAGAGACACAATGTCGTCGTGTCGTTTTGAGCAGGCCATGTCCAAAACTGACCATAATTTGTAGTCTAGGGGTTTCAGATCTGTGCTAGATTCCGGAACGTTGGTTTCAAGCCAGGCTTGGGTAGTTTGTGCCTTGTGAGCAGGTACAGAGCCCTGCTGGAAAGTCCATGGTACATTTTTAAACAGTGAGAGCTGAAAGGTTCCACAACACGATCCAAGACAGTCTCTTGATACACTTTGGCTGAAGTTTTCACTCCTTTTTACACAAATGAAGCTATGTAACTACTTGATAAGACACCCCCAAAATGGTAAATCCTGGACTTCCTTGGCTAATAATTCCTTTTACTTTCCCTTTACGTATCTGTTCCGGCATTCTTTCCTATTGAAATCTTTCAATATATCAGAACCACCAATACTCTTTCTTACATCATCTTTGGGAAGTTTATCTACTAGCATATCAAGTAATAAAATAACAAATGTATAATTATATATGTATTCTATATCATCCCAGGTCATCCCAGGTCGCTTGCGGGATAGGCAGAGAGCACACTCGCATCTTTAACATTCATAGCTATTTTTAAACATGCTTGACGGTTCCTAGGACTCCTGACATCTCCTTCTGATAAAACACAACCAATTTGGTCATGGTAGGTGATTAGGTTAGTAGGTTCGTCTTCCTCGGCTCCTACATTCTTTCACTTTCGCATTATAACTGTTTCGTTATCTTAACACCAACACTTACTTTCAGACCAACACTTTTTTTTAAATCATCATTGCGAATGCAGTCAGAAAGCGATATGCCACAAATTTCGTGCAATAAATATGTAATATATAAATAATCTAAAATCTTATAATCTTACCCTTTGCAATTGTGACATAAAGATTGTTGGCCAGAAAATCACCATGATAGCACCGGTTACTACAAATACAGATCCAAACCCCATGAGGAGGCCCATTTTTGTTGTGGACTTAACCATCTTGATTCTTGTTCCTGCAATAATTTCACATATATTTATTGGTTACTGACGCAAAGCTGCCTTACTAACATTGACAATTTTTCCTATGAGAATTGTTTGTCACTTTTATTTTTTAAAAGCATCAAAAATATAATTTCTGATGATTTTAGTCATTTGAACTTGTCAACCTCATAGGGAATGTTCACATGCTACTTCCTTTATGACCTTTTTTTTTCTTCATATTATTTATTTATGACATACCAACAGCATACACATCACAATTACATATAAAAATGGATATACAGCTACATTATCATGTGTACACCAATTACAATTTACACCATAGCACTATAGTTTATTGCTTAATATGAGTACTTGAATATCAAATTGAATATAATATTAAAATCACTACAATATAATATCAATTAGCATAATGACATAATTATCAATGTCAACCAACCGTAATGAGCGACAATTTACAAAGCAATAAATCTGCATAGAATTACAAAAAACAATAACAATTACAAATAACTTAAGAATTCGGATGGAACATAGAATGTTTCAATTATTATGGAACGAAATTGGAGAATGGAATCAACATGAATATCAATATCGGGTGCTGAGTGACTAACCGTATTAAATTCATTAATAATTCTTGTGATTGGTGAATTTTTGCCTATATTTTTATATAAGTAAGGAGGGTAGAAGACCTTGGTAATAGGATATCGTGGTAATCTATTAGGAACTGTAATATTTATCTGTTGCAGAATCTCTGGACATTGACCGAGACCCCTGGTAATTTTAAAAAAACCCAAATAGATTTCCACCTCATGGGGGATATGTCCCCACCCCCTCCTCCTCCGTAAAGATATAAAAGTCCTTCCGGCTACTTTAATCTGCCCTACCTCTTTTAAAAGCACCAAAACAATACATGTTATTTACCACAAACCACCACTGCGTGGGAATCGAACCCAGAGGCTTTTATTGTTAAGATAACATTTCGTCACGGGGATTGAAAAATTTTTTTACTTCTCTGAGCATATTTATAAAGCACAATAGGGCAAACACATGTAACTCGCATTTCAAAAAATGCCTAATGCTCAAAATTAGACATTTTTTAACAATACTATTCAATCACATGCCATATAATCTATTACCGACACCATTAAATGCCCTGCCTCATGGAGTGCCATGATGTAAAGGATATTTATTATTCAAGTTTAAGGTTACAACTGATTTCTAAGACACATGACTACTTTAACACTCAGTGTTGTGGGTTTAATTACCCACAGTATACCAACATTTATGTGCATAAACATTTTTGGTGTGGCTCTGTGGTCTAGGTGTTTACTATGTATCATAAGCATATATATTTACGAAAGAAAAGGGATTTACGTTAAGTTTATCGTGTATCTAATAGAAACACTTAATACAAACTTCATTTAATTGTTTGTGTTATTTGCCTACAAATTCAGAGCAGCGTTCCATTCCATCACTTGGTCACTTACATTCTCACAATTGTTTTAATGAAATGAAACTAAAAAAAATTTAATACATTTTTTGACAAAATAGTAACAAAAATGTTAAGTTCAGAGTACTCTATTTCTTAAGATACATATATATGATATATATATACATCTCTTAAACTCTATTGGATAGCTATGTCAAAATAGTGCAACAAAATAGATATTTTTTTGTATCTTTTTCCTCAGAATCTATGAAGGTAGTGTATTTAAATTTTTACATATTAAATTCTTCAATTATGTAGAATATTATAACAATACTTGTGATCTTAATAATAGCCTCCTTACATTCATGCTTATAAACATACATGTTTACATCAACATTGTGTTTCCAACTTTCATATCACCTAACATAATCGAGGGGCGGGAAATTGTTTAATATTTTTTAAAACATCATATTCCGAATGACAACATGTAGAAGTTGTCACAAAAACTAAAAATAAATGTGTAAGATTGCAATAGTAAACAAAATGGATATCCTACTAGAATAAACAAAAGATATTTTTCCCCCCCTAAATTATATTCTTTTTTTAGCACAGTTTGTAATATTTGAAGACATTTCTTTTATTATTAAATATAATAAAACAAATTAAATTTTAACCTAATACAATAACAAAAATGTGAGTAAGGGGCAGATGCAGATCACTGTTGTACTTACTTCAAAGAACAATAATTCACTGAATATTTTATTATTGAAGTAGACAGGTAGGTAAATAATTCATGTGTCAACTCCATAAAATAAAAGTATACTACACGGGACAGTAGTTTAAATCAACAAGAATTACACTGATTTAAATTATATATATTATGACACCACTATGTACCTACTAAACAAAAATAAAAAATTTATAACTAAACACTAGACGTTTTAATGCAAACGTAAATATAATACAAATAGAATAAATAAATGTCACTATTGTGATGCACGTCACTGTCACTCTTTTCGATAGTATTGTCCTGTACCATGAACTTATTATTACTAAACAGCACTGTGCTAAAAATGAGCTATGTGCGATGTTCATAGGGATGCTATTTGTCTCTTTCTAGCCGAGTGAGTACAAAATATTCTGCAAGATGAACATTATCATTATTGATTTTAATTTTAACAATGAAGTATAGGCTGCTTTTCGTACACAAAATTATTTGAAAAATCCAAGAATGTGGGCTTGAAATTAAATTAAATAATTACCTTTCCATAGATGGTACAGCTAATTGCACATTAAACTTATATTATACACGTCTCAATTCAGACCGCATATGGAGTATTATAGTCACCTTTGGACGGGCGCACCTGGATACCAGCTAGGAACTTGTAATTCGGTTCAGAGACGAGCTATAAGATTTCTCGGCGATCCCAAGCTTACAGACGGTATTGAACCCTTAAGTTTAAGGTGAGATTTTGCCTCCCTTTGTGTGTTCTACCGATTGTAAAGAATTGTTCGAAATGATGCCGACATGGAGTTCACCCTCACACACTGGAATCGCAACCGTACGGTACGCAACCATACCGTACGGTTCCAGCGAAGCTTTCTTCCGAGAACAAGTTGTGAAATGAACTCCGAGGTTTCACCAAGGTACTATAGCATGGGATTCTTCAAGAAATGCGTGAAGAGGTTTTTACAGGGTCGGCAACGTATGAGTGACACCCTGGTGTTGCAAATGTCCATAGGCTGCGGTAACTGCTTACTATCATGCAGACCGTACGCTTGATTGTCACCTTAGTGGAATAAAAACTATTCAACCTTAACACTTTTAAAATTTACTTTGACTTTTTGATAATAGAGAGACTAAACACTCAAAGTGCGATGTAACCATGATCTGCTCTTAGCTGTACTTAAGGCCGATTCTATTAAAAACTGCAACTGCACCGCAAAAAAACGTCGCTGCTGTCAGATCGCTTAATGAAACGTCAAAATGTACGCATTCTGACACACGCCGCGCTGCAGTGCAGTTGCGGTTTTTTAGTAGATTCGGCCTCCTTGTCACCTTCACCTAACATTTTTATAATTGTATATTATTTCCTAATAGTCTTTCATAATATCAACGGACTTTTAAAAAGACTTAGATTTATTTGTTCGTAGTTGGGATGCAAACTAGCAATAAACATACCAGTAAGCTTATTAAAAAAAAAATTCGATTATTGGTTTTTTTTTAACCAGTCCACATCTTCGTGTTTATGTAAATATGTTACTTATGGGTGATTGCGAATTATTTAATATGTATAACGTCCAGTGGGCCAATTCTGCTAAATAACTGCAACTGCACGTTTACGCCTGTCACAGTAGTCGTGCAGGAATAGTGCAGTGCCGATAGGTGTATTCTACTAAAATATCCTGCACTGCAACTGCGCTGGAACTGCGCGTATGCTGCACTGCAACGGCACTGCAACTACGCTGCAACTGTGCGTATCCTGCAAGTAAACTACTTAAAACCTGAAATGTTGCCATATTTCAATTTAATAAAACTGAATTTTTATTTAATGTTGACTCCTATAGTTTCACTATTGACCTTGGTTGCCGGAGTGGAGGTATTTCTAACCGAAAAGAAGCTTTACTTAATTATTTTTATCCACAAACATCTCCCAAAACAAAGCAAATATAATTCCCCGCCTCAGAATATTAATTTCACTTCGAAAAAGTTGCTCAAGAGTAACGTTAACAAAACTGCAAGTAAACTCCTTCAAAACGTCTGTCACCGGTATACAAATGTCAAAACAATTTATCAGAATACGATTATATTGCAGGAAACGTGCAGTTGCAGTGCAGGTTTTTTAACAGAATAGCGATTCATTTACTGCAACATTCCTGCAACGTCGCTGCTGTCAGATCATTTAACAGAATACCGAAACGTCAAAATGTACGCATTTTGACACACGCCGCGCTGCAGTGCAGTTGCAGTTTTTAGTAGAATCGGCCCACAGCTCGTCCGCGCACTTCGCGGAGCCGTGCCTCGTCCCGCAACCTACTCGCGCCCGCGCTGCGCTCCTAGGCTCTACCGACATGCGATACCGCGTTCCGCCCGCCAGTCGTATCATGTAGATTTCGTTTCGACGTTTATGTTTGGTGAAGATTGAAAGATGGACTAAAAGCTATGAAATGAAGATTTTTCTATAAAGAAGTGAAACCGATATAATCGAAATCAACTTCAATTTCTTTTTTAAACCACCCTTAACGTTAAACCAACTTTATGTATTGGTTAATACAATGAAATTTCGCTTTTCTATCTAAATCTTCATTCCATTCTATTCCAGTCTATCAGCATTACGATTCACCCAAAACTCAATTTGTTTCGGAAGGTGAACCCAATCGTTCATATAATATCCGAGTATATCAGAAATATACAAAAATATTTCGTAAAATCAATTTTTACTGTTAAATTTATAAACATTTATGGGACACGTGTCATTTACAACAAGGTATTTATGTACATCTTAACGCCATGCCCCTTGCGGGGTAGGCAGAAGGAACCGAGTGCCAAGACGCGCTCCTTACAAACCTCCTACGCTTCTTTAACATTCATATCTCTTAGCATGCAGGCGCGCTGATTCCAGGGCTCAATATATGTTACCACACCTCTCGCTTCTTCCACACTCATCAACCTTTTCATGCATGCTCTTCAGTTTTGGGTGCTTTTGATTTCGCCCTTTTTCAACAAGTCACCAATTTGATCAATATGTGTACGACTAGGGCGCCCCCTACTGAAATCTCCATTCACTCTTTCCTGATAACTTCTTTCGTAACTCTTTTGTTCCTTAATGACCAAACCATCGCAGCATACCCTTTTCATTTTTGGTCACTACATCATCTTTCATTCTACAAAGTTCTGGCATCGTGCTATTTTTTACTTTATCAATCATTCTCACTCCACACATACTCCTCGGCACTCTATTTCTACTGCGTTCACTGCCGAACGTGAAAATATACATATATACATTTTTCGACTAACCTTATGTTCATGCACACAGGACAAACATTTGTATGCATGAACCTATCTTTTTATCTCAGTCTGGGTGTTTTAAGACATACTCTGGATCAAAGCACCTCACAGGGAAAGTAACTCTACCTCACAGATAGTCTCAGCCAAGTAGCAACTTTACAGAGGGTTGTTATGTTCCTAAGTGAGGTTAACAGTACCTAAGGTCCTATGGAGTCGCTGTATTGTCAGTACTATACTGTACAAGATCGCGGCGATGCCGTCACGCAGGAGGCATGGAGGAGACAAAAGTATTCAATACGTCATTAGTCTTTTGAAGGTGACCTATTCCAACGATGTGCCTTCTTACGCAGCGAGACTTGTACAAGCTGCCATTTGTTACCCTGGAACACGTCGATGTTAGTACGCTGCTGAAGGACAGAAGATTGAAAGCCGGTCTCACTGATGTTCAGTTAAGATTAGCAACATCGGAGTCAACAATTAGTGAGCTACGTACGGAAATATTACCTCAAAAATAATGTTTCCGTAAGTAGGTCACCTGAGGTCGACATCATCGTCACCGACTATTTATTTTGTGCATGGGTTGCCAGTTTTCTCGTTGGGCGAAGCATAATGGTCGTGGTTGATGGTGAGTGCTCGGATCCACTGCCTCTATATGCTGGCGTCCTATAAGGCTGTGTTGTCTCCCACTCTGTTCCTTCTGCATATCAATGGATTGTTGCACGTGCGTAATATTCATTGCAATGCGGATGACAGTACAGTGGACGCAAGATACACTGGTCAAGCCAATATCTATCGCGGTTGCGTTAATGAGTGCCGGTCACAGCATGTGCCTGAAAATGAAACATCACTAGAACAAGTCTCGGATTGAGGCAGACTGAATTTAGTTCAACTTAATCCCTTAAAGACACAAGTGTGCGTGTGTAAGGCCCAGGTCCGGCCTCACATGGAATACTGTTCACATCTTTGGGCCGGCGCGCCACAATATTTGCTTACTCCATTTGATCGCATACAACGTAGAGCAGTTCGAATCGTCGGCGACCTACTGGTTTCCGTTCGGCTAGATATGCTTTGTACACGAAGAGACGTTGCTTCTCTTTTTTTTTGACGTTGCTTCTCACGAACTCAAATTTCACCCTCTCGATTTTGACAAGTGGCAATCCACTACAGTACGCTTTTTGAGGTATTTTCTACCACGTACGGTGAAATTGTGTAATAAACTACCCTCAGCGGTGTTCCCGAACAAATACCATATGCGTGCCTTCGACTGGCAACGGATCAGTGACCCTTTGGTGCTGCTGATGTCTATGGGCGTTGGTGAGTACTTACCATCAGGTGACCAACATCCTCGTTTGCCCCCTCTAATACAAAAAAAAAATGGTAGCCTATGAACGCTTTCAAGTAGGAAGTATCGCTAGCGCGTTACAATCCCTACTCATAACGCAGGAAATTCGTAGCATATTTCGACACAACCCTCCGGGGAGTTGTTTTTGCGTGCGGTAGTTGTTCAGTAGCGCTGCTCCGGTTCGCTCTATATTTTGTTTTATGCAACATCGGGAGGCTTACAAGCATATATGGTCCACCTGATGTAAAGTGGTTGTAGTTTGCGGTTTTCCTCCGTGTGTTGCCAGCTAACAATATTTTGACGTGATTAATTTGCTTCCACAGTGCTAAATGCTAAAAAATCTAAAAGCTATCGTTTATATATATGTGTTGAAGCTATCGTTTACATCGAAAATTTAATTGCACCAAAGAAAGAATGCGCCGCCATTTTGACATAATTTCGCTGCATTATATAATTTCACCGTTCCCGTTTGAAGACATTTTTTTTGTACTACGTCGGAAGACAAGCATACGGCCCACCTGATGTAAAGTGGTCACAATAACCTATTAACGCTTGTAATATGTTAAGTATCACCCGCGCGATGCCTCCTCTGCTGCTTCCACAGCAACTCATTAGGAGCTTACTGCTGACCTCCCACACACGCAGGAACATGCCCTTTAGGGAGTTGTTAATAGGCTGTGGTTTTCTGTGAGATTTACGTACTTCCCCAGACGGGCTGTTTTGATGCGCCCTACCTCTCTTATATTATTCACGTACCCCTCACATGGCTGTGGCCACGTCAAAGACACACCCTGTTTTCAGGAACACCGTTCCTATATGAAATCCATATGTTTGTCTGTGCGTGCGTTTTTTTTTTTCGAATATTCGAATTTTGACTTCGGATTCGGAGTCAGCATAAAAAAGTAGAATAGGTATGTTCAGGAACACCGTTCCTATCTCGTAAGGAACATGGTCAAAATGGCCGACAAATTAAAAAAAAATTAATTGATATATAATTGACGAGCCAGGTATTCCTCTGGCAATGCAAGCTTGCGCATTCTCAACTGGTTTGACTTGATATTCAGTCAAATAAATAGTAGGTACATAAAAGAAAACTTCAAAATATTGCCTATGTTAATTGTTTATTGAATAAATTACAAATCTGTTATGTAAATGGCAGTACATCTGACATCGAATCATACGCTAAATAAACCTTAACCAAATGTAAAGGAGTGTACCGATTTCTGAACTGTGGGACTAATCATGCCCAATATGGACCGAGAAGGGGAATAAACGAAAAGGTTAATGATTAACATTTGCTTTTAGGGCTAAATCTTAAAAGGCATCGCTGCTAAAATTCAACAGTTTAACAGGCTTGCGACGACATTTTCGAAGCGTGATAATATAATCTATTTAACTATCTATCTATATTCTAACGCGAAGTCCCTTGCAGGGTAGTCGATTATCAGGTGATGTGATCTGGAGCTATGAATTTTGGAGAAGCGAGTGAGATACGTGCTGAGTCACATGGCGCTCGGTTCCCTCTGCTTGCTCCGACAATGTAGTATATTTAACAATTTCCATTAGGACGAGCAATTTGAGATGAGAAAACTCAACTTACCAGAAAACTTGCGTTATGAATTCACATTGTATTGCAGCTTTTAGCTCTGGTGTTTACAGATAGCGATACTTTGAATTCACAGCTTGCTATAAATTACATATGGTTGATAATTCGTATTGTATGTCGCGTCTATTCGAATTCTGTGCAACGAATATGAGATACACGGAAGAGTAACAGCTAAGCAAAAACAGCATCCAAACGTGTGTATTTATATTAATACGATAGCTAACGATCCGCTCAAAAAATGTGTAGCCATCCAGCGGGTTGTGCTGGTCGATTACGCTTTGTCTCCAAGAGCTTCGTTATACTACCTTTAATATTCAAGTTTTGATTGTTTTTCAAACATTATTCTTATTTATTATTTTTCGTGTTTGTGCAACCTTTGCACTTGACAACTTATTATGTGACACGATTGTAAATAAATCCTTATGATAATGAGAGTCACATCAGTGGGGACATTCACATTGCCTCGGAATGCCATATTCGAAACAATCGATAAGTTTTTATTCAGATTCCATACATTTATATAGACAATTTTTCGAATCCGATTCGAATGTAGTGTTTCGACGCAATGTGAATAATACCCCCCACAGGTCTCGTAATTGAATGAAACATAAGTACAATCAATTACAAGAAAGGACCGTGTTTAAATTTACTTATACTCAATTTCCTTAAAAAAAACTGTTTTGTAAGAGTAGGCAAGTGCCCGATGATGACAGTTTATCGTAAAATTATGACACATTAAATAATTTGTAAATGGAACGAAAACATGTAAAATATTATGATATTCAGCGTATGTATTATTATGTATAAATAAAACAAGATTAAATTCCATCAAACAAGTATTCATTATAAGAGAAATAAAAAGTGGATGCTTCTTGGGTAATGTATTTAGTTGAATGGTTGAATACTGCCCCCGTTGGATACCTTCTCCGTCCACGCAGGCAACATAGGGAAGCGTAATGGAATGGTCTACGAAGCCTACGATAAAAGCAGTCTCTACTGATCCCCAAAAAGTAAATCGAGTAGTATCGATATTTACGTTTCAACACCTAAGTACGCTATGTTTTAGGTACTTTCTTAGGTAATGACTTTTGACATACTCGATACTTTGGTGTCTATATTGTAAACAATCACAGGCGAGGTTTGTGTTCTTGGATAAAATATAACTGATATTCGTCACTTTTTTATCAGTTACAGATTATATGTGATATGAAAAAGTACTTTATGTAGTGTTTAATGTGATTTTGGATATCGACACTTTTGATTTTTTGCGAATCCTCGAATAGATATTTGCTCGAAATAAATGTCATACGAGCAAGCCATGATATGACTAAGTTAGTTTAATGTTTCAACAGCAAACATATGACATGTTTCGGAACGTGATTATAGTTATATTGTTCTTCGCTTAAAGCCCGTCACATGCGTAGCTATAATACATCGCAAGTGACGTGCTGTCTTACTCTGTATGTATGGAACACGCTGATACAGGAGAAACACTGTTTCACCTTGTTTCATATATTTACAGCGAGACTACATGTTATATTACGATGTTATTATAGCTACGTCTGTGACGGACTTTACAAATCGAGAGTGATCAAAATATTTGTTCATAATAAGAGCGGATCAAACCGCACACAATGACAATAGATACTGAACTTAATTGTTGTAACGATAGGGAATATTATTGAAAAACAAATGGTGTGTGTGAATGTTTATTACTACCATGTATTAGATTTTATTTCAATATTTGAGCCAATACTCTCTTGTCATTGTAAATTATTCGGCCGACTTAATAGTTACAAGCGATAAGCTTAATTTGGGGTCGATTTGTTGGTACATAATAAAATGACTTTTAAATTGCCATTTGGCAATCTCGAAAATCAATCAATTAACAGATAATATAATGTGGTATCAGATGAAATTCGACTGTAACGCACGAACGAGATCTATAGTTCGTTGGAAAATCGCAGCGCGACAGTCGGATATCAATGCCACAGACAATATCTTTCTACTTAAACAGCACGACACAAATGGGTTTTTCGAATGAATTCATTCACAGTAAATCCTCGACTATACATGGGTTCTTCCACAGATACTGCGCGACTACACATTGGTTGTTGGACAGTATGAAACTATATATAAGTTAAAATTCTATTGTAATGAGAGATTTACATTTGCAGTCCAATACGAGCTTTTTTCACCCGGTAAAAGCATTATCTTTCCAGAGTAAACGCGTTACGGTCCACAGAAATCACGCAACGACTAGTGGGTTCTTCCATGCAAACACGCGCAATCCCATACAGGTTCTTCCACAGATATTGCTATCGCGACCACACATAGGGTTTTCCTTGAAATCGTGCGATCACATATGGGTTCTATTTCCATGGGAAACGCGCGAACTAAATTTACTCGCAGTTCTATTTCCCAAAAACAATAAAAAAATACAACTTATTTATAATACAGTTATGTGCAAATCCGCATCCGTTTTAGATTGGCGAGTATTTCCAAGTTGCTTTCGAACAAAAGCCATCTAACAACCGATATACAGATACTCATAATTAGATGGTGTCTAGATATGTTGATCCATGAAAGAGAGAGTGAGTTATAAACCTCCATCAGAGGATTATAAACATAAAACTTAATATTACGGACATTCCGATTCTATATATACAAGAATCTTACTTAAAACATAAGCAGCGATATATCTCGCTTAAAGACATTGATACTTTCCCTCTTATTAGTCTTTGTAAATTATATTTTAAAGCTCTGTGACAATGACTTGCATCCATCACCATAATATAAACCTACGTTGTCTCCACCCTATAGTAAAAAAACATATTTTCAAAGAACACACGCTATTATAAACGGGTTCTTCCACAGAAATTATGCAACGACACATGGGTTCTTACAAAGAAATTGCGGATCACACACGTGTTATTGCACAGACATTGCACGAATACGCATGGGTTCTACCATACAATTCGCGAATCATAAAATGCGTGCGGCGCTATCCGCCATACAAAAACGTGTCCAGTGTTTTACGTTCGAACCTGTACACTTGCCAACTCATGTTTATTTGAATCATGTTTATTTATATGAAGTGCCCAGCTTTGCGTTTATTTTTTGTACAGATCTGCGATTTACATGTACAGATAAAAAATAACAAATTGCAACTTTTCTCTTGTCTTACTCTTGGCAACAGATAATGCCGGGGTGAATGTTTGAAATTTTCAATTTTGAAAAGTAATATCGGTTTACTTTTCAAAATTAAAAATTCAAACATTGATTTTTATTATGTTATACCGTCTATAAGTTCATTCTATACATATATTTATATGAAATGCTTTCTTCTTGTTATTTTTTCTTATCGTTTCTTTTTCTAGTGTTGATTTCAAAACGACGCCGCCCTATATAACATAATGCAAACAGCGTCACCAGAAAATTTAAATTTATTTTAAATTCCGAATGAGAATTTAAATACTATAGTTGGACTACGATGTTGCCAACTTAATAGCAAACCGTACAAACAGGATGCCAGTTGGATGTAACCATTAATTAGAGAGAAATAAAAGATTATACAACAAAGCAGGGCTATGGGGCTTACCGATACCATCACTCAACGAAAAAGAAATCACGGGACATATCGATACCATTGGCGTCTGGGCTAGGTTCTACGTCCACGGAGAATGCCTAAACTGATATTGATTATTTTTTCACTGAAAAACAACTCTACTTACTCAGTTCCATGCAAATCTGTATCTGTTTTGAAAAACGATACAGATTTGCATGGAACTGAGAACATCGAACAAAAAGCTGACAATTAAAACGCAGAAGCCAACAAGGCTCTACTCTACATATTTTGATGCTTAACTGCTGAACAAACTTAGCTTTTCTTTTAACTCTGATGCCTATATATGCTCGTGAAAAAAAGTGAACAACTTCCTTCATCAGACGAAATAAGAGTATTAAACTTTGATCATTAATGACCTATCCGGTTCTGCAGATAAGTCTCTGCTTTAAATGTATACATATCGCTCAAATATATTGATACTTGCTATGTAAACATTGTTTGTATGTTGTAAAGTCCTATGAAAATGGCTAGCATGCATCAATTCTATAACTTCAAACGATCAATCCTTCAATAAATATATATATATATATATACATATATATATATAAATACATTTCGTGCATCTCGGACACGGGAATTGTGGATCAATTGTTGTATTTAGATAAGTTTATCTATGTAGGTACATTTCCTTGAAAAAAAAAAGGAATGTTACATACAAATGGCCGAGCGATGCTCGGTCGCTCAAGTTTGTAATATAAAATTGATAAAACAATACAATACACAAAATCTAACAACCGCCATATAACATGAGAATAATACCCTATCCGCAAACTCAGGTGTCAACTTAACACAATGAAGGGTTTTTACACGGTTAACAGTACGGGAGAGATACCCCTCATGTTGCAAGCGTCAATAAGCTACGCTGTGTCTTTTCAGATATTAGGTCCCATAATATGCTAGTAACACGCTGATAAGCTTTCTTATCTCATAGCATGTTTCATTTCTGGATTTCTATAAAAATAAATACAATACACACAAGCAGTAAGTCAACTACCGCACTTACTTACACCTTTCTTGACACTTGATAAACGCTCACTTTAGAGCTTCAAGGCCGCGAATAGTGAGCGGGTCGCTACACGGAACTTAATGTTTCGAAGGACCAAATTCGGCCGGCTGATTTGACTTTTTTCGCTTATGATTTCGTAAATTACTTTGAAGTTATCTCACTACATCGTTCCACTACAATATAATATGGGGAAACAAAAACCAATGTTAGTTATATACTGCTAGCACGTTCTTAAAGAAATCTATCTAAAAACGCTCTAAACTATTCCCCGTTCCACTCAATCAGTAAATATCAGTTTTGAAATTCAACTGGCTTACGATTTGGTAGCACACTCGAATTCGAAATTCAACTGGCTTACTATATGTTAGCATACCTGAATTCGAAATTCAACTGGTAGCGATTTGGTAGCATGCTCGAATTAGAAATTCAACTGGCTTACTATTTGTTAGCATACCTGAATTCGAAATTCAACTGGCTTATTATTTGTTACCATACCTGAATTCGAAAATCAACTGGCTTGCGATTTGGTAGCATGCTCGAATTAGAAATTCAACTGGCTTACTATTTGTTAACATACCTGAATTCGAAAATCAACTGGCTTGCGATTTGGTAGCATGCCCGAATTCGAAATTCAACTGGCTTACTATTTGTTAACATACCTGAATTCGAAAATCAACTGGCTTGCGATTTGGTAGCATGCCCGAATTCGAAATTCAACTGGCTTACTATTTGTTAACATACCTGAATTCGAAAATCAACTGGCTTGCGATTTGGTAGCATGCTCGAATTAGAAATTCAACTGGCTTACTATTTGTTAACATACCTGAATTCGAAAATCAACTGGCTTGCGATTTGGTAGCATGCTCGAATTAGAAATTCAACTGGCTTACTATTTGTTAGCATACCTGAATTCGAAATTCAACTGGCTTATTATTTGTTACCATACCTGAATTCGAAAATCAACTGGCTTGCGATTTGGTAGCATGCTCGAATTAGAAATTCAACTGGCTTACTATTTGTTAACATACCTGAATTCGAAAATCAACTGGCTTGCGATTTGGTAGCATGCTCGAATTCGAAATTCAACTGGCTTACTATTTGTTAACATACCTGAATTCGAAAATCAACTGGCTTGCGATTTGGAAGCATGCTCGAATTCGAAATTCAACTGGGTAGCGATTTGGTAGCATGCGCGAATTAGAAATTCAACTAGCTTAATATTTGTTAGCATACCTGAATTCGAAAATCAACTGGCTTGCGATTTGGTAGCATGCTCGAATTCGAGATTCATTGCCTTGCGATTTGGTAGCATATTTTCTAGCATGTATAATGTACGCTGTTGGTATGTGTCATTTGTTAAATACTATCATATTTCCGTACTATTGTTAAGGCCTACAGGAGAATTGGCTTCCATTTTTCACATGGCTCGACAAAAAAATATTCTATTGCGTTTTCCATTCCACCCAAATTCAATGGTTTAATTAAAGCATCTTTTCTAAAATCGAACTTACGTTGAAGACTTCGAGATTAGCTACTAATCACGTACATTTAAAGAAGGCTCAACTTTGTGAGATATCATTTGGTCGTGTGATAGATAGAATAATCGTTGTGACAAATAGGCAAAAATATAAATAGTGTAAAAACTAAGAATTCTAGGAAACAAATCGATCCCAAAATTGGATTACCCTAAGACGCTGGCGAGCTAGTGTATGGCGATGAGCCCGGACTCGAGGAGTTTCTGTATCTTCGCGGCGATGTCGGGGTTCTTGAGGTGGTCCTGTAAGGCTTGGGGGTCTTGCTGCATTTGTTCCAGGATGCAACGCATCGCAGGGTCGCGGAGGATGGACTGGACCTCTGGATCACCCATCGCACGTTTGCGTACCTTGGCACGGAAGAATAATGTCAAATTTCTACTGTATAACTGTTGCTTGAAAAATGCTCCGTTCAATTCGTAATTACCAGACTATTATTACCTCTATATTTTTTATATACAATGAGGGAAGTCACCGTCATTGTATATAAAAAATATAGCGGTAATAGTCTGGTAACTACTCTCTAATAATTATATTTTGGGACTAGTTATTTTTAAACTGAAGTAAACATGTTCTTGTATGCCATGCCTATCAGACTTTTTTGAACGAAGAATTTTCAAGTATACGGTCCATCTGATGTAAAGTAGGTACCGTATCCTACAAACGCTGGTAACATTAAGTATCACTTGCGCGGTACCACCTCTGCTGCAAACACAGTAACTCCTTGGGAGCTTACTGGTGACCTCACTCACACGCAGGAACACAACAACCCTCTAGGAAGTTGTTATTTGGCTGCGAGGTTTTCTGCGAGGTGGAGGTACTTCCCCAGACTGCGCCCTACCTCTCTTAAAAACTAATATTATCACGAACACAGAAACTTGAGCGACTGACACTGAGACTTTAAATATAAAATATTAATATTATTCGTCATTTTTAAGATGCCGTATTAGGTCATACCTCTTCAGGATTTGAGTTGAGTTGCGTGGAGCAGGCGCGGTAGCCCTCGAGCGCCTCCGCATTGCTGGGGTCCAGCTCCAGCGCCTTTTGGTACGCAGTGAGGGCCTTCGATTGTTGTTGCATGCCCTAAACAAAGAACACCGATGTTCATGTACTATGACTTGTTAAAGCAAGGGAGGAAGGGAAGTTAATCAAACACAATGAATGAATAGACAGACAGATAAAATACCCACATATATCCCTATAGGGCATTGACATTATTTAAGAAGAAATTATATTTCTTGGTGGAATTATCTATCACACCAGATCGTTTGCGGGGTATGCAGAGACAACCGAGCGCCGCATGGCTCGATCCTTACACATATCAGTCGCTTCTTTAACATTCTTAGCTCTTCTGATGCACGGTCTCCGTTTTGTAGGGCTCCTGATATCCCCTTCTGAGAAGACACCATCAACTTGGTAATAGTAAGTAAGCCTTGGTCTTCTTCGGCTAATAACATCCTTATAATTTTGTGTTGTACATCTGTTTCGTAATTCTTTCTTTCCGCATTCTTTCTACATGTCTGAACCAAGCTTCCACAGCTGCAGTAAATTTTATAGACTAGTTTTCAAGTGGAAAAACATCTTTCGGTTTCGATTTTCCCAAAGGGCCAAGGGTGACTGCAGTTGTGGAAGGTCATACATTGGGAAAACCAAAAGTTCTGCACAGAAAGGGTCAAGGTGCACATAGCTGCAATCAAAAACTAAAGGCCCTTGCATTATTGTCACCTCGTTTCGTACAACAATCAAGATGATAGAACAGTCGCAATCAATTTCTACCTGTAAAATCTTGCCCTTCCGGATCCATCCTTTGATGAACTTGGGATCCAGTTTGCAGCACTGGTCGCAGTCCTTCAGGCCAAGATCGAAGGCCGCCAGTTTGGTGTAGCACGCGGCACGATTTGAATACAGTTTGGGATCGTCTGGATTGCGCTTTATAGCTTCTGTGTAATGTTTGACCGCTGTACTGTAGTCACCTGTTAAATGAAATATGGAATAAGTGTTTAGTTTTGACGAGCCCAATGGTCTACAATGCTACTGTGACACCAACGCTCGTGGGTTCGATTCCCATATAGAACAAACATTTGTACACATAAACATGTCTGTTTGTATTGGTTTGAGTGTTTTTAGGCGAGGTAGGGTTCTTTTATACAACGTCGGGAGGTATACAAGCATACGGCCCACCTGATATAAAGGGGTTATCGTAGCCTTTAAACGCTTGCAATACACTAATTATCATTTTTGCGAGACGTCACCTCGGCTGCGCCACACAGGTACTCCATACGAGTTTACTGGTGACCTCACTCACTCACAGGAACACAACAACCCTCTATATATGGAGTTGTCATATGGCTGTGTTTTTCTGTGAGGTGGAGGCATTTCCTCAGACGGGATGCTTTGATGCACCCTGTACCTCTTAAAAATCTCCAGACCAAGAGAAACGACATTTTCATGCTAAACGGGTTGTTTTGATGCGCCCTACCTCTCTTTAAAATACCCAGGCATACAAATGTTTGTGCTGTGTGGGAATCAAACCCACGAGCGTTGGCGTCAAAGTAACGTAACAGCGAGTTTCACCACTGCGGCACCGAGCTAATCAAGGATGTGCAGACAATGACACGACCACCCTGCACACGCATACATCTAACGTCGCAGAAGTAAAGGTGATTGCATGATTTTGGACAGCTTAAGCTATCGTCGTGGGTACATCCATCTCACAGATAATTGCAGACAACTCCAGAGGATTATCGTGTTCCTGCGAGTGATTAAAAGTGCGCTCATTCTTTGAGCTGCTTCTTTAATTGCACGCGTTCCTTGTCTGCGATAACTTTACTGCTTGTGGGTCTGATACTTGTTTGCCTCTCCTTAATTTGCATAAAAAGAATCACCAGTACATAAGTATGTTGTATCTTTTTTTTTACCAAACGGTTAATGAATTGATTGATTTTAGCACTTATTATGGTATCGTTAACATAAATTAACTGTAACATTAACTGAAGATTTAAAAACACTTTTTTATAGATTGGCAAACAAGTATGCGCATTAGATGGTAAGCGGTCACCGCAGCCTACTAACGCTCGCAACACCACGGGGATGTTACTCGCGCGCTGCCAATCTTGTGACCTAAGGCTGTTTCGTCACAGTACCCAGTAAATTCTCTGAATAACTCACGCGAACACAGCTATATAAATATAGCTGTTTGGCGGTAGAAATTGGTGAGACAGAGGAATTAGGAGAGACGCAGACGACTTTTGTACAAACTTTTGTACCCCCTGGTATACTTCTGACTTATGCCAGCAAGTATCTTTCGACATTTGTACTTAGGCAATAGTTGTCAACGTATCACCACTTCGCGAAGTCACATCGCGGGACGCGGATTTTTTGTTTACAAATTTACACATTGGTTTACATGTTTCGATGCTAAGGTATACAAGAACAAAATAGATAATAGGTACACGCCGTTTCGATTAATAAAAAATAAATGTATGTATGCATGTGTATCTTCACGCCAGGTGACTTGCAGGGAGGCAGAGAGAACTAATAAAAAATAAATATAATAATAATAATAAATTATAAATCTATTTATTATCTGGCATATTTTGGATACTGTATTTTGAAATTGAAGACTATGTGTATATGTACATGAAGAATTATAAGTGTTAATAAAGGTATGAAAGAACTAAGTAATTGACGCTCGGCCCTCTCTGCCTACAAGGGACCTGGCGTGAGATATACATACATACCAAATAAGACCTAAATAATGACCATTTCTACAGTGCTGGTAATTTACAAAAAGACGATAGCTATGAGAAATGCGATAGGATTTTATTTTAAAAATGTTAGACGTGCCTAAGTGCCCGCGAGGACCCAATAGTAAATAAAAAATCTTTTATACGTCAGCATCGAAACGGCCCAAACCGAACCTTAACAGCAAACTCACCTTTCTTAAAGTAATCATTGCCGAGCTCCTTCTCCTGTTCAGCCTTCACTGGGTCGATGTAGGCTTTCCTCTCCTCCTCCACTATTCTCTTCTCCACCTCGCTGAGCAGGGTCTTTATCTCTGGAGTGCGATGTTCAGACATGGACTTCTCAAAATATGTCTTTGCTAGTTTCCATTGCTCCATCTTTTTATAAGCATTTCCTGTAAAGCAAGTATTATATGTTTTACATAGGAAAATAACAGGTAAGGGTGTTAGCCGAGTGATCTCGTCCATGTTTGAAGTACTATAAACGCTTTTTTGTGTCGAATGGTGCTGTTGTACAAAAACAAAAAAAAAATCATTAACTGGGTGATAAGTCGTGTTGAAGCTCATGTGGTATCCTGTGCGTCAACATTGTTGCGATAAGGTGCCGAAATAAAGATATAGCAGATCATGCATATATGTACGAAAGTGGCAAAGTCCACGATAGTGAACAATGAGCAGCTTGCTACATAAAAGTGAAAAGTCAAAGTGCCCGACGCGACAGATTTGGCTTCAACCACAGCTTAGAACTATATACCTACTCGCGTCTATGTGAGTGCAAAATCCAACTTTTTATTAAACCATTGCGGTTCATATATGCCTATTGTGGTGCAACATATCGTCAACGTTTATGAATAATAGCTAGATATCTATCTAGAACTTCAAGCTAAATCCCTTGCGGGGTAGGCAGAGAGAACCGAGCGCCACATGAATCGATCCTTACATATATCACTCGCTTCTTTAACATTCATTGATCGTCTCGTGCACGCTCGCCGGTTTCCAAGGCTCCTGACATCACCTTCTGATAAAACACTATCAATTTGGTCACGGTAGGTAAGTCTTGGCCTTCCTCGGCTCCTACATCTTTCTACATTCGCGTTGTATATCTTTTTCGTAATTCTTTCCTCCTGCATTCTTTCTTCATGTCCGACCCGACGGAGCATGCCTAATCTTATTATAACACGGACACTCTTTAAGACTTAACTCTGTTTCTAACATCAACATTGCGAATACGGTCTAAATTTTTAAGAGAGGTAGGGCGCATCTAGCAGCCCCTCTGGGGTAGTACCTCTACCTCACAGAAAACCGCAGCCAAATAACAACTCCCTAGGGGGTTGTTGTGTTCCTGCGTGTGAGTTAGGAGACCAGTAAGCTTCTAAGGTGTTGCTGTGTAAACAGCAGAGAGAAACACCGCGCGAGTGATACTTAATATATTACAAGCGTTAATATGCTACGGTAGCCGCTTTACATCAGGTGGGCCGTATGCTTGTATGCCTCCCGACGTAGTATAAAAAAAATCGGCCAAGTGCGAGTCGGACTCGCGCACCAAGGGTTCCGTACCATTATCTATAAAAACGGCAAAAAAAATCACGTTTGTTGTATGGGAGCCCCCCTTAAATATTTGTTTTATTTTAATTTAATTATTTATTCTTAAAGTGAATATATAACTAAATATTCTGTGAATATTTCAAGCGTCTACCTGTTGCCGTTATCAATATCGAGCAAAAAAATCAGGTTTGTTGTATGGGAGCCCCCTTAAATATTTATTTAATTCCATTTTTTAGTATTTGTTGTTATAGCGGCAGCAGAAGTACATCATCTGTGAAAATTTCAACTGTCTAACTACGGTTCATGAGATACAGCCTGGTGACAGACGGACGGACGGACGGACAGCGGAGTCTCAGTAATAGGGTTCCGTTTTACCCTTTGGGTACGGAACCCTAAAAAAATACGAGATTACCGACATGTGGGATGTCGATGCTACAATTATTGTTCTGATCGTTGTGACAGCCAATGGTTTAATAGCCAAGAGCCTCGACCCCAGGCGGGCTGCTTTGATGCGCCCTACCTCTCATAATAGCTATTAAAATAAATGAACATAGTACTCACCAATCCTAGTAAAAGCTTTGGCTATTAATTTAAAATCAGCTCTATTCTCTCTGCCGATGTCTATTGCCTTCTCGCATTCTTTGATACATTTCTCATATTCCTTTTGTTCGAAGTACACGGCGGCCATGTTCGTGTAGAATGTGATGTCCGTAGGGTCGTGCTCGATCGCCTTCTGGTAGTGTGTTAGGGCTAAGTCGAAGTCTTTCTTCTTGTAGAAATCATTACCCAGATCTTTCTCCTGTGAGTATTAAAAAAAATGTAGCATCAGATCAGAAATACTGGCTGCACTGTCCGCCTTTTTAAAAAGAAAGGATTCAGTATAATGGATGGCACCACGTGTCATTACATCTATCTATCTATAACTTCACGCCAAATCCCTTGCGGGATAAGCAGAGACAATCGAGCGCCACGTGACTCGATCCTTACATATCTCACTCGCTTCTTTAACATTCATTGCTCTTCTCATGCACGCTCGCCGGTTTCTAGGGCTCCTGACATAGCCTTCTGTTAGAACACGACCAACTTGGTCATGGTAGGTAAGTCTTGGCCTTCCTCGGCTCCTACATCCTTCCACTTTTGCATTGTATATCTGCTTCGTCATTCTTACATGCATTCCTTCTATTCTATGTCCGAATTCTTATTTTAATATCATTATTATTATCATTATTAGTGTCATTACATACTTGTGCTTAATTTAATATATCCTACTAATATTATAAATGCGAAAGTTTGTATGTATGGATGGATGTTTGTTGCTCTTTCACGCTTAAACGGCTGAACGGATTTGAATGAAATTTGGCACGTAGATAGATTATGATCTGGATTAACATATAGGCTACGTTAATTGACTCCACGCGGGCGGAGCCGCTGGCAGCAGCAAGTATATATATATATATATATATATATCCGTATATATATTCTGGTCTGAAAGAGAGCGTCGGTGTTAAAATAAGAAGCGGCATGATCCGTTGGTTCGAACATATAGAAAGAGTGCAGGATGAAAAAATGACGAAGCAGATATACCTACAATGCAAAAGTGGAAAGATGTAGGAGCCGAGGAAGGCCAAGACTTACCTACCGTGATCAAATTGGTGATGTTCTATCAGAAGGTGATGTCAGGAGCCCTAGAAACCGGCGAGCGTGCACGAGAAGAGCAATGAATGTTAAAGAAGCAAGTGAGATATGTAAGGATCGAGTCAATGGCAATACGATAGTAAGGTTATTTCCCAACTCGCATTCAGTTGGCCACGTTCTTGCGTGGCGCCTATACGTACTTCGCCACAAAGCATAAATCTCTTAAGATACGAGTAAACTTAGTCTGGCCATAAATACTGTTACAATTAAAAATAAACAAAATATTACATTTGAATTTGGAATCTGTCATTTTTATATGATTGTTCATTGTGTTTTCTCATTTTGGCGCCAATACATTGTACAATATTTTGCGATATTAAAATGGAGTGGGGTGACAAAGAGAACCGAATCGCTGTGATTGCATTACACAAAGTAGGTATGGAGCCAAATGCAATTTTTAAAACTCTCCATACGCTTGGTATTAGTAAAATGTTTGTGTACCGGGCTATTAATAGATACAATGAGACCTCCTCTGTTTGTGACAGAAAAAGATGGCCGACCACGTAGTGTTCGTACGAAAAAGGTGGTTAAAGCAGTAAGGGAAAGAATTCGAAGAAAGCCTGTCCGAATCCAAAAGATTTTATCTCGGGATATGAAGATAGCACCTAGAACCATGTCGCGTATTTTAAAAGATGACTTAGGACTTGCAGCCTATAAGAGACGTACTGGTAATTTCTTAATTGATAATTTAAAAAAGAATAGGGTGGTAAAATCTAAACAACTACTGAAGCGGTACGCAAAGGGAGGTCACAGAAAAATTTTGTTTACAGATGAGAAAATTTTTACAATTGAGCAACATTTTAACAAATAAAATGACCGTATTTATGCTCAAAGCTCTAAGGAAGCTTCCCAATTAGTCGACAGAGTGCAACGTGCGCACTATCCGACTTCAGTGATGGTTTGGTGGGGTATTAGCTATGAAGGAGTGACTGAGGCATACTTTTGTGAAAAAGGTATCAAAACATCGGCACAAGTATATCAAGATACTATTCTTGAGAAGGTAGTGAAGCCCTTTAACAACACCATGTTCAATAACCAAGAATGGTCCTTCCAGCAAGACTCGGAGCCGGGTTATAAAGCTCGGTCTACGAAGTCTTGGTTGGAAACGAACGTTTCGGACTTCATCAGAGCTGAAGACTAGCCGTCGTCTAGTCCCGATCTTAATCCGCTGGATTATGATTTATGGTCAGTTTTAGAGAGTACGACTCTAAACGCCATAATAATTTGGAGTCCCTAAAACAATCCGTACGATTGGCAGTGAAGAATTTTCCCATGGAAAGAATGCGTGCTTCTATTGATAACTGGCCTCAACGTTTAAAGGACTGTATGGCAGCCAATGGAAACCACTTCGAATAAGCTTTTTATATTTTAAATTGTTTTATATTTATGTATTAAACTAACACACTGTAAAAGTAATAAATGTTATATGCAATAGAAAAAAAATTTTTTTCTTTGTTTCAGTATTTATGGCAAGACTAGGTATATTCATCTGTTTGTAACGACAGGTATGCCCTACCATTTGTCTCTGTCTAGAGCAAAGTGTCATAATAAACATATGTAACGTAGATATAGGACTACATGCGCCATTTTAAAATAATAAATAAAATAAATATAAATAAAAAATAAATATTGTCGGACAAATTACACAGCGCCACCTAGCCCCAAAGTAAGCGAAGCTTGTGTTATGGGTACTAGACAACTGATAAACATACGTAAATACATTTTTTTTTTCGTAAATACATACATATCATACATAGAAAATACCCAGACCAAGACAAACAGACATGTTCATGCACACAAATGTTTGTACTGTGTGGGAATCGAACCCACGAGCGTTGGTGTCAAAGTAGTGTAACAACGCGTTTCACCACTGCGCCACCGAGCTCGTCAAAAAAATACAATAATGTTGGTGTATAACGTGTCTACCTTTTCATACGTCGCTGATTTAAATATGTAAAATTCGCAACAGCTACTTGAACATCAAAACAATGAATGCAGAATTATTGGTAGATTCATATGAATATATATAAATACCAAGTGACCCGGCGAACTTCGTACCGCCTCAGAATCAATTAATGTTGTGTTTAATTTATTAGATGAAATAAATTCTGTTTTTTATTAAGACAAAATGAATTAGGTAAGTATAATAAATGTTCAAAAATATAAATGAGAAATATTTTAGTTACATTAAAACTAATGTAATTCACGTGGCAGCAAATCATTAGCCTTATAGATACGAACGAAATTATTCGCGTACCATTGTTGTACTACTTTATATCAAGCTATTTGCTGGATGGGTTGCATTCGAGTCGATTCTCTTCGTTGAATTGACTGCCGACTTCAGTTGTAAATTGTGCGGGGGCAAGTCTGGCTGGTCTACTGAGTTTAAACATTCAGTTATGTAGGTGGTTGCTGTCTTGTTTTGTTACATAACCTGTAGTTTTAAAGGAATGCAGTAGACCAACGATTTAATTTTGAAATGTTCTACACTTTTGTTTTATGCCGCAATAATTACTCGTTCACTCAATCAATTGTAATTTTCGTGGTTATTTTCAGATCAAGATGCTCGGAAACACTTTGCTGATGAGCTTGTCCTTCATTGAGAAAAAAATGCAAAATTCGGTGGAAATATAATCAATTCGTTATATTCGTCGACAGGAATGCGACCATTACCGACAGTCGGTAATTGCCTGGACAGATCTGCGGCAGATGGATCGTTTAACAATGCAACTTGCATGTTTGCCGTCAGGTGAAGTTTCGTCTCATAGCGCCATGTCGATGGGCAAGCGTTTATTTCAACGGTCGATCTTGAAATAACTGGTAGTATTTGTTGAAAATCGCCAGGCAGTAGAATCATTGTGCCTCCAAAACATCTCGACTTATTGCCTAGATCGTTATATACCCTTCAATACGCGTTTGTGTGCCATTTTGCATTCATCCCTGATGATGATTTTACTTGTTACCAAAAGGAACAAAGGGTCCTTTGCTGAGTGTTTTGCAATGTTGGATGTCGGTTTTTCAGTCGCTTGATGGTTTAACGAAAATTCCAATACTGTATAAGTCGTTCTGCGTCCTTTTAGTAGCATGACCGCTATCCCAGAAGAAGCAACGACAATTTCGGATATCTTTCGTAAAGTGGGCAAAGTGGACCAATTCAATGATATGCCTGCCTAGTTTCACCGAGCGCATAAAATAAGCCATTAAATCATCAATTTCCTTCATAAAAGCAAAGCCTGGTTATGTATCTCTTCATTCACCTCGAGATCGGGATTCCCTGAACTGATACGAATTCGACGTAAAATGTCTTTTGACATACATATACGTTTTTGTTCCACAATTCATGTGGTTTCAGTGGGAAGCACTTCGAAATACAGCTTAACTGCTTCAGCGATTGTCATGTCCCAATGAGTATCGTTTTCAAGTTCAAATTGAGCGGTTGACATGAACCATGAAATATTGGGCACACTACACCATTGAAGATTTGAAGTGATTCGAATGGTGTCGGTCGACGAACATTCACCACCAACAACCGCATGTGGAAGCATTCGTCACTCTTCGAACAAACTGTGTAAATACGATTCAAAGCATCATCAGAACGCACATCCGGATGATCAGAAACACATTGCTTTGTTTCGACGTCGAAGTATCTGGGATAACTGTTTCAAGTGTAATAACATGGCATGTCAGAGGCGACGTTCATTTAAATGAATCTATCTATCTATAATTTCACGCCAAATCCCTTGCGGGGTAGGCAGAGAGAACCGAGCGCCACGCGACTCGATCCTTACATACCTCACTCGCTTCTTTAACATTCATTGCTCTTTTCATGCACGCTCGTCGGTTTCTAGGGCTCCTGACATCACCTTCTGATAGAACAAGACCAATTTGATCATGGTAGGTAAGTCTTGGCCTTTCTCGCAACGCAACTTTTTGCGCAACGCTCGCATTTCAAGCGCGTTTATCCTACTTTCATGCTCTCTCTGCCATACCCAGCTCTCGCTTCCATAAGTAAGCAGTGCTGGTCACTGCATTGTGTATAACCAGCTGCGCCTTCTGGCTCAGGTTTTTACTGCCAAGAAGTTTTCCCAACGCTACTATCACGCTACTATCACACTATTCCCAGCACTCACTCGCCTTTCCACATCTGCGGTGTACATACCATCCCTGCTGAAAGCGCATCCAAGATATACAAACTCATCCACTTGTTCCAACACTTCATCATCTACCGTCATCCTTACATTGGTTCTGGTTTCTTCTCTTTCAAATACTATTATCTTTGTTTTCTTCACATTCAATAGTAAGCCTTCCTTCATACATTCGTCTTTCATCATTGTGACTAGTGTTTGCAGCTCAGATGGTGTTTCTGCTAATAGGACGGCATCATCTGCATACAGCAGACAGTTCACCACTAGGTCACCCATGCGTAATCCTACATTCGTCGATCTTATTCTCTGTAGACAACTATCGAGATACAGAATAAACAGCCTAGCAGACAACATGCAACCCTGTTTGACACCAATTTTGACATCAAACCAGGGTGACATGTTGCCATCTATTCGCACACATGCTGAGCAATCCTTGTAGGTGGACTGCATAGCACGGAGCAGTGAGCCGTCAATCCCATATCTCGGCAATATGCATCACAGTTCCTTTCGCACAACCCTATCAAATGCCTTCTCAAGATCCACAAAACCGCAGAAGACCTTCTGGTCTATGGCCAGATGCTTCTCTACGATATTGCGGAGCGAGAAAACTTGATCCGTACATCCCCTTCCATTTCGGAATCCATCCTGTGCCTCCCACAGCATTTCGTCAGATTTCACCCTCATTCTCCTTTCAATTATCTTTCCATGTACTTTTGCTGCTAAGCTGATCAAACTGATGGACCTATAGCTGGCGCAGTCCATGCGTGATCCCTTGCCTTTATACAAGGGTACGATGACTGCGCGTCCCCAGTCCATTGGGACCCTTCCAGTTTTCTAGCATAGGTTGCATAAGGCTGTGATCATATCAATTCCCGCAGACTTTCCATTTTTCAAACTTCGTATCGACCATTCTATTTCATCCATAGTTATACCTTCATCGGACGCCGTCAACGTGGAGTGAGCATCAGACTCACTCTTATTGTCAGCGTCCGAGACATATTCATATATTTCTTCAAAATATTCACTCCACCGTTCTAACACTTCCTGAGTGTTTGCAAGAATGATACCAGCTTTAAATGAACCGCTTTAGCAAAACGAAAAGAAACTGGTCAATGTTGTCGCTGGAGATGTTTCAGCTCTCATCAAGACGAACAAAAGAATATTCATTGAAATTTGTCAATTCATTCTTGAGATATAAAAAATGCGTTTCATATAAAATGTATGAGAGAATGAATTTTCCTCATAATTTATTTTGTTAGTTTTTTCCATATGTTTTCATAGTTATTCTGATATTCGGGGCAGAGACATATTCAACAGAACATAGATCATAAAAATCGCTCAAGTGGTTTTCGAGTTATAAATGTTGTAACTAACCCGACTTTATTTTATATATATATATATCACATCAAAGCAAGCCCGTCTGGGGAAGTACCTTCACCTCAGAAAAAAATGCAGCCAAATAACCTCCAGGGTTGTTGTGTTGCTGTAATTGAGTGAGGTTACCAGTAAACTCCTAAGGAATTACAGCATCAGAGGTGGCGTCGCGTGAGGGATGATACTTAATGTATTGTGAGCGTTTATAGGGTACAGTAACCATTTAAGTCAGATAGACCGTATGCTTGTCTCCCGACGTTGTATATAAAACAAATATGGAGGCAATAGCTGGGTAACGACTCTATTATATTTTGGGAAAAGTTATTTTTAAACTGAATTTAAAAGTTAAATATAAGATATGATACGGACTACATTGATTCAATTAATGTAAAATTGACACACCATGATAATATGATAGATAACGATTGATTGATTAATGTTAAAAAAATACACGATGTTTTTATGTTTTAGCGAAACTTCTGTTATTTCGAAACTTATAGCTCGATATTTTTTACGAGCTCGCGCTTCGACGCGACTTCGACACCAACGGGTTCGATTCCCACACAAGGCAAACATTTGTGTGCATGAATATGTCTGTTTGTCTTGGTCTGGATGTTTTAAGAAAGGTAGGCCGCATGAAAGCAGCCCGTCTGGGGAAGTACCTCCACCTCACAGAAAGCCGCAGCCAACTAACAACTCCCTAGAGGACTGTTGTGTTCCTGCGGGTGAGTGAGGTCTCAAGGAAGCTCCCAAGGAGTTGCTGTGTAAGCAGCAGAGGAGGCATCGCGCGAGTGATACTTAATATATCGCAAGCGTTAATAGACCACGGTACCCGCTTTACATCAGGTGGGTCGTATGCTTGTATGCCTCCCGACGTAGTAGAAAAAAAAACTATAGACAAGGTGCAGAATCTAAGATATATTAGTAAGTAATTTCAATTTTACTGCATCACGGTCTTCTTGTTTGAGTTATACAGTTTCCTACTACATTAGGATTGGCGGAGTCCCAGGCCTAAGGAATTGGCTAAGGTACTGATTTAGACATGGAGCAACTGCCGTCAGATCTCCACGAACCAGGGGAAAAATCAGGCCTTTCGTGGGTTAGGTCACACGTCTATCTATAAAGATAAATAAAATTGGAGTGTCTGTTTGTAATATTAAAATAACAGATTTTTATTAAATGCATTTTTTTCTCTCTGCCTACCCCGCAAGGGGCCTAGCGTGAAGATATACATACATATTAAATGCATATGGATGTATACACGGTACATATACCAAAATGAATATTTTTTTAATTTTTGTCTGTCTGTTTGTTCCGGCTAATCTCTGAAACAGCTGGACCGATTTTGACGGGACTTTCACTGGCAGATAGCTGATTTAATAAGGAGTAACTTAGGCTACTTTTATTTTAGAAAATGTATTTATTTTTATTAATATAAATAAATAATAAAAAAATAACTATTACGCGCGGACGAAGTCGCGGGCACAGCTAGCACTATAATATAATTCCCATACAGTGAAACCCAAAAAAACTGGTTTAAGACGTAAGTATCTAAAATTGGAAAAAGAACATTACCTGTAAGGCGAGTTTGCGATTTTCTGGTAAATCTTCATATTTAGGTGTGGGCGGCTCTTCCTTTGGTGGCGGTGTAGACTTCTTCTCTGGCGCTGGAGGGTCAACGTCCATTGGTGACCCAAAGTCCAGCCCCAGCATAACACCAAGCGTGGTCCGTAGACGTTTGTCCTCCATTTTCGATTCAAACTTTTCCAATGGGTTGAGAGCCATATCCTGCAAAAAAAACGTAAATTTTGATTATAAAAAACAGAGAATAGAATTATATACTGTATACTATATTAATAGGGCCGGATTTTTTGGTCGTACCTCGCTTACACGTAAAGTGGCGATTTTTTTATTCGCGCCCACCCCATGGTGTGGGGAGTCGTTAGATAGGTGTTGTAAAAACATGGGAAGATCATTTTTCGATTCTATGATCCGTTTACGAAATATTTCTATTAAAAGGTCAAATTTTTGTTAGACTCAAGTGTCGTGGTCGTCGTCCATGCCAAGCAAATACGGAACCCTACACAGTCCGTGCCGACATACACTTGGCCGGTTTTTTATACTATGTATGTAGACAGAAGCAAGCTGCGTGCTTGAAGCGTTAAACGAAATGGTTTCCCTACCATGTGCAAGTTTGTAATACAACAAGTATCTCCTTATAGGTTACCACCCCCGCCGCTAACTTTTTTACAATTTTAATTATAATTTAATTTAAATAATTGTAAACAGTGGTGTAAAACGCTGTTAGGTTATTTAGACACCAACGCTCGTGGGTTCGATTCCCATACGGGACAAACATTTGTGTTCATGAACATGTCTGATTGTCTTGGTCTGGGTATTTTAAGAGAGGTAGGGCGCGTCGAAGCAGCCCGTCTGGGGAAGTACCTCCACCTCACGGAAAACAGCAGTGAAATAACAACTCCTTAAAGTGTTGTTGTGTGCCTGCGTGTGAGTGAGGTCACCATCAAGATCCTTTGGAGTTCCTGTGTTAGCAGAAGAGGTGGCATCGCGCGAGTGATACTCAATTAATTGCAAGCGTTTATAGACCACGGTAACCGCTTTACATCAGATGGGCCGTATGATTGCATGCCTCCAGACGTTGTATAAAAAAAAATACTCTTCAGAAGCTTACTGTGACACTAAGTATGTGAATTTGCTAATATTTTCACTGTGAAAACATAATATATGTAGCTTGTTATCAAAATGTTGAATACAAAACAAGTACATTATATTAAGTAACTAAAAGCCAATGTGCCACCTTTGACATGACATTGAATACACATCTTGTACAATTCAATTAACTACTGTTGATATAATACAGATACAACACAATCACACGAGGAATAGATCTGAATAAGCTAATAGCATTCCAGACTGGGGAAGTACCTCCACCTCACAGGAGACCGCAACCTAATAACAACACCCAGGTGGGGTCCTGGTCCAGGTGGGTTATGGTCCTATAAGTCAGGTTCTTTTTATAGCTGTGTTCTGGTTTCAAGGGTGAGATATGGCAAAGAAATTACTGAGTACTGTGACGAAACATCCATAGGTCACAAGGGGCCGTCCATTAATCACGTGAGGCTCGAAAGGGGGAGGAGGGGGTTCGGCAAAAATCACGAAATACCACAAGGGGGAGGGGGGTGTAGTAAGATATCACGTGTATATATTTTTTATAACCTAATCCGAGCAATAATAGTCTAGAGATGTACAATGTTCGTCCTTCACGCATCCTCATGCGACGATCGATCGGCAGATCGAGAGAGATTCTCTGCGTAGTGCGCGAAAATGATGACGCCGAGTGACGTGATGAAACCGACGTTGATCTTCAACAAAGCACAGTGCCAACAACTGACTTGCAAGATGCTTGTTCAGTTGTTAGTGTTGAAGAAGTCAAAGTCAAAGTCAAAATCTTTTTATTCCGTAAAAATGGCTACATTTGTTTGGAATCGTCACAATTTTTTTCCCTACCGTGCAGTTTATGACTAGGTGAGCACTGATAAAAATACTGCCAAAAAACTCAGGCATCCCTCTTTTGGTGTCCAAACAAATTTACATATTTTATTAATTACATTATAATTGGATCGACTCACTCCCAGGCATTTTTATCATTAATATAGTCAGATACTTTATAATATGCCCTGCTACACAATTTGGCTTTAATAGTAGTTTTAAATTTGTTTATTGACAATTCTCTTATATTGCTGGGAAGTTTGTTATAGAACCGTATACATTGCCCCATAAAAGAATTACTTATTTTGTGGAGACGGCTTGCATGTAACACAAGATTATGCTTATATCTAGTATTTATGCTATGAGTATCACTCTTTTTACAAAATGAGTCTATGTTTTTATGGACATATAAAAGATTTTCATAGATATATTGCGATGCGACTGTTAAAATATTTATTTCTTTGAATTTTTCTCTAAGGCTCTCCCGGGGACCAAGTTTGTAGATAGCTCTTATGGCTCTCTTTTGCAATAAAAAGATGGTGTTAATGTCCGCGGAGTTACCCCAAAGAAGAATTCCATATGACATAATACTATGAAAGTAGCTGAAATAAACTATTCTAGCCGTATCAATATCAGTGAGCCGTCTAATAGTTTTCACTGCATAGGCTGCAGAACTTAGTTTTCCTGATAATTTTTCAATTTGTGGGCCCCATTGTAGTCTGGAGTCAATTGTTATACCCAAGAACACAGTTGTCTCCACAGGGGCTAAATTAGTTCCATTAACATGTACATTGGTAGCCACCTGTTTTACATTAGGTGTTGAGAACTTAATTACTTTAGTCTTTTTATCATTTAAAAGCAGATTATTAACACTAAACCAATGAATAACTTTAGAGAGAGCATCGTTAACTTCGTCATAATTACCTAACTGTCTATTAATTTTGAATGTCAAAGAGGTATCATCCGCAAACAATACAATCTCATGTTTATCCCTTACATAATAAGGTAAGTCATTTATATAAACTAAAAATAAGAATGGACCTAGAATTGACCCCTGTGGGACTCCCATAACTACAGGGGACCCCGAAGATCTTTTACCATTAACATCGACCTTCTGTATCCTATTGCCCAGATAAGAAGACAGAAGTTCGAGAGCCTTGTTCCTGATACCGTAGTGGTGTAATTTTCTGACAAGAGTGTCATGGTGCACGCAGTCAAACGCTTTAGACAGATCACAGAAAATTCCCAAGGCATCTTGCGAACCCTCCCATGCCGCGAATATACTTTTAAGCAAATGAATCCCTGCGTCTATAGTTGAACAACCTCTCGTAAATCCAAACTGTCTCCTATGAAGCAAATTATGTGCATTGAAATGTCTGAGCAACTGGCTAAGCATTAGTTTTTCAAAAATTTTACTGAGAATGGGCAGTATGGAAACAGGTCGAAAATTCGAAGGGTCCGAACTATCACCAGATTTAAATAATGGAATGATTTTACTATGTTTCATCAAGTCAGGAAATACACCAGATGCCACACAACAATTGAAAATTGTAGCTAAATGTGGAGCGATTGAAATAATAATAGAAGAAATGGTTTTGACAGATAGACCCCACAGATCTTTAGTGTTTTTCATATTTATTGATTTAAAAGAGTTCAAAACATCTTTTGGGCTTACAGCTGAAAATTCAAATATTGTGTCGCATTCTACCACGCTCTGTTTGAGAACCAGTTCAGCAGATATAGAAGAAGACATAAGATTTCTCGTAGTAATAAGAGGAATGTTAGAAAAATATTTTTCAAACTCAGTCGCAATTTCTACATCATTTTTGATATCTATATCATTTATCTTTAACCGAAAGTCTCGACTACGTACTTTCGCTCTACCCGTCTCATTATTTATCATATCCCAAACAGATTTAATAATATTTGTTGAACCATTAATTTTATTTTTTAAATATATAGACTTAGCATTGGAACAGGCTCGTTTAAATATTTTGGCATAATTTTTTACAAGTTCTTGAAAAGTCGGATTGTGATTACAGGTCCTTTCTTCATAAAGTTCATACAATTTATTCCGACTTTTGTAAATACCAGGAGTTGCCCAATCACTGAATGTCATACAGTCACTTACAGACAGTCGTTTTGGAGTAAAGATTGTATTAAATTCACTAGTGATTAAGTTAAATAACGAGCTGTACAAGTGGTCCGGAGCACCGTGACAGGGCAACAATACAATTTTTTCTGCTATATTAGACTTAAATCTTTCTAAGCGGCTTTTACTAAATGGTATATAATTTATTTGCTTTCTTTGTATTTTTGAAGAATTTGGAAATGAAACCAACTGACCTGAATGGTCTGACTGAACTTTATTAATTATAGATTGATACAAAGGTTTTACAGTGCTAAATATGTTATCAATACATGTAGCACTTGTAGCAGTTACTCTTGTTGGCTCTGTAAAAATATGATGCAAATTGTATGATTTAAATAAATTTAAAAAGTTGTAGGTAACAGTATTTTTCTCCAAAATATTTATATTAAAGTCTCCACAAATTATAACAGTTTTATGGCTATTAGATAATTTATTTAAGGCATCCTCCATAATATTTGAAAATGTTTCAAAGGGCGTGCTAGGAGGTTTATACAGGTTCATAACAATGAATCGTTCCAATTCAATGCATGAAATCTCTACAACTCGCTCAACAGAGAGGCTCACAATGTCACACCTTTCTTTAAATTTAAGCAACTTATTTAATAATATTAAGGAGCCACCATGTATACAGTTATCTCTGATGAATGAGCTTGCAACCTGGTGGTTATTGAAGCTGAAAATGAATTGATGGGGTTTTAGCCAGTGCTCAGTTAGACATAAAATATCAATATTGCTACAATTCATAAACAACTCCAATTCTAACTCCTTTCCTATCATCCCCTGTATGTTTTGGTGCACCAGGTTGATACAATTATTATTCTTTCTATATTCTTGACACTTTACAATTGATGGGGATATAGTATTATTATTACTTTTAGTTCCGTTTTTAATATTGTTATTATTACTATTTACATTGCCAGAGTAAAACTCTATTGTCTTGTAACCTAATTTAAAGAATTTGGAATACCTTCCAAGGTACCATTACTCAATGTCAAATTATCTAACTGCTCAAAAGAAGCAGGGTTGTTAGCCAAACTTTTGGCTGGTTTCATAAAACAATATGATAGCGAATCTGCTATTTGTCTTTTATAAAAATTGCTAAGATAAAATTTATCTTCTGTCAAATTATAATATTTATTATTAAATATATTTATGTCAAGTATATGAAATTTGTCATCATATAATGTCAATGTATGCATTTTATCATTTAATCTATACCTAGATGCATTTTCCGCCTCGGGCAACAATTGACTGTATGGGAAAGTAAATAAAAACACTTTTCCCACATTTATCTGTTGTAACATATTAAAATATTTAATCATTATATGTTTATTTAAATTTCCTCTCCTCCCAATAAAAACAATTAAAGTTGTGTTGGGGTGGTAATCCCTCTTAACTATTCTATCTACTATTTGAGTGAAACTGGCTCCAGGCAAACAATAATTGGTAACCAGTTTTCCTGATTTTTGTAATAATAATTGGCCCATGTTTTTACCTATTTCATCACTATACATTATTATGTTGGAGTTATTATTTTCGCTATTATTATTTAATGATGATGACATCTGTTGAAAAGCACTACTATTAATGGCCTCATTCACATTGTGGCTATGTACTTGACATAGTTTCGAGGATCGAGTTACCTGTGAACATTTCATCGGAGTTCGGGTTAATTCATTCCTATTGTACAAGTTACTAAGAGACGATAATTTTTGTTCATTTTCTCTCAAGTCTGCTACTAATTTATCCATATCTACACAGTATTCTTCAATATCTCTTTGAGCATCCTCATATTTTTTAGTCATTAAATCTAAAGAAATATTAAGGGTTTGGATCTCAGATTGTAGGTCTTGAATGATGTTTTTATATTCCCTATTATTACTATTAAATTCTATTGTACATACACTAGCATGTTTATCCTGTGTGTTCGATACTACAGACTCATCACAGGTTAAGTCAATTGTCAGTGACGGTGGATCATTCGTGTTTGAGATGGCAGAAGCAGTAACTAAGTTTGGAGCGCTATCTAGCAATTCATCGAATAACGACTGGGAATGAACAACTGTTGACTCCTGATGGGAACATTCCAGCTGATCAATTGTGCTTAGTGCCTGTTTCAGTTGGGTTTCTAGCTGAATATTCCGTTCTAGAGTGGTCTCAAACTCGACCCTACATTGATCAAAACTACCTACCAAAGACTGCAATGTATTATTTTCTTGCAAAGCATTATCTAACTCTAAATTAATTTTAACTATCTTTTCCTTGAGTATCGTATTACTTTTAATAATTGACAGTGCTTCCAACTCATTGTCATCTCGCTCATTTTGCAATTTCTCTGACAATTCCTTATATTTCTTTAAGTCTTTTAAAGTTAATAAAAATTTATTATTTAATTCTTTGTATCGTAGCTCTGAATTTTTAACATCTTTTAAAGCATTTAAATACCTGTCATTTAACTCTTCATAGCGTGCCTCAGCCATTGCCTTTCTAGTCAGCATCATTTTCACCTCAAACCGTTTAGTTAAAAAATAAATAAATAAATAAGGTAGGTGTACCTAATTAGAATGATACAGATTAGGTTATTGTATACTATATTTTATGGCTAATTCACTAATGGCAACTATATAAACCCATGTACTTTATGCAGTAACAAGTAATTATTTACAAGGAGTACTTAACTATTTAATATACTGTTTATACTATAGCTCCCGTAAGAAGTTGCTCAGGAACTAACTAATTCAATTATAGGTACAGTTAAATGTGTAACTTGTTGAATTTATTGTCTGTGGCAAATTTGTATGCCTGTCATACAATTCCACTTCAACTAATTGTTAAGTGAAAAGAGACAAAAGCAGGGCCTGTGTGTGTATGGACGTCGCTCACTAAATCAGTGAGCTAGTGTAATGTTGGGCTGTGTAAATATGTTCTCAAAGCTATAGTAACAACCCTCAGTTTTGATGTTGTTTATATTGTTCGTGAGCATTGACCTCTTATCACAACGATCAGCTGTTATTGTATGAAAATTTAAGCACTAAGTTATAATGTATGAACTATTCTAAGGTATTTTCTCTATACTAATAGTTTAACATTAAAACAATAATAATATTCTGTTTTATAGGGTATAATTTTATTGAGAGCTATGAACGACTTAAGTACGTAACAGGTTTGTATAATATAAGCAATCGCGGTAGTTTGTTTTGTTGTCTATATAGAAGAAGGAAATAATAGATCAATAAAACTTACCAATGCGCATGAATTAACAGTAAAAAACAATCTTTCACAAGAAAACTAAAATCGAAAGTAAACGTTACGATATGAACTTTGAGTTTATGACAGTTGGATCGCACAATTTCGATAAATTATGTTGAAATACTGATTATTCTTTACAAAAACATTTGTACACTATTTTATCACTATTTACGAAGTCAATTAAATAAATGAAATAGATAAAATGGGCAAATAAATATTAAAATTTAATTATATTATAGGGAGTCGTAAATTTAGAAGAAAGTCTCGGTAATCCATGGTCCGAGGACTATCTAATAATATACATTAAATATGTTCATTCCTTTAATATTATATTTATGCTAGTCAAAAACAACCTGCAACCTTTCTGTCTAGACATTTTTATTATGGTCCTTAATTTTCTAGAATTAATTGTCTAAAAATTTTAGGATTCTTTGTAGGTACAAAAAATTGAGATTTGAGGGGGGGGGGGAAGGGGGTAGTCTTAAACCTCACCACGGATCACCAAGGGGGAGGGGGGAGTTAAAAAATGCTAAAAAAACATCACGTGATTAATGGACGGCCCCCAAGATTGGCAGCGCGCGAGTAACGTCCCCATGGTGCGAGCGTCAATGGGCTATTACCATCTGATGGCGGCTGCATGTTTGTTTGCCAATCTAATTGCATAAAAACATTTGACACTATCCTCATACATCTCCCTCGCTTTTTTAACGTTCATAGCTCTTCTCATACACACTTCCTTCTCATAAAACAGAACAATTTGGTTATGGTAGGTAAGTGTTGCCTTAGCCTTCCTCGGCTCCTACATCCTTCTACTTTCGCTGTATACCTGTTTCGTAATTCTTTCTTCCCGCATTCTTTCTACATGTCCACACCAACGGAGCATGCCTCTACTTATTTTATCATCAACACTCTTTCAGACCAGATATGTTTCTAACATCATCATTAGAGAATATGGTCTACAAGCGTTACGTCACAAGTTTTGCACAACGCTTGCATCTCAACCGCATTTATCCTACTTTCATGTTCTCTCTGCCATACCCAGCTCTCGGTTCCATAAGTAGGTGATACCAGTACTGCATTGGGTACTTTATTTATTTCTTCAATGTTCTGTTTTATAACCACAATGTTGCTATTTACAAGTTGTAAATTGATTTAGAAAAAAAAACTTTTACACAATGATCAATACTTCCCATCTGGCATTATGATTAGCACCTTATTATGTATAATTATTAATTTATTTATTTGGAAAAGTAACAACATAAATTTTATGTTCAGTGATACCTACTAAAATTTTATAAAATGTACATTAAGGTAACTAGTACAGGCAGTAAGTAATTATATACTTTGTTTATTGCTACAAAACTTATTTAAATCTGTGCTAATAATAAAGTTGAAGATTTTTTGTTTGTTAGTTCCAATACTCTAATTTTAAATACTACCATTCCATTTATAATAAACCACTTTTATGTGAAACCCGTGTACTGTGCCTGTGTATTGTGCTTGTGTATTGTCCCGGTGTATAGTGCCCGTGTATTGTGCTTGTGTATTGTCCCGGTGTATTGTGCCCGTGTATTATGCCCATGTATTGCTAAGGAGCAAGATTAGTCATAATGCTGACCCACCGTTCAAGAAGTACCCACATTACTCAGCTTCATACTACTACTAGATTAATACACCCATACCTACCTATATACACAACACACGTTAGGATTTTTTGGGGGAGCCAGTTTCGGGGCTATGGCCAAGTAAACAACTCCTCTTCTTAGCATTATCCCATTTACCAATCCATTAGGGTGGGCAGTGTCCGCTACCTAAGCCTAAGGATTTTAGGGAAGATATTGCTTATTACATGGACTGCCATCAGATTAACACCTCAGACAGATCCACAACTCAAAGGCAAAACCAGATATTTGTTAGGTTGCCTTTCGAAATAATAATTTCTTAGATGTCTGGGTTGCCTCACAATGTTTTCGTTCACTGCCGAGCGAGTGATAATTACAATTATATCTATAAATTTGAAAACACAAATTTAGAGGTATGTAACATGCCAGGATTCAAACTAGAATTTAGTGGTACATGCCTGGATTCAAACCGGGGAGCAGTTGGTCAATAGGCTGGATTTTTATCCACTGGGCTATCAGCCAAGTATACTAATATGGGAATACAAATGGATAAATTTTATTTAATCACACACACTAATTAAAAGACCACAATAATCATGAAATCTTTAAGAGGTTGAGGTATAAAACATCTAAAAAGTGGCTAGCTGTATAATATGGATTTTCCTGTTATTGAGACATAGAAAAACAAATTACTATCAAATTGTTACCGATGGCCACATGGAACACCGTAAGCTAAGTGGCAACGCCTACGGGAAGAAAACTTCCAATTCTTAAATTGACCCTCAAAGATATTATATACTTTTTTAAACTTACCTCAACCATTTTGACGTATTCTGGATCGTTCAACCATTCCTTTGTCTGTGGGTTCGCCTTTAACTTCTCAAACAACAATTTCGTACTGAACTGAGCATCCATCTGCTGTTTCTGGACTTCAGACAGTCCAGCCGCCAACTGTTGGTTATCAGGCTCAAGTTCCAGACCCTTCTCGTAAGCCGCAATCGCTTCATTATATCGCCCTAAATAAGCTAATGCACTGCCTTTTCTAGAATACCCTTTACTCCACGTTGGGTTTAGAGACACTGTTTTGTTTGCATCTTCTAACGCTGGTCCATAATTTCCGGCCTTCGCATGAGCAGCCGATCGGTTACTAAATAAAACGTGGTTAGACGGATCTAAAACTATAGCTTCCGTGTAATGTCTGACAGCCTCGTCGAAGTTTCCAGACGATAACGCAGCGTTACCCTTTTCTTTTAACTGGTTTACCTAAAAAGCCACATCAGATTTAGAGTTTGATGTTTAGTAATAATTTTATTGTGATAATGTATCCTAACGCTAACATAACCTCTTACCTTATCCATGATTCACTTTTGTTATTATCAAAAACAATTAAACACACACACGGTAAAAATAATCCTTCTATGTAATCGCACTTTCGTATGTTTAAAATTAATTGTTTTCTCAATTAATATTAGCAACTAATATGTAGCTAGATTTCGGCAATTAAATGACCACAATGAAATTGATTGTTCAAATGAACGAAATGACATGACACTTCAAAATTCCAGAATTTTCTCGCAAAGTCAAGTCACGCAGTGTTAAGGGGCGGCTCACTGTGGGCTGGATAACGGCTTTCATAGACATCCGATCGGTAATATCGAAAGTGGTGACTTTTATGCCTACATATTATGTTTCGGAAGACCAAATACATACTCCAAAATTGTATCAGTATAGTACAGATTTATAAACGGCTCACTGAAAATGTTTTATTCAAAAATTTGTATGGAGCTGACAGAATAAAAAAATATATCTCCTGTCTCGCACAATTGGCCCTAATTATTTTTCAGGGAGTCAATCTTTGAATTATATGATTTTTTTTTGATATATTGCATAATAAGGCCAGAAGTGCGAAACCTTTTTATATTGTATCAAAACCATAACTTTATTCCAGCTTGGCATCTATAACTAGCGCAATAAAACTAATACGATCTGGAAAATATATGAGGATATAATAAAAATCGGCCAAGTGCGAGTCGGACTCGCGCACGAAGGGTTCCGTACCATTATCTATAAAAACAGCAAAAAAATCACGTTTGTTGTATGGGAGCCCCCTTAAATATTTATTTTATTCTATTTTTTAGTATTTGTTGTTATAGCGGCAACAGAAATACATCATCTGTGGAAATTTCAACTGTCTAACTATCACGGTTCAAGAGATACAGCCTGGTGACAGACGGACGGACGGACGGACGGACGGATGGACGGACGGACAGCGGAGCCTCAGCAATAGGGTTCCGTACCCAAAGGGTAAAACGTTTTACCCTTTGGGTACGGAACCCTAAAAACATATTTTAGTTACAATTACTGAACTTTTTTAAAGATAATCTTTTTGTTTGTGTTTTGTATCTAAAATTTAAATTTATTCCAATTTGGCATCTATGGCCTAAATAGTGAGTACTATCTATCTATCCATAACTTCACGCCAAATCCCTTGCGGGGTAGGCAGAGGGAACCGAGCGCCACGTGACTCGATCCTTACATATCTCACTCGCTTCTTTAACATTCATTGCTCTTCTCATGCACGCTCGCCGGTTTCTAGGGCTCCTGACATCACCTTCTGATAGAACACGACCAATTTGGTCATGCTAGGTAAGTCTTGGCCTTCCCCGGCTCCTACATCCTTCCACTTTTGCATTGTATATCTGCTTCGTCATTCTTTCATCTTGCATTCTTTCTACATGTCCGAACCATCAGAGCATGCCTTTTCTTATTTTAACAAAATAATGAGTACGATCGCCATTATTAAATAATTGTGTTGAAAAACATTTCAAACATTAATCTTCACAATTTTTTTTATTTTACTATATTTTAAGATATTTCCTGTAACAATAATTATGTAAATAAAGCTTATTCTATCTATCTATCTTTAACGGCTTAAATCTGTGCTGTGAAATTTGCAAATAATTAACTAATGTCGTAATAATCTTTTATCACTAATATTAGTGTTTCGAAGAACCTATTAATTAATAACCTTTTAATCTGTTAATCTCAAGGTTTACTTACACTTTCGTGGTAATTATTAAACTTACTTGTTTACCACTACCCACTTGGTAATTTTATTTTCAATAATTAAAATGCATTCAACCGTAACAAGGAAAATCAAGCTACCCCTTACACTTTAACATGTAAATAAATCATGACACTAGTGTGAAATAAACCTACCATTATTTTAATGGGAATATGAATATGTATTATACCTTCAAATATACTGTTGGTTAATTGATTAATTAAGTTTAGAAAAAGGCATTTGACGAATCAGAACGTTTTATGGACTTGACCAGTTGGAACAAAAATAAACTTTGGCAAACCGAAACAAAATTAAGATTTGACTTTTAATATTTTGCATTGCTTGACAAATCAGAACCAAAATGTGCGGCTAGAACACGTTGGACCAATTGGATCTTGCATTGTATTTTGACGCGTTGGTTACTAAATCTTTTATATTGAGTTTCTCAGTTAGGTTCTGACTCTGAAATAGACTCTGAATGATTATGATGATTTGGAGTATGCTAGTAATTATAACATTAATTTTACTTTTCATCATATTTCTTAACGTTTTACGACGACGTAAGACGTTTTATATTAATGTTTTTCAAGATTTAAGTTTGACATTTCATTATTTGTTTTTTGTTTTCAAATTAATTACGACGTGTACTTAATTTTGATGATGTTTAATTTTATATTTTGTGTTTAGTATTGTAAAAGAAAAAATAGATTTCTTGGTTGAAGCATAGTTTACAAATATCTAAATAAAGGTTATCTAAATAAAGTTAAATAATTGTCAATAAAATATGTTTCGTGAAGGTATTATTTTTATGGCGCCAGTTATAGATGCCAAGCTGGAATAAAGTTAAAGTTTCGATACAATAGAAAAAATAATTATGATTACTTTTAAAAAACGTTTCGCACATCTGACCGTCTTATGCATTACATCAAAAATTTTAGAATAATTCAAGGATTGACTCCCTGAAAAATAACTATTGTGCGAGACCGAAGAAATACCTAGTCGGGTCATAAGTTCTGTCAAAACCTTATTATTTTAATTTTGGAATACTAGCCAGAAATACTTTGACTAATTTTAAAAATAGAACGTTCCCGCTTGCCGAAAATAAAAAATAAATTCATTTTCATTTATTTTCAAATATGGAGTGATCGAAGAAGGAAAATAGAGTCGCGGTTATCGCGTTGCTTTAAGTTCGCTGGTTGCACCGCTGTGGTTACGCCTCAAAAGAGATATTCTACATTCCACAAAAATTGAAAAAAACAATACGGTTTATTTATCGCACTATCAAATGATATACTAAGATTCAAGCTTCGAAGATCGTAAGAGAGGCGGCCGATCTCGCCCAGTTAGGACACCAGCGGTCATCAAAGCAGTGAAGGCGCGAATCCAAAGACATCCCGTGCATAAACAAAAATCTTAACTCTTCAGATGGGATTAAGCAGAACCACTGTCAAACGAGTGTTAAATGAAGACCTGGAACTACGAGCTTATCGTAAAACCGGTCATTTTTTGAACGAGCGTTTGATAAAAATTACGATAGAAAGATCCCGCACTTTGTTACGGCGCGCAGTACGCGGGAAAAAAATACCGCGAAATTTTGATTTCAGACAAAAAAGTTTTTACCATCGAAGAAAGTTACAAGAAACAAGGTTTGGCTTGAAGTCTCATATTCAGGCTTGACTGAGGTGTTTTTCTGTGAAAAAGGTATGAAAACCAGTGCCGTGGTTTACCAAAATACCGTCCTAAGAAACATAGCAGAAGCTCTTTCTCAAACAATGTTCAAAAACAGACACTGGATTTTCCAACAGGACTCTGCACCAAGCTCATAAGGCACGAAGCACTCAAAATTGGTTGATCGCCCGTGGAACTGACATCATCGGGCATGAAAACTGGCCATCTTCTAGTCCAGATTTAAACCCACTGAAGAAAGTCTCCGTTAAATCTCACCAGTATTTGGAGTCTCTCCGAGTATCTCTGATTGAAGCAGCGGCAGGAATAGATATAAATGTGGTGCGTGCTTCGATCGATGACTGGCCGCGTCGATTAAGGGCATGTATTCAAAATGAAGGAGGGCATTTCGAATAATATAAATAAAATTTTATTGTACATTTAATTACCTTTCATTTCATATATAACTTTTACATAATTATCATAAAGTGTATTATTAATTACATCAAAAGTTTTTGGCAGAACTTATGACCTGATTAGCAGTGATCGGATAATCGGGCGCTTATATACCTAAACTTCGTTCCTTGAAAGAATAATATGGATATTCCTTCCTGAATTATTGAAGTAATCCGGGATTGAACAATTTAGTAAAAACAACTATAAGTAACATAATGAAAATATAGCAGTGGTTACTACTAAAAAAGTTCTCATTCATATTTTTTGTGAAAGATTTTATAATTATAATTTGCTTTTGTACGAAAATAAATGGTGCTACACATAAAATTACAATTGTTTCAATTCCATAAGTAGTTTAGGTTGCTGGCCTGTTACGAAACCAGTTTTCATAAAAACTTTTATTGTAAATTAAAAGTTTCATTAGAATCGGCTTTTTAAATCTAAAATAAAATAAAATAAGAGTTTAACAAGGAACAGCCGTCTTGAAAGTACGAGAGGGTATGTAAGCATTATTCAATGAAAATATATCATTTTTACAACGAGTTCTAACTATATTTTGTATACAGGTAACATTTTTAGCAATCTCAGGAATTTCAAACGACTCCGGGAATCGGGGTTCTGAAAGGCATGTCCGTATTATTCTTTTGTGGGAATAAAAATGAAGTTTAGGTATATTAGCGCCCGATTATCCGATCACTGCTGATTAGGTATATTTTTTATTATGTCAGCTCCATACAATTTTTTTAATAAAAACATCTCAGTGAGCCGTTTATAAGTCTGTACTATAATGATACAATTTTGGAGTATTTAGTCTTCCGAAAGTTCCGAAACATATTCAGGCATAAAAGTTACAACTTTCGAGATTACTCATCAGATGTCTATGAAAGCCGGAATCTAGCCCACAGTGCGACCCACATCTAAGGATGATGGGTAGTGTGTTGGTTAGCGAACGCATTTCACTAATTTATCAATCTTTCATACTACCACGCGTTCAGTAAGTTCACCGCAAATATTAAATCAAATACACACAGGTCAATGTTGATATGATGATGGATGACGATGATGTATCTAGTCAAATAAAACGGAAAACGTTGTTGACTGACTAGTGCAATCAGTATATTCAGAGTATCGAATTTGATGTTTTAATATGTATATTGTATTTCTGTTCAAGGAGAATTCTGCGTTCCGTTCCTTTGCAGTTTTCAGTTGCGTTCCGATACGCAACGTATTATATACGTTAGGTGTGGGCCGCACCTTATGTTGGTACTAACTTTAGACTCATATATATGAACAAAACCACTAAAAAGATCTAAGATATACATTCCTATTCGTCGAACCCGGGGTGGTCAGTGGTGTAGGCCTACTTTACACCAAGGGCTGTTATTTGATTTCTACACGGGTCAAACATTGTGTACATGAACATGTCTGCATGTATTGTTTGAAGAGTTTTGTATATACCATGAAGCCGGCCCATTATGCCCTCATTTTTACTTATTTATAGAATTTAAATAAAATCATTCAACAGAGCTAGTAGTAATCTTAACGTCATATTTGTTCATTGCTTTTAGTATGTATTTGGTAAGCCTAGATTTAACAAAATCCGAGGAAAGCCGTTATAGACCTGAGCATTATCATATCGTACTAAAAACCACACAGCTTTTGTCAACCCTATTTCTCCCGGAAATATTATGTCTCCAGTTGTAATTTTCTTCAAATACCATTTCGACGAGCTCGGTGGCTCAGTCGTCAATGACGCGACTTTGACGCCAACGCTCGTGAGTTCGAGTTGCCACACAAGACAAACATTTGAGTGTATGAACATGTCTGTTTGTCTTGGTCTGGATGTTTTAAGAGAGGTAGGGCACATCAAAGCAACCCGTGTCCCCACACGGGTTGCTTTGATGTGCCCCCCTTCGGTTGAAGGGAGACCCCTATTCCTGCAGTGGGATGAGTAAGGGTCGATGTGGTGGAAGCGGTCTGCGCAATATTTGAATAATGTGATTAATCTTCTTTATTTGCTGTGTATATATCAAATCTCTATCTATTAAACGCGCCGTTATGTTACTTTGACACCAACGCTCGTGGATTCGATTCCCACACAGGACAAACATTTATGTGCATGATCATGTCTGTTTGTCTCGGTGTGGATATTTTTAAGAGAGGCATCAAACCTGTCCGTCTGGGGAAGTACCTCCACCTCACAGAAAAAAACGCAGCCAAATAACAAATCCCTAAAGGGTTGTTATGTTCCTGCGTATGAGTTAGGTCACCAGTAAGCTACCAAGGAGTTGCTGTGCATATGTATATTGGTTTTGCAATATGAGTGGTAATTTTTTTTATACTATTAATGGGGGAATCAAGTATACGGCTTGCCTGATCTTAAACAGTCACCGTAGCCTTGGACATTTGCAACACCAGAGGTGTCACTCATGCGTTGCCGACCCTCTAAAGACCTCTTCGCGCATTTCTTGAAGAACCTCATGCTGTAGTCCCTTGGAATAACCTAGGCTAGGAGCTCATTCCATAGTTCGAGAGTTCTCGGAAGTAAACTTCTCTGGAACCGCACAGTACGCGACCATTGCGGTCCCAGGGTGTGCGGGTTGAACTCCCCGCCGTCGGTGAGCGGTACGGTTATAAAAAGTAGCTATCGGCATCATATCGATCAATTCTTCAGAATTGATTAGGTGACTGCAGTACTCCAAGTACGGTCAGACTTGAGAGTTACTCGTATATAACATAAGTCTTTGCCCCACGCTGAAGTACTGCTTTGCAATGTTGAGCATACCAAGTTTTTGGACGGCTTGACGGCTTTTCTTGATGACAGCTTGACTTTCTCCTCCAGTTGACTTCGATATTGCACTTCATTGGAAATCTCGACGCCAAGCATCCTAATACTTTTGGTGACGGTAAGAAGTGTGTTCTGGAATTTAGTAACCACAGCAAATGTAGTTTTCTTAGCGAAGAACGCGCAAATTTATATCTTCATGGGGTGGAATTCAACCAAGTTAAGCCGTTCCCAGTCAGATACTTTTGTCAAAGTACCCTCAATGTCAGACACAAGTTTATCGCGGCTTTCCTCCACAAAGAAACGAGGGTATAACATGTGTCCCCTGTACTGTCGTCCGCAGAATAATGAATGCCATTAATTGACAACATATCACTGATATGCAGTAGAAACAGCGTACGAGACAGTACCGAACCCTGAGGGAAGCCAGTATCGATGTCCATACTATCGGAGCATCCAACGTTAACCGCACAAACCTTCGGGCAGCGCGTAAGATACTTATCTTACGGGCCCCATGCCAGACCCGATCAAACGTCTTCGCCATATCTAGGCGGACAGCCAAAGCCTTGATTCTATATTGCCAAAGCCCAGCAGTGTGTAAGAATCTAGAATTAGAATCTCTGATCAAGTCGTGATCTTCTAAGTATCCTAGAAGTCGTGTATTTATCACACACTCCATCGTCTTGGAGAGAAGGGAGGTTATAGCAATAGGCCTATAATTCGATGGGTTTAATCTATCGCCCTTTTTAGGCACCGGGTGCATATTGGCGGTCTTCCATGAAGACGGGACTTGCCCAGTGGAGTAGGAAAGCACGAAAAGGCGTGTTAGTACAGAACACAACTCAGAAGCACATTGCTTCATCACCACTGTCGGTATATCATCTGGCCCATTCGATTTATGAAAGTCGAGAGAGAGAGAGTAATGCCCGCCTGACGTCTACCTGGGTTATGGAGTTTTCCGGTTTTTGTAGTGGTGGCATGGACGGTTGATAAGTTTCCCTCGGCAGCTTTAACGAGCGACCAGAAAGCACGGTTCCCAGGGGGAAGGCTGGCAAGCCGCTCGCCGAATCTGCCGACGAAATAGAATTTTGCTCTAGCATCTACCCTTTTACTTGACCTCGAGGCAGCATTCAGTTTGCGCTTCAAAACAGAGACATTAGGATCCAAATTTAATCTCCAGTTTTATTCGAACCCAGAGAAGTCTTGGACTTACTAAATCATAATATTTCACAACAGAGGCCAAGCGAGATGAAAGCACTTACGCTTGCGCAGGTATGATCGTACTGGCTCAACCCGGACTACAGTATCATTATTCCATCGGGCAGAGTTTTGCTGTCGCTTACCTTTCGCTTGGTCTCTGACGTACACAAAGAATCTAGGCAACTTTAGTTTATTATAATATATATATCAGCATTCATCTTGTCTTGTAATCCACCTCTCACACTCCACCAGGGGCGTAGCTACCGCCGTATTTGCCGTATCAATTATACGGGGCCCCCGGGCCACGGGGGCCCCCAAAGTGTGTAAGGAAAAAGAATAAAAACGTTCTAATTTATTTTATTTTACAAATGATAAAATTCTATAAAGCAATTCCTTTTTTTCCCGCCTTAAGCGTGCGTTCAAAAGTTGGCAACACTACATCGTTATGGCGGGCTGCGGGACTTCCCCGTTTTACTTACTTCATCTTCAACTCAGCGGGGAATCCCCGGGAATCCTTCATCGATATCGCGATGTACGTGTACGTTGTTGTACTTTGCATTGGATGTTAAACCACGGAGTGCAGTGCACTGTTTATTTACGCGCTTTATATAAATGTGCATTACATTGTAATTCAGTACAAACAATATTGTTCTTCTGGTTTAGCAGTATTAGTAGCGATTTGTAAAAGAAATGAGTGAAAGGAAAAGAGATTATCCCAGCGGCGCTGAGAAAAGAAAAATTAAACAGAAAAGGGACGAGGTTATAAAAAAAGTGCCCAAAATTTCTTCATTTTTTCAGAGACAAGATACTGTGAGTGATTTAGATTGGAAAGGTAAGTACTACACTACTACCCAACCCATTTATTAGGGGCCCGTAGTGATAAACAAGGAAATCTTTTAATTTCGGTCTGTCCATCTGTCCGTCACAAAAAGTTAGACAACCCCCCTCGATTTTCACAATTATACTGTTTTTAGGGTTCCGTGCCTTGATTAAAAAAAAAACAAAATTCTAACTTATCTATAGGATCGATTTGTTTTTTTGTTTGTCTATCAGTCCGTATCGTATCGTTAATTGCGTGTTGAGAACTTCAGATGTGCAGACTCGCTTTCGGGTTCTCGTTTTGTATGGCCACTACACTACGCGCTGCGTTTAAATAGCACGCAGGTGTATAGTAATGCACGGACGGGCTGCAGGTGATTTTGTATCTACTAATAGGTACGAGCACAATCCGCGTAGAGTCTGTGTGCGTCTGAACTGAACACTCTCTAACTGTGACCCTTAGTAACGTTATTTATTTATATATAACTCTTTTTAGTTTAGTATCAAAGCATTCGTATTTATTTTTTAACAATTACTCGTTTATTTTTAGATTCTTCTGAAGCATGTTCTTCGTCATATATCCATCCGGAAATAGAAGAAAGCCAAGCACATACTTTATCGGATGTCCATCCAGAAATCGAGGAACCCCAAGTCAACGATTCTGATATATCTGCAGATAATGCAGATTGTAATATAATTTCATCAGATAGAGGAAATTTTGGTGACAATTTAACTGAATGCGAACGAAAAATAATTTTTAAATTGGGTCCATTTAAACCACAAGGACCATTTCCAAAAGTTTCAGAAAATAACCGACCTTTTTCGGCTTATTATTATTCATATTTCAATCAGGCAGGCATAAAAATTATAAGACCATGGTTATGTTATTCTAACGTTTTAAACAAACCGTACTGTCACTTCTGTTGGTTATTAGCAGATCGTCAAAACAAATCGTACTCCTCTGCTTGGGTTAACGGTGTTTCGGTTAGAAGCAATTTCACACAAACTATTCTTGACCATGAAAAGTCACAGCAGCATATTAGTGCCTCACTCTCTTATAATAATTGGTTGCAAGGAAATACCATCGATACTCTATTGAAAAGTGAAATCAATAGTAAAATTACATTCTGGAGAGATGTACTGCATCGTATAATTAATGTTATAATTACTTTAGTATCTTGTAATCTACCTTTGAGGGGGCATGATTCTGATTCTGGTAATTTTATGGCAATTTCACGTCTGCTATCAAACTATGATGCAACTTTAAAAGAACTTCTAAAACCGAAAGGTGAAATAAATTATTTAAGCCCTACGATTCAAAACGAAATTATTAGTTTGCTTGGTACTAACGTTAGGAACAGTATTATCTCAGAAATTAAAAAGCTCCATTTCTGACAATAATTCTGGATACAACACAAGACTTATCAAAAATTGACCAACTATCTGTAGTTTTTCGATATATCTCGGTTACAGAAAATGATGATAATGTGCCTAAAGAAATAAAAATCTGTGAGTCCTTTTTAGGATTCATAGCAGTAACCGATTGCAGTGCTGCAGGTCTGAAAACTGTCATTTTAAATTTGACTAAAGAATATGGAATTGATTTGACTAAATGTAGAGGACAGGGATACGATGGAGCAAATGTTATGTCGGGTGTGTATGGAGGATTACAAACCCTAATAAAAGAGCATGCTCCAAATGCCGATTATGTTCATTGTGCTGCGCACGCTTTAAACTAGGTTTTAAACGATGCTGCGAGACATGTTCGTGAAATATCGACTTTTTTCGATAATTTAGAAAAAATATATACTTTTTTTGGCAATAGTATAAAACGCTGGGCTATGCTAAGTGACGATTCATCTGAAAAATATTTGATTACCCTTAAAAAGGTATGTCCTACCAGATGGTCTTCTAGGAACGACGCTTTATTAGCAGTAAAGAAAAATTTTTTACTAATCATGAAAACTTTGTACCAACTAAATTTAATTTCAAATAAAAAAGATGAACGTGAAGAATGTAAAAGTATAATTAACATTTTAAAGAGTTTTGATTTCTTAGTGCTCGTTACATTTTTTTCTTCACTATTTGAAATTATTAATCCTGTTTCTAAAGCTCTACAGCATGAAAATAATGACTTACAGAAATCTAGTATTTTATTAAGTAATCTTTTAAATAGACTGTGCCAATTAAGAAATCAGAATTCATTTAATAGTTTGCTAAATGAATCCAAAGATTTAGCAAAAGAGTGGGGGGTAACAACTGTTTTTAAAAACAGTAGGCGAAAGATAACGAAGCGTTTTTTTGATGAGTTATCACAAGATGAGAGAATTTCCGACCCGGAATCCTATTTCAAAGTCAATGTATACTATTGCTGTTTAGATATATTAATTTCTCAAACTAAAGAAAGATTTCAGAGCCTTTGCAACCTGAGTAGTATATTCGAAATATTACAACCGGAGAAACTCCTATCTTCTTCAAGCGAAGAGATATTAAACGCTTCCGGAAAACTGTCTGCTAAATACAGTAAAGACATTTCACTTAATCTTTGTGACCAATTAAAGGCTCTAAAAACATGCTTAAATTCTGAAATTAAAAAAATTTATTCCATTAAAGAACTCATTGAATTATTGCTAGTAAAATTCAATAGTCTTGCATCCAGTTTTCCCGAGGTAATCACAGCATGCTTTTTATTCTTGACCCTTCCAGTTCCAACCGCAACGGCAGAAAGAAGTTTTTCAAAATTAAAACTAATAAAAAATTACTTAAGAACTTCGATGGGTCAAGAACGGCTGTCAGACATCTCACTATTGTCCATAGAGGCAGAAACTTTAGAAAAACTAAAATCATCATCAGCCATAAATGATTTAATAAATCAGTTTGGCGAAAAAAAGGCAAGGAGAGTGAATATTTAAAATTCGATTTTTATTTGTAAAATGGGTAAATTATGTGATAAATAAATATTTCTTCTCACAATATTTTTTTTCTTTTGTGAAAAATCTTTACCTCCATATAAGGGCCTCCAAAAAAATTTTTATACGGGGCCCCGACAAGGCACGCTACGCCACTGCTCTCCACGTGCCTATATGACACTCAGTTCGGCTCGCCCGCCGGGTTCAGCATTGAGTTGCGGGTGGAGGCCCCGCCGCCGCCACCGCATCTTTTTTAATCTCACACCGACGAGAGTGGAACAGGGGGCGCCCTAATGCACGCGGCAGTGCGATTTGAGTCCAGAATTGTAATCCACAGGTTTGTTGGATTGGCAGGGTTACGGACGGCGCGCACACTTCTGGTACCGACTCCAAATATTTCTAGCAGCTGGATTTACGATTCCACCTGTAATAGCACCTTAAATATTTTTGATATTATATTAAAAAATTAAGCTCAATTCAAAATTAATTTTAATGTTATTAAAATTTCTCATAAAATTATTAATAAATGTCAACTTGAACTGAAAGTCTTACATCAATCGTGTTATAAGTCTCCTGTGCCCAAATATTATACATGTTTTTAGATATTATGGTGTACATATTATACTTAATCCGAACATACTATCATTGTATATTCTGGCAAATAAACGATACCTTTATGTTCCATTCCAATACCTACGGCATTAAATCGTTCGAGGTATGATATGAAGCATTGTATAGAAAGACTTCGCAAGGGCAATACTTATTGATTTTTTATCTGTCTGTGCTCCCGTAAATATGTATTCTGTCTGAGTATTGGCCTGTCGAAAAAAAAAAACTTGAATTAAAAAATGTCTTGTGTGATAATCTGTCTGACAAGTGTTTTAATTCATTTTTAACAGTTTTTCTGTGTATTATCAAGTATTTATCTGTAAGTTGTCTTCGTAACGATATTTATGTACAGTATGCATCAAAATTATTGTAATTTTTGTACTCCGTCATAGCGGGTTGAATACACTTGATATTTTGCGGAACGGATGGACGCTTGTCACGCTAATAGCTATTTTGTTTGCAGTCGTAATTGGAGGGTGTGGGGAATACCAAGTGGTAGCTGTGATATGGGCGGTTGAGGACTTCTGTGGTGTAATTAACGCGAGCGCGGGATCTCGTGTTTCCGAGTGACTCATCGAGGCACCGTGGGTAACCATGGACACCGACGACGGGGAGTCCTCGAGCAGCGGGCCTATGTCCAGTCTGAACAGCCTATTTTCTTTCACGAGTCCCGCGGTGAAGAAATTGTTGGGTTGGAAGCAGGTGAGATAACACGGAAGTTTGCGCTTACCCAAACAGTTGGCGATTAGAATACTAATGCTTTACATTGGCACCTCATGCTTTAATTATTATTCTATAGTTCATATACTAATTACAATGCAGTACCTGTTAATTTACGATAGAATAAGTGTACATTGCATTGTGAAATTTAATATGTAGTATCTTATGGTATACAAGATTAATATACACTCCATTAGTGAAAATATTTTGATTGTTTTGTTCACCAATGTGTTTGTGAATACTTAGTCTTTTATTAAATTACTATTGTGAGAGTTAAGAGAATATTGGTAGATTAAATTGGTACTTCACATAGTCAGAGGTAAAAATTATATCTTAGTGTTAATTTTGCTTTAGCTGAATGACTTGTTTAACTGTTAAAAACAAGTTGTGAATGTTAAAGAAGCAAGTGATTTGTGGTGCTCGGTTTTCTCTCTGACCACAAAAGACTTCGTATGTAGATGGAAATAGATATGATATAATTTTGTATGTGTGTAAGACTCACTCATCTTTAGAGTTTGTGAGATGCTGTGTTATTAATGTGGTTGTTAACACATGTGCAATGGCTATCATATTGTGAGCATTCATAACTGTCCTAATGGTGGGCTATATGGTTTGCCCTACAACATTGTGAGAAAAATATATTAACATAGTATTTCTCTATAAACCTTTTATGTACATGAAGAGCTTGTAAAAGACCGTCTTTCAGTCTATCTATCTAACTGTAACTTGAAGAACTTTGCAGGGTAGGCAGAGACAATTGAGTGCCACATGACTCTCTTCATTAATCTCTAATTACCCGCGGGCCGCTTTTCCGCCAAGAAATGTATGGGAAAACGTATATAACGGGGTCTCACAGGTTAACAGTCATAGCTTTTCTTATGCATGCTCATCGGTTTCCAGGGCTGACCTTTTGATAAAACACAACCAATTTGTTCATGTTACACCAAGTATCTATACATATATTAAGGCTGAGCTGTTTAATTTTGAATATTATATTTTCTTAAACTCAAAATCATATAGTTTCTTTATTTAACTTTGTGGAGAAAAATTTTGTTAATTGCTTATTATTTGTCATACACTGTACTTTGTCATCCAAAGTGGAAAGAAAATGTTTTAGAGTGATAATCTTTAAATGATTTTAAGTTTTTCCCTGCAAGATTTCTGTATCTTCAAAATTCTTTTGGGGAGGAAGTACCTCAATTTAGCCTGTGCTGAATTGTTTCAGCTCATCTTTCATCAACGTCAATCATTCATCTTTGTCAGTTACAAATTCATGAATGTCTAGCATTAGCCTTTTCACAAATAGGATTTATGAAGATATTACCAGAGAAAGAACAGTATTGTTTAGACAGTAATTGTACAATGGAATACAAAGTACAATGAACCAACAAATAAACAAGACTTAAAAAAAACCCAACAAGCTGTACTGTACCATATGTGTCTGCATATGGAACCTATTTCATATTTATTCCTCATTCTAAAACTAAAAGGATTATGTATTCATAGTATTATACCACAGGTTCAAATGGCATATGGCATTAGTAGTAAACAACTTTTTCATGAATCAACATTCTCAGAATATTTGACTGTAATACACTGACTCATAAGTAAATAACAAGCTATGCCATGAAAAATATTGAATACTCATGTTTATTTCTGATATCTTTATTTACATTAATATACTTTTATAAACAACTTCATTCAGCAATTTTTTAAATTGAAGCTCCAAAGTTGAGTGACTTAATATCTTGAGTAAATATTGGAAGTTTATAAATAACTCGCTAGCCACAAAATTTTGTTGGAGTATATCATAGATCCACTAATATTGGAGTCTGTGAGAACCTAAGAAATTAGGACGACGCATCGCGGTACTCGCCAGTACGAACGTGTTATTTGTTGCTCCAAAAATTTTATTTCGAAACCACAGTAAAAAGTTATCGTTCCGTTTCAAACCAAACATATTTCATTAGTAAAAAAGTTAATCGATTCAGTGGCGAAATTTGTTTTTAAAAATATTGGCGGAGTGAAAATTTATAAGCGAATAAAATTCAAAATATCATAAAACGTCTGACGTCCAGTGATTGTCCGTGACCGCGGCCGCCTCGCTGTGGTGATTCATCGACATAGCTGTGATCGGTACCCGCTACCGCCGGCCGTGCTTCGTTCTAGTGTGGGAGTAGTAGGTGCTGCGTTCAAACCTCAACCCTCTATTTGAAAATTTTACAAGATGTCTTCGGAGAAAAAAACACACTGCAATGCTTGTGGTAAGCCTATCACTGCTTTCTTTTACATGGACTGTGCGCATTGCAAAGAATTATATGACTTAGAATGCCTAAATATCACTACAGAAAATTTTGAGAAATTCACTGGCAGTTACAAGGATAATTGGATATGCCCAACCTGTATGTGCGCCAAACCAAAGACGGGTGATACTAGCACGCCAATCCGTCTATTGAATAGCACATTTACAAACATAAACAAAACACGTGGCGCCAGAAACAAACAAGTCATCGATAAGACGTGCGACGACGAAGAACTGTCGCTCCTCACTGTTATCCAAGAAATTCAACTATTAAGACAGGATGTGCAGGCCCTGACACACAGATTTAAAGATTATGACAAAAAAATTGAATCAAGAGATAGAGAACTTAAGGACCTAAGGGCGACTGTGTGTGAATTACAGCAAAGGATTGACACCCAAGATCAGAATAACCTGAGGAACGAGATAGACATTCTAGGTATTCCCGAAGAGAACAATGAAAATCTAGTTCATTTGGTACTGCTTGTCTCTAACAAACTAGGGGTGAACTTGCAAGAGGGAGATATCGACGATGTTTGCAGGGCCGGTCCTAAGCGTTTCCATTCACTATCTTCTTCGAAATCGAGCGATCTAAGATCAAGGCCCATCGTTGTGAAGTTCCTGAGAAAGATAAAGCGGGAGGAAGTACTGGCCGCTGCCAAAGTCAGGCGAAACATGACTTCGGAGAACATTGTCAAGGGACCAGCAGCAAATATCTACCTCAACGAACGACTGACTGCTAAAAACCGACAGTTATTTCGAGAGTCAAAAGTGCGTGCTAAGCTGCATAAATTCGCTTTCTGTTGGATTCGAAACGGCAACATATACGTGCGGAGAGCCCCCAACACAAAGGAAAATAAATATCCAGCAGTCCACATTCGCAGCATCGATGATATCGACGCTCGCATCGGGCTGGCCCCCGTGCTCCCGACGGCAATCGGCTATGATCCACCTGTTACAGGGCCTGCACCACCTGCAGCTCTCACGTAATAATTTTGTTTTATCACTTTTCTCAATGCTCTTTACCCTTGTAATGGCCAATTTACCTCAATGTTCGAAACTGTTTAGGCCGAATGAATGTGTTATTAAAAAACTAACTCAGCCAAAGTCTCATAAGAAATCGCTTGTTCAATCACCACATGTTTTGAAGATTATCCCTAACTTGTTCAAGTGTTGGAATGTTGGTTGTGGACACTTTTGTAATCTCGGCACTGTACTGCGGCATGCCTCGTGGCCCCAGATAGTAATTATAATATCTACAATAAACACCCGTTTTAAAAATGATTATCACTAATATTTTGAACGATGTAGATAACACTTTGAATATTACATGCCACGAGGTTGGTGTCGCAGAGCAGTGTAGGGGCTTAATTGGTAAGTATAAGATTAAGATTCTTAATTTTAACATACGAAGCATTCAACGTAATTTTGATGGTTTTTTAGTTATTTTAAAGAGATTTAATATAGAGTTTGATGTACTCGTCCTGACTGAGTGCTGGTTAGGTGAAGGTTCAGTTTTAAGCAAAATTGATGGGTACCTATCTTTTTCCTCCACTAAGTTCATAAATAAATCCGGTGGTGTCGTGATGTACGTTAGCAACAGATGGAACCCTATTGTTAGTGAGCCGGAGTTGTCTGATGCAAATTGCCTACTCGTTCACATCCCATCTTGTGTGACAGTTCTGGGAGTTTACCGCTCTCCCTCCTTTAGGAATACGGACAATTTCCTAGCGTCACTCGAAAATGTCATCACAAATATACCTAACGCTCCTTGCGCTGTGATCACCGGAGATATCAACATCAACATATTGAATGTTGTAAGTAGTTCGGACTACCTCTGTCTGTTGGCCCAACATGGGTTTAGACAAGCTGTTGATAAACCTACTCGTCAAGACGCATGTCATGACCATGTTTTCTGTAAATCCAGCGCTCGAATGGAATCTATAGTGTGTTCATCTACTGTGACAGATCATTACATCGTGCTTCTGGGTGTTGATACAAAACCCCCTAATACAATCCATTCAAGTAGAACCCATGTACTATTAGATCACGAGGCTATTAGAGGAGATTTGGAGGGAGTGGTCTGGTCCCCGGTGTTAGATGAAACATGTCCGACGAGGGCGGTGAGGATATTTGAGGATATGTTCACAAAGGTTATTGACAAACACAGCAGAACCTGTTTGGTCAGCCGTAGGTGGAGTCCTCTAAAGCCATGGATGACACCTGGTTTAATCAGATGCTCTGTTCATAAAGACTGGTTACACAAGGAGGCTCGAAGGAGTCCCGACGATCCCATCAAGTCTCACATTTTTAAACGATATAGAAATTTTTATTATGAGCTGATCCGAAAGATTAAAAACAATTATAACAGGGAGGAACTGGAACGGCACAAACAAAAACCTGACAAATTATGGAAGACTATAAAAGGTATCACAAATTCAAATAAAGTGAAAGTCTCTGCCCTCCCACTATGCCAAATAAAAGAGGACGAAAGCAAGTCTTTGGACTATGTAAATGGTATTTTTTCCACTACTGGAGAGCGTCTGGCTAATGACATTCTTAGGCATAGCAATAGTTCTCACGCCTCAATAGTCTCTAAAGTGAAATCTACCAAATCTCCTCTGGACTCTTTTTTTATGACGCCCACAACAGTACGGGAGGTGACTGATCTTATTCTACAACTAAAGAATAAAAGTGCGCCTGGTCTGGATGGATTCACAAATGAACTTTTGAAAGCTGTCTTAGAATACATCGTTGCTCCACTTACACATATTTTTAATCTCAGTATTTCCACTGGAATCTTTCCGGACACCTGGAAAACTGCAGTAGTGATACCAGTCCACAAGGGAGGGAGTACGGATGCTCCAAATAATTACCGGCCCATTTCGCTACTGAGCACAATCTCGAAACTTCTGGAAAAACTAGTAAACCAACGTCTAGTGAAATTCCTGGAAAGGAACAAGATACTTTCATCAAATCAGTATGGGTTTAGGCAGGGTAAATCTACCGAACAGGCGGTCACTCGACTGACTGATACCATAACATCGTATCTAGATGAGGGTCAACACTGTGTGGGCGTATTCCTGGATCTGGCGAAGGCATTCGACACGGTTTCAATTCCTATTCTCCTTAAGAGACTGGAACTGATCGGAATTAGAGGGATATGCCTTGATTGGTTCCGTAGTTACCTCTCCGGTAGGAGTCAGCGTACAAGGGTCGGTGCCTTCGTCAGTTCCCGGTCTGACGTGTCGTTTGGTGTTCCTCAGGGTAGCATCCTTGGTCCTACCCTGTTCCTAGTTTACATAAATGATCTCTCGATGCTTGGTTTGGAGAAGGCAGACATCATAAATTATGCTGACGATACCATTGTCTTATTTCATGAACGATCATGGGATACTTTGTTTGGCGTTGCTCAGGATGGTCTTAATCGGGTAACGGTATGGCTGAACGATAATCTGCTCACTCTAAGCTCGGCCAAGACGAATTTCATCTGCTTCCACAAGACAGCCTCATCACCACCGCCATCCGATCCCATCATTAGAATACATGTATGCACAAATAGTGATAGCACAGCACCAAGATTGATGTGTTCCTGTGAAAAAATACGGAGAGTGGCCAGTGCGAGGTATCTGGGTGTTACCGTTGATGAAAGACTCTCGTTTAGAGATCACATAATAGCAACAGCAAATAGAACCAGAAAGTTAATTTACGTTATGAGACTGTTGAGCGATGCTGCTTCCTTGAGACTTCTGAAAACCATTTACGTCACTTTATGTCAATCAGTTCTCTCGTATTGCATATCGGCATGGGGTGGTGCTGCTTCAACTCATTTAATCACGTTGGAGAGAGCTCAAAGAGCAGTGCTTAAAACGTACCTAAGAAAGCCTATACGTTTTCCGACCACTCTCCTATACAGGGAAACTCAAGTCCTGAGCGTAAGAAGGCTATACCTCCTAAAGATAATCTGCCAAACTCACAAGGAAGTGCTCTCATCCACTGCCTATCCCAGTTTGTTAAAAAAACGTACATTTCGACTTCCTCTTCCGCAGGTAAAATCCACCTTTGCCAAGCGTTTTAGCAATTTTCGGAAACCCTTCATATATAATAAAATTAATGCTATGTGTAAGATACACAATTTAAATACCCGTGATGCAAAATTTAAAATCGAAAGGGAATTGCAAAACTGGACCTACCGGGACTCAGAGGACATTTTGATTAGCGTAGAATAATTTAATGCCTTGAGCGGTTAAAATTTCATTATTTTAAATTACATATAATGTCAATCAAATTATTTTAAATAACTATTACAATGTCAACTCAACTATCCCAATTTAATTTATAATGTTGTTAAACTAATAATTTCAAACTACAAATAAAATGTAAATAAGATTCATAGCACATTCATGACTGATATTATACAGGATTCTTAAACATTATGTATTTTGTAACCTAATTTTGTATTTGGTAATCAACAATTATAGTCTTATAATACTGTTTATAGTACCGCAATACAATCGATTCGAGAATGTAAAGATTCCCACAGGACAGGCCTAGCCTAGTGTGGGTGTCTTAGCCACTCTGTAAACCTTGTAATTTTTGTGGTAAATAAAGAATTATTATTATTATTATTATTAAATTCTACACTGAACTATATTATTGTATCAAAACACAGTTACTTGAGTTGTACTGTATTGGTATATATATAGGTTAAAAAATCGGTCAAGTGCGAGTCGGACTCTCACACGAAGGGTTCCATACCATTATCTATAAAAACGGCAAAAAAAATCACGTTTGTTGTATGGGAGCCCCCCTTAAATATTTGTTTTATTTAAATTTAATTATTGGTTGAAGTGAATATATAACTAAATATTCTGTGAATATTTCAAGCGTGTACCTGTTGCCGTTATCAATATCGAGCAAAAAAATCACGTTTGTTGTATGGGAGCTCCCTTAAATATTTAATTTTTTCCATTTTTTAGTATTTGTTGTTAATATAGCGACAACAGAAATACAGCATCTGTGAAAATTTCAACTCTCTAACTATCACGGTTCATGAAATACAGCCTGGTGACAGACAGACGGATGGACGGACAGCGGAGCCTCAGTAATAGGATTCCCTTTTACCCTTTGGGTACGGAACCCTAAAAAGAACCCTTGTGCACCACAAGGGTTACTACTAGGGTCTATCACAGATGCATATATCACCAACTAATGCTATCAATATGAAATTTGGAATTATTTTAAATATTGCTTATCCAAATCCTTCTTGAAAAAAAAAACAAAACCAATTTTTTATAAAAGGGTTTGAGATAAAATCAAGGGTGTCATATGAAAGGGCTCCACTTGCCCATTTCAGAACAGGTATTCCTTTGCTGTATAATTTTCGAGCGATGAAGAAATTGTCAAAAAAATAACGTAAAAATGGTGACACTTAGTTGTTTTTTTTTATTATCTGATGTAAATGTGATCACCATAGCCTATGAATGCTTGTGGTACATTAAGTATCACTTACATGACCTCTGATACAAACACGGCAACTTCCTAGAAGCTTACCGGTGATCTCACTCACACGCAGGAGCACAACAACCCTCGCAGGAGTTGTTAGTTGACTGTGGTCTCATGTGAAGGGGAGATATTCCCTCAGACAGGCTACTTCTTGCACCCTACCTTTCTTAACCCATCACGAGTCCTGTAGACTGAAGCCGGAGATAGAAAAATGTGCTCACAGCATTCTACATTTTGACGGGCTTGTTTGTACAAGAGAAACACCAACCAAAACTATCCTTTGTGTTTAGGCCATTTATCGACAAACAACAACTCGAAAATTGATATTTCTAACCAAAATGGGAAATTTTCAAATGTCTGTGATGCACCACGGTTTATAAATGTATTTATATGTCCAAGAACTGTATGAAGGTGCAAAAGTCTTCACACACACTTGAAGACTTTTAGTTTAATTGTATATTGACTTGGCAAATATGTGTGACCTTATTAATAGTGGTAAATAATAGCAGTAGCATATGAATTCTTACATTAGCAGGGGCATTGGCACGCATTGTCCATACCAATGAGTCTTTTTTGAAGAACTCAATGATATAATTTTAATGAAACTTGGCGGACACTAAGGTTTTGTATAAGAAACCCTAGAACCAATGATGGTCTTTTGGAGATATCTCTATTGTATGTTGTGTTTCTTCCATATAATTCTTGTATGGGTATTCTCCACATATTTTTTTTATTGTAACCATTGACATACAGATACAGTCCAATTGTGAAAGTATTAACAATCTTACATATATACAATGCTGGGGTATACAAGCACTCCTGCCCCCATACGGCATTGGTATGGGGAAGCTCAAGGTCGCGTGCTCGAGGTTTCTCTGCGTCATAGAATCAGAAAGAAGGATATCCGTTGTAGAACTAAAGTAACCGACATAGCCCACAGGATAATCACGCTGAAGAGCCAGTGGGTCGGTCACATAGTTCGTAGAACTGACAACCTCTCGGAAAGAAAGTTTCTTGACTGGCATCCCATGATCATCTATTGAATGGAATGGAAGTGGGACGACCCCTCACTAGATGGAGCGACAACCTCAAGAGGTTTGTAGGGAGTCGATGGATGCAGGTGGCACAGGATCGAGACAAATGGCACTCTAGAAGGGAGGCCTATGTTGAGCAGTGGACGAATACTAGCTGAGATGATGATGACAAGCCGACCAGAAGTAAAGTGGTTACCATAGCCTATACGTTTGTAATACAGGAGGCATCACTCGTGAAATGCCATTCCTACTGCTAATACAGCAACTCCTTAGGAGCTTTTTTCTATTTTATGGTTCTCGCTGTTACTTTTCTATGTGAGAAGAGAAATAAAGTATTTTGTATTTATAAAAAAAGCATACAGGTAACCTCATTTACTTGAAGGAAAACAACAACTCTCCAGGGAGTTATTATTTGGCTGCGGTTTTCTGTGAGGTGGAAGTAATTCCCTAGTTGGGCTGATTTGATGGGCCCTACCTCTATTGAAGAAATCCTACAAATAAAGAGTTGTCTAGCTATTTCTCTTCCAGGCACAAGAGTTGTGGATAACTCAAGTAAACGTTTGTTGGAAAGGGTATTGACATGCAGCTGCACCTAATTACTAAGTGTAATGACATACAACTATATATATTTCTCACGCTATCGGTGTCATCAATAAAGACCTTGCGGCTATCGCAGAATGGTCTCATAATTTCGGGCTAAAAATTAATGCAGCTAAATCTCAATCTATTATTGTTGGAAGCCCACATTTTATATCTAAACTTCAGAACTATGTGCAGCCCAATATCGTGTTTGATGGTAATATCATTCCATTCTCTTCTACTGTTAAGGATTTGGGCATCATCATCGATCAGACACTTTCGTGGGCTCCACAAGTTAATGTCGTTAGTCGAAAGATTTTCGCTTCACTACATTCTCTGAAGCGTCTGCAATATTTCCTTCCTTTATCAACTAAGATAATGCTACCTCGCTCTTTGCTGCTCCCATTATTGGATTATTCAGATGTTGTATACCTTGATCTCACTGAGGAGTTATTCGATAAGATGGAACGTCTGCAGAACTAATGTGTCAGATTTATCTACGGGCTCCGTAAATTCGACCATATATCAGAGTATCGCCAGCGTCTTGAGTGGCCACCGATTAGAGTTCGCAGGAACGTTCACTTACTCTCACAACTATATAATATCTTGTACTGCAAATATGCTCCTAATTACCTTTGTGAACGAATGCAATTCCGACATGGTGACGGCCGTCTGCGTTCGAATAGTGTTCCAATCCTGTCAAATCGGCAAAACTGTGGAATTCACTCCCATTGAATGTAAGTTTGACGCCCTCTTTTGAGTTATTCAAATCTCGTTGCCTTGGATTCTTCAGTATAGACACGGACGCCAAAGAATAATGTTTGTCTTGAGCAATGTACTCGGTTCCACTACATTCGCCCCTAGTTTGAATTTTTTTTTACTTATATTATGTATGATTTTTCTTTTACCTTTTTTTTATTTGTTTTTATTATTTTTTATTATTATTTTCTTTGTGTTATATTTATGTATCTGTTTTTACTCTTGCAATGACTCATGTTATTAGTTCATGATATTTGTGTTAAAGAAGGTACAGATAGTTTCTCTGCCTATATATGTATTACTTATTCCTGTTAAGCTTATAAAGCTTGGCTGGTAGAGATCTCTTACAAAGATAAGTCCGCCTTTGTATATGCTAAAGATTTGTAACTGTATATGTTAAGTATATTTGTACAATAAAGAGATTACAACAACAACAACAACTGTACTGGTTTTTTTATAAACATCGGACCTCCTAGTTAGTTTAAATTTACCAACTTTTCAGGGTGATGAAGAAGAGAAATGGGCGGAAAAGGCAGTAGACAGCCTGGTCAAAAAGCTGAAGAAGCGGAAAGGCGCCATTGAGGAGCTGGAGCGCGCACTCTCGTGTCCCGGTACACCATCCAAATGTGTCACCATACCACGGTCGCTTGATGGAAGGTTACAGGTATGATACATTTGAGAACCTGCTATGGTTCCATGAACGTTGGGAGGCATACAAGCATATGCTCCACCTGATGTTAATCGGTTACCATAGCCTATGAACACTTGCAACACATTATTATCATTCACACAATGCCACTTCTGCTGCTAACGCAACTACTCCTTAGGAGCTTGCTGGTGACCTCACTTACAGGAACGCAGCATCCCTCCAGGGAGTTGTTATCTAGCTGCTGTTTTCTGTAAGTTCTTCCTGCTTCCCCAGACGGGCTACTTTGATGCGCTCTACCTCATAAAAACTCCCATACTAAGACAAATAGACACGTTCATGCACACAATTGATTGTCCTGTGTGGGAATCAAACCCACAAGCATTGGTGTCAAAGTGTCGTTATTAACCATTGTGCCCCATGCTCGTCAAAATCAAAACAGGAACCCTAATGTAACTGTAATGTCTATCCGTCACATAAACCAAATAATTATAAACTGGAATTATTTAAGATTTTTGTCCTCTATAAAACTTTATAAAACATCATATCCATAAACAAGTAAAGTTCATCCATCCATCCAAATCCATAACAAGTTTCAGCAGAACGCACATTTGGATGATCAGGACCATATTGCTCGCTCCCGGCGTTGAAGTATGATGAGCATTCCAAGTGGAATAATGTGGCATAAAATATCTGAGGCAACGTTCGTTTAAATCAGTGATTCTTAACCTTTCAGTAATGAGGGACCATTTAACAAAATTTCTGTCTTATCATTGACCACTAAAGTCAGTTTAATGTCCAATAAATATAAGTGAACTACCTATCCGCCCCGGCTTCGCACGGGTGATATGATCGCTGCCAAACTTCACAAGATCACCTGCTGGGCTGACCTGAAGATTCACTGAAAATTTCTTCAAAATCTGCCCAGCCGTTTTTGAATCCATTGAGGACATTCAGACAAACATTCATTTATATATATGTGTAGATTAAGGGTTGTGCCATATATAAAACGGACATAAAAAATTTTAAAGTACGGCTGTTTTTTATGAAAATTTTACATTACGAGATCAGTATTATTTTACAGCGATTTTTGTGCTTGCATATTCCAAGAATGGCTTCGCGGACCACGCGGACACGGATGGTTCCAGGGACCACCAGTGGTCCGCGGACCACCGGTTAAGAACCACTGGTTTAAATGAATCGTCTTGGCAAATCGAAAAGAAACTGGTCAATGTTTGGTTTTTTTCCTTCTTTGGTTCCTGTTTCCTAGCAAGATCCAAACGGGTCCTTGAGTGCATAAAAAATACTTGTATTAGATTCAGTCTTGGAGTACCACCAAGAACACATGTTACTCCATATTTAAACGCTGTTGATATGCTTAATTAGGGGTTAAAGTATGAAATGAAATAGCCGATTTGTACTGAAAAATTAAAACTCGTTTTTTTTTTAGATGTAACATATTTATTTAATCAAAATATTTACCCTCATTGTTTTATACATTGCTGCCATCTAATCGGAAGTTTGTTTATGCCTTTGCGATAGAATTCGGGGGATCTAGATTCGATAAACTGTGTGAAAGCATTTTGTACTGCCTCCAGGGAAGAAAATTTTTTACCTCGTAGAAAATTGTCCAAATCACGAAAAAAAACAGTAGTCAGTTGGAGCAAAGTCTAGTGAGTAGGTACGGAGGAAGACGTATGGTTTCTAACTGCAGCTCCTGTAGAGTTACAACGGTTTCTCGTGCAGTGTGAGGTCTTACGTTATCATGGAGCAATAATGGTGAAGATCGATTCACGAGTTGGAGCTGTTTCACTGCCAGTTTCGCCATCATTGTTCGAAGTTCGGCACAGTAAACATCAGCTGTTATTGCTTGACCAGACCTGAGAAAGCTATAGTGAATAACGCCATGAAGAGACCGCCAAACAGCTACCATTACTATTTTATTGGTAAGCTTTTGGGCATTGTTGCGGCGTTTGACCTGTGTGTGTCAAGCATTGCATTTTTCGCTTACGGTTATCGTAAAGAATCCACTTTTTGACACATGTCACAATTCGATCCAATATTCCTTAAGTTCTGTACCATTCAAAAAGTTTCACTACGCGTTTCTTTCTTGCGGATCATTCAAATTATGATGCACCCATTTTTCATATTTTTTTATCTTGATTCATTTGATACAAATGAATCAATATTGTGCGTAAGGTAACGTTAAACCATGCCGCTAATTCCTGGATAGTTTGACTCGGATCGGCTTCCACCATCTCCTTCAATTCAGCGTTATTCACCTGTGTGGGCGGTCTTCCACGTGGTTCGTTCTTCAAAGCGAAGTTTCCATGACGAAAGCGTATAAACCAAAAACGCACGGTGCGTTCATTGCGAGTCGTATCTGCCGCGTTAGTTCCGCGTCGGAACTCATATTCAAAAATTATCGATTTTCGAAGTGTCCATCTTTCCCGTCTAAGCTGAATAAAAAAAAACAATTGAAGTTTGAAAATTAAATGTTGCACATTTTTCAAAAGAAAAGCCTCAGGTTATCATGTGAAAAAAGTTTTTTTGTGATCGGAATTTACGATCGGATATGATAGTTAATATAAGCGTTCGGCCGGCTTCTGTAATAGCCCTATACTAATAATTCCTACAGATCTCATTACATAGCCTAATAATTTCCGACACATTCGCAATAGTCTTGAGTATACCTGCTAGTAGTCCCAGTATACTATGCCGAGACCTGCTCAGGGGTATATTATTCCATTGAAATCTCCCGAGGTGGGTCGCGGCGGGTATATTACAATACCTCAATTTTCTTGGCCTTGGATCCATCTCACCGCGCGCGCCTACCAAATGGCCAGGATAAATACCCGTGATGTAAGAAAAATAATAATGACAACAGCTAGTAATTACAATAATGTTTATTTGTTACTATTATTTGAACTATTAATACCTAGTCATTCCTGTAATGCTAGCAAATTAAAAAAGAAAAATATTAATTAATAAAGGAATTGAAGGATATGAATAAGATACAATAACCGTTAAATAAAATCATATTTAACAAAAATGTAAGTCGTGTCTAAGTACCCGCGAGGGACTTCTTCGCGTTATCCCGTTTCCTAATCCATTAAGCCGCCAATCCTCCGCTACTTAAGCCTAAGATATGGCGAAGATACTGATTTTTACATGGAGCGAATGCCGTCAGACTTTTTTTATACTACTAAGGTGGCAATCAAGCATACGGCCTGCCTCATGGTAAACAGTCACCGTAGCCTATGGACATTTGCAACACTAGGTGTGTCACACATGCGTTGCCGACCCATAAACCAGAGGGAAAACCAGATTTTTCTTAGTTTAGGTACTAATCTTTCGAAATATAATTTCCTGGACGTGTGTGGAAACCCAGACAAATCTTTAGGCTTAGATAGCGGACACCGCCAATTCTTATGGATTAGGAAAGTATTGGAATGTGAAACTAGGATTTGTATGAGTGTAATGACACACAAGAGCAAATAAATTACTTGACAAACATCAAAAATATTCATGTTTTTATTCCATAATCAGATGAAGAGTTCACATTATTGTAGCTCGTGACACCGAAGGATCAGCTCAGAACGAGCGAGGGCACCACACCCCACGTTCGGATATATATAGCTATAATTTGTTTAGAACATTTTAGAAATATTCATCTTGCCCGCTATATCCAAAATACCCATCCTTCAATTTAAATAATGATATCACAGTCATAGTAATGTCTGACTAGTTATATATTTTGTAAGTTAATATAGAGTATTATTAGTTATTTTTCCCTTTATTTTCATGTCAACTTTAGAACTTTAAATAATAGAATAGAATAGAATACACTTTATTGCACCAAAATAAATACATTTGAGTAACATGTTATAGCAATAGTACAATAGGCGGTCTTATCGCTAAAGCGATCTCTTCCAGACAACCATATCAAAGGAAGAGAAATAAACATTAAGATACAAGTAGGTATTGGCGCATTCATAACTATACCTATTTCTACACATAGATACATATACATAGACTCAACATACCATACAATCGAGAGAAAAAAGAATTAAAATGAGTGTAATGAGCAGAAAAGTAACAAGGACAACAACAGACAACAAAGTACGTACGTTTGACAATTTCAAATACACACATATACATGTATATTTTATTATAGTTAGATAGACAGATAGTGAGATTTTACTAGGTTTTTAAAGGTCATTAGAGATTGTGCACAGCGAATATATAGTGGTAAAGCATTCCATAGTTGCACAGCAATAATAAATAAATATTGCCGGACAAATTACACAGCGCCACCTAGCCCCAAAGTAAGCGAAGCTTTTGTTATGGGTACTAGACAACTGATAAACATACGTAAATACATTTTTTTTTTGTAAATACATAGTTATTATACATATAAAATACCCATACCAATACAAACAGACATGTTCATGCACACAAATGTTTGTACTGTGCGGGAATCGAACCCACGAGCGTTGGTGTCAAAGTAGCGTAACAGCGCGTTTCATCACTGAGCCACCGAGCTCGTCATTTTATATGTCAACAGTACTTTTAACAACTACTTTGTGGCGAGTTTACAAATTTATGCGTTCTGCAATATGTATTTTTTATCTCTTTTCTATTTAATCTTATGTTGTTTATAATTCTACTAGTTCTGTAGTGCCCATTATTGGTCAGTCTCTGTTTCCAGATTACGAGACATTATTCCAATATTTCAGGTATCTCACCGCAAAGGTCTACCGCACGTGATCTACTGCCGCGTCTGGCGATGGCCCGATCTCCAGAGCCATCATGAGTTGAAACCCCTCGAGATCTGCCAGTATCCCTTCAGCGCGAAACAAAAGGAAGTATGCATTAACCCTTACCATTACAAACGAGTTGAGAGTCCCGTCTTACCCCCTGTGTTAGTGCCAAGACACTCTGAGTTTGCTCCAGGTCATTCCCTTCTGCCTTTCCAAAGAACAACTGAGCCGGCCATGCCTCACAATGTTTCATACTCTGGCTCCGGTTTCCCCCCATCAGCTAGTTCAGAGCTGCCAGATACACCCCCTCCAGCGTATTCTCCACCCTCAGATGATACGGAACCCCCCGGTGAAGTGGCCCCGGTTTCGTATCAAGAACCATTGTACTGGGCTTCGGTAGCGTATTATGAACTCAATTGCAGAGTTGGTGAAGTTTTCCACTGTAACTCTCATTCAGTGGTGGTCGATGGCTTCACTGATCCCTCCAACAACAGTGACAGATTTTGTCTTGGTCAACTGAGTAACGTGAACCGAAATTCTACGATAGAAAATACGCGACGTCACATAGGGAAAGGTGTGCATTTGTATTATGTAGGGGGGGAAGTTTACGCCGAATGTTTATCAGACGCTGCGATATTCGTCCAAAGCCGCAATTGCAACCATCATCACGGCTTCCATCCCTCCACCGTGTGCAAGATACCCCCCGGATGTTCACTGAAGATATTTAACAACAGGGAGTTCGCCCAACTTCTGTCTCAAAGTGTTAATCATGGGTTCGAAGCGGTTTATGAGTTGACAAAGATGTGTACTATTCGGATGTCATTCGTTAAGGGCTGGGGGGCGGAGTACCACCGCCAGGACGTTACGTCGACCCCGTGCTGGATTGAAATCCACCTGCACGGGCCGCTCCAATGGTTGGACAAGGTGCTGACGCAGATGGGCTCCCCTCACAACGCTATCTCGTCAGTGTCTTAGCCGCACGGCGCCTCTCTCCGCCCCCCACCGTGTTGTATTTCAGAAACCTGGTATTAAATCAATCTCACATTTTCATATTATGCATTTGCTGTTCATTTTAGGTGACTTAATTGAGGTATCGGTTCTAAGAGTTTTAACCGTAGTTTCCATAAGGGCTCGTACACATTCACACACTGACTGGAACACGGCAGAGTTGTATGCCATAATTAGAATAAAAATGTTGGTCAAAGCTTGTTGTACAATTTCGTTGATGTCGGTCAATGTTGGTTCTTTCTCTTCGGCGAGGAAAGTCGTGGAGTAAAGATGCAGCATGATACCTGAAATGTAATTATTGCAAGTTATAAACATGTACACTGGTATGTGCATCTTACAGCCGCCTCGACGAGAGTGTCAGAGTTTTGACGCATTCCAGGCAGTGTTCGGATGAGCGTGTGACCCTTGAAGTTTTGTGAATGAGCCCCAATGTTCATATATTCGGCATTGATTTTGAAATAATGCAGCTCAAATTAAGTGTCCAAGTTACAAAAAGTAAGATGTCATATATGTTAGTGTATTTATAATTATAAAGACATAATTAAGGGTTAAATATACTCGTATATGTTTATGACAAGGTAAGAGATATTATTGATGTAAATAGAATTCAGAAACGTTTGGGATTTGTTCAGTTTTTACAGCACAAAACACTCCAAAAAGGATATTGATTTTTTATTATTATTTGATAACGAACTTTACACAAATATATGGTAATTTTAGGCTTTAGTTTCATGAAGAGTTTGTTTATAAGCTTAGTAGAGAATGCAAGTTTTTAAAATCTTGATGTAACATATAATTATAAAGGGCTTGTGGCTTTCTTGATAACTGAAATGGGGGATCTGTTCATGAGATATGTTTCATTACCCACGGACTCAATAGTCGATAACGAGTGTTTGTCAAATTAACCTTAAATTACCAAAATCCTTAGTTGTGATATGTGGTGAATTAGTCAGTGGCTATTTCAGATGCGCATGTTAGTGTAATTGAACAAGCAAGTTAAGTAGCCTCGACCGTAACCTGTGAATGGGTGGGTTTAATCTGTTGACCGATTGGTCTCTGGTTTATATCCTGGCGTGCACCACTAAATCATTGTTTTCGGTTTTATAAAGCAATATGTACATATTTGTAATAATCGGTGGTGAAGGAAACATGAAAGTTAAATCGTGAGAAAGCCCGCAAGTTCGAGAACTTATATTTCATAAACGTGTGACTTAACCTAACAAAGATCTGGTTTCTCCTATGGACTGTACAGGTCTGACGGTAGACTCTCGCCATAAAAGTCATCACCTTCGCCAAATCTTCACTCTTGGATAACAGTGTCCACCAATCGTAATACATTAGGAAACGGGAAGAGGCTGTTTGAAATAGAACCCTTCCATACCCCAACATTTGGCAGACATATTCTCTGGTGATGTTTTGTAAATGTGAATAATTTACTTTCGTCAGGCTAGTGGCCTATCCGTTTTAATTATCCTCATGTTTCTACGACTATGATTAAAAATCGCCATGTTTTTATATTAATGCACTAATATGTATATTGAAGCCGCGATGTATATAAATCGTTTTCAGTTAGCAGCCACAAGCCCTGAACTAGGTAAGGTTATGTGTTGTATGTATGTACTACAGTAAATATAATTTAAGGATCTATGTTACTTCAGCTCACTTTATAATGATGATACTCTGCTAAAACAGAGACTTTTCAGTCAACCCTCGAACCCTATATGATGTAAATCATTTGAATTGTCTATTGCGCTAAGTTATACACCCTTTGTTCTTGTGCTGCAGTTGGGTGAGGATTTGATTACATTGTTATTTGGTGTTGGTGACTTTAAAATTTTAATGTGTGCCATTGTGAAAAATAAAATCATGTAATAAAATATTTTGAAGTTGAACTATCTTGTAAAAGTTACTCCTTTATGTTTGACTTTGCAAAGAAAAAAACGTGTTAGAGTATGAATTTTCAATTATGTTAATTGCTTATTCAACTCAAATCAATCTGTACACTTAGACGTAAATCAAGTCTCCATACTTGCCCGTAAAGTGCAGAGGAAATAAATTTAAACTTTGTCAGTACAATAATATGAGACGACATAACCATTTAGGTTTAGCAAACCTTTGTAGGGATAATGTAATCTAAAAACCCAAACGCGTCACCAAAGGGGAATGTCCAATGCTCAGCTGAGTTTGATTATACGTTTGATTAATAAAGTTTGTCGTTTAATAACAATTTATACATAATTGCTGTAAACCTTGCCCAGTTATTATTGTGCGACCGTGTGTATTATAATAAATAAAAGAATATATAAACATTTTCTTAAATCTTTAATTAAACTATCATTGTCTGACGTATGTCAGTCTTCGTTCAGGTCTTTTGACGCCATCAGCGTGTATATTTCATACCTGATATACGATAATAGTGTTGTCATCTACTCATTTAGTTGACACATATTTCGTCTGCATAATTATTATGCTAGTTCTAATATACTTATGCTGTTGTTAAACAGAGGTCGGTCGCGACTTTACTGGTAACCAGTGGGAAATACCAAAAAGTCATATTAATCATTATGGATATTTATCATCAGAAAAGATAATTTTAAACGAATAAACTTTTTAATGACATAAAACTATGCTTAAAGATGACTCATTTAAAAATGCCGCGTAGACGACGCATTATGTGATCTCAAAACGTGTAACGTCATTTGTTTGTAAACAAACTGCTAGCTTTAAAACTATTATTGCAATTGAGTGCTACAAAAAAACAAAACAAGTTATAAATATGTTAATTACGTGATCCAAACTTATAAATAGCACTCGATTGCAATAATAGCTTTTACGGCAGGTATTTTGTTTAAACACAAATTACGTCACGTGTTTTAAGATCATATTTATAAACAAATAATCTTTACACATACCTAGAGTATGGAAAAAAGCTTCTGTTCTTTCTCAGTAACCTAGAAGCTTTTTTCCAAACGTCTACTTTAAAAAAAACAGGTTGGGCGTTGATATGAGAGTACTTCAGATGCCTCGTTTTTTATTATATAAAGTATCATTTTATTAAATTGAAAAGTTTGTACAGATGATATGTTCGTATGGAGTTTGGTTTACGAGACATTTAATTTTGAACCAAATCGGGGCGCCTACAGAGCAAAAGATGAAAATTGATCTCAAAATATTGATTAAGAATGCTTTAGTTCCTCATAAAGGGAGACTGTGGCGCATCCCATTGCCTTATGTAGTGCAATTGATGTATAAAAGTATATATTTTGATATATGCGACGCAAAATCAGTTAAAACTATTTTAACGATGAAGAAATTCAAAAATCATCATCAATTAAAGTAGTTTCTAATTGATAAGATTCGCCTACTTATGTATCCACAACGTATACTCAAGTTAAAAGTAGTGAAACGGTATTTTTGTCGTTTTAATTACATAGAATTTTGACAAAAAAGTCTAAAATAAATTTGTCAAAAATTAAAAATATATTCTTGTCAAAAAGCCTGTTTAATTGTGCCTGTGCATTCAAAACATAATACCGTCCACTAGTCGACATCTCTGCTTGGTTTTTTTACTGTATAATGTTTGTCAAGTGTTTATAACTTTCGTTTTTATATGTTGAATAGAAAAGAAATAGTTTTTCTACCATACTGGACAGTATGACCGTTAGACGATAAACTGGACACTAGCTTATTCTAGCTGCTAGAGAATACGGAATTCGCTTTAAATACTCTACCTTACCAATGTAAATGTTACTGGATGCGTTTCATCTATTTGGAAATGAACTATAAAATTGTTACATGACCAAATCTATTGTGATGAAGGTATTATCAACTCTTATTTTCGGGAATAGGTCGCAGTACCCTTAAACCATAATACTAACTTGTTTATACAAAATGATATGGCAATCTTTGTTGCTTGTGTGTCGAACTAATTTATAAAATGACAGTACACGAAATGTCGCATATGTTGTGAAAATTCAACATTATGCCCCGCCCGGAAGGTAAGCATTAAGTAGCCAATCATTATCTTGTCAGTTTGGGAACAGGTTGACCTACTTACTACAGGTTAGCTTGCTGGTTACTAAGCTAATCGGTTTGCAATCTACACACATCGATGTAATTATTGTGGCCCTGACGACATCGGTAACATTCCAAGATCCCCATAATTCAATGAAACATCAAGCAAATTAAAAAGCGTTTTTCGTGCCTACCCATGGACAAGTGCAGTCATGTTTGTTTGTTTCGAAAACATATATTTGTTTTGATTACAGTGATCTTGTTATGCAGTCCAGTTTTTATGTCAATGTGTGAAACCACGCAGAGAATGTTGCCAGATTATGTAAAATATTACTATATTTTTCTTCATCTATGAATATTTATTTTAATAAAGTATATTATTTTATTGTAACGTATAACAGTGCCTTTTTGAAAATTGAACTACGACGAATGCCTTATTTTTAATTATTTTGTACACATAAATAGTATTTATATACGAGCGAGTTAATAATTGCATTTTTATTATAATTTGACCATATATTTAGTGCCTAATAGTAGAATAAAATGAACACCAATTTTATGCCTATTTTTTTTTACTTTGTAGATTGTGCAGGTTTTAATAAAATTATGAGGATATGTTCATATTAAAATAAAAATATGTAGTTGGAGAAAGAAATAATATTTACACCATGTCATTATGGAATTCAGTATTAACATTTTGATTGACATGTACATCATATAAAACAAATCGCATGCTTTTATTGAACCTGTATATTATTTATTTTATCATGTGGGTTTATTTAAAATTTGTAAAAGATATATAATTTTTTATTGCAAATTTTTAATAAAGTGAAAACAAATAATCTGTAATATGGAACATGAATTGAAAAAAAAAAAACATCTCTACATCATAAGCAATAAGTTAAATTTTAGCAGGATTAACATTAATAAAAACATGTTTGAATTGCAGACAATAAAATTCATTCTTGGCATCTACTAAGACTTAAATATCAGTGGTTGTCAGTGCATTATTATAAATTAGTTTTAAATAAACCCGCATGAGTCACGATGACATGGTAATTGCTAATGACATTATATTATTTATACAGTATAACATTAACCAAAATGCGTAGTTACACTTGTGCGAATGGGCGTATTTTTACTGAGTGTAGACAGTCTACATATTCCACCATTTGTGCGTTTATAGCCAGGCTTGATCACAAATTGAAATCGTGAGAAACACAAATCTATTAGTAGTGCGCACAACGATTTTAATTGAAGAGATGTCTGAAGATAGAATTCTCGAGTGACCACTGGGGTGGGTTATGTAGCGTTTTTAATTGTTTGTCTTTGTTTTAACTATTCCGCGTCGTTGTTATTTATGAACGAACATATATTTCGTTATTTAGATAAATAAAATATACGCCAAAAGAAATAGCTTTGTAAATAAAGAAATTTGTCTACAGGTAACAGAGATATGGATTAGTTAAAACAATGCCGATCTATCCAAAACCTGTCGGCCTATCTATTATTATTATCGCAAAGGTATATAAACAATGACGATTGTTCAATGAGCTTTTAATACTTGTCACTCTTCAAAGTGTTCATAATATGATATGGGTAGTGCTTATGACATGCAATTTGTATAAGTTATTTTTGAAATACGATTTAACTAATTAAAAAAATGCAATGCCCCAGTTAATATTACCTTGTGGTAAAAAGTGACACTAAGATGATTTTTAAAAAAACTACGATCTTCGTAAAAGTGTCAATATGTGAAAAAATATATAGGTATGTGAAAACAATGTGTGTTTAGATATTGCTGCATTTTGAAAACTTCATTGGTACATTAATATTATTATTATGCGGTTAAACAATACGTTAAAAGCGTCTTAAACACTGATTTTGTTTAAGACATAACGGTCTTTATCTAGATAAAGCTAAAATTGGTGTTTTTTTAAAGTCCCAGAACACTTTTGATCTACGTTCAGTGTTGGAGATAAATTCATCAAAAAGATTTTGACGGATTGTGTCAGTTTGTAATTAAGTGGATGTTTGCAATGGATTCGAGTTTATCTAGCAGCGACATTATGTACTGCAAATTGGTGGAACTTTACAGGTAATTTGATTTTGGTTATATTTACCTGACATTAGCGCTGTTATTAAAAAATAATTTATTTAGAATTAATTACAATATGTGACTCCTATAAATAAACAATAGAGTAAACTAATGTTCGCCCCAATAGTCGATATTATAGTAATTTAAAATTTTTATGTACAGATGTATGAATTTGTACGTTTCGAATATTTTTTTTTACGGTTTCCACTTTTTTATTTATAATACTAAATATTGTTAATAGTTATGAAACAAAAAAATACAGCCAGTTGACAAACAAAGGAGAAAAATGTACTGAACTGATTCGACATTACCTATTTATATAATGAGAACATCATTCGACCAATATTCGATATGTTTCGGACCGTAACCGCCATTTTCGATTGCAACATGTGTCGTGTATATGCGCCCTTAAGTTACCCATACACAAGTGTAACTACAGTTTGTATTTAATAGATTAAACGACGCATCTATTCTGGATTTATAATATTACGGTTATTTAGATATGAAGTTGGTGAATAATGTATATGGAACGTATGTCCTGTGCGCGTGTTTGTAGTATAGCCGTGTCTAATGTCGGGAGAGAGACGATTGTTGTTATGTTTTAAGGGTTTCCGTGAAGTGTCTTGACACGGTTTGGTTTTGTTACATTGTCAGTGCTACAACGAATCGTGGACTATATTTCTTATAATTTTACAATGGCTATTGATTACATGCGAAATTAAATTCACACTCAAAATAGTATTTTTTTAACAATCAGTTGTCAAAATTTTTTTTCGCTAGCAACTTTAAAAATCCTGGATACCCTAAATGTTGATTTATGATGTGACCGATCAACGTGACAGACAGACTGATAGAAATTTTAAGTTCGTTTACACTTCCTTTATGATTTTGAGAGAGAGTGTACTTCTGCTATTAATAAGCTCATGCGAACTAGCGCCGGCCGGCACCAGCTGTCTTTCATAGTTGTAGGCCGTCGTTGCCATGGCTGCTCTGGCCGTGCCTGCCTCGGGTGCTCACAGACAGACTGACTGGCATTCATCTACCAGCCGTAGTATAACCGGCCGGCGCTAGTTCGCATAAATTAATTGATGGTAGAAGCACACAAAGCAGTTTAGATCAAATTGCATGTAAATTTGACTTTAGTAAAATAACGCCTGAATCTAGTAATTGATCCTTTTACTTAGTTAAATACCAGATTATAAGCAAAATTGAAATTGCACATACTCGTAAATATGTCTACACTGAACATAGATGTAAAATATAATAGACTTGCAATGTAACGAAAAGAAATGCGTGTTCAAGTGATGTTCCGCTGCAGTGTTTGTCCGGTGTAGTGTAGTGCTCGGTTTGTGAAGACGTCACATTGATGTACAAAGCGAGAGGTTTCCTGTCGCGTTGCGACTTAGCGTAAGCGTATAGATGCCATTGTTTCGTGTAATTTTTTTAGTGTATTTTTCTCCGTTTAGTAAATAAAGTTTCTTTTATTGAGACATTTTGTTTTTAAACCTCGTCTAACCTATTGATTGCCACTCAAAATTTAAAAACCTCACGTTTGTGCCACTTAATGTTTTTATTAATTAACCGACGCACACGGTGCGTTGGTCTATAGATGGTGGACCTACCTCCTAACCTAGACTATTTTAATACCTCTAAGGTGGAAATCAAGCATATTGTTTACCTGATGGTAAGCTGTTACCGTAACCTATGTACATCTGCAATACAACAGGTGTCACTCATGCTTTGCCTACCCTGTAAAACCTCTTTACGCCTTTCTTGAAGAACGCCATGGGAACCTCCTTTGGGAAAACCTCGACTGGGAGTTCACTTCACAACCTGAGAGTTCTCGGAAGAAAACTTCGCTGGAACCGCACAGAACTCGACCATTGCGGTTCCAATGTGTGAGGGTAAACCCCAGCCGTCGGTGAGCAGTGCGGTTGTAAAAAGAAGCTATCGGCATCATATCGAACAATTCTTCAGAACCCAAACCGTTTGTACAATCGGTAGAAACACACAAGGGAGGCAAAATCTCGTAAACTTAACCTTAAGCGTAAGGGTTCAATACCGTCTGTAAGCTTATGATTGCCTATAATTCTCACAGCGCGTCTCTGAATCGAATCACAAGATCGTAGCTGGTATCCCGGTGTGCCCGCCGAAAGCTAAATCTTTGTTCCGCTCTAAAGTACTGCTTTGCTCTGTTGAGCAGACGGAGATTTTTGAACGTCAGTTTGACCTTCTCCAGGTGATTTCGGTATTGATCGCTGAAGATTTCGACACCGAGAACTCTAATGCTTTTGACGATGATAAATGGTGTTCTGGAATTGAGGAACCACAGCAAATGGAGTTTTCTTAGTGGTGAACGCGCAAACTTGTATATTTATTGGGTTGAATTGCACCAAGTTCAGTCGCTCGCAGTTGCATAACGTCTGGCTCACTCGCCTTATGAATGCCGAAAGAAAGTAATGCTCGCCGGACATCTCGTTGAGTAATGGGGATTTCCGGTATTGAGCTACCGCACCACGGGGTGGTAGGTGGTGTAGAAATAGTGTAGTAGATATATATATATATATACTAAATACTGTGTAGCTCCCCCGTCATTCATATTCGTGTTAGAGGCGAAGAGTTTACCGAGTAAATCGGCTTTCTCTTTGTCGCTGTGGGCCAAACTGCCATCCGGTAATACAAAAAGGCCATAGCTCAGTATAATTTTTTTGCAAGATGCAGTGGTGGCATAGACGGTTGACACAAATTTCCCTCGGCAGCTTTAGCGAGCGACCAGAAAGCACGGCTCCCAGAGGGAAGACTCGCAAACCACTCAACTCTGCCGACGAAATCGGATTTTGATCTAGTAATCACCCTTTTACTGGACCTCGAGGCAGTATTCAGTTTGCGCTTCAAAACAGAGACATTAGGAACCTTATTAACACGCGCCGTTGTCCGAGCCTCATAAGCCGCCTGGTTAAGAAGATTGGCTTCTCTACAATGCTAAAGACTCACTTACCATGACTAAATTCTATCTATAACTTCACGCCAAATCCCTTACGGGGTAGGCAGAGAGAACCGAGCGCCACGCGACTCGATCCTTACATACCTCACTCGCTCACTCATGACTAAATTGGTCGTTTATTATCAGAAATTGATATTAGGAGCCTTCGGAACCGATGAGCGTGCATGAAAAGAGCTATGAATGTTAAAGAAGCGAGCAAATAACTGCGTAAGGAGCGTCTTATGCCGTTCGGTTCCACACACGTACATACGTGGTATAAAAGTAGCCAGTTCTAAACATTCGAACGTGCATGTCGTAGGTAATTAAATAATTAGAAGCGATAATTACATAATGTGAACTAAATTTTCAGTGCATTACGACGAGCGCCAGGCGCGACCATGACACCGCTGTTTGTATGCGCAGCGCGCGCTTCCCGCCCGGCCGCGGACAATAAATTGCAAATTATTATTACATTGGCACACATCCTTTGATAAAGTACACATTGTAAATAATATATAACGATCATCAACAGCAAAAATCAGTGATAGCCCGGTGGATATCCTTATGACTTATGACTACCTATTGAGCAACAGGACCGCGGTTCGAATCCTGCCATATAGAGTAGTGGCATCAAAAGATGAACGGTCTCCAATAGATGAACGATCGATCGAAAACTCAAAAAATAAAATCACCTGTCACTTATATGTGTGCGATATTTTTTCTCGCATATAGTAACATTCTTTCTCCCCGATTCTAAGCAGTTACCTCCAAATTTATGAACTTTGTCGTCTGGTAGAGAGAATTTACGACAGAAGTGAATGCATTTAATTGGAATCAAATCTTAGTATCTTCGGCATTGATTATATTGATACGTATTGTATTTTTTTTTCAATATTATTAGAGAAATTCACTGTTCAAGAAATGTTATTATAATATTTTTTTGCTTGAATCAATATAATATACTATACTATACAATCCAACTAATGGAAAAGAGCCTTTTTTTTGTATTAATCATTATCAACATTCGCCTAGGGATCAAAACAAAACGACGGCGATGAATTTCAGTGAAATTAAGACGTTAGTTGCCAAAAGTTGAACGTATGTGGTTTTTATGTTTTCGTTAATAGATTCAGGCGTTATTTTGCGAAAGTCAAATTTACATGCTATTTGATCTAAACTGCTTTGTGTGCTTCCGCCACCAATTAGTTCATGCGGCCTAGAAAATATTATACTACCTCCGTTACACATAAAGTTAAGTTAAATGAAACAGTACGACAAGGGTCTAAACAACATAGAAGGTCCATTTTTGTTTGAATATTTATCAAGAAAATATTCCAGATCGCAAAGCGGAAAATCACGTTACCTTAGTAAATGATATGCTGACAGCATTTAAAGACTTCGGATGCAACATGAGTATGAGTAAGTGCATTACCTTCACATACCATTTAGACCGTTTTCCTGAAAATTTAGGGGATTTCAGTGAACATCAAGGTGAACGGTTCTACCAAGACATAAATACCACGAAAGAATGATACCACGGCCACGGGAGGTGACACATTCATATGATGAACCTTATGCGTGACAATCCAAGTGCTATTCATAAAAGAAAATCATTGAAAATAAGTTTTTATCTACAAATGTCTAAGAATTCCATTGAATAAAGTTTTTTAGAAATATCCCTGTTTTCATACTGTTCATAAACTATGGCTGTTCGATCGAAACTAATAACAATTTTGAATTCAGTGAGTCCAAAATAAGTGTGCATAACTGCTTTAATTGCTTCTGCATAGAAGATAAGTTCACGTGTTTATAATGTCACATACATAGGTACACATCATCACGCCGTCTCCCATCCAGACAGGGACTATGAAACGCCAGGTGCACCGATCCAAATAGGTATATCTACCTCTCGCGCTTCTTCCACGCTCCTCAACCTCTTCTCAAACTTCCTCAAACAAGCGTACGGCCTGCCTGATGGTAAGCAGTTGCCGTAGCCTATGAACATTTGCAAAACCAGGCGTGTCACTCTTGCGTTGCCGATCCTGTAAAGACCTCCTCACACCTTTCTTGAAGAACCCCGTGCTGTAGTCCCTAGGAAAACCTCGACCGAGAGCCCTTTCTACAACTTTAGAGTTCTCGGTAGAAAACTTCTCAGGAATGAAACTTCATTGCGGCTCCAGTTTATGAGGATGAACTCCCAGCCGTCGGCGAGAGGTGCCATTGTAAAATGTGGCTGTTGGCATCATGTCGAACAACTCCTCGGGACAACCCATTGTACAATCGGTAGGATACGCAAAGAGTGGCGAAATCTCTCCTTAAACTCAAGGACTCAATACCGTGTGTGAGATTAGTCATCAACGATCCTCACAGCTCGCCTTTGCTCCGAGTCACAAGGTAGCTTTCAGGTACTCCGCCCAAAGGTGACTAAAGTATTCTATATGCGGTCTGACTTGAGGCTTACATAACACGAGTCTTTGCCCCGAACTGAAGTGCTGTTTGGCTCTGTTGAGCACACCAAGTTTCTTGGACGCCAACTTGACCTTATCTTCCAGGTGATTGCGGTACTGAACATCGCTGGAGATCTCGATACCGAGAATCCCAAAGCTCTTGGCAATGGTAAGTGGGTTCAATTCCCAAAACAATACAAACATTTGTGTGCATGAACATGTCTGTTTGTCTTGGTGTGGATGTTTAGAACCCTAGAGGTTTGTTGTGTTCCTGTGTGTGAGTGTCACCAGTAAGCTCCTGTGGTGTTGCTGCGTTAGCAGCAGATATGGTATCGCGTGAGTGATACTTAATGTATTACAAGCGTTCATAGGCTACGGTAACTGCTTTACATCAGGTCCGCCGTATGCTTGTATGCCTCCCGACGTTGTATAAAAAAAAGGTATCACGGCGAATGGCGTCTGAATCAGCGATGAGAGTGAGTCAGTGCGTCGAATGACGTCATACACGCGGAAGTGTCGATCACTCTCACCGACCTTCGACTGCGGTTTCTGAGGACCGACGGAGCCCTACACACCACGAGAGCGCTCCACATTTAGTAAAATAGGGAAACCATTGCGATGTAAATCATATTTAATCTCACGGGTATGAAACACGACACGTAGAACTCCTTGGTTAGAACTCTTATTACTGTACGTGATGCGCCCTGCCGATTTAACAAACAGGCTTCCAGTGAAGTAGTGGAATTTGAAGACATCTCGTTAATGTTAATACTTGCACTTGTACAGATTCCACTTCACAATTTTATTTAATATATATTTTTTAATATTTTTTTGTACCTACTGGTTTCGCCTTTACGGCATTATCAAGGTATTTTAAATGCTATAAAGGCGAAACCGGTCGGTAAAAATAATTAAAACCATATAATAATAATTAATTAACGAGATTGGCAAACAAGCATGCGGCCCGCATTAGATGGTAAGCGGTCTCCGCAGCCTATTGACGCTCGCAATACAACGGGGATGTTACTCGCGCGCTGCCAATCTTGTGAGCTAAGGCTGTTTCGTCACAGTACCCAGTAATTTCTCTGCCATATCTCACCCTTCAAACCGAAACACAGCTATATGAATATAGCTGCTTGGCGGTAGAAATAGGTGAGACAGAGGTACCCACGCAGACGGCTTTTGTACAAAGTCTCCCTCTGGTATACCGATATGGTATACACATACACGAATCGTGAAAACATTACACTCTTTTCTGGAGCAGTCGCGTACAAAAGCAGTGAATCTCAAAAGCCAGTTTAGCAGAATGACGAAAGCAACTTGTCACTTCTTGTTAATAATGTCATATAATGTTCAAATCACAAGTTTTGAAAGCTGTCTTGGCATTTGCTCACTCGATTGGTTTAGGGAAATTACAAAACCGAGTTGACATTTCAACATCATCGATGATTTGCTCAAATCACTTCCATACTTTTTACTTTGACTAACAGCCGTTGTTTATCATATTCCAACGACATAAATGGTCGGGTGCACGAATCCGGCAGTCGGATTCCCGAATTCGCGTTAACCATCTACTGTAACAACGTGCAGCAGAGCAGTGCTAGGCAGGTCTCTGGTTGGAATCCTGGCATGTATCACTATCTATCTATCTATAACTTCACGCCAAATCCCTTGCGGGGTAGGCAGAGAGAACCGAGCGCCACGTGACTCGATCCTTACATATCTCACTCGCTTCTTTAACATTCATTGCTCTTCTCATGCACGCTCGCCGATTTCTAGGGCTCCTGACATCACCTTCTGATAGAAAACGATCTATTTGGTGCATCCTTCCAATTTTCCTTTGTTTATCTGTTTCGTAATTTTTTTATAGCTGCATTCTTTCCACATGTCCGAACAAACTGAGCATGCCTCTTCTTATATTCACTGCCTTTTTCAGGAACACCGTTCCTATATGAAATCTACATGTTTGTTTGTGCGTGCGTTTGTCCGTGCGTTTTTTTTTCTAATATTCGAATTTTGACTTCAGATTCGGATTCAACATAAAAAAGTAGAATAGGAATGTTCAGGAACACCGTTCCTATCTCTTAAGGAACATGGTCAAAATGGCCGACAGATTAAAAAAAAAAATTGAATTGTTATATAATTGACGAGCCAGGTGTTCCTCTAGCAATGCAAGCTTGCGCATTCTCAACTGGTTTATTTTAAAAATGTAAGAAGTGTAATTGTCCGCGAGGGCAACGGCAAATAAATAATTTTTATCTTAACCTATGAACACCAGAGAACTGATAAACATATGTAAATTACCTTTTTTTGAACATCGAGGTTTACACAGTGTCACATCTCTAGCGGATGGATGAGAAACAAAACTAATATATATATATATATATATAGTAAAAGTATTTATTATGACAAAATATTGTAGAGGGTGTGGGTACTTGAAGTTATCGCAGACCGAATAGTACAACAGACAAACAATAATACCACTGCCCTGTTTGGTCCTCGTTAATGATCGCCGGCAGGTAGGGGCGTCCTTGTAGAACCTTGCTTCGGAGTGGTTCGCTTGTGGTAGTGTGCGAGCAGGATGACGTTCCTGGATGTGGTGTTATAGTAGCGCATAGGATAATTGTTGCAGAGGAGAGGTGAACCCTGGAACGGTACATCCGGACATTTTACAAATTGTCTGATTCGGTCTCTTGACTGCCACATCCGATAGTCACATCCCAAGAAGCAACGTGAGACAAAGAGGTGCAGATGGTAATGATTTGCATAAAATAGTAATCAATGGTGAGGCAGTCAAGAGAATCTAACATAGCATAAACTATTTGTGGGCACTATAATTTGATAATTTATCATATCGCTGAGGGTAGCCTACAAGCCTTGCAAAACACATACAGCAAATGTAGCAAATTTAATAAATAGGATACATTGTTACACAGCGTCATGTATTTAATTAGACACGTTAAATTTTTAGAACATAATATAATAGTGATAAATTAGGAAACAATTAACAAAATATATTGTTTTATTTTTCCAGCAATACATAAAGTTCATGTATAGAGAGATTGAACCATTCACACTTTAGGCACAGAACCAATAATAATTAATTACATAGTAGAAAATACATTACGGTTGATGGTATTCATAATGAAATTATTTTAGTGTAACTTACAGTAATTACATGACGCTGCACTTTGATGATTTCAACTAGCTTAGCATTACACCTAGGCACATAAAAAAACTTACGACACTTACCCAGTTTTGGGGCTAAACACAATTTGAAATAATATATTTCGTTTATAGTTACAGCAGTAGTAGGTAGCACTGTTTTTATTTAAAACTTGAGCACAACGTCCGACCTTAACGGCGGTTAGCAGGGAATGTTATATCGTTTTCGCACTGTACAGCTCATTCGAAAATCGTTCGTTCTTCTACTCATAGTCACGCGTAAGTTTTGTGATTTAGAAACAAGTGATTTTACGCAGCTTTGCTTTAGAGTTAATATATAGTTTTGTAAATATTATTTTTTTTATATTATATTTTTAGATTATTTAATGTTTTGCCAGTTAAATATAAGTGTAGATAGTTTTGTGTTGGCTATTATTATTTAATATAACGTAAGCGTTACAACAGAAAACAACTACACCAAGACAAACACAATTATGTTTATAGCCACGAAATGATTCTCTTAATAATCATGCAAATTGAGTGTTAAAGACACTTAAGTGCTACTTGAGTGCTATATAATAATATTAAGTACAATGCACATACAATATAGCAGCCGGATTTCAAAGATGATTCAGGAAGTATCGTCAATGCAATCTGTTAGTTGAACTTGAAACCACAAAGAGGCACATCAAGAAGGAGGAGTCGACACATCACGAAGACAGCTACATGAAAAGTGTCGTTCCGACATCTTATTGGTTATTTTTTTTATACTACGTCGGGAGGTATACAAGCATACGGCCCACCTGATGTAAAGCGGCTACGGCTAAGGTGATGTCAGGAGCCTTAGACATCGGTGAGTGTGCATGAGAAGAGCAATGAATGTCAAAGAAGCGAGTGATGTGTGTAAGGATCGAGTCACGTGGCGCTCGATACTATATGCCTACCTCGCAAGGGATTTGGCGTGAAGTTATAGATACATTTTTAAATAAATTATATTTTTTTTATTTCTCATAATTTACGTTTTCCTTTGTCAGCTTTTAATTTACCAGCATTTCGAAAGTGACAATGGTCGAAAAAGAAACTACGAAAGGAATGGAAATATATTTGTTGAAATAATGTGCTGAATCATTTCCATGCACAACCACTATTTCTACCAACCTACCTACCATATATAGATGGATAGTTTCATCAACTTTAATATGCATTCTTACAAAGAGTATTTCCGATGTATCTTTTGAAGATATTGTCCGGATAGCACATAACTGTTTTAGGCAACTTGTTATAAAATCGAATACATATAATATATTTTTTACAACAAAAGATCTACCGGCTTTGGCAATATTATCACTCAATTTTGAATAAGTAAAGTTCCCTAAGTGATTCCACATAGCTACGGTTACGGTAATGCCTTCACACCAGGCGCGCCGTATGTAACAAGCATGTTTGCCATTGGACATATTATTCAAAATGCAAAGAAAAAATAAAGTCATGGTCAGGTCAACAACCACAATCCATCATACCTCTAAAGATCAAATACTTTATATCCAGTGATAAGCGTAAAAACATGTTCTGTCTACACTCACGCACCTTCACATATGAATTATGCGAGTGAACTTGTATTTTTGCAGCTATTTGTTCTGTGGTGCGCCGCCATTAATGTAATCTATATACTGGCACATCAAAAATACTCTCTCTAAAAGGGCTAAATATAGAATTGACGAATATGTAACTGACAAAATGAAACTGTTTGTCTGGGAATAATTCAGCACAGACAAAGCCTGATTTTTCTTAAGATAATTCTACCATTTGACATCATTATTGAACCAATATGCTGACGTGAATTTATTGTAATATCTAATTGACAATTTGAAAACAGACCTATACTGGCAAGTTCCTTGCGGCCTTTTTTACCAATGGTCATTTTCGATATTCTAGTAGATAAAAAAAAGAAAAATAGTAACATAAGAGAACTGAATACGATACAATAAGATTATATTTCTAAAAACGTAAGACGTGTCCCGCGAGGGCCGAATGGTAAATAAAGAATTTTTATCTTTTATCTCATCTTGAAGAGCAGTATGTACTGCGCTATTACTAAATAATCTATCTATCTATATCTTCGCGGTAAGTCCCTTGCGGGGTAGGCAGAGAGAACCGAGCGCCACACGACTCGATCCTTACATATCTAACTGGCTTCTTAACATAACTCTTTTCATGTACATTCATCAGTTCCTAGGGCTCCATCCCTCTACTTTCGTTTTATATATCTGTTTAGTTATTATTTCTCTCGCAATCTTTCTACGTGTCCGAACTAACGTAGCGTGCCTCTTCTTCAGGCCAAGTGTAAATGCTACAATATAATTTTAAATAGAGTATTAATTATATCAAAAGCACATTTCCCCTTTGCGTGATTTACAGCACTATAACTTAAAAGAAGAGATCCAATTTCATTTTCAAGGAACAAAGCATTTTCAATTTAATTTTTATGACATAATGATCCATGTTGCGCAGCAGCCGAACTTCCCTTGACTGATCCTCTTTATCTATTGATGCCTTAGCATTGCCAAGGAGCGAAGTCAGGAGGGTTACTCTTGACGATGATCCGACGAGCTCAACGGCGAAAATAACGAGCTCCGTGGCGCCGCGGTTAATTACGTGCCTTTGACACCATCGCTCGTGGGGTGGATTCCCACACAGCACAAACATTTGCGTGCATGAACATGCCTGTTTGTCTTGGTCTGGGTGTTTTAGGGAGAGGTAGGGCGCATCAAAGCAGCCCGACTGGGGAAATACCTCCACCTCACAGAAAACCGCAGCCAAATAACAACTCTTTTGGATTGTTGTATTCCTGCGTGTGAGTGAGGTCTCTAGTTAGCTCCTAAGGTGTTGCTGTGTTAGTTAGAGGTGGCATCGCACGAGTGATACTTAATGTAGTAGTAAAACTTAATTACAAGCGTTCGTAGGTTACGGTAACCACATTACATAAGGTGAAGCGAATTCTTGTGTGCCACCCGACGTTGTATATAATAATATCTAATACTCAAGTTTTCATTAATATTTCGTAAGTATTGCTTCTCATTATTAGCGTCTATTAGATAATGGGCTATCAATTTGAAACTAATCTGGGTCTACTGTCGTGATCCGAAAGTATGATTCCAATCCCGATGTATCGGCAATTAATTGTTTCCAGAGTAATACAGAGTTCGAAATTCGTACTTCTTTGTACAACTACTTTCTTATGGTTAAATTCTTGCAGGAAGACACACTGATAATCCGATGATTGCGATAAAATTCAATGTTCATTGCTATTTGGCCGGTTAATCCTTTTTACTTAGAAAACACAGCGGTAGGAAAAGGCAGAAGGTTTATAAAATATACACGTACTCCAAGTTTACGTAGAATAAGTTACTTACTTGGCGTTAGGCTGACCGTACAATGAAATTTAACAACAAAAACACGTATGGTAATGACCTGAAACGAGAGAAGGCTGTGGCTTTGAGGATAACCGTAGCAAACTAAAGAAATGTTAATTTTGTGACCAGTAGGCGTATTCACATGGCCTCGATACACCATGTATCGGAATCGAAAACTTTTCACTTAAATTATATGGAATCTGAGTCAGAACTTTTCGAATGTGGCTTTCAGAGACAATGTTATAACCCCTAAAGGTTAGACAACGTCCATATTATGGATTGCTTGCTTGACTTTAGTTATTAGGTAATATTACACAAGTGTTGATGAATTGTCAGGAGGCAAACAAGCATACCATCTTCCTAACTGTCCGTTCCCATTAAGGGATCTCAATAGAATTTTGAGTTTATGTATGAGTCAGACTTTAGTAAATTTTCTCAAAAAATTGTACAGATTCCAGGTTGTAAAAATAAGAAACAACTTGGCGGTTGAAGATTATCTCTAAAGCCATATGCATACTGAAACTCGAAATTCTAATGTGATCTCGCAACGCATTTCGATAAGAAGTTTCCGGAAGGTGATATCAAGAGTGCTTGTTGCCGATCTTAAAAAACTCCGAATTGCATGGTATGGGCCTGCGTTTGTTCCAATGATGATGATGGCATTTGGAAGTCCCACCAGAGTTAAAAAGTTTTCATTAGCTGCAAATGTAGATAATACAGAGTGATACAGAATGAGGTGACGTTACTTACTCGCAGGTACGCAACAATCGAGCGATGTTTTTTTATTCTACTTCAGGAGGCTTACAACCGTAGCCTTTTAACGATTGCAATGCATTAAGTATCACATCATAGAGTTATTTAGCTGTTTTCTGTGAAGTGGAGGTACTTCAGGCGGGCTGCTTTTATGCGCCTTTCTTGCTACCTTTCTTAAAAACACCCAGACCAAAGCAAACAGACATGTTCATGCACATAAATGGCGAGACTGTTTCTTATACTACAGCTGTGTATTGACGTGGTTGAATTGAACCATGATTAGTCAATATGCTAGTCAGAGTACACTGGATTTAAGATCCATCGGTTCTTCGATGCATTTTTCAATATGTGACCAAGGACAAACACGGCCTGTGTACATTTTGTCAAACAATAGTGTCGCCTGTGCAAACGTCCTCGTAACAATCGGTAGTCGCTACCATCAACTAGATTTTAGTACTCTAACTAGATTCCTAGACTTTTGACATCTAAAATCGAGATGTGCAGAGCTGAACACGCAACCTGAATTACCTACAATTAACGTCTATTATGGTATGGTTACTACATTACTGAATATTTATGTAGCCAGCCCCGGGCGTGAGTCAAACAGGTTGTATGTGTCCTTGCTCACGTTAACAGATCGCAGAGATTCTGTGGGCGTCTGTGTCAGTACTACACATTCTTTGGACAATTGCACTGCTTTTATTGGATACTCCTAGAAGCTAAACAACTTGGATGGTACTATCTATACTAATGTATAAAGACACAGAGACACAGTGTGACTGACTCAATGCAGGGCTTAAATGACAGATATTAGAAAAATGAAAATTGAACAGCATGTACATTACAGACGTACCTACAAACAATAAAATGCAAAACTTGGGTATTTGCAATCTCACGTTGTAGATAAGGGAAATGAGGTTGAGATAAGAAATTAACTTCTTAAAGGTATAACATAGTTTTTCGTTAGGCGAATTGAATGCTACTGCAGAAAATATATTTTTGCGACCGACTTGTGTCGCATTAGAATAGTTCTGGAACAGTTTAAAAATGAAAACACTCCATACGGCCCACCTGATGTAAAGCGGTTACCGTAGCCTATAAACGCTTCCAATACATTACGTATCATTCGCGCGATACCACGTCTGCTGTTAACACAGCAACTCGTTAGGAGCTTCCTGATGACCTCACTCACACGCAGGAACACAACAACACTCTAAGGAGTTGTTATTTCGCTGCAGTTTTCTGTGAGTTAGAGGTACTTCCCCAGATGAGCTGCTTTAATGCGCCCTATCTCTCTTAGACAACAAAATTATTGAAAGCGGTTCTAAAAGAACATTACTGAAGAATTGCAAATCGATCTTATTCTTGAACCACGTGTATCGATAACTGCAAATCAAGCTTAACACTTTGACTTTTATACCATTCTTATGCCGTATGTAATAATAATTACAATCGCACTTTGAGTGTTATATGATCTACTCTTAACTGTGCAAGTTTTTCAAGGGTTACCTCGAACAGTCTTCTCCAAAACTCATCATCTTCCCTTTGCAAAAAAAGACCACAACCAAATAGTATCTTTGTATTGTATTCCTGTAAGCTAAATTGCCAGAATTCCTGACATGCGTTGGTAGCGGGAGTGATAACACTTGAATGGTACTCATTGTTTGGAAGTATCTGCCAACTTAACCGCTTCATATTAGGCGGTTCGAATCTTTGTTTACGTAACTGAAGTAAACTCAAACTATTTCAACTGATTTAAATAGAAAGAGATTGTATGTTCTGTATGTATGTTTTTATATATGTTTATTGATAGTATTACCATCCGAATTTGTACCTATATATTTTTTATGATTGTTTATTTTATGATTTATCATGGTTTTTATCTTTTGATTGAATAATCCTTTGATTATCCCATGTAATTTTCATTTCATTATACGTATAACAACAACTTATAAAATTATTTTTTAATTATAAATATGTAAGTGCCTTCATTGAAGCCGACCTCAGTATAAAGCAACTATGTACTTAGGTATAATAATAGCGACTTTAAAGCACACATATGTATGCATCAAAAGTATGCGTAATGCTGATTGACAGAAATGAGATGCACGGTTTGTGGGACTGAAGACTTGAATTAACATCTCAACTAGGTATGCACAAATGTCGCAACGTTCCTGTCCTAATAATCCAAATATTTGCATGCTCTTATGTCTTTAGGCATACGGCATGTTTAGTAAATTAATTGACACTTAGGGTAGAGATATCTAGTGTAGTACCAACATAACAAAGTAGTGAGTGTTGCACCTTCGAAAAGTTAACTTGATTTTCGCGGGAAAACACATTAATAAGCCAAGAATTTCCCAAGCAGTCAGAGTATGTAGTGCGAGAAAGGCAAATTACGCATAGCTAATTAGCATAGCAATATACATAATATATAAATAAATTACATGATGTAGTGTACCGAGTTCGTACGATTATGTAAAGGTTGTAATTATCAATGTGATGTCAATATGGAAAGTGCTCCATAGACAACTTTTTGTATGGAGCAAACTTTTTTATACAACGTCTCGGGAAGCATACAAAAATACGGAGTACCTGAAGTAAAATTACCTAGCATGTGAACGCTCGCAATATAACTCGCGGTATGTTAACACTAAAAATTCCTTAGGAGCTCGCTTGTTCCTCACTCACTAACAGGAACATAACAATCCTTCAGGGAATTGTTATTTGGCTGCGGTTTACGAGTAAGTGAGGTCGCCAATGAGCTCCTAAGGAGTAACTCTGTTAGCAGCAGAGGTGGTATCGCGCAAGTGATACTTAATATATGTTGCAAGAGTTCAAAGTCTAAGGTAATGAAGCATACGTCCCACCTGATGTAAAACGGTTACCGCATCCTATGAACGCTTCCTATATATCATATATCGCGCGATGCCACCTCTGCTGCTAAGACAGCAATTCCTTAGGAACTTACTGGTAGCCTCGCTCACACGCAGGATCACATCAAACCTCTAGGGAGTTGTGATTTGGCTGTGGTTTTCTGTAAGGTGGAGGTACTTGACTAGACGGGTTGCTTTGATGCGCCCTACTTCTCTTAAAAACCCTCAGACCAAGACAAACAGACATACTCATGCACACAAGTATTTGTCCTGTGTGGGAATCGAACCTACAAAGTGGTATCAAAGTAACAACGCGTTTCACCACTACGGCACGTTATAGTGTTGGCAACAACAGTACATAATAATTCAATGGTTGGCATGTACCTACATATAGTAATTATCATTTGTTCGATGGTGAAGGAAAACATCTTAGCCTAGTTTTAATTCTAATCTAATATGATTTTTGTTGTTTTAGGGCAACTAAATCTTTGTGCAGTAGCTTTGTAAGGAAGTGAGACAGTAGCGTTGCCAATAGAGCCCACGGAACAAAGTTACGTATGTGCCACCTAATTCATTCCACACAGGGGTGTTCTATTACAAAACCGCGTTAGGGCGTCCACGGCATAACAATAATGAGATATTGGTGGTAAGTAACGTGCCAACAGACGTTATAAATACAGGCGGGCGTCGACCGCGGCACAGACGTGTGTTGTGAATAGACGCCATTGCTTGTGCGAAAGCGCGGGAAAATTTGACGTTTCTTACGAAAAGGACACCATGTTTGTTTTGAAGGTCAGTACACGTTTCATAAGTAGGTTTTTGTAGGACACTTTTTATATATCAGTATTATTAGTTTTGCAGTGTAATTAGAATACTATTTAAAATTGTAAGTTTGTTTTCAGAGCTTTTATTTTGACAAAATGCTTACGTTTGTAATTATGTTTGAGTTAATAGCGAATAGGATATATGATGAGAAATTGTTACTACTATTAATTTAAAACACCTTAATGTTTAGTACACGTACTTAGTCGTAATCTTTTTAATTTGTTTGATTTTTCTGCCGTGGCAAAAACTTATTCGAAAGAAGAAGCCTTTGAGAAATTTACTGCATATTTTGTTTATTACTCATACACATTGTTTTTTTTATTTATTCAAAGTCTTTAGAGATATTAAATTTTAATTTACAATAGTTTACCCATTAATCATTTAATGAAATAGTTTAGCATGGTAATTACGAATACATACATACATAACCATTGACAAAAAATACTTTTTAAATTAGTCCAATAGGTATATTATCTATCTAAACGGTTGGTGCCTTGCATTTCTTGTGGGTTAAATAATTATGTAACTATACTGTAGACCTGTTACACATACCTAAGTATTTACCCGGATTTAGATCGGTATTAATCGGAGAAGAGAAATTTGTCAAAAACCAATATTTATGCAAGTTGATCCATAATCAAGCCGTGAAGAAGCTTTAAATTTAGCTTGGATTTTTTCATGGTTTGGGATGGTGGAAATTATTTGGTTTCGTACGAATACTTACTAGACTTTTTCATAAAAATATTGCATTTGTTTATATAGTTTTATTATGTGTAATATAGTTTAATTTACTCATTTACTGATTTCTTAAGAAGAATTTAACTTCTTACAAGTTTTTTTTTAAGATTAAATTCGTAAACATGACTGATTGTAAGGCGTCACTGCATTTTATGGGCGCTTGTAATTTATGAGGTATTAATCGAGACCAACCATGTTTAAATCTTCTTTGAAATCAATGAAAAAAATCCTCATCGTCCTCTTCAGAGCTAAAGCTAGTCTTACCTCCATGTGGTACATCTTCTTGATTACCAAATGATGCCATAGCGGAATAGAACATACGTAGGGATTTTTGTTACTGAATTATCAGCTCTGGGGCACTGCCTCCAATTTAGAGTACAACAGCAAAAAGGCAAAGGAATAACAATTGCCTAGAGATTTATTGTGACCTCGCGAGTGAAAAACGCCACCATTAAGAATCTGAGAAAGTACTGAGCTAGCTGCGCGGATTGAAATAGGTAATAAGCGACCGATAGTTGCTTGAGGTTTCAATGATTAATTCACCTGCGATGATATTTTGTTACCTCACGTGTCAAAGCAAGCGTTCACCTGTTCACCGGTTCACTTGACTAAAAGCTTTCACCGCAGCCCATTGTAACACCTGTGTAAGGTGGAGGTACCAAGTAGTCAAGCGCTGCCAGATATCTTCAACGATATCTATAGCTGTATTCTACCTCTGTTTAGCACCTTGTGAAATAACCGGCGGGGTGTCACGTAAAATCGAGGTTGGTTGTGGCTCTGAAGATGACAGTGGGTCACTTATCCTACAATACAGCGAGAGGTAATCGACCCAAGTTTAAGTAAAGTAAAGTAAAGTAAAGCTCTTTATTTGCACATAAATAGGGTAGATACATGTGATGTTGGTGTTGAAATTTTTAGGTGGCTTAACCTATTTAACCATATTAGATGGCACGCAAATATTATTTGATTTGTGTCTATTAATACTAACATAACATTTCAATACGGAAAATAATAAACTAGTTAGTTACATATATTAATTAAATTGCTTACAAGACTCTTAACTATTTATGGAAAATGTCACAACGCATTAGTCTGTGGTCAGTGATTAACAAAATAATTATACACTGTCAAATATAAAGTAAGTATGTCAATTGGAATCTTAACATAATCCGTGCATCATTACATAATATTAGAGTTTATGATTTAAATAGTCACTTGTAGAATAAAAAAGATTGTGAAGAAGCCATCTACGCAATTTACTTTTGAACCTATTAAATGGCAATATTTTAATATGTTCTGGTACTTTGTTATATATTTTGTTACACATAATAAAGCAATTTTTTTTATAACGTTCTGTTCTGGGAATGGTATCAAATATTAGTTTGTCTGGGTTTCTGCTACTTCGGGCTAGAGTAAACATGTGTATATTTCTTTTGACAAACTTTGCAACCTCCAGTATGTACAGGCAGGGTAGGGGTAATATATTAAATGATTTAAAGTAAGGTTTGCATGATATATCCGGTGCTATATTGCATATTGCCCGTATACATCTCTTTTGAGCTCTGAAAAGTCTTAGAATATCTGTACCATTTCCCCAAATTACAATACCGTATCGTAACACCGATTCTACATAGGCAAAGTAGGTCGTTAGTGCCGTACTTTTATTTGCTATTCTAGATAGCTTATATAATGCAAACGCGAAACTGTTTATTTTACTGCAAACCTTGTCTATTTGAGATGTCCAATTTAATTTTGGATCTATTATTAAACCTAGAAAAGTGGCTTTATTTGTTGTCATTAGAACATGTCCATCATAATTTACATTAATTGACTCATTTTTAAAATTATTAAAATTCATAATATTGGTTTTAGTTAGATTTATTTGAAGATTATTCTTATTTAACCAGTCTAGTATAATTGTCATTGTGTTCTTAATATCTAATTTGTGTTGTTCTGTCGTATCCTTATTATTTGAGGTCACAATTACGGAAATGTCATCTGCAAATAGTATGGTTTTATAATTTATAATTTCAGGTAGGTCATTAATATATAATAAGAATAACAACGGTCCAAGCACGCTTCCCTGCGGTACTCCGAATTCATTGTGTTTTAGATTAGATTTGTGTATTTGGGAGTAATTTTTTGAATTCAATGTCATAACTTCTACAAATTGCAACCGATTTTTTAAATAGGATTCGATCCATTTTAAAGCTGGCCCTCTAATACCGTAGCCATCAAGTTTTGATAGCAGTTGACTATGTGAGACATAATCAAAGGCTTTGGACATGTCTAGAAACAGTACAGTTGTGAATTTTCTGTTATTAACATTTTCTAAAACTGTCTTGACGAGCTCAAATGCAGCATGGGTTGTAGATTTATCTTTTTGGAAACCGTATTGATTGTCCTTTATAACCCTGTACTTTGTCAGAAAAGACATAAGTTGGCTAAACATAGCTTTCTCAAATATTTTTGAAAAAATTGGAATTAGGGTAATAGGTCGATAGTTACTCATGTCGGTTTTCTCACCCCTTTTGTACATTGGTTTCACTATAGAAATTTTTAGCTTTTCTGGGAATGATCCCGTTTGCAAAGAAAGATTTACTAAAAATGCTAGCACGGAACTTATTTCTTCCTTACAAGATTTAATCACTTTTGTACACACAGAGTCATATCCTTCAGACTGCGTAGGGTTTAGTGACATTATTATCCTCCTAATACAGTTTTCATCTACGTAAATTAGAAAAATAGTATTCTGTTGCTTGTTTCTAGTGTTTGTGTCTACAACTTTGTGTCTTATTTTATTTTTGGTGTCAGTGAAGAAATCGTTCATTGCAGAAGCAATTTCTGTAGCATCTGCTATTTCTTCTCCTTCCTTTATTATTTTATTTATGTAATTGGTGTTATATGTACCACCTGTTTCATTTTTTATTACTGTCCATGTTGCTTTGCATGTATTTTTGCTGTTTAAAATATATTTCCTATTTGTGGTTCTCTTTGAACAGTTTGTGCATTTTTTAAGAAGTTTATTATAGTT